>JALIGW010000074.1:373577-973577 GCA_023053685.1 Diadophis punctatus similis | reverse complement strand
CGCAGACCGAAAAAATGATTTTAGAAGCCCAAGCAGAAGTAAAAGCTGGATCAGAACTTTTTCAAAGGTCAGTGCACTATGTTAAAGGCACCCCTTTTCTCCCTGGGGGAAATTCTACATGTTTAGAAGCTATTCCAAAAATCTCTCAAGCTAATGTCCCACAAGATGAGGTGGCATCCTTTTATAGGCAGCAAATTGCCAGCGCACAAACGTCTTCCATAGGGCAGACAAGTGCTGAAAGAGAAATAAATTTAACTTATGGCCAGGCACTGCAAAGACAGCGGGAAAAGATTATTTTTTTGCAAAGGGAATTACACGAGATTAAATTGCAGGCATTCTTTCGTGCTGAGAACCAAGATGTCCACACGCCTACAGGCACTTCAGGGAGGGGCCATGATCCTTCTCCTTCTTCTCTAAACAAATTAGAACAACGCCCTTGGATGCACACATCACAATTATGTGGGCAGAAATTTTTTGATGAAAGGGACTTTGCATTTCTCCAAGTACTTCAGGAACAAAATGAAAATTTGCATAAACAGAGTGGATTCTTGTATAAACAAAATGAAGAATTAAAAATATTACAAGCCCAGAACAGAATGAATCAATTGAGGCTTGATGCATTAATGCAGCGTCCTCCTTTATTAGCTGGACAACCTTTACAGGCACAAATTGTCCTGCCTGCCCAACCTATGCAAGCACAAATTGTGCATCCACCACAAGCTGGACCACCTCCTACTCCAGCACCAGGGGCCCAACTTTTGCCTGCTCCAGGGCCACCACCAGCTGTGGCAGCCCAACTTTTGCCTGCTCCAGCTCTACTACCTATTGCTGCCCCTCAGCAACTGCCAGTCCAGGCACCTCCTGCAGCCCCAATTTTACAACCAGCTCCAGCTGGTGCACTAGTTGTACAACAACAGCCAGTCCAGGCACCTCAAGCAGCACCTCAACCTGCTCAGGCCCAAGCCTTGCCACAAGTGATTCCACAGGCCGCACCACTGCAGGCCCAAGCAATTCCACCTATTTTGACACAACAATCACAAATAGTCCCATTAGTTGGCAACGCAAAATTAAAGCAATCGGGACAGAACTACAAAGCCTGGGTCACTGATATAACTACTTTGCTTCGTCATGAGGGCACTTTGACATAATCCAGAATCCTCCACAAAAGGTAATAAGATGCCAATATTGCGATCGTGTGGGCCATACAAGCAGAGATTGTCTTCAATTGCAACGCACTCAATTTCCTGTCCAGCCCAGAGGAACAGATTACAGACGTCAGTACCAGCCTAGAGGAACAGATTATAGGGACCAGTACCAGCCCAGAGGAACAGCACCGAGAGGCAACAGAGGCAGAGGACAGCGCCGACCCGGTCCGAGGCGTGATTTCCCACCTCCACACACCATGCTAGCAATCACCAATGATACACAGCCAAAGAAATATGACCGCTCTCTTTTATGGACTCTCGATAGTGGAGCGGCTGTTCACATTACTTACAGAAAAGAACTTTTCAAAGAGCTACGTGAGCCTGAACCAGAATATCGTGAACTGTATGCATTTGGTGGCCACCCTTTCAAAGTTGAAGGAAAAGGGACTGTTTTTATTGAAGAGTTAGGTACCCTGGTACCTGATGTTTATTATATTCCTACAGCTAATTGTAATTTGCTTAGTCAGAATCATTTATCTGCTGTTTTGCATTTTTATGTCCTTCATTTAGGTAACGGCAGTTATATTTTTAAAGATGGTCATATTGTTGCTGACACAATTGTGATTGGTCAGGTCTACTATTTGAGGCCAAAGGCAGAACCTCAAATTCAGGCAAGTATAAAAATCTCAATAGATAATATCACAGGCCCAGAGAGAGATACCCCAGAGAGAGATCCTGTGAATACTCCAAAGGCTCCTAAAGCCACAAAGCAACAGGTAATCAAACCTAAGGTTCCTCATGTTAATGTTAATGCTGCAACCCCACTTACAGGTTTTCGTTTACATGACAGGTGTATTCATAGATGGCACAGAAGATTAGGCCATCCAAGCTTTGAGGTCCTTAAAAAATGCCATTTTTCACACAAGGTTTGAATTTCAAAGGATGTAAGGTACATCTAGATTGTGCTGTTTGCAAAAAGGCAAAATCGAGGGCAGCAGCCGTTCCAAAACATGCTACACGTAAGTCAACAGGCATTTTTGATTTGGTTCATACTGATATTGTGAGGCCTTAAGGTCCAACTATTGGCGGTAAAAAGTATTTCTTAACTATTGTTGATAATCATTCTAGATATGGTTATGTCTTTCTTATGAAAGAAAAATCTGAAGTTTTTCAGACCTTTAGAGACTTTGCAGTTCAAATCTACAATCAACACGGAGTGAGAATCCGGAGAATCCAGAGTGATCGTGGTGCCGAGTTCACGTCTCAGCGTTTCCAGGATTGGATGCGACGAAACGGTATCCTACACCAAACATCTGCCCCATTTACGCCGGCTCAAAACGGAGTTGCAGAAAGGAGACAAGGGGTCCTCCAAACCATGATGCGCTGCCTCCTAGAAGATGCCAATCTCAAACACTCATTTTGGGGCGAAGCAGTTCAGTATGCAAATTACATTGTCAATCGCACATGGAGCAGTGTCATTGACCAAACACCCTTCTACATGTTATATGGCCGCCAGCCAGATCTTAGACACTTACACATTTTTGGTTCATATGCCATGGTCAACATTCCATTGGCCCAAAGAAGAAAAGGTGGCCCAGTAGCAAAGAGACTGAGATATATGGGTGTTGATAGCAATTCTAAATGGGGAAGATTCATTGACTCTCACAATGTGATAACAATTACTAATTCAGCTAATTTTGAAGAAGATACAGATTGGTCCAGGATACATTCTAATGACCCTGGAGTTTATTTCCCTAGAACTGAAATTGTTGATACAGTGCAACCAGATGACCAACGTTCATCACCTGATATCCCATCCTACAACGCCGTGGATGCTGAAGCTAGCGACGCTGATGGAGATGTGGACAACAAGAAAGATGACTGGACAATCGTTCCGAGACGTTCCAAGAGAACTACAAAAGGTATTCCACCAAAGAGATACACAATGCAATTGACAAACACACCATCACCATTGATCTGTAATGTTACACTCCCACCGGAGAACTTTTCACAAATTAAATATCTTTCTGAAGATGAACAACAAAAATGGTATGAAGCCATGCAAGTTGAGATGGATAGTTTGCAGAAACTCAAAGTATACACATCTGCAACACCTCCAACACACAAAAAAGTCATTGGTACAAGATGGGTCTACAAAATCAAACAAAAACCAGATGGTGAATTATTATACAAAGCAAGACTTGTCGCACAGGGTTTCGCACAACGCTATCCTGAAGATTACACAAACACTTACTCACCTACAGTGCGAACTGAAAGTGTGAAAATTGCTCTAACCACTGCTTCTATCCTTGGACTTGAAGTTTTCCAATTTGATGTTGAAACAGCTTATCTACATGCTGATCTAGATGAAGAAATCTACGTCAGGTCCACTCCCGGCTTCCGGGACCGAGAAGGGGATACCTGGTTCCTAAACAAAAGTCTCTATGGTCTGAAACAATCAGGTCTGATGTGGTACACATGTCTAAAAGACAAACTAAATTTAATGGGCTTTATTAAGTCCGACACTGATGAATGCGTGTTCACAAAAAGGTATGGAAATATTAATGAAATTGTTCTTGTTTATGTTGATGACATTGTTTACATTGGTCCAAACAAACACATGAGTGAGAATTTTGTTAAAGGTTTGCAGAAATACTTCACATTGAAATCATTAGGACACATCAATGAATATTTAGGAGTTCACATTGAAAAGACACAGAAGGGGTTTAGCCTTTCACAAGAAGCTAAGATAGATCAACTTTTGCATCAATGCAACATGACAGATGCAATGCCTACACATACACCTATGCAAACTGATTTTCACAATTTGAAAGATACATACAGTCCTGAGTTCAAGGATCAAACACTTTATCGCTCAGTAATTGGTTCACTACTTTACATTAGTGGATGGACTAGACCAGACATAGCACTTAGTGTTAATTTACTTTCAAGACATGTAGGCAAAGCAACAGAGTTTCACTGGTCATGTATTAAGAAGTTATTGAGATACTTGATACACACAAAACAATTCAAATTGAAGCTAGAACCAGAACATACAGATTTTGCTGACATGTATTGTTATACAGATGCAGATTGGGCAAGTGATAAGGAGTCAAGAAAAAGCACATCAGGTTACATAGTGTTCCTGAATGGATGTCCAGTTTACTGGAACATAAGAAAACAAAGTTTTATTTCCTGCTCATCAACTGAAGCAGAGTATGCATGTGTGTCTGATGCGTGCAACTTTTTAACCTGGTTCGATGCCTTAGTTACAGATATCTGGATGAAGCCCGAAAAACCGATCACTGTGATGGAAGACAATCAATCAGTAGTTTACATTTCCAGGACTCACTTCACAGGTTCAAGGTCCAGACACATTGACATACGTTACAAGAATGTTAGAGAGTCAGTAAGACAAGGTCTCATAAAGTTAGAATATGTGCCAACAAAATATCAGATAGCTGACATTCTGAACAAACCATTACCTATTGCTCAGCATGATTACCTCAGATATTTACTGTGTGTTGAGTGACACATTATATTAGCCCAACTGACAAAGAAGGGGTGTCACGATGTGAATATTGTCAGTTTGTGCATCTCTATGTTTTTCTGTTTCTTGTATCTATGGTCAAGCACACGTATGATATATTCTATTACGCATGTCTGCATTCCAGTGGTTTCCTCCTTTTTTTCTCATCGGCATTTCTACCGGAGGTAGAACTGATTTATTTCCTTAGCCGATACAATGTAGCCTTAATAAGAATTCTTTATTATTTTTCTACTGAAATAAATATTTTGTTTATTAGATTTGAATCTCGGGTTTTATTTTCTAAGTAACAATGTTTTCAAAGGAGCTACGATCCATCGACCTACGGAGGAGTGATTTCTCTGCTTAACAGAGGCTAGGGAAAGTTCAGGGTTAATTTTAGGTGCTCCACAGAGCCAGGTCTTATTTGCTAAGTATAGTATCCATAATCCCAGAATTACCAATACGCTATAGAGGACCCAGTCCCAAGGTCCTTCAAACATCAGTATCCCTAGGGGATTCACACTGTTCACTGTCACAATCAATATTTTTAGGTACAGTAAACATCTGTTCAAGCTGAGGGTGGTTCCTAGCAGAATAAGTATCCTATATAACAAATCATAAACAGAAAGATCAAACTTATACACATTAAAGCCACTACACTTATGACAACATATGATTGAACCACCATTCCTGGAATCAACACACTTTCACCTCAATATGTTAAAAGTTGTTTTCCTTGTCCAAATCTTCAGCCGTACGTAAAGGGGTCAGCTTCCGGGAGTGACTCCAGTAAGGCTTCTTCTTCCCCGTATGTTGCCTGCCCGTTGCCGGTAGGGCAGTTATAAGGGGCGCTTCTTCAAGTGCAGCACTAGAGGACGGGCTTCATCTGGCTTTGCCTCCTAACACTCATTAGCTGCGGGCTTAACTCGAGTCCAATGGATCCAAGACTTGGATTCCCACACTTTTACTGCAAGGGGAGAACACATGACCACAGTATACGGTCCTTTCCAATATTTTACCCATACCTTGTCACCTGCTTGAATATTATGACTAGGGGTAGTCAGAAAAGGTGGGGTCTAGGACAGACAATATTACTGGATTGCTTGTATTTACTTGTTCAATTCTCCCACCATTTGACTCACTCAAGTGGTCCCTATCTGACCTAAGTCCCCTATATGATTTTTCAAGTTATTACTGATAACTGGGGGTTTCCCAAAACATCATTTCAAAAGGAGATAGCCTAATTAGCACACCTTTTCTTTGATAGTTCTATTCAGATGTTCTACGCGGCCCCCGGACTGTGGCCGAAAAGAACAATAAAGTCTCCATTGTGTTACTAAAGATTTAGCCAGTGTCTGAGTTACTTGATGTACAAATTCTGGACCATTGTCTAATGATATAAATGAGGGTACTCCATATCGGGGAATAATGCCTTTAAGTAAGATTCTAGACACCTCACGTGCCTGCTTTGTCTTGGTGGGGAAACATTCAGGCCACCCTTGTATAGTTGCACACAAAGACTAGCATTGCTTTATATAGTCCACATTTGGGCATGTCTATGAAATCAACAACCAATGAATCCATAGGATGATATCCCATGGGTTGACTTCCTGGCGGGAAAGTAGGTCCCTGTTTTGGATTAACTTGAGCACAAGTGTTACATCTTTCAGTTGCATGTGCACATAAGGAGTAAAGGCATTATCTTCTTTTAATTTCTTTTAACTTCTGCTAGGGCACTCTTGCCCATGTGAGTTGTTGAATGAGCATCTTTTACTACTGTCCAGGCCAGGTTTTCAGGCACAAAAATCCTTCCATCTGGGAGTACATACCATTCTCCCTGTTTATGTCCATTCAAATCTACAGTTGCTTGTAGTTCCTTAGGTTGAGAATATCTAGGATTCAGTCCTTTTGGTATCTCTAATGCCACACAGGCTATCATATCAAGATGAATTTCATTATCTTGGGTTATCAAGTGAGACTATTGCATAGCCTGCATATGTTCTCCTGTTGCAATGAAGCTTGACCCATCAGCAAACCAATTATAGTCCACCTTTATCAGTGGCACCTTAGTTAGATCAGGTCTGTATGAAAATTGACTTTCTATCACTTGCATGCAATCATGTTCAACTTTAGGTAATGCCAATACTTCTTTATAGTTTCCTGGCTCATACCATACATTACACACTTTAACTTTACTAGCAGAATACCTGTCAGGTGGAATCCCTTTGTTCCATTGCTCTGACCTGCGTGGTATTGACTGCTCCTGTGTGCTAATCCTTTGTTGCTTCATATCTTGTTCAGCTTTTTCAGTTTCTCCTCTCTGAATGCTGACACCGTCACTAAGTGAGTCACCATCACTAAGTGAGTCATTCCCAAAATGTGCATCAATTCTGTTCCAATTTTGCTCTGTAAAACTAGTAGACTTGGAAATCACTATTCTTTTGCCCTCATCGCTAAAGCGATAACTTTTTGAACCTGTCTCATAGCCCATAAACCTGAGCTTTCTAGCCTTTGGTTGTCCAAAAGTCAGCTTATTAGCTTATTAGCTTCTTCAATCAGGAGGGCGGTGGCTGCCAGGATTTTAAGACAATGTGGCCATCCTTTCGACACTTCGTCCAGTTGTTTCGACAGATGAGCTATGGGTTGTTGCCAGCTTCCCTTTTCTTGAGTTAAGACTTCTAGTGCAACATTACTCTTTGAGTCCACACACAGACAATGCTGATTTCAAAGTTGCAAAAGCCTTTTGCTGTTCATGTGTCCAAACAAAAGGGGTCCTTTTCTCCCCCCTTTGTGGAATCATAGAGTGGTTTTGCTAACAGGGCAAAGTTTGGAATCCATACTCTGCAATTCCCTGCTGCGCCCCAAAACCCTCTTTAATTCTCCTCTATTAATTGGCTCAGCAATTCGGCATACAGCTTCCTTTTTCTCATGTCCTATAGATCTCTGGCCTTGACTTCATGGGGGAGGGTAACTTCTCTGTGAATAGGCACTGCCAGAGGCTCTCTTTCTAGAGGCACAGTAGCCTTTATTCATTAACAAATGAAGTAACTGAACAGTATTGGCCCAACAAGTCTCTTTTGACTGTCCAGTGACTAATACATCATCACATATTGGAGTAACACGTCTCCATTCTCACATGGCTGAAAATCTTCTAAGTCTGAGGCCAAGGCATTGCCAAAAAGGGTAGGTGAATTTTTAAATCCTTGAGGAAGCCTAGTCCAAGCATATTGTCTTCTCTGGCCAGTTGCTAGGTCTTCCTATTCAAAAGCAAACAGTTTCTGGCTGTCTTTATGTATTGGAATGGTAAAGAAGGCATCTTTTAAATCAACTACAGAAAACCAAGCAGCTGAGGCTGGTATCAGGCTCAGGAGTGTGTATGGTGAGCCACATATCCTGGTGGATTATCTTCTGCCCATAAGGACTGAACTTCAAACTCCTGCCAGGTACAGAGGACTTGAACCTCGTGGGCTAGCATTATACGCCTCATTTCATCTGGGGGGGTGCTTCATTATCAGTGTCATATCATCCTCCTTAAATTCTAAAGTTGCCCCATTTTACATAGGAGGTCACGGCACAATAAGGGAATTGGACATTGTTCGAAGTCTCTCCCATTTAGGGAACATGTCAAAGGTTTCAGAAAAAGGGCAGCAGTTTACGGAGCCATCAACTCCTTGCAAATTTATAACATCATTAGAAAAGGGAGCCAATAACTTAGTGACTACAGATCTAGAGGCTCCTGTATCTACTAAAAAAGTCACATTATTGCCCCTTATCTTTATCCGGACCAAGGGTTCGGGGGGGGGGGTAGGCTTAACCCTGGTTGCCTTCATTCTTCAAACCATTTTTCAGCTGCAGCCAAGCCTATGACTTCTGCCTGTTCCTGAGACTGGCCTCGCCCTGTTCCATGAAAGCCATATGGGCGAAGCTCTCTTTGTCTTCCTTGGAAATAATAAATCTTGACCTCTCGAGCCAAATGACCACAGCCTCCTCCTCTTCTTCCATGGTCAAATTTTCTAGGATAGTCACGCTGCCAATGTCCCTCTGTCTTACACCATGCACACTGGTTTCTTCCCAAGGGCTTGGGATTGTTTGACAAAGCAGCTGCTGGTAATTCAGCTTTACGTTGCAGCCTGCTGTCCTTTTCTTTTACTTTGTCTCTATTTACAAATACTTTTCTTGCAATCTCCATTATTTCACTTATGGATTTGCCCAATGCCCCTTCCTGTCTTTGGAGTTTCTTTTTGATATCGGGGCACTTTGTGATATGAAGGCCATAGTTAGCATACAAGCATTTTCAGGATCCAATGGGTCAATTGGAGTGTATGTCCTATAGGCTTCTGGTAATCTCTGGAAAAAGGCTTCTGGGCTCTCCTCAGTTTCTTGTATTATTAAGGAAGGTTTGGACATATTTACTGGGGGTTTGGCAGCCTGTTCTAAGCCCTGGAGGATCAATCTCTGGTAATCTTGGAGAGATCCCATTTGCACATAAGGATCCCACTTTGGGTCTTGCCTTGGAAACTTTTGCATTTAACACAGCCTGGAGGTTTCCTCCAGCTGTAGGCTTGAGAATGTTACTGATAGCATTATTCAATCTCTCTCTCTCTCCAAAGACAACTTCTGCCTTTTTCCCCCTCACTTCGTCTCAGCTGCTGCCCCCCCCCCCCAGACTCTTTCTTCTGCATCTTGATAGCTAAAAACCTATCTGCTCTTGCAGGAATCTCCCACACATGCAAAAACAACAACAACAACAACCATATGGGCTTCCCTACACATTTCCAGTAAAACCAATTTTGTATATACAAGAAAGAGGGCTTTTCAGTGGCCTCTGCAACATTTGTAGAATTCTTAACCCAAGAAATTCTTCTAGTGTCTTGCCACATAGGATTGTGTGTCTTGATCCCAAATAAATCAACAACCTCTTGAGGTTTGGCTGACAGGGGTCCATAATGCTGTTTCCAGTATAATAGGTCTGTTGTGGTAAATGGGACATACTGGAACAGAGGCTGAATATTTGCCTGACCACCCTGAGCATTCATGACTCTTTGATCCATTTGATGAAGGGGGGCCATGACTTGGGCTCTGGCAGCAATGGGAAAAGAAACAGCAGCAGCAAGAGGACTTTGTGACACTGTCCCTTTGGAGTCCCCAGCAGCAGCAGGAGGACTTTGTGGCTGGCCTCTTGCCCCTTGAGATTGATTATAATCATCCCCAGCACCTGGTGCTTGAATAGGGCGATACACGGGGCTATATGGAGGGGGGTTATTTTCTTCATAAGGAGCAGTTTTCAAAATTGGTTTGTCTTCAACATGAATCTTTTTAACTTGAGGTTTGTAATTTCCTTTTGCTCTTGCCACACAAACTCGCATGATTTCCATCCTACACTTGCACAGCCTTTTTGGGATTTTTTGGTTTTGTTTTACAATTATTTGCCACTGGTCAATATACTGATACTGATCTAGGTGACCAGAATCTGGGTCAGCCACAATTTGGTGCACTTTTGAAATGATGTCTAGATTAAAAGAACCTTCTGGCCTCCATCCTACACTAAAACCTTTTCTTAAAATTCTTTTAACATACACTGAAGAGGCGTCCTAGGGATGCTCTCTGCACCACCCATCTCCTAATACATTTGCCACTGACCTGCAGTGCCGGAGGTTCCAACAGTCACTAACAGAAACTGCAATGGCATAATCACCCACACAATTCTAAAGCCTTGTTAGGATACACAGATCCTTGGGCTTAAGGGGGGTGATCAGGCCCCCTCCTCCACTCCTAAACAAGTGGGTCTTACAAAGTTACAGTACTTGCCTGCAGGCGTCTTCCTCTTCCCAGCCGGCGTTGTTCAGTGACTTATCTTGACTCCTGGTCAGGTTCTTGGATCGGTCAATTGTCCACCAATTACCCCATGGTGTCACCAGTTTCCTTCCAGATAAATCATCTGTTGGCACCTGAAGGTTCAACGTGGGGGCACCGTCCGGCACCGGTCGGCTTGTACCGTCCTTCAGCGAAATACCACACTGATATCTATTACTGTCCTGCCGCGGTCGCCATAAATGTAGCAGAACAGGAAGAGATCTCAGACCACAGGAGTAAGATAAGCTTTTATTATTATCTGCGCAGATAAGGTTCAGACAGAGACACATGTAAAATACAGCATTTGAAATTCTGAGCTGAACAAATTCTTTATGGAAAAGCAAGCAACTTTATACTTCTTCAAAGTTACAGAGACACGTAAACATCATGTGATTGGTTATATTACAGATCAGCCTTTTGTTACCATATTAAGAAGTTCCTTACTGACACGTATAATTGCAAAAACTAAAACTGTCTTGTTTTCCCTTATATGGGACATAGGTTAATTTAGACATCTCTGAATTTCCTGTGTCTGTTTGTGGTCAGCCGATTCTAGGAACCTTTGTTACTTCCTCTTTGTATTATTCCAGCACAGAGACTCTTCTGCATTGTAAGGCTTCTTTAATATCAGTGCTAGAAGGGACCCTTACAGGTCATCTAGTCCAACCCTGTTTATGGCCTCTTGTTTAACTTAATGACTTTGCTTTATTTTACATCCTGCCTCAGTATGGCATCAAACAAGAGGTGATTGTGAAGTCCTTCAAGAAATGTGGAATCAGCAATGCCATGGACGGAACTGAGGGTGATCATTATATTATATATGTGTGTGTGTGATGCAACAGAAGTTGAAGAAACTGATATGTTTGAAACTAAAAGTGATGAAGAAACCAGTGATGCAATAGAGGCTGAATAAAGTGATTTGCTCAGAGGTAAGTGTGATGCATAATATCTTATTTTATGCATTGTGATAATCTAAAAATTTAGTACCTGGATAAAGCATAACACATGGTATATACAGTAACTCTAAAACTAGTTTGCCTCATATTCAAAAAAGAATATCAGAACGTAGAGATGGACAGTGGTATCCAAAATCAAATTGTTAGGATATTTTTTTGGGGGGGGGAGGGGAGATTCACAGCAAGAACTATGTCAAACTGCACTGAAAATATAAAATATCCACTCTCCCCTCTGTTTATCTCCTTCTGCTTCCACCCTCCCCTTCCCCAGTTCTGTGGATTAGTGAGACTGCTGCAAAAGGACTTGTGCTTTGTGAGGATTTATAAGTTAACTCTAAAGAAAAGTAGAAGTTACATCCAGCACTCATCATCCTCACATGCTCCATGTTGTGAACCAGTCCCCAAACTTTGCAGGGAAACCTCTCCTCAGAAAGGAGAAAGAAAAACTGAGTGTTTCTGCAAGGGGGGGGAATAAATCCACTCCTTTCCTTTCACATTTTGCCACTTCCCTGCTTCCCATTTGCCAGCATGACCCCGGGTGATTTTTGTTCTGGAGGGGCTCTGAGTTGGCTCCACGTCCTGTTGCCCAGGGTGACTTGTTCTGTGTCCACCCGGCCACACCCACATGGTTGCGTCCACCTAGCCACACCCACCCAGCCCCCCTGAGTCAGCTGCCCCCAGTCAGCTGCCCCGAGCCGGCTGCACCTAATCCTCCGTGTTGACTTGGCCACACCCACCCAGCCACACCCACCTGATGGCACTCAGATGGCCATGAGGCAATGCTTGGTCAGTTTCCCTTGCTTCCTAAAATATCTTGGTCTCAGCCCGGAGGGGCTCACAGGAGCTTGGGGGTGGCTGAAACTGACACAAGAAGCAGACTCTTACTGCAGCAGGAAAAGGGAAATCTGGAGGGATGCACACACATCAGGGGTGAAATTCAGCAGGTTCTGACAGGTTCTGGAGAACCGGTAGCGGAAATTTTGAGTAGTTCGGAGAACTGGCAAATACCACCTCTGGCTGGCCCCAGAGTGGGGTGGGAATGGAGATTTTGCAATATCCTTCCCCCAGAAGTGGGGAGGGAATGGGGATTTTGCAGTATCCTTCCCCTGCCACACCCACCAAGCCACGCCCACAGAACCGGTAGGGAAAATGGGGGCAAAAGGAAAAATTAATCTGACACTACTATAGTCCAAAGTGGAGGCTCATTCCACACATTTTTCTATGCCAGGAATTTGTTTATTTTTATTTTTTTAAAGAAAATTTATATGGCTGCCCAATTCACTCTCAGTGACTCTGGGTGACTTACAAAGATAAAAATCTCATATAAAAAACAATAAATAGTGATCACCCCCCACCCCGGTGACAACAGTCAGTCAAATTAGCCACTTGATGGGCTCTATCCCACTCTGGGTTCCCCAGACTCATTGGCAAAAGCAGGTCTTCAGGGCCTTGCAAAAGAGTGTCAAAGTGGGGACCAATATTATTTCTGCAGGGATGATGTTCCACAGGGAGGGAGCCACCACAGAGAAGGCCCTTCTTCTGGGTCCCACTAGAGGTACCTCCTCAGGAGAGGGGACCTGCAGCATTTCTTGCCCCACTCTGGTAGGTCAGGTAGATGTGACCGGGAGAAGACGGTCCTACAAATAACCTGGTCCCAAGCCATGTAGGGCTTTTTTAAAAAAAAAAAGTTTTTTTTTATTTTTTCTCCACCATTATTATACATATATAAATACATATACCTTACATTTTATCAATATACGGAATTATATGAAATTATACATTCTTATAGTCATATATCATTTATAAATCATTTCTAAACAAATACTTCATTATTCTAATACATACTGATTAATTAATACTGCCTTATATCATTTCTTTATATATAATACTTTATTCTAGGTATATGTTATTTAAATAATGCTGCCTCCAAAAAAAATCTAATTTTGTCTTCTGGGTTCAAATTTTCTCTCCAAATTCACCGCTATAACTTAACTTCTTAAGCTAGTTGTTCTCTTTCCTGCCTCTTAATTTTAAGACGTATTGCTTCCTCCCCTTCCTTAATCTCATCATTCATTTTTCTTGTCCCCTATTTTTATCATAACTAAATGCCCCATAAAATCAATATTTCAATTGTATAATTTATATTAAAATCTTATAATCATATTAATTATTCATTTCAACATCTCATTTTCCTCATCACAATTTTTTCTATGTTATTTCAAATTAATTAATTATTCAAATCTTATCATAAACAAAAAATAATAATAATAGTGATTATTCAAATTCTATATGTTTACAAAAATTGACCTATTTTCATCCTCTTTTATATTTTATCTTTCCCTCTGGCGGTACAAATATTTAATTCCATCAATTTTAAAATAATTTAATATACCAATGTTGTACCAATCTGTAACATACTTATAAGTTCACAAACACAAAAAAACCTATTCATTAAGTAGTTATATCAAGTAATTATCACAATCCAATACAATTATAATAATACTAATAATCCACACAATCTAATATAATATAATAATATTAAAGTTAAAAAAATATATATTCCTCCCCATCATCAATCATCCATTTTCTTTTAATTTCCATCTTCCTTTTCTTAACTTCTTTTTTTCTTTCTTTTACATTTGTACCCCCAACTTCTTTTCCTCCAAACTCCTTTCCACCCCTTTAAGTGTATTATTTGTATAGGTCTATCTTCAATTCTCCTTATTCTCTTTTCCTTGTTTCTCCCTTCTTTTTTTAATTGTTTCATCCAATACCAATATTCTCCCCTTACTCTCCTTCTATCACTGTAAACCCCAGTGTAATCATCATAAATTTCAACATAATCATTAATCTGTCCATTTTCAATACCCTTTTTTCTTTTATTGCTATAAAACCCGGTGTCTTCATCAATCTGGTTTTTCTCATCTAATATATTCTTTCTTCTATAATCTTCCTGTTCTTCATTTTCATTTTTATTCTCATGTAAGTCTTTTCTCTTTTCTTTTCCAGTTCCAAGTCCCCAAAAGTATCTTTTTAAGTCTTCACCCAAATATTTCAAAAGTGCCACCAGCTCTTCATAATCATTTGGCTCCATATCATCAAAGTTCCAAATCTCAAATCTTACGATCCATCCAGCTGCTAACAAAAAACTGTTTCCACAGCCTCTTGTAATTATTTTCTTTTAGGTAAAATATTATTCATTCAAAGTCCAAATCCCTCTGATCCTTTAGTATTAAAATGTTAAAGTTCTTTCCAAATGTATTCTTATCCAAATAAATCCAACTCATTCAAATTCCAAATCTTTCTAATCTTTAAATATTAAGGTTTCCAAGCCACTCCAAACGATGTCTTTTATTTCAATAACAGATTGCTCCTTATTTTAAATTTTTTTTCCAAGCTTCTAACAGACTTCAAGATAATTTTTTATTCAAGGTCAACAGCTGTCAAAATATCCATGGAAATATTCCACTGTTGTAATAATTCCTCCAACCAGTAGATGGCGTTCTCTGTTTCCGATCTCCCAAATCTTCCTTTCCTGCTCAATAATATTTTCCTGTATTTTAAATCCACATAATTTTTATGAAATGTTCTCTTTCAAATATATTTTCCCAATCACTTAAGTCACCACCAGGTCTAAAATCACACAATTCCAAATTCTCACAATTGGGCTTTAGTGTCAGTTCTTTGTAGCTTAATTTCTCTTTGGTTTTCTAATTGCTAGATAGCCGCTTTGTCAATCCAGTCCTTGTTTCCCCTTTTTTCTTCTTCTTCAAAAACATTCTTTAAGAGTGTTCTTTCGGCGAAATCACTCACCAATCTTCCGTTTTCTTTCTCTCTCTCCAGCACATGCTCTACCATGTAGGGCTTTAAAGTTGACAACCAGCTCCTTGAATTGGACCCAGATGGAAATCAGCAGCCAACGCAGCTCCCACAGGAGAGATAACACAGGTGCACACCTAGGCCTGCACAAAACCACATGAGCCACTGCGTTTTGAACCAATTGAAGCTTCCAGATACTTTTCCGAGATTTACTAAGGTTTTATTTTATTATATAAAATACAAAGAAGAGAAGAAAAAATAGGAAATGAAGGGAAGGAAGGGGAGCGGGGAAAAGGGGGTGTGAGATACAAAGGGAAAGAGAAACAGAAAGAAAAAGGGGCATTGACTTCCAATTCTTCTTAGCACAGTACAAGATAAACACACTCCAACCTCAACTTTTTGCTTTTACACATTAATATATAACTAGCCATTCCTATAACACCCAATCTTATTGATCAACAAAACCAAAGTCAAAGTTTTTTTTCTTCACAAGCACAAAATCCAGAAGTGATATCCAAATAAAAACATATTTTCCTCTTTGAATAAAATAATCAATTTAACCATTCCTGCTTTATCTTCCTTGCTATGGAAATAATGTGTATTTCTATTTGCACCTAATAATCTTTGTGAACTGTCACCATTTTTATTTACAAAATTCATTGTATTCTTTCAAATTCTTTGACCTTACTGAAAAAAATGGGGGGCTTTTTTTCACCCTTTCCCCCCCTTCAAAGTACTAAACTTTTTTAAAAAAACTTTTTTTTAAATCAAAACTTTCTAATACATCTTTTTCTTTCACTTCTTAACATACAAGCTTTAAACTTCAGTATTACATTTATATCCCTCCCACCAAACTACCCTTATAGAATAATATTTTTTCTTTTATAAACATCCTTTTTAACACACAGTTTTTCTTTAAACTGGTACATCATTTTCTTTAACTTTCTCTTAATACAGGTACTCTCAAATACATTTTCAATGTCATTTGCCTACTTTAAGAATTACTTAAGCAAGCTGAGAAGCAAACTGCTGCAACTTAGCTCGACTTTCTTCGTTCAGACTGCCGAAAATCCGCAGCGTGGAGCCTCGTAGGGGCTAGCATGAGGAAGGGGAACATCGAGCGAGGACGGGAGGAGGTGCAAACCCCCGCCGAAGCAGATGGGAACCCCAAACCTGAACGAAGAAGAAACCAGCAAACTGCGCTGGTCCAGAGGTATGGCCACCTGAGCATACAGCAAGGAAGGGAGTGATAGAGGAACGGCAAAATATCTATAAATCATTGGAAATATCAAATCAAATTGGATTACAACTGTCTTTTTCGGAGAATACTCCTATTGAGAAGAGAACGATCGGCACTCCCAAAGGACAAGTGAGTCTCCAAAAAAAGGACTTAGCGGCGCCTTAGCGGAAAGGAGCGAAAGGCGGGACAAAATAAAATCAAATTAAGAACGGACTGCTTTAAAGGGACACAAACTAGAAAGAACTACGGGAGAAACAGTTGATGGTAAAAAAAGGAATCCACGATACGGTTATATTTGAAACGCTTTGAAACGCTTTGAAACCAAAGGGGGGGAAAAAAAGAACTGTGACAAAGCAATCTTCTAGAACGTAGACATCTTGAATAGACTGTGAAACAGAAATAGAAGGCAGAAGACCCCTCCCCTAAGAGACACTTGTAAGATACAATATACAATACTTGATCATCTTGAAATTAAAAACTTTAATTTATATATCGATTAAAGCCATAACCGGTAATATTTTGATATTTAAATCTTAATATATAGTTACTAAAGTTATAATTAGAAATACGTGGACACTTAAGCAATTAACTATCACTGTTATCATATATTAGATTCTATGGAAAGTAAGAAATAAGACTCTTAAATGTATTAATAATAATAATTTGAATTAAGGGACTGAATTAAGTGATTCTATATTTTCCTATTACTGAAGCTCAAGTTATTTAAGTTGTTTAAGTTGTGAATTAATAACGATAGAAATTACTAGTAAATATCTCTGATTTATATACTGAAAAGATAAGTTAAAAAAAAGTAATAATAACAATCTCTTGATAGAAATATATTACATAGAAAATTGATGTTTAAATGATTAATAATTAATTCTTCTTTCCTATCTCCCTCTCTCAAAATATGAATAATATTCTCCACTACTCTCTTTTATTGTACTTTAATGACTTTCTGACTTTCCTTTGATTTTTTTTAAACTTTAGACTCTCTATTTCATTCTACCCCTCTCTTTCCCCTTTGTAGCTAGTAATACTAATTTCTACTTTCTACCTTAAGAATACTAAACATAACATAATAGGAATTAGAAAGGATAAAATATAACGATAAGGATAAGGAAAAAAATATATGAAAGTGTGGAATAACTTTTTTAGTAGAGTGATAATGTCAACAACAACGACTGTGACTAAACCGATCAAGAAACCAACTCCGGCAACACCCTCAGCGACAGGGCAAAAACTGATTACAGAAATGGCAACTACAGAAAAGCAAGGACAAACACCCTCACTACACACTATGCAGGCTACACTAGATAGAATACAAGAATTTATGATGACACAACAAGAAACAATGGTCAAAATGCAACAAACAATATTTAACAATCAGGAACAGACAAATGAAAATTTTGAAGAAGTTAAGGGAACCATCAAAAAATTAGATAATAGAATGGAGACAATTCAGGGAGTGGTTGCCAAACACGAACAACAAATTAAAAATCTAGAGGAAAAAACTGATCTAACCGATAAAAAAATAGAGGAAACAGAAGAATCACTAAGAGCAAAAAACAAGGAATTAGAGGGGGCCATTGCACTCCTCGAGATGGAGAAATCAGCATTCTACTTAAGGTTCCAAAACATACCAGAAGTTAAAGAGGAGGAGTTACGTGAACAGGTAGTAGAGATATTGGCGGAAGCTCTACAGGTAGACAAAGAAGAAATAAGTAGACATATAGATGAGATTTACAGAGTACAAACAAACTTTGCAAAAAGACACAAGCTACCCAGGGAGGTACACGTACGATTTACTAAAAAAGCAATAAGAGACGAAATCTATAAAACCACAAGAACGGAACAAATATTACACAAGGAAAGAGAAATCAATGTATTAAAACAAATCCCCAAGCGAATAAGAGAAAAGAGAAGGGACTTACAATACTGCACTGCAAAATTAATAAGACAAGAAATTCCTTTTAGATGGTTGATTCCGGAAGGAATCTTAGTGACATGGAAAGGGAAAAAAATAAAGATAGAAACAATGGAGGAAGCAGACCAATTTATTGAAACACATCTAGAAAAAGAAGGAGAGAGCAGTACAGAGGGAGAGGGACGAAGCCAGGAAGAAAAAGAAATGGTAGAAGAAATGGAGAGAATGAAAAGACAAGAGAGAGAGGGAGATAGGAAGATGAAATCAAAAGAAGTAAGGACCGCGAGACTAACAAGAGCAACGAGTAAAAAATAAAATGCAAAACCAAATTAAAATATTTTCAGTAAACATAAATTGAATCAATTCACCAATAAAAAGAAGGCAAATACTCAATAGACTACAGAAACAAGGATCAGCTATCACATGTTTACAGGAAGTTCACATAAAAAAAGAAGAGTATAAACTATTAGAACAGCCTAAGATAGGTAATCTCTTTACATCCCTAGCTGACTCAAGAAAAAGAGGAATAGCACTATACATAAAAAGTTGGTTAAGCCCCAAGCAAATATATAGGGACACAGAAGGAAGAATACTTATAGTAGAAATTACCATTGATAAAACCAAAATACTGTTAGTAGTCATCTACGCCCCTAACAATGGACAAAAAGAATTTTATGCAACACTATATCAACAAATTATTAAATTAGAGAGAGAAAACATTTGCATAATTGGAGATTTCAATGCAGTAGTAGATGCCAAAGAAGATTATAAATCGGGATCAAAAAAAAATCTGGAAAGGAAAATCTTACCCAAAAACTTCTTTGAAATGGTGAATGAATTTAAAATAAAAGATATATGGAAAGAAAGACACCAGAAACAGAACCAATACACATACTTTTCAAACCCACATCAATCCTGGTCCAGACTTGATATGGCCTGGTCTAATATAGAACCAATTATAAAAATAGAGAGTGTAGAGATAGAACCAAATACGTGGGCGGACCATAATCCCATAGTAATTACAATAAGAGGAATAAGTAAGGTAAGAAGAAGATGGATGATGAGCCAGAAAATAATAAAAGAAAAAGAATTTAAACAATACATGGAGAAAGAATTAACTTTCTTCCTACAGGAGAATTGGAATAAAGATACAACTATACAGAATATCTGGGACACTATGAAAGCATATACAAGAGGACTAACTATTGCCTATTCTAGTAAAAAAAATAAAAATAAAAATAAGCAAATTTATGACTTACAAAACAAGATAGGGGAATTAGAACGTAAATTACAAGAGACACCACAAAGTAAGGAAATAAAAGAAGAAAAGGAATTAATTAAACACAAAATAAATTTGATATCTCAAGAAGAAATTGCATTAAAAATCAAGACATCCAAACAAAATTACTTCGAACATGCCAATAAACCAGGTAGATGGCTGGCTTATAAATTAAGAAAAGAAAAGGAAAAAAAAACAATACAACAATTAGAGGATTCGCTAGGGAGAATGCAGTTTGCAATGGAGGAAAAAAAAGAAATAGCAAGAGAATACTATAGTGAGCTATATAGCAAAGACAACATACAACTCAAAAACATACAGGACTATCTAAAAAATTCCAATATAGCGCAATTACCAGAGGCCATTAAAGATAGGATGGATGAAGAAATAACACTGACTGAGTTAGAAAAAGCAATCAAGAATCAAAAAAATAACAAAACCCCAGGACCCGATGGTATTCCAGCAGAATATTATAAAGAACTGCAAATGATTTGGAAAAATATACAATTAATTACATACAATGAAGTGTTAACTAAAGGAGCAATCCCAGACTCATGGACAGAGGCATTGATAACAATAATCCCAAAAGACACCACTATGAAACATAAGATCCAGAACTACAGGCCAATCTCGCTGTTAAACTCAGACTACAAAATCTTTGCTTCAATAATGGCGGAAAGACTGAAAAAAACGCTCACTGAAATCATACATCCAGACCAAAATGGCTTCCTACCAAACAGATACATCAAAAACAATATAAGAACAATTATAAATATTTTAGAATATTATGAGACACACCCAGGGGAATCCGTGGCACTTATATTTCTAGACGCCCAAAAGGCATTTGATAATTTAAACTGGGACTTTATAACAAACCAATTAAATAAAATGAACTTTGGAGAAAAGTATATAAGGACAATTAAATCAATATATTCAAAACAAACTGCTAAAATTCTTATCAATGGAGAAACTACTAAAAACTTTAATATAGAAAAAGGAGTTAGACAAGGTTGTCCGCTCTCCCCCTTATTATTTATATTATCACTGGAATCACTATTACAGAAGGTAAGGGAAAACAAGGAAATAAAAGGACTCAAGATAAAAGAACAAGAATACAAACTTCAGGCATTCGCTGACGACTTGGTTTTTAACATTGAAGAACCATTAGAGGTAGGACCAATTTTACTAAAAGAAATAAACGAATTTGGAAAAGTAGCTGGTCTTAAAATTAACAAACAAAAAACTAAAATAATATCTAAAAACTTGACAGATACACAAAATAATGAACTAGAAAAGAAATTAGAACTACAAATTGTAAAGAAAATAAAATACTTAGGAATCAACCTGTCAGCGAAATGCACCACAATAAAAGAAGGAAACTATATGGAAATATTAAAACAAATTGAAAAGAAACTAGACAAATGGAACAAATTACAAATTTCTCTTGTTGGCAGAATTGCAGCGATTAAAATGTCAATATTACCCCAAATTCTATACCTATTTCAAACCATACCAATTAAATTAGAGAAAAAATACTTCGAACAATTAAATAAGATACTAACCAAATTTATATGGGCAGGAAAAAAAAATGAGAATTAAATTAAAATATTTACAACAAAATAGGAGTCAGGGAGGATTTGGATTGCCAGATTTTGAATTATATTATCAAGCATCTGCCCTAACATGGATAAAGGACTGGATACAAATTAAAAATAGACGCTTACTGGTATTAGAGGGCCATGACTTACATTTAGGGTGGCACGGATTCCTCTGGGATTACAAACATAAATCACATTCATATTTCAAAAGACACAAAATCAGAGATTCTCTCCTGGGAATTTGGCTTAAGATTAAAAAACAACATTATACAAAAACACCACCCTGGTTTTCTGGTATGGAAGCAATTACACACCCAAATACAACAAATCTGAACAAAATGGTCACATATGAAGAAATACTAGAAGAAGGGGGAGCCTTAAAATCTATATCAAAACTAGAACAGGAAGGAATCAAAATCGATTTGTGGCCATATTTCCAAATTAAGAACAGATTAGAAAATGACAAAAGAAAGTACGGAATACAAAAAGTAAGATCAGAATTAGACAAAATTTTATTAGGTCAAGAACAAAAAGCAATAACCAAAATATATAAATTTCTTCTAAAATATAAAATGCAAAAAGACATAATAAAGGGAAATATGATAAGCTGGACTAAAATTTTTGGATATGATATACAATTAAATCAATGGGAAAAAATTTGGAATCAGAACTATAAAATGACAAAATCAGTATCATATAAAGAAAACTATTATAAACTATTTTATAGATGGCACCTCCCCCCAGCGAGATTGGCAAAAATGTATCAAAACCTACCACCTAATTGTTGGAGATGCCAACACAAAACAGGATCTTATTACCATATGTGGTGGACCTGTCCAAAAATAAAAAACTTCTGGAATACAATCAAAAACTGGCTAGTAGAAATTACACAACAGGATATAGACATTAAACCGGAAGCTTTCTTACTAGGAATCATCAATCAAAAAATGGAAAAAAACACTACTATATTACATTACATATATTAACAGCGGCAAGAATAATGATAGCACAAAGTTGGAAACTAAAGGACACCCCTGACGAAAGCAGTATAATTAGAAAAATTCTGGATTGTGCCGAAGCAGACAAACTAACTATGGAACTAAAAGGAAAGGAAGACTCCGATTACTACGAAATTTGGAACTTATTCTATAACTGTTATGAAAAACGAAAACAAACACCACCAATATAACAAATGTAAACATAAACTAAATAAGACATATAGAAATCTGATTAAGGAACTTATAAGAAAATTAGCTATATTATACTAATGTATATGTATATTATGATATTACAAAACTAAAAACATCTTATTTATTCTGTATTATTATCATTATCATTATTAATATTATCATTAATGTTATTACTATTGTATTACTATCAATGTTACTGTTAACATTATTATTATCACTACTGATTTATAAAACATATTACAAAAATACAAGACAAAAAAAATCGGAAACTATATAAAAATAGATTGCTAATACATAATTGCCGTAAGATAAATGATAGAGATCGATAGCTTTATAGCTGTATGCGCTTTTTATGTTTCGTATATGTTTGTAATGTATTTGTTATCGTCATAAATGTTTTCTTTTGTATGTTTTTAAAATGTAAATAATTCAATAAAAATTATTTTTTTAAAAAAAGAATTACTTAAGCATTATATATATGTAAAAAAATTACATTTTCAAATTTTGGGTTAAACCTTTCTTTCAGTTGCACATATCAAACACAGGAAAATCCATCCTAATTTCAGTTAACTCATTAAGTTTAAGTCATTCCTTCCAGCTTATCTTCATAAAGTAAAATCTTTTTCTTCTCTGGAAGTTTTATCAAAGAGTTATAGGCCTTTTTTTTAATCATGAAATCCTCAACCTTGTTAATGTCCTTAAAGAAAAAGTCCCAAAGTTGTCTTTTATCTCGATGCTCTTCTTTCAGTTGTGTTGAGAGGTTTATATTTGAACCATAATAGTGAAAGTTAATATCAGGTTCTTCCCAAACTGTGATAAACTCCTCTACATTTTCAGCTACTTGTGAAGTTGCCTCAGCAGTTTGGTAACATTCTCCACATGTTTGCATCTCAGAAATAATTTGAGAGGATTTTTTTATCACCCTTAGAGAACAGCTGGTCAACAAATTGGTGTATTTTATTTAGAGACCTTTTAAATATATCTCTAATACTTTGCTCCACCATCTTGGCTTTCTCTTTTAATCAGAATCAGAAGATTTTACCCACCCACAGCTAAGAAGATCAAGCTACCAGTTACTGCAATAGTAAACTAAACTCACAGCTTTCAATCTTTCTCCATCAACTTCCCCCCCCCCCTCATCACACTTCCTTATTTGGCTTGCCTTAGCAGCCTTCTTCCTTATTTTTTGAGACAAAAAGAGGTCCCTAAAATGGCGCGAGTCTTCAAAAAGATATAGTAGGCTGTAGCTAGAAAGAGCCCCTTTTTAAGTTGACTTAAAAAGATGAATAGTCATTGAAGGTGATTAAGAAGAGAAAGGCACAACTTACTGTCCGTTTGAAAGGTGAATTTCAAAATGGCGGCTTCTTCAACCCCGAACAGATTGCAGCCCCTCCCCTCCCAAATTTTTGCATGCAGATAGCTTCAGAGTTCAACTCCAGAAGCCATTTGCTGGCTTACAGCTGTATTGGAGGGTTCCGAGGGGAAGCTCTTTGACACACCCTAGCTGGGTGGGTCATAAAAACTGAAAGGGATACCAGTCCCTTCAGTTGAAAGGCAGAGGAGCTACACCGCAGGGAAAAATCCTTCGGAGATGTCTCCCCGGGCATGTGTTCAGTTCAGGGGTGGGTTCTAACTTACCTCGCTGCTGTTTCGCTTCCTCCCGTGCCACGTGGGCGCGCCTCATGGGCACGCGTGCGCTTTGCGCTTGCGCGTGCATCCACAGTGCTGAAATAAAATTCAAAAAAAAAAACCAAAAACAAGATGGCGGCGCATGCGCAGTGCCGGAAACTCGGCTTCTGCGCATGCTCAGAAGAAGAAAAACAGAAAAAAAATAAAATTAAATTTCAAAAAATAAAATAAAAATAAAATTCAAAAAAAAGATGGCGGCATCCATGGACCGGGACCGACTGAACCGGTTTCATGACATCATTGTGACATCACCAGCAGGTTGCTACTGGTTTGAGCGAACCGGTCCGAACCGGGAGGAACCCACCTCTGGTTCAGTTGGTCGTCTTCCCGGAAGTTGAAGTTTCCAGATACCTTTCAAGGACAGCCCCATATAGAGCATGTTGCAATAGTCAAGATGGGAAGTGACTAGGGCAGGGGTGGCCAAACCGTGGCGCATGCGCCAAATGTGGCACATTGGATGATTGCAAGTGGCGCATTGCAATCATCCAATGGACAGAAAAGGTGACGCTGTTTTACAACTGTGAAGAAAAATGTACAGATAAATTTGGTCAGTGGATAACAATTATGCAGGAAGAAGGGGATCGAACAATAAGAAGGTTTTAGCGAGCGAAAGTGATTCTGACCTTCTTATTGTCCGATCCCTTTCTTCCTGCATAATTCTGGAGAGCGCGCGCAGTTCAAAGTCAAACTCCGGCAGTGACGAAACGAGCAAAGTTGGCTCTTCTGTGACTCGTGGACTTCAACTCCCAGAATTCCTGAGCTAGCAGGGCAGAGGAGGAAGTAGTCAGTCACAAGCGCCGGCCCTGCTGCTTGTGTGCCGTTACTTCAGAGCAAAGGAAGCGTGGGGGGGAGGGGGTAGAGGAGAAGAAGGAGGCGGCAGCAGCAATCCGAGGCTTCACCCCAAAGCTAAGCAATTGCCCGTTGCCCACACGCCCTGAGGTGTGGGACTCCACAGCTCCATTGGGGAAAGGGAGGACAGCAAGGCTCTGAGGAGGGGGACTGCTGTCGCTGCCTCTGCTGCTGCTTCTCGGAATGCAGAAGCTGCGTGGAAGCTCCGCCCGGGGCGAGCCTTCTCATCACCCCGCGCTTGCTTTTGTTCCCGCCGGCTGCTGGTGCTGGTGAGGTGCTTTGCCAGCCCTGGTTGTTGTGATTGTTACTCTTGCGGGGGGTTTCTTATTTCCAGGGGGAGGGGGGAAGCACCCTCTTTCCCTCCCTTCTGAAAGAGGCGCGGGGATGCCAGAAGTGGCGGCATCAGGACTTGGCATATTGGAAGAGGGCTGGGCAAGGGAGAAAGGAGCCACGGTTGGGATTGCTTTGCAGGGAGAAGGGAAGGAAGGAAGGAAGGAAGGAAGGAAGGAAGGAAGGAAGGAAGGAAGGAAGGAAGGAAGGAAGGAAGGAAGGAAGGAAGGAAGGAAGGAAGGAAGGTTAGGAAGGAAGGAAGGAAGGAAGGAAGAAAAGTTAGGAAGGAATGAAGACAAAGAAAGAAAGAAAGAAAGAAAGAAAGAAAGAAAGAAAGAAAGAAAGAAAGAAAGAAAGAAAGAAAGAAAGAAGGAAGGAAGGAAGGAAGGAAGGAAGGAAGGAAGGAAGAAAGAAAGAAAGAAAGAAAGAAAGAAAGAAAGAAAGAAAGAAAGAAAGAAAGAAAGAAAGAAAGAAAGAAAGAAAGAAAGAAAGAAAGAAAAAGAAAAGTTAGGAAGGAAGGAAGACAAAGAAGGAAGGAAGGAAGGAAGGAAGGAAGGAAGGAAGGAAGGAAGGAAGGAAGGAAGGAAGAAGAAAACACAAAGAAAGAAAGAGGGAGGGAGGGAGGAAGGAAGACAAAGAAAGAAAGAAAGAAAAAGAAAGAAAGAAAAGTTAGGAAGGAAGACAAAGAAAGAAAGAAGGAAGGAAGGAAGGAAGAGAAAGAAGGAAGGAAGGAAGGAAGAAGGAGGGAGGGAGAAAGAAAGAGAGAGAGAGAGAGAGAGAGAGAGAAAGACAGAAAGAAAGAAAGAAAGAAAGAAAGAAAGAAAGAAAGAAAGAAAGAAAGAAAGAAAGAAAGAAAGAAAGAAAAGTTAGGAAGGAAGGAAGACAAGAAAGAAAGAAAGAAAGAAAGAAAGAAAAGTTAGGAAGGAAGAAAGAAAGGTTAGGAAGGAAGGAAGACAAAGAAAGGAAAGAAAGAAGGAAGTAAGACAAAGAAAGAAAGAAAGAAAGAAAGAAAGAAAGAAAGAAAGAAAAGTTAGGAAGGAAGGAAGACAAAGAAGGAAGGAAGGAAGGAGAAAAGACAAAGAAAGAAGGAAGGAAGGAAGGAGGAAGAAAGAAAGAAAGAAAGGTTAGGAAGGAAAGAAGACAAAGAAAGAAAGAAAGAAAGAAAAGTTAGGAAGGAAGGAAGACAAAGAAAGAAAGAAGGAAGGAAGGAAGGAAGGAGAAAAGACAAAGAAAGAAAGAAGGAAGGAGGAAGAAAGAAAGAGAGAGAGAAAGAAAGAAAGAAAGAAAGTTGTATGGCCACACTGAGTCCTGCGGGAGTGGGGCAGCATACAAAAACGAACAAAATAAATAAATAAATAATAAATGGCGGATCGGAACTCGTCTGCGAAAAAAATTGGCGGATGGTATGCTTAAGGTTGGCCACCACTGGACTAGGGCATGAGTGACTGTGAGCAGGGATTGTTGGCCCAGGAAAGGGCATAACTGGAGCACAACCCTGCACAACCCAGAAGTTGCAGTTGTGCAAAGGCCCTCCTGGGCACAACTGCCACATGCTCCTCAAGCAGGAGTCATGAGTCCAGGAGAACCCCCAGATTACACACCAGGTCTGTCTGGGGCAGTGCCACCCCATCCAAGACCAAAGATGGCAATTCTCCATGGACCAAAGAACCCCAAACCCAGAGCCATTATGTCTTGCCATGGTTCAGTTTTAGTCCATTGCTCCCCATCTAGCCCCTAACAGCCTTCAAGCATCGTGAGAGTGAGGTAACGGTATCGCTTAATTCTCCATGGGCCGAGACATATAGCTGGGTGTCATCAGCATATTGATGATATTTCAACCCGTGGTGGCAGATGATTTCACCCAGCAGCTTCATGCAAATGTGAAACAGAAGCAGAGAAAGTACCGAGCCCTGCAGGACATCGCAAAGCAGGGAACGAGGGCTGGACCGCTCGCTTCCTATCAACACCAACTGAGAGTAACCACTGAGGAAGGAAGCAAACCAGAACAACACAGTGTCTCCCACTCCCAAGCCCTGAAGCTGCTCCAGAAGGATGCCATAGTCAATGGTATTGAAGGCTGCTGAGAGATCAAGTAGAGCAAAGATGGATGCACTACCCCCATCCCGCTCCTGCCAAAGATCATGAAAAAGCATAACCAGTGCTGTTTCCATCCCATATCCAGGCCTGAACCCTGACTGGAAAGGGTCCAGATAATCCATTTCATCCAGGAACCTCTGGAGCTGCCACGCAACCACCTTCCCCAGAAAAGGAAGATTGGAGACAGAAGGAAAATTATCCAATAGTGTGGTGTCTAGCTATGGCTTCTTAAGAAGAGGGTGGAACACAGCCTCCTTGAAGTGCTGGGGCACCACCCTATCCTGTAGGGAAGCATTAATCACTGCCAGAACCCACCCGCATGTCATCTTCCGGGAAGCTTTCACAAGCCAGAAGGGCCATGGATTTAATACACAGGTGTTTGTGCTGCATACACTTGGTTCAGGGGTGGGTTCCTCCCGGTTCGGACCGGTTCGCCCAAACTGGTAGCGACCCGCTGGTGATGTCACGAAGACGTCACCGACCCGGTTCGGTCAGTGCCGGTTCGTGGGCGCCGCCATCTTTTTTTTTTGAATGTTTTTTGAATGTTTTTGAATTTTATTTTTCTTCTGAGCATGCACAGAAGCCGAGTTTCCGGCACTGTGCATGCAGTCGCCATCTTGTTTTTGGCTTTTTTTGGATATTTTTTTTTGAATTTTTTTTTCTTCTGAGCATGCACAGAAGCTGAGTTTCCAGCACTGTGCATGCGGTCGTCATCTTGTTTTCGGCTTTCTTTATTTTTATTTTTTGGATTTTTCAGCACTGTGAATGTGCGTGCACGTGTAGCATGCAAGCGACCGCGAGGTGCGCCCAAGAGGTGCGCCCACGAGGTGCGGGAGGAAGCGAACCGGTAGCGAGGTAAGTTAGAACCCACCCCTGACTTGGTTTTCCCAATGCGACATAGTAGGCAGATAGCAGAACACTGAGTGGTTTCACCAGAAGTAATTTATTTCTCCTTCAACAGAACATATGTGCCAGCTGAGTTCCAAGACGCAGTGAGGTTTGCACCCTCGTCTCCTTATTCATAGTAACACATCCTGCAAGGTGGTGTACTGGCAGGATGTGCTAATTTTTTTACAGTTGAACCACAGAATTTGTAACTAGTAAAAGACTATTCTTCACATTGTTTTTACAGTCTAGGGCCGTGATGGCGAACCTATGGCATGTGTGCCACAAGTGGCACGCGGAGCCATATCGGTGGGCATGCGAGCTCAGGTCCAGCGCGCATGCACGCGCAGGCCAGCTGATTTTCAGGCCTTCTGGGCCCACTGGGAATTGGGAAACAGCCTGTTTTCAGCCTCCAGAGGGGGTGGGAAAGGCTGTTTTCGCCCTCCCCAGGCTCCTAGAAAGGCTCTGGAGCTTGGGGAGAGCAAAAAATTGGACCTTCCAGTTCAACCGGAACTTGGCAAATGGGCCATTTTCTGCCTCCGGAGGGCCTTCGGGGGAGGGGTGGGGAAGGCCATTTTTGCCCTCCCCAGGCTCCTAGAAAGGCTCTGAAGCCTGGGGACAGCGAAAAATGGGTGTGCCATCGCGTGCCGGGAGCGGGGGGGTGGTCACGCACGCATGCACGGGGGGCCACATGGAATTATGGGTGTGGGCACGCACATGCGTGACCGCCCCGCATCCCCCTTTTGGCACACGAACCAAAAAAGGTTCGCCATCACTGGTCTAGGGGAATTCTTGTGTTTACACATAACACTAACTGATAAGTCATGATTTACAAATCATAGAATCATTATTCAGATCATTTAGCCATTACGATGGCTTGGTTTGCACAACATGCAAAGCCAAAATGAAATGAACCACATTATGGCTTAGCATCAGGTGAGACACATCCACAGTAACAAACATAACTTAAATATTATCTTTAAGACAAACAGCAATGAGAATTGTCCCTTTAAAATTTAAAGAGAAAAAAAGAAACATTAAATTTGTTACTGAATGTCTTTACATATACAGTATGTACATATATTTCACATATATATACATATATTTTATATATGCTCCAGTGTACTTATCCATATTGAAATTTTAAATCTGCCATCAACTACAATTCTATCTCCTATATAATAGCCCACATTCCTGCTAAAATGTGGAAATGCTAGTTTCATTTAATTTTAGCTGAATTTTAAAGCAGAGCTGTAAAAGTTATAAAGCAATTGTGACATGGGCCTCAGTTAACCAAATGAGTTTGCTTTAGTGAAATGGAAATGTCATTATGTATGTATTGTTGTTGTATGGTTTTTGGATGGTTTTAATATTGTGTTTTTTTAATTTTTATATTTGATTTTAATTAATATTTATAGTTGGTTATTCTTGTATTTCTTTCTGTTGTACGCCGCCCTGAGTCCTTCGGGAGTTGGGCGGCACATAAGAAAACCAAAATAAATAAATAAATAAATAAATAAATAAATAATGTTAGATAGGGTGAACGGAAGAGACTGGACTCAGGCTTTAGTGACAACAGCTCTTTATTCAGCAACTATGTACAAATCCAGCAGCCGGCTTGTCTGGCAGCTTCCCCTTTTATAGGGAGCTGCCAGACTGTTCCTCCAATCAGGTTGACTTATTTTCCCGCTGGAATGGCGGACCTGATTGACACCCTTTTAACTGACTCTGAATATTTAACACATTAGAACTGGTTTCTAAATTTTCTGGCCATTTTGTCTCATTTCTAAATCAATTTGCTTATGAAAATATGTTCATCAATTGTCACATATATTTTATGCACATTTCACTTAAGGAACACATTTACTTTGCAGTTTTTTTTCTAACACATGTAAATACATGGTTTTTTGCAACAAGAAAATTTCCCTAAATTGTGCCTTTTTCTCCATTAATTTTATCAAAATACATGTATTGTGCATATTTTCTCCAATTGATGTATTTTTCTACGCATCTTAATGAGAAAAATGCAAAGCAAAAGTTGGAGCTGTGTATGTGCCAAAGAATAGAAGTATTTGATGTATGGTATGAGTACACAAAATTATGCAAGCTCGCATTAAAATACAAATTTTTCACCTGTGCCTACCAGAGGAATAATTCAGTCTGGATTAATTTATTTCATTGTTTTAAATGGGATTGCTTTAAGTGGGATCGTGCAACACATGATTATAAATGAGTTAATACAGAAACAAAACTGATTCAATTGGCCTTTCTTTGTAAATAAGAATGTCTAGCCATGGAGTCTCAATAATAACTACAGGTAGTCCTCAACTTACAACCATACTTTTGAAGTTATAACAGCACTGAAAAAAGTGACTTATGACTGGTCCTCACAATTATGACCATTGCAGCATCCCCACAGTTACATAATCAAAATTTGGGTGCTTGGCTAGCAGCATGTATTTACAATGGTTGCAGTGTCCCAGGGTCATGTGTTCCCCCATTTCCAACAAGCAAAGTCAATGAGGAAAGCCAGATTTGCTTAATGACTGGGTGACTCACTTAACAACTGCAGTGATTCACTTAACAGCTGTGGCAAAAAATGGTTGCAAATTCAGACACAACTCATTTAACAACCACCTTGCTTGGCAATGGAAATTCTGGTCCCAATTGTGGTCATAAGTCAAGAACTACCTATAATTTAACTGAATTGAGCCTATTATGTGGTTGCCTAGTTTGAAGGATGCCGCTCCCAATGTTATGTAGGCACTGCCAGATTGTTTTGTGTTGTTATGCAGGGGTTCAGGTGTGACTCAGTAAACAATAAAAGACAGAGTCCGGATTTCTCTTGATAAGCCAAATGCAGCTGAATAAAGACGAGTCCTCCCTTAAAGTGGAAGAACCCTGAACACAGTGTAAGGCAGATATACATTTCTTTGCTTTTACTTATTTACATAAGAGGAAGCTGGCACACAATAGATAAGGTATAGAAAATAGATAAGTATAGAAGTTATAAAAATACTCAAGCATTCCTTCTGTGGCTTTGTTCACATGCCTAACCCACAGGCTAGTGATTTCTTTTGGAATTTTCCATGGCCTCAAGGGCCTGCTGAGGCCTGAACTTCAACTCTGTCATCTTCTTCCATTACAGTTTAAATTCACAGAAGCAGGGGGTGGGGCTCCTGGCTGAAACTTGTGAATCTGACTGAGAGAAAGAGGGAAACGGTAGGAAAACAACTTCTTCCATTACAGTTTAAATTCACAGAAGCAGGGGGTGGGGCTCCTGGCTGAAACTTGTGAATCTGACTGAGAGAAAGAGGAAAAAAGTAGCGGCACGCGCGCCTAACGGCGCGCGAATCATATAACTATAAACCAAAAATAGTAATAATACATTCAGGGTTAGTGTGCTTGAGATTGTGATTTTATTTTATTTCAAAATGACTGGCTTAGTTCAGTGTAATAATTGTTTTACAGCTGTGTTTCGAAGTACTCTTTTCAAATTTGGATACTGTCCTCTTTGTAAACAAATTACTAGTCTACGTGGACATATTACCTATCTAGAATCTTTAATCTGTGCTCTGCAAGCAGAAATTAGGTGCCAAATTCAGCCATTCCTCACTAACGAGCTGCCGCACTATCAGCCCCCTCTACCACAAAGATCCTGCAGGAGAAGGGCAATATGGACAACTGTGGGATCTGGCAGGGTGAGAGCTGTGAACCATAAACACAAAGCTTTTGCTGTGTCCCAGCATAACAGATATAGTGCCCTTGCTGACCTTAATAGGGACACTAAAGCAACAGGTCAAGGTAGTTGTGATAACAATAACTCAAATAAGTAGGGGATCGTCAGGTGTCTGCCAGGTGCTACTGCCAGCACAGACAAGAGGCGTATTCTTAAGATTGTCAAGAATGCCAGTAAGGACTGTGATGTTGATGCTATTATACATCTTGGCACAAATGATCTGTCCCAAAAAGATGTACTTTCTGTGCAGAATGACTTCCAGAGCTTGGGGTATGAACTTAGTAGTATAGGTTGTAGGCTTAACTTTTCAGAGGTTTTACCAGTATATAACGAACAAAAAGGGAAAGGCCAACGTGTAGCAGAGTTTAATGTGTGGCTAAAGGAGTGGTGTAAAAGGGAAGGCTTTGGTTTTATTAGTCATGATGTCTGCAGCTGGTCCAATGAAAAACCGTACAAAAGAGATGGTTTGCATCCATCAAAGAAAGGGACTGAGCTACTTGGTATTAAATTCACAGATTTCCTGGATAAACATTTAAACTGAACAGCGGGGACAGAGAATTAATTGATACAGATCATTTCTGTCCCCAGCAATCTAAAATTAATAGGGTTAACAGTGCACACAACATAGATGTGTGTGCGGGTAAGTTTATCAGCTCTGCTGTCAAGCAAAGCCAAGCATTTAATAGTGAGTGCCATACCATGTGCACTAATCAAACAGGTGGCAATAAAGTAGGGGCAGTCAGGCACAACACAGGTTATGTAGACAATAAACACAGGGTCAATCAAAATGGACTTAAATGTCTATACACCAATGCACAGAGTATGAGGAATAAACAGGGAGAATTAGAAATTCAAGTAAATGAGGGAAGATATGATATAGTTGCCATTACGGAAACTTGGTGGGATGAAACTGACAAATGGAATATACAGCTAGAGGGATTTAAATTATTTAAAAGAAACAGACCAAATAAGAGGAGGTGGAGTTGCACTATATGTAAGAAATAACTACATCTCTACAGAAATAGAGCACAACAATAATGAAAATCATCTTGAATGCATTTGGGTCAATATTAAAGGGGGGGGGGCGAAATGACATTGCCATAGGTCTATACTACAGGCCACCCAACCAAACAGAGGAAGTAGATGAACTTTTTGCTAGTCAGCTAACTAAGGTATGTAGGAAGCACATCACAATAGTAATGGGGGATTTTAACTACCCTGACATCAACTGGGAGACAAACTCTGCACCAAGTGGAAGAGCCAACAGGTTCCTAACAAACCTAGCAGACAACTTTGTTACCCAAAAAGTAGAGAAGGGAACAAGGGGATCAGTCATATTGGACTTAATTCTCACTAACAGAGATGAAATGATAGAAGGTGTTGAAGCTACAGGAACCTTGGGGGCAAGTGATCATGCAATATTGGAATTCAACATTATGCAAACACAAGCAGTAGAACAAAGTCAAACTAGAGTCTTGGACTTTAAGAGAGCTAATTTCAATAAACTTAGAGAGAACTTGGGAAAGATTCCATGGATGAGAATCCTCAAGGGGAAAACAACTCAAGAAGCTTGGGAAATTTTGAAAAGTGAGATTATAAAAGCCCAGACTAGCACAATACCAATGAAGAAGAAAAATAATAGGTCTCAAAAGAAACCAGCATGGCTGCATAAAGAACTCTCTGACAAATTGAAAGACAAAAAGGACAAGTATAAAAAGTGGAAAGAAGGGGAAATAACTAAGGCAGAATACCAGCAAATAGCACAAGCCTGTAAAGATGAAGTGAGGAAAGCTAAGGCTCACAATGAACAAAGGCTTGCGACAAAAGTAAAAAGTAACAAAAAAAGCTTCTTCCAACATATTAAAAACAAGAAAAAAGTCAAGGAAACAATTGGTCCATTGCAGGGAGAAAGTGGCAAGAAGGTGACAAGCAACAGGGAGAAAGCAGAGCTACTTAACACGTTTTTTGCATCTGTCTTTACACAAAGGGAAAAAACAGTCCAACCTATCAAAAACAGCATCACAAAAAACATATTAGGAACACAAGTTAAAATAGGGAAGAAAATGGTAAGGGAACACCTGTCTACCCTAGACGAATTCAAATCACCAGGATCAGATGGATTACACCCCAAGGTTCTGAAGGAACTGGCAGACGAGATCTCAGAACCACTGAACTATATCTTTCAAAGATCCTGGAGCACCGGGGAACTGCCAGAGGACTGGAAAAGAGCTGATGTAGTTCCCATCTTCAAAAAAGGGAAAAAAACAGATCCAGGAAACTACAGACCTATCAGCCTGACCTCAATACCAGGGAAGATTTTGGAAAAGATAATCAAGCAACGAATCAATGAACACCTAGAAGCAAACACAGTAATAACCAAAAGCCAACATGGGTTTGTCAAAAACAGATCATGCCAGACTAATCTTATTGCATTCTTAGACAAAGTGACAAAATTAGTGGACCAGAGGAATGCTGTCGATGTGGTTTACTTGGACTTCAGTAAGGCATTTGATAAAGTAGACCATAACCTACTACTAGATAAAGTAGAAAAATGTGGGATGGACAGCAACACCACCAGACGGATTCAAAACTGGCTAACCAACCGCACTCAACGTGTAGTGCTCAATGGAACTGCATCTACATGGAGGGAAGTATGCAGTGGAGTACCCCAAGGCTCTGTTTTAGGCCCAGTACTCTTCAACATCTTTATCAATGACTTGGACGAGGGGATAGATGGGGAACTCATCAAATTTGCAGATGACACCAAACTGGCAGGAATAGCCAACTCTCCAGAAGATAGGCTCAAGATACAGAAGGGTCTTGACAGACTTGAACATTGGGCGCTATCAAACAAAATGAAATTCAATGGTGAAAAAAGTAAGGTTCTACATTTAGGCAAGAAAAACAAAATGCACAGGTACAGTATATGTGGTACCTTGCTCAACAGTAGTAACTGTGAGAGGGATCTTGGAGTCCTAGTGGACAACCATTTAAATATCAGCCAGCAGTGTGCAGCAGCTGCCAAAAAAGCCAACACAGTTCTAGGCTGCATTAACAGAGGGATAGAATCAAGATCACGCGAAGTGTTAATACCACTTTATAATGCCTTGGTAAGGCCACACTTGGAATACTGCATTCAGTTTTGGTCGCCATGATGTAAAAAGGATGTTGAGACTCTAGAAAGAGTGCAGAGAAGAGCAACAAAGATGATTAGGGGACTGGAGGCTAAAACATATGAAGAACGGTTGCAGGAACTGGGTATGTCTAGTTCAATGAAAAGAAGGATGAGGGGAGACATCATAGCAGTGTTCCAATATCTCAGGGGTTGCCACAAAGAAGAGGGAGTCAAACTATTCTCCAAAGCACCTGAGGGTAGAACAAGAAGTAATGGGTGGAAACTAAACAAGGAGAGAAGTAACTTAGAACTAAGGAGAAATTTCCTGACAGTTAGGACAATTAATCAGTGGAACAGCTTGCCTCCAGAAGTTGTGAATGCTCCAACACTGGAAGTTTTTAAGAAGATGTTGGATAACCATTTGTCTGAAGTAGTGTAGGGTTTCCTGCCTGGGCAGAGGGTTGGACTAGAAGACCTCCAAGGTCCCTTCCAACTCTGTTGTTGTTGTTGTTGTTGTTGTTGTTATTATTATTATTATTATTATTATTATTATCATCTCAACATCAGGGGTGGGTTCCAACTTACCTCGCTGCCGGTTTGTTCCCTCCCGCGCCACGTGGGCGCGCGCATGCACAGTAACAAAAAATACAGGGAAAAAAGCCAAAAAAAGATGGGGACCGCATGCACAGTGCTGGAACTCGGCTTCTGCGCATGCTCAGAAGGAATTTTTTTTTAAAAAAAATTTTTTAAATGCAAAAAAATTCAAAAAATAAAATAAAAAAAAGATGGTGGCGCCCACAGACCGGCACCGTCCAAACCGGGTCGGTGACATCATTGTGATGGCACCAGCGGGTTGCTACCGGTTCAGGTGAAACGGTCCGAACCGGGAGGAACCCACCCCTTGACGACGTGAGAATAAATCCTCACAGAGGCGAAATAGATCTTTTCCCTGGAATTCTGACATTAGAAAAGAAACCGCAGTTTAAAGTCTAAGTAAAATATTTATTTCGGTACAAAAACAATAAATCTCATTAACTACATGCCTGATATAAAAGTAGGTCTTCCTTCAATGGAAGCCAGGAACAGAAGGAAGGAACGGAGAATGGAATGCACACATGTGTACAAGAACATATCAATCACGTGCTCAGGAATAAACCATTATAATGAATAGGGATGCAGCTCCCTGCATATACATATAACAGGCAATAAATCACTGTGTGACACCCCTGCTCAACATATGTTCTCCAGTGCGCTGCTTGGAGAATCCAAGCATGGGTTGACTTCTGTCTATCTGCCTAGAGACTGAGTTGCTAAGGTTTCTTGACCATGCCTCCTCTGCTCGGCTGAGCCTCCAGTTTTTCGACTCAGTCGAGCCGAGAGAGATGTAAAAAAAGTTGCTCCAACGCTTGGATTCTTCAATCAGTGAACTTAGGAGAAAAATAGAGGAGTAGGCTGTTGGAACATAAATAAGTTCCGCAGGCCCCCCCCCTCCTTGAGAGGCTGTAAATTAGAGGAGAATAGATCGTGTTTCTCCATGGCTGTTAACTCACAATAAAATAAAACTGTGGTATAAAGTCTAATAAACACTTTATTATAAAAAATACAAAATATATGTGATTACATCCTTACCGGTAGAAAATACGTCCAGCTGGACGAAGTGAAAACAAGGAAGGAACAAAAGAACAGAAACTACACTTAGAGATAAGGATTCTCTGGTTACTAATACACAGAGTGGAAGCTCAGCTGACAAACACAAAAAATGTAGTGACAAACCCCTTCTTTGTCAGTTGAGCGGACATCAGGTAAAGCCATTAAATAAGGCACATCTTCCCACGCAGATATTCATGCTGAGCTGCTGGAAGTGGTTTGTTGAGCATATCAGCAATCTGATCACGTGTAGGTACATACTGCAATTTTACAAAACCTTGCTTCACGAATTGTTTAATATTCTTATAACGAATGTCAATGTGTCTGGACCTGGAACCCATGAAATGAGATTCAGAAATATAAACCACCGATTCATTGTCTTCCATCACGGTGATCGGTCAGATCAGGTGGGTCCAGATATCTGTGACTAAAGCATCAAACCAAGTTAGAGAATTACATGCATCAGAAACACAAGCATATTCAGCTTCAGTAGAAGAACAAGAAACAAAATTCTGTTTACGCACTTGCCAGTAAACAGGACATCCATTTAAGAACATCATATAACCTGAAGTACTTTTATGTGATTTCTTATCACTTGCCCAATCAGAATCAGCATAACAACATAACTGCATGATTAGTATGTGTTGGTTCTAACAATAACTTCATGTGCTTTGTGTGCTTTAGATACTTCAATAATTTCTTCACACATGACCAATGAAACTGTTTTGCCTTGCCTACATGTCGTGACAAGAGATCTTTGTTGGCTTTAGGAGCCTTTGGAGTAGCAACAGGATCTCTCACTGGGACATCTCTCTCTGGGCCTGTGCTCTTCTTTTGTATACTTGCCTGTGCTTGCGTTTTAGGCTTTGACTTTAGGTAATAAACACCACCGATTAACATGGTTTGAGCAACAATATCTCCATCTTTGACTATATAACTTGCTTTTTCGAGGTGGTGAACCTGGAACTTTAATACTCTAGACAAATGAGCCTGACTAAGCAAACTGCTATTTGCTGTTGGTATGTAGTACACATCAGGAATGAATGCACCGAGCTCTTCAATGTAGACAGTTCCTTTTCCTCTGACCTGACAAGGATGATTGGAAAAAGAATACATTGTCCGTAATTCAGGTTCAGGCTCGTGCATCTCTGTGAAAAGCTCTTTTCTGAATGTAACATGCAATGCTGCACCACTGTCCAATGTCCACAGAAGTTGTCTGTCGTATTCTGGACAAGGTTGTGGATCGTTGGTTAACGCCAGTGTTGCGAGTGGAGCTTGCGGATCACGCCTGGGACCACAACGATCTTGTCTTCCGCCTCTGCCTCTGCCGCCTCTGGAGTCTGTTCCTCTGGGCTGGTACTGGACAGGAGCTGGAAACCGTTGGTGACAATCCCAGGTGGCATGTCCCACACGATTGCAGATGTAGCATCTTGGCATCCTTGGAACGTAGGCTCTTCCTCGGAAAACGCACCTCGCAGGAGCTCTTGATGCGGGTGGTCCTCTCAAATGTGGAGTGGCAAGTATAAATGCTTCTTCTTCTGTTAAAATTCTGCATACATGATCCACTGTGCGTTGAGCGATTGGCACTTGATTAATCTTTGTAATGGCATCTTTCCATTCATAATTTAATGAATTAATAATAATGCTGATCATTTGAAAATCATCAATAACATAGCCTCTTTCGCCCACATCCTTCCTCATTCCTTTCATTTTAGTTAAATGCTCTCCAATATATTCACCAGGCTTTAATTTTGAACCATGGAAATGAGACAAAAGCAAACATGTAGATTCAGTTGAAACAGGCTGGTAGCATGTTTCCAATTGAGCCCAAATTTGTTGGGCAGTTGCATCAGGTGGAAAAGTAATCTGCAGTTCAATATCCATCGACAGCAATAATGTTGTGCATGCTTTCGTATCCAAGTCTCTTATGGCATGAGACCAAGGCTGGGCAGGAGGGTTAAAAACCATGGAATGTGTCCCTTCTCTGCGAAGTAGCAGGCCTATCTCACTGACCCTGGCCCTATAATTCTGTCCTGAATGCTTTAATTTTGAATCACCAGCCAGTGGAACAATAGAAGGTGTCTGTTGAGGAATGTACACCTGAGGTGCTGGCTGTAAAGGTACTTGTGCATGCACCTGTGGATGAGGCTGTGATTGTGGTTGCTTCACCTGTGGATGAGGCTGTGGTTGCTGCACCCTGTCTGCCATTGGTTCAGGAGCTGCCATATGAATCTGGCCTGCTGCAGGGACTGGCATCTGCCTTTGCTGCATTAAGCGTATACGTGCCTCATCTAAATTTGGAATGTGGCTAAAATAGTCATCTGCACCACCAGGGGGTGCTAATGATTGAGCCTGTGGAAACACGTGTGGCAGGGCAGCCTGCAGACTTTCTTGGGTTAATGAAATTGTTGAGAAGCCTCTTTGCATAGTTTCAAAGAGCTTGTGTAATTCTGTGGAATGCATTTTTGCTCTTCTGCCAGCAGATGGTGCTGCAACATTAGTTTCAGGCAGTGCATAAAAACTTTCCCCTCTTTCAGAAATCTGAGGAGGGACATCATGAGACACTTGTGACATGTCTGCAGCCCTTTCTTGACACACCTCCTCTTGAGGGTGTGGCTGTGGCCTCGAAGGAGAAGGGAAAATGGAGTCTGGCATTTGAAACAAAGGAGAGCCACGCCCATCTGCTTGAAGCTTAGAAAAAACCTCTTTTGCTTTTTGCAATTCACTCTCCATAAAAGTAATTTTCTCATGATAGCTACGCATTGTTGCATTCCATGCAGTTTCTGCAGTATTTGCAGGAAAAGGCATTTGCTCTCTCCCTCTGAGAAGCTCATCTCCCTTTTTTTCTAAGAGAATAAGCTCAGCCACTGGAACGTTAGCGCTGGCACCAAGCAGTGCATATGCCTGGGCATCTGTATAACATTCTTCAGTAATTAACTGGGTGCTTGGAGAAACATTTGTCACTGAGCTCAATATTTCTTCTCTGGGACAGGCTTCTCCTCCTACGGCACCTTCAAGTTCACCGTCCTCAGATCTGCTCACAGAAACGGGCAGTGTACGAAGAGCTGTCAGCCTGTGGACCAGCCTTTTAACCTCTTCATCTTCAGAGAGTGAGATGAAGAGTGTGGACCTTGGTTTCTTCCCTTTCTTCTTCTTCGGCATATTTCCAGCAGTTAATTAACCAGCATTCCTCGGTTGCTGTTAAGAAACTGTTTCTAATTGCCTATACGCTTCTTATCAGTTTGAATAGCAGCCAGGAAAAACATCAAAGCAAACTCGGCTACCATTTGTTGGAACGTAAATAAGTTCCACAGCCCCCCCCTCCTTGAGAGGCTGTAAATTAGAGGAGAATAGATCGTGTTTCTCCATGGCTGCTAACTCAAAATAAAATAAAACCGTGGTATAAAGTCTAATAAACACTTTATTATAAAAAATACAAAAGATATGTGATTACATCCTTACCGGTAGAAAATACGTCCAGCCGGACGAAGTGAAAGCAAGAAAGGAACAAAAGAACAGAAACTACACATGCACAGTAAATCAACACATCACAAGATACTTAGAGATAAGGATTCTCTGGTTACTAATACACAGAGTGGAGGCTCAGCTGACAAACACAAAAAACATAGTGACACAGGCACGGGCAGGTCTTTTAAGCTGATTTTTACGTTTGGCTGCCTATTTTAGATCTGCACGCTGCAGGTGAGTGCGCTGGTTCCCCCCAGCAAGCCCGGCACGACCGCCACCACCCAGGGATCCTCTGTGGAGGAAGCAGTGAATCCGGGGCCAACCCGCTTAGCGGGGATCCTCCGTGCGTTGCGAGCGCCTGTTTCCTCCTCTAAAAGATGCTGCCGGTGAGTGTGCTGTTTTACTGGTCCACCGGCATAACCTCCACCGTCCACACAGCCTTCGGATCTCAGGGCGGCTCCGAAGTCACTGTCCGGCTCGTCCGGCCAAACTCCGAGGAATAGAATTTTTCTGATTGGCCGCGTGGCGCTTTGAGAGGCAAAATTTCAGCTCTCGCGCCATTTTGAGTCCCAGGCAAGCGCGGCAGGGATTTTGGTGCAGTGGTGTTGCTGTTTTTTCATGCTTCGACTTCCCCAATGACTGTGGGTGTGCTGGTCCCCTCCCTGCCCAGTCAGAGGAGATCGCCGCCACCCCTGGACCTCCCAGAGCGACCAGCACTGGCCGGAAGACAACAGACTGGTCTGTATAGCGTGGGCGATTGAGAAATGGCGGAGAGAGCCCTTTCCCCAGGGAAAAGCCATGCGGAGCCTCCCAGGCTCTATAGAGTGGAGGAGTATAGCCCTAGGAGCACCAGAGCTTCTAAGGGTGCCTCTCACAAGGGCAGTGCCCAGAAGCCTCCTTCCAAGGGGACCAGGCATGATCTGAGCAAGGATGCCAAGGGGCGCCACAAAGTCTCAGAAAAACAAACTTCCAAAGCCCCACAGCAAACTCTGGAGGCCAGGGCTGCAACTGCAACTGCATCTATTTTTCTACAGTATCTGCAGTTTTTTCTACTTCTCTACAACCTGATTTGTCCCCTCATCTGAGTGAGGATAGACAACAAGAGTGGTCACCAGAGGGCGCTGGTGAGCTACAATCTGCTCTCACAGCAGGCTATGCAGAGGAATTTCTTCCACTTTCAGGCTTAACAACTGCTGAATTGGAATCAGTGCCTGTTACTACCAGAAGTTCAGCCCCAGAGGCTACCTTCACTCCTACTGCTGTGGGGCTCCGCTCAGAGGAGGGCCAAGGGCCCAGGCTATCTCAGGATATTCAAAACCTAATTTCTGAGGCTATATCTCAAGGAATAGCAGCAGGACTGAAACAGAGAGGCCAATTTCACCCCCTGCCTCCCAGCCTGCACCATCACATGCCTGCACAGATGCCACCAATGCTGGCTCATCCCTCTCCACACTCTTCTCTGCGCAGCACAGATTCTCTGATGGGAGAGGAGGATCAAGGTGACCAGGAACTCTCCGATGATGAAGGGCTAGCTCCTGACAGACCTGCTTTTACAGGTCTCTTTCGCTCCTCTTTATTTAAGTCATTGCTTCATAAGGCCAAAATGACAACAAATATGGGAGTGACAGAACCTTCTGCAGAGCACTCTCAGGGCTTCCATGAGGGCCTTTTTTCGAAGCCAATGGCAGAACAAGAGGTCATTCCATCTCCAAAATTGTTCTTAGATGTCATTCAACACCAATGGAACCAACCTGGTTCCCTCGCAGCTCCCAGTGGCAATGACAGGAAATTTTACAGTGCAGGACCGGATCTCGAGGAACTTCTCCAACTCCTGGAGGTGGACGACAAGAGGAAGGTCATGCCATAATAATAATTATTTTATTTTACAGTCACAGACCAAAATACAAGTGCAACAAAAAAATAAAAAGAAAACAATACAATCACAAACAATTAACACCAGAAGCCTTGGCTAAAGAGAATTACAACATTCTCATCTAATAGTTACAACTCTTAAGAAAAATTTTGAAACCTGAGAAGTAATATAGGAGGTGTTAGATTGTGGGCAAGGATCACAGGAGACAGACTTCATAACAGCTCTTTTACTCAGCTCACTCAAGTAACCAGCAAAACATGGTCTGACAGCTAGCTCTTTTATAGAGGGCTGTCAGACACAACAACCAATAGCGTATGAGCATTCAAACACATGACCTGGGTGGCAACAACAGTTCAGGTAGAGTTCAACTAAAAACATAACAACTTACAGTTCAGTCAAAGGTCGTCTAGTCAAAACAAGTTTAGGGTTCAGTTAGAGGTCAGTCAGAACACAACAGGAGGAGTCATCCCCTAGACCAGTGCTCCCCAACCGGTGTGCCGCAGCACACTGGTGTGCTGTGAGGCCATGCCAAGTGTGCCGCGGCAAAAGCTCGCGTCATTCAGGGGTGGCCAAACCGTGGCGCATGCGCCAAATGTGGTGCATTGGATGATTGCAAGTGGCGCATTGCAATCATCCAATGGCTGACGCCTCTCCCGCCCGCATGACTTGCTGTCTTTTAAAACTCAAGCCGCCTCGGCTTGAGTTTTAAAAGACAGCAAGATGCGGGCGGGAGAGGCAGGTCTGGTCATTAAGCCTGCTGGCCGCTGCAGCGAGGCTTAATGAGCAGACCTGCTGCCCTGGACACAACAGCAAGGAACGTGAGGAGGAGGTACCGGGGCATGTCCCAGGTAGGACACGCGTCTCGTGCTGGGGGTTGGCAGGACGGGTGGGGCAGGACTGGCGGGCGGGGCGGGGCGCGCGTCCTACCTGGGACTTTTCCCGGTAGCTCCAGTCACATTCCTTGCTAATAGCGTCCAGAGCAGAGCAGCCCCTTCCAAAAGATAACGTCTCGCGAGACGTTATCTTTTGGAAGGGGCTGCTCTGCTCTGGACGCTATTACGGTAGCAAGGAACGTGACTGGAGCTACCGGGAAAAGTCCCAGGTAGGACACGCGTCTCGCGCTGGGGGTTGGCAGGGCGGGCGGGGCAGGACTGGCGGGCGGGACGGGGTGCGCGTCCTACCTGGGACTTTTCCTGGTAGCTCCAGTCGCGGGCTGGCTTGATTTGAGGCTTGGCAGGGGGGAGTGGTGGGGCGGGGCGCGAATCCTCCTCCCTGCCGCTTCTGTTTGTGGAAGCCGAAGAGCCTTACCGGTAGTTTGGGAGAAAGAAAGTTTTTTGCTGCTTTCCTTCAGTGCACTCAAAAGCATAAGCAGCAAAAAACTTTCTTTCTCCCAAACTACCGGTAAGGCTCTTCAGCTTCCACATACAGCCTGGAAAGCAGTCTCATGCATCTCGCGCTAGGGCTGGCTTGATTTGGGGCTTGGCAGGGCGCGAGTGAGGAAGGTGTCGGCAAGAGGCGGAGCCGAAAGGGAGGGCGACAGGGATGTCTGCTTCTTAAGCCTTCAAACTTCCTTGTCGCCAAGCTCCGCCTCTTGCCGACGCCTCCTCTCTTGCTGGATTGACTAGCCTGCTCTGGGCTGCCTTGGGCAGCTTGAGTTATAAAAGACAGCAAAACGCGGGCGGGAGAGGCAGGTCTTGCTCATTAAGCCTCGCTGGCCGCTGCAGTGAGGCTTAATGAGCAAGACCTGCCTCTCCCGCCCATGTTTTGCTTTCTTTTAAAACTCAAGCCGAAGAAGCAGGTGGGGGAAGCGGCCCCCGGCCGCTTCCCCCGCCCACCTGGACGCCGCCATTTGCGGTCTTTTGCCCTCTGCGCATGCGCACAGCGTTCTGCGCATGCGCAGAGGGCAAAACTCAAATGGCGGCATCCAGGCGGGCCCGCCCACCCGGGACGCCTGGGCCAATTGGCGCATGGTATCATTAAGGTTGGCCACCACTGACCTACCTAATTATCAAATAAAATAATAAATCAAGTAATTCTGTTATGCCCAGTTTGACATTCCTATACTATTATACTCTTCAAAATGATATTTTGAAGATTATATTTGTTTTTTATCCAATTTTTGTATGTGGTGTGCCGTGGAATTTTGGGAGAGGCTATGGTGTGCCGAGGGTGACAAAAGGTTGGGGAGCACTGCCCTAGACAATATAAGGCCAAATTACTAGCCTTAGAACCAGATGGATCAGTTCCAAGAGACAATAATTTAATTCTGGCTGTGTTATACATAGGGCAGTATGATAAGACATGCTCCACAGTTTCAACCTCAGCCCTATCACAGGGCCATAGTCGTTCACTAATCAGGAGCCTCTTGAATCGCCCGTCGAGTAGTGCTGAGGGCAAAACATTAAAACGGGCTAGGGAAAAGACTCTTCTATACTTGGGGATGGTTAGAGTATAGAAATATGAAGCCATCCTCAATCCATAATTATTAGAATGGCTGAAGATCAAAGGGGAGCAGGTTTTATTGGCTCTGGATCTTAAATATTGTAAATCTATGTCCACAAGCCGTTGGACTACCCTAAACTGGGCGTCCTTGAGACCATAATCTCCCAGAGCATCCCCCGTAAAACCTAGCAAGTGGAGTTTCTTCATCAGCTCCCTCTCCCAACGAGAAGTATGAGAGTCAGCAAACACCAGGGAAAGGTAGCTACCAGGGACTGCCGAAAAGAGCACCCAAAACCACCATTTAGAAACCAGCACAAAATCAATAATGCTACTCCCACGTGAGGAACTAAAAGTAAACTCACCAACTAGATCGCCTGGGGTACTTCCATTAAGGATTACCTTGTCATGTTGGGATGCTAAAAGTGCCAGCTGAATACCAGCAAAATTTGTTACTTCATCCTTAGAGTGTCTAGCTGAAATCTGATGACCTATTGCCTGAAGGATTTCTTGAGAGTAAAGTGCCTCAATCGATGGAGGAACTTGGACTCCCAGTCGGGCATTAAAGTCGCCCCCTAAAAGGGTGTATAGTCCTGGAAATTTAATTTCAATACATGTAATATAGTTCTCCAGTTCATCCCATTGAGCCTTAATGTCGACTTGCCTTGCCGTCGGAGGAAGATAGACGTTAAACACTAGCAATTTGCAGCGTCCTCTCTTAATTAGGAGCGCCATAGCTAAGGAGCCACAGGGGGACAGCTCCATTATCTCCACCTTTAAAGAGGTAGAGACCAAACAAGCCAAGCCACCCTTGGGTCTTCCCGTCGCCGATTGTTTGATGGCGGCCAGGGAAAAGGCCGTAAACCCTATAAGAGATATCTTATCACATGTCCAAGTCTCCTGAAGCAGAACCACATCAAATCCCTGAATATAGTTGGTAAATTCTGTAGTACCACACCTTCTCCCCCAACCTGCTATGTTCCACAAAAGACATTTAAGAGTACAGAGGGGGGTTGCCAGATTTGATAGTCATTCTATCTGATTAATTTTTTCAAGGGAGCCCTTCAATCCAAAAAAATACACCCATTGTTGAAAGGCAGTGTCGCCCTCATGGGAGATAAACACAGGGAAGGGGGGGGGAGGGAGGCAAACCTTGTTCATGGGGCTGTAGGACTCTAAACACACTCCAGTTCATACTTGTAGCATTAGTTAGATGCTTGGCTGGCAGGTATTCAGTGGCATCAGCAGACGAGGTCTGAGGGAGCCCAAGATCTTCAAGTTGATGAGTTAGACAACCTGGAGAAAGGGCCGGGGGAGCCTCCACTGGTAAATTAATATGGGCTCCCTGAAATCCAGGGGGATCCTTGTCAGATAGTGAGAGACTCCAGAGCTTGACTTTAACTGCAGCCAGACGCTTAATAATTTGGGCCCTTTCTGAATGTGGGAGCGCACAAAAGGAGTCAAAGAGCTGTGTCTCCTCCTGATTCCAGAAATTATCTTGAGATAAGTCAGTCACATGAATAGGTGGAATCCCAGAGTCACTGACCTGGGGCTTATTCGCTAAGAAGCCCTGAGTACCCTGGGCTGATGTCGCTTCCTTTGAGGCCCTTTCTTCCCATCTGATCAAGTCAGGGCAAAGATCCTGGTGAGATGTTACTCGCTGAAGGGGGATGGTTTGATTGACAGTAGGGAGATCAGTCAAAACCCCACCAGAGGAGGCACCATCAGAAGATTTTAGAAGCATAGATGTATATTTGGTAGATGGACTGACATCAGAGATGACGTTCAAGGTTGGCACATTAACATGTGCTACTGGAGATCTTTTAGGGGCAGTACATCTCCTAACACTCACAGGCGGTCGATTGCTTAAAAGAGGCTTAGTCAAAATGTCTTTGAAGACTCCTTTTGGTAAAATGCCAAAAGACCTTAGTAGAGATCTTCTCCTGAAGAATAGTTTAGGGGTGTTAGAATTAGCAAAACTAAGTAACACTCGAGTGCAGTATGTAGAGGAGGGTAAAAGTTCAACCTTCTTCAAGTCAACAGCTTCCAGCCCCAATAACTGTAGTATATGACCCCTTGCCAGCCATATTGAGCCCCAACGCGGCAAGTAGCCATTAATAGGATTGATATTTAGGGCCACCTGTTTTGGCTGTAAAACCAGGTGACTATTTGCATCTAGGGAAGTAGAGTTCGATCTATTGATAGTATTACATTACATAGTACTACATATAGAGCCGAGGTGGCGCAGCGGTTAGAGGCAGTACTGCAGGCCACTTTAGCTGACTGTGATCCGCAGGTCAGCGGTTCAAATCTCACCGGCTCAAGGTTGACTCAGCCTTCCATCCTTCCGAGGTAGGTAAAATGAGGACCCAGGTTGTTGGGGGCAATATAAATATATATTGCTTACTGGTGTAAACCGCTTAGAGAGTGCTTGCACTGTGAGGCAGTATATAAATAAAATAAATTTATATTCACAAATAAATAAATAAAATAAATACATTGAGCAGAACTTTTACTGAGGCTTGACAATGGAGCCCCTGCTACCGCATCAGGATGCCAAGCGGCCGGCCCAGCACTACCACTGGCAACCAAAGAAACTAAATAATTTAGAGTACTTATTATTTTATCAAGCTGGAGCTGTATGCTCACTGTTGCATCTGTGACCAGGAAACATTGTTGAGCCAGAAGTTCTGTAAAAGTGGGCTCGTTTAAAAATCAATTGGGAACCGTAGCTTTAGGGGAGCCTTTGTTCTCAGCTCGCGGGGCGACACCCTCAGCCATCAAAGGATTGCCATGACCGGCAGAAGCCAGAAAGAAAGGAGATGGAGATTTCAAACGAAGAGGCGAGCCAAAACAAAGTCTTCCATCTTAGATTGCTTCAAAGAAGGTTGAGGAACCAGGTCAGTAAGGGATCTGCACCTTTTCTTTGACTTCATTGTGTTAAAAAAACACACAATAAGGGAGGAGCAGTATGGTATAACAAGAAATTAATCCCCAAAACAAATCCTGGATCCAAGAAAAAAAAGAAAAGAACCAAGAGCCAAAAGTCAGGAAAAAGCAAATCCCAATGCAAACAACAACAGGGCTCCTCACAAGTAAGGCAAGAATCCTATCCTCCCGCCAAAGCAGGGAGTGGAGTGAATAAAAATAACAAGATAAAATAGTAAAAAAGAAAGTAGTAAAAAGAAAAATAGTAAAAAATAATAGGTAGATAAATAGATCAAATAAAAATCACTCAAAACTAGAGAATACTAGGTTTCCTGACAAAGCAGAAAACCTAATTAACAACAACAAAAGCAGCAGCTAGTCATTCCCAAAACTGAGGCCCCAGCTCGGGATATCAAAAATACAGCTAAAGTATAGCTACCCCGTAGCTGAAATATGGCTGAGAGTAGATTAAGTAGGTTAGTGGCCACACTGCATAAAGTTCCAAAAACTATAAAAGATTTAAAATTAAAAGAATTAAAACAGTAAGTTGGTTTAATCTAAGTTAAAAGCAGAGAGCCTACTTGCCTGCCAAGCTCTGTTGTCAAGGTCATGCCATACTTGCACAGGCGAGCGGCTCGTAGACCTGCTCCCTATTATCAGAGGCAGACATTTCAGTCAGCTGAATCAAGCTCCACAGCACCTCAGTCTCAGTGGAACTATCCCCAGGGACCCGACCAGTTTCCTGACAGGTCCTCCTATCGTGACAGAAGGGGCAGACAACTTCCAGCCAAGCAGCCCTTTTGAGGGAGCAGCAGTAAAAGGCCATTTCTCAGAGGAAAATGACTACCTTACCAGCTCCCCCATTGGCGGTCAGCTTCAACTTTTTGCGAGTCAATGGGAAAGGACCACAACAGATGCATGGGTCCTTCAAACAGTGCGACTGGGCCTCGCACTGGAATTCCTCTCCAATCCTCCAAACCGCTTCATTCATTGTCCGGTCTCCAACAACATCGTGAAAAGAAACCTGATGGACACCGAGGTCCAACACTTGTTGGACATCCACGCCATCGAACCGGTCCCCAAAGGTCAGGAGGGACAGGGGTTTTATTCGATCTTATTCTTGGTCAAGAAGAGTTTGGGGGGCTGGAGAGGAATTTTGGATCTGAAGAAGCTCAACACTCATGTAGTGTACAAACGCTTCAAGATGCAGTCCCTGCAATCCATCCTGGGCTGCATCAGGGAAGGAGATCTGTTATCATCCATAAACCTCAAGGAGGCCTACCTCCATGTGCCCATACGCCCTTCCCACAGGAGGTTTCTGCGGTTTGCTTACGCAGGGCGCCATTTTCAATACCGGGCCATGCCATTCAGCCTGTCATCGGCCCCCAGGACCTTCACAAAACTGTTGGCAGTGGTGGCGGCAAACATCAGAGCACTTCCAGTAAGATTACAGTGCTATCTAGACAACATCTTGATACATTCAGTCTCGCTATCTCAAGCGGAACAGGTCCTTCAGACCGTAATCCGGACTCTTCAGGAGCACGGATTTTCAGTCAATATGGAAAAAAGCCATCTGGTTCCCTCCATCCACCTTCTTCATCTAGGCGCGGTGATAGACTCAAAATCATGCAAGGTTTACCTTTCGCAGGACCGTCAGGAAAGTATACAATCCTTAGTGAATCAGATCCGGTCGTTCCAGTCGGTACCCCTGGAACTTCTTTCGCAGCTCCTGGGAAGGATGATCTCTTGTATAGCGATCATACCTTGGGCACGTCTACATGCCAGGATGCTCCAATGGTTTCTGCTGCCACACCAGATGGCCGGAAACAGCAATTCCAAGACCAAAGTCAGAGTTCTACAGAGGGTCCTACGTTTCCTCCTCTGGTGGACTTCACGGGCCATAAAAAAGGGCTGCGCCTTCAAGGAATTTCAACGCATAATACTAACATCAGATGCGAGTCTCTTTGGCTGGTTAGCACACCTCCAATCCCAGTTGGTTCAGGGATGGTGGTCCCTGGCGGAACTCAAATACAATATCAACTGGCTCAAGCTCTAGGCTGTTCACCTGGCCCTCCGCCACTTCCAGGAAGCCGTGGCAGACCGCCACGTGCTGATCTTAACAGACAATGTAGCCGCCAAGGCTCATATAAATTGGGAGGGGAGCACACGCTCCATTTCCCTCATGAAGGAGGTGGAGAAGTTGGGGCTCTGGGCGGAGAGAGACACTCTCTCCATCAGGGCAGAGCACATATCCAGGACAAACAATGTGCAGGCGGATTGGCTGAGCAGGATGACAATCGACCAATCAGAGTGGTGCCTGCATCTGGATCTGTTCAAAGAACTATCCGAGAGATTTGGACATCCGATCATGGACTTATTTGCCCACCCGACGAACGCCCAGTTGCCAAGGTTCTTTTCCAGGTTTGCAACACTGGGGGCAGAAGGAGTCAATGCTCTCCGCAGCCCTTGGCCTCAGGGTCTGCTCTATGCCTTTCCTCCAATTCTCCTCATTCCGAGGGTCATCAGGAAGGCATTAGCAGAGAGGGCAGAGATCCTCCTCGCCCCGCATTGGCCCAGATGCCCCTGGTATGTGGACCTGGTCAGCCTCTCAATCTCAAGAATTCCCCGAGACAGGATTTCCCTCAGCCAGGGGGTCGTAGTACATCCGGAGCCTCAGTGGCTCCAGTTGACCATCTGGCACTTGAGAGGAACCTCCTGAGGAGGGACAAATTCTCCGGGAAGGTGATTCAGACCATTCAGGCTTCCAGACGGCCTTCAACAAATAGAATATACAATGCAACTTGGTTGGCGTTCTGTCAATGGTGCTCGAAAGGACACATCGACCCATTAGTGGCATCGGTCCTGGAGATACTGGACTTTCTGCAAGATGGATTAGACAGGGGTCTGTCCCCCAACACACTCAAGAGACAGGTGGCAGCTTTGTCCACAGTCCTCACCTGCGAGAATAATCATCCTCTCACTCATCATCCTTGAATCCGCAGCTTTCTCAAAGGAGCTGCTAACTTGAAACCAACTGTGGTACATCGTTACCCCACTTGGGACCTGACTTTAGTGCTTCAAACACTTACATCTGAACCATTTGAGCGGTTGAGGACCTCCAGCCTCCAGTTCTTGACACTCAAGGTCGCTTTCCTCGTGGCCATTACTTCGGCCAGGAGGATTTCAGAATTAGCAGCCTTATCAGTACGAGAGGATCTTTGTATTTTCCACTTGGTCAGGGTGGTTCTGCGGCTAGACCCTTCCTTTCTGCCAAAGGTGAACTCCTGGTTCCATAGGGCCCAGGAGATCATTTTGCCTGATTTCTGTCCGGGACCTGATCATCCATTGGAAGAAAGATGGCACACCCTGGACGTCAGGAGGGCTATCCACCGATACATCAAAAGAACTGCATCCTTTCAAAAAACAGAATCCCTCCTCGTATTGTTTCAGCCGTCATCCTTGGGCAGGAAAGTGACTCCATCCACTATTGGCCGCTGGTTGAAGGCCTGTATTTCAAAGGCCTATGAGCTTAAGGCCAGACCTTTACCGAAAAGAATTATGGCCCACTCCACCAGGAGTGCAGCCACCATGGCAGCATGGGCAACACAAGCATCCCTTGTGGACATTTGCAGGGTGGCGACTTGGTCATCTCCGTCGCCCTTTATTCGCCATTACAAACTGGATGTTTATGCCTCGGCTGAGGCATCCTTCGGACGGAAAGTTCTTCAGAGAGTTCATTCCACCGGGGGGACCCGGGACCAGTCGGTCTCCTGCCCCTAGATCTCTAAGCTTGGGTATATCACACGCTTGGATTCTCCAAGCAGCGCACTGGAGAAAGAACGTTGGTCTTACCTGACACGTTTCTTCTTAGTCTGCTGTGGGAGAATCCAAACCTACCTTGCCGACCGTCCTGGTCCAGGGTCTGGGAGTGGTCACCCTCTTCACCATCAAGTATCTATCGGACAACTCCGCCTTCATCAAAAAACTGGAGGCTCAGCACTTCTGGTTTGGCGCTGCCGCTTCGAGGGCGCTCTTTTCAGAGCGCTTGTTTCCAATCTCCGTTTGCCGCCAGATCGGCAGTCAAACAGCTGTCTGGCGGCTCGATCGTCTCCTCCCCGGGCGAAGGGGAGTGAGGAGAGCCGGCGGGGTGAGGTAGAGCCCCCCTAGTGCCCCTGGTGAGATCCTGGGGCGCGAAGGGTGAGGGCCCCCTAGGAACCTTGCCACAGCTCCGGAATTGGGAAGTCTCCGCTTTTGCGGAGCAAGAAGCTGCACCCAATCCCTGCAATCAACAAAGTTGATTAAAAGAAGATACTGTAGCAGGCGGAAAGACCCAGGAGGTAGAGACGGCAAACGGCAAGTAGCAAAGTTTTCTTTGTGGATTGGCAGTAAGGAAGGAAGTAATTAATTAACAAAAGGACAAAAGAAATGGCGCTGGAGGCTTCTGGGCGTGGAAACGAAAGTTAAAAGTTGAGTGCTGTTTTTACTACCAGCTCCTTCTTTGAAAACTCTGGACTTTAAATTGCTTTTTGACTTCTTTTTGGGGGAAGAAAAAAAGAAGGACTTGATAAAATTCTTTTTGGCTGTTTGGCTATTTGGTTCCTGGCTTTTCTTTTTTTTTAAGTATAAAGAGTGAAGTGATTTTTAATGGCTTCAAAAAAACCCACCTCTGTCAGAGCACCAGCGAGTGCAGATAATTCTCCTAGCCATGCCTCTAAAACACCAGCCCCCCCCTCAGACACTAACGCTCCCAATGCTACAAGATGCACTCAGATCAATGCAAGCTGAGTTGGCAGCCGGATTCAATCTTAAAATTAATGAAACCAATGAGAAAATCTCTGAAATTAATGAAAGAATTAATGAGACTAATGAGAAAATACAGGAAGTCTCTGATGACATTGCAATTCGTAACAAAGAGATTAGAGAAGATATAATTGATGCTTTTTCTGGTCTGGCCACCAATTATGAGATTATGGAAGAAGAAATACAAGAAATTAAGCAAACCAATACAGTGTTGGGAGCCAGGGTTGGTGAAGCGGAAAATAAAATTGAGAGGGATGAGGCAGAAATAATAATTATGCAATACAGAAGCATGGAGTTTGCAATAAGGGTAAGAGGTGTTAAAGAGAACAAGCAGGAGGACTTGAAGGAAATTATGTTGGAAGCATTTGAGTTAGCACTTGGAGCGAAGAAGGAGGATTTGGCATGGCAGATAGACAAAATTTATCGTGTTAACTCATGGGTGGCAAGAAATAAAAATCTACCAAGAGATATTGTCATCTATTTTACTACTAGAACACTACGTAACGACATTCTACAAGCAACATTTGTAAACAAACTCCAAGTTGATGGACAAGAAGCGATGACAATGAAGGAAATTCCTTCCAAGATGCTGAAAGCCAGGAAGGAATACACCTTCCTGGTGGAAGAACTGAGAAGACAACAAGTACAATACAGGTGGGAAATACCAAGTGGATTGGTGGTTACGTTTATGGGAGTGAGATATCGACTTAATACAGTTCAGAAAGCCAGAGATTTTTACGAAGATGTTTTAGTGGCCGGCACATCTAGACCCCCAGAAGGGAAACAACAACAAGAAAGAGAAGAATTGTTGAAAGTGGTACAAGAAGGAGCTGCGTCATTGGCTATTGAAATGGAACAAAATTTAGAACTTAACAGACAGGAAATGATTAAAGAACAAAGACAGACCAGAGCTGCCAAACGGAGACAAGAATTGAGACAACAAAGACAACAGGTGGCACTCCAAGATATTCCTAAATCGGAAGTGGTGGGAGGAGCGAGACCAAAAGAAAAATCCAAGGTAGATCTTCAAGGTGTGCTCCAGACGCTTCAGAAGCCCAGAGATGGGAACTAAACTTCTTACCTGGAATGTCAATGGTTTGAACTCTCCACAGAAAAGGAGGAAAATATTTCATTACTTAAAACAATTTAATAATGACTTGATATGTTTACAGGAGACTCACATAAGGACTCAAGATCAAAAATATCTGATGAATGCAAGATTAGGTACACATTTTGTTGCTACGGCTCCAGAAAAGAAAAATGGCATTGTTATATATGTGAAAAAAGATTTGATTGCAAAGTTAATAGAAGCAGATGATCAAGGAAGATTTCTAGCAATTGAACTTTTAATAAAGGGACAGAAAATACTAGTGATTGGTTTATATGCCCCGAATCAACAACAAGAAAGATTTTATGACCTTTTGCATTCAAAGCTCATACATTGGGACTACAAAACTTGTATTATTTTAGGGGATTGGAATAGCGTTTTGGATGTCAAGAAAGACAAGAAGGGCCCCAAGCAAAACATCTTTTCAAGAGCAAAACTGCCTAAATCTTTTTTTGAGATGATGGAAGATTGGGATTTGAGAGATATATGGCGTGAAAGAAACCCTGCAGAAAAGGACTTTACTTTTTACTCAGACAGACACCAATCATTTTCCAGGATTGATTTTATTTTAATTACTAACGATCTTTTTTCTAGGGTGAAGAGAACGAAAATTTGCACGAGGGTGTTGTCCGACCATAGCCCTGTCTGGCTGGAAATGGAATTTGGTTATGGATCCAGAAAATCTTGGAGGTTAAATGATAACTTGTTTAGATATGAGGATAATGTAAAAGAATGTAAAAAACTTATGAATGAATTTTTTTGTTATGAATATGCAGAAAGGTACATCAATTCAGATGGTATGGGATGCAAGTAAGGCTTATATGAGAGGTGTTTTAATATATTTGAATAATAAATATAGAAGGAAGAAGGAATTTAAAAGAAAAGGACTGGAGGAAGAAATTAAGAAACAAGAGACGGCTCTAATTTCTAAACCAACAGATAAGAAAATTAAAGAAACAATTAATTTATTAAAAGCTCAATTTAATATGTTAATGGCAGACCAAGTAGCAACTAATTTACAATATGCCAAACATAATACTTTTTGCAATGCAAATAAACCGGGCAGGTGGTTGGCTTACATGTTAAGGAAAAAACAGAAATCAAGAATAGTAGAAAAAATTAAGTATAAAGGGAAAGAAGTTTTTGAATGCGAAATGATTAAAAAGTCTTTTTTAGAGTTTTACTCAGGGTTGTATAAGGGGGAGAAGATTAAAGTGGAAGATATAGATAGATATTTACAAAATGGGCATATACATATAGCTTCCATGGAGCAGACTGAAATTTTAAACCAACTGATAACCTCAGAGGAAATTTTGGCGGTTATTAAACAGCTAAAATTGGGCAACGCTCCAGGTACAGATGGTTTAACAGCTGTTTATTATAAATATTTACAGGATGAAATGGTGGAGCCTCTGAAGGCATTATTTAATAATATACAACAAGGTGGAGAAGTACCCCCAACTTGGAAAACTGCTTTTATCTCTTTGATCCCGAAAGAGAATCAAGACCATACAGATCCTAAAAACTATAGGCCAATTTCACTGTTAAATATAGATTACAAAATTTTTGCCAAAATACTAGCTAACAGATTAATGATATTTATGCAACAACTGATCCACCAAGATCAAACTGGTTTTATAGAAGGTAGACAAATGAAGAGTAATGTATGACAAATAATTAATTTATTAGAGTATTTGGGGAGGAATAACCAGGTATCTGCTGCACTGGTATTCTTGGATGCTGAGAAAGCTTTTGATAGATTGAATTGGAAATTTTTATTAAAACTAATAGAAAAGAAGCAGCTTGGAGAACACTTTACACAATCTATTAAGGCAATATATCAAAAACAAACAGCTCAAATAATAGTTAATGGTGGACTAACAGATAATTTTAATATAGAGAAAGGAACGAGACAAGGATGTCCCTTATCACCACTTTTGTTTATTTTGTCTATGGAGATTTTACTTAGTAAAATAAGGGAATCCGAGATAGTTAAAGGTATCAAAATAAGAGAAGAAGAATACAAATTACGAGCGTTTGCGGATGATTTAGTAGTCACTGTAACTCAGCCACATCAATCAATTACAGGTTTGATGGAAATTATTGATTCTTATGGGCAAGTATCTAGTCTGAAAATAAATGTAGATAAAACTAAAATAATAGCTAAAAATATGACCAGAAGTCAAGAGGAAGAAATAGAAAGGGTTACGGGATTTGAAATAGTTAAAAAGGTTAAATATCTGGGGGTTAATATTATGTCAATAAATACGAAATTATATCAACACAATTATGAACTATTATGGCAAAAAATACAGAAAGATTTGGAAAATTGGAAAAAACTACAGTTGTCCTTGCTTGGCAGGATATCTGTAGTAAAAATGAATGTTTTACCAAGGTTTTTATTTTTTTTTCAAACAATTCCTATACTTAAAAAAGATGATAATCTGAAAGAGTGGCAAAAGCCGAGAGTAAATCAGAAAATAATGCAAGATTCAAGTGAGAGGGGAGGATTAAAAATGCCTAATTTAAGACTGTATTATGAAGCAGCTACCCTCTCAGTAATTGCGGATTGGATTAACTTGACGGAAGAGAGGATATTAAATATAGAAGGGTATGGCTTGATTTATGGATGGCACGCTTATCTAGTGTATAATAAAAAAGTAGATAAAGCCTTTAAGAGTCATATATTAAGAAATGCTCTATTACGTGTCTGGAAGAAATATCAATGTAAACTAAATGATAAGTTACCTATATGGACAGTGCCCAGGCATGTGATAGAGAATATAAATATAGAGCAAAAGTCAGACAAGATTACATATAAAGAGCTTCTTTACGCAGAAGGAATGAGGTTACAATTAAAATCAATGGAGCAATTAAAAGAAGAAGGAGTAATTAAGTCTTGGTTCCAATATGGGCAACTGCAGGCCAGATGGAAAGAGGATTCAAAAGCAGGTATTTTGCAGCAAGATGACAACTTGATAAACCAAATAAAGAATAAAGGACCAATGCATATAAAGAGATTATATAATGTATTAGTGGAATTAGATTCCGAAACAGAGCTAGTTAAGGATTGTATGATTAAATGGGCGCAAAATATTGGTGAACCTATAATGATGGAAACATGGGAGAATATATGGGTTAGAAATGTAAAATTTACACAAGCTCAAAATTTAAGAGAAAATTTTTATAAAATGTTTTATAGATGGCATTTTGATCCAAAAAAACTAGCTTGTATGTATCCAAATTTACAACCTAAATGTTGGAGATGTGAATGTGAAGATGCAACTTATTTTCATATTTGGTGGTCTTGTAAGAAAATTAAGGCTTTTTGGATTAAAATATGGTGGATTATTCAGAATATTTTGAAGAAAAAAATTAAGTTTACACCACAGTTTTTCTTGCTGGACTGTATGGACTTGTATGGACTGTACTGTAATAGAGACTAAATTGATTTTGAACTTGATAACGGCTGCCAGATTGTTGGTAGCACAATACTGGAAGAAAGAAGATATACCTACTATTGAGGAATGGACAACCAAAGTTACACACCTGGCAGAAATGGCAAGAATCTCATCATACTTAAAAGATCATTCAAATGAAAGATACATATTGGAATGGAGTAGATGGACTGATTATATTCAAAAAAAGTATCAGATTAAGAAGATATATATAGTTTAACAATGATATATGGTTAGAATTTTAGAATGGTTTAACAGATTTTAGCTAAAGTGGAGTTTTCTTTTTTTTTTTTAGAGAAAAAAAAGTGTATACATATATAATAGAATTTATGTTTTGTTAGCATATTTTAGTTTATGGTTATTGGAAGATTATATCCTGTGTTCTTTCTGGGAAGTCGGGGTAGGGGAGGGAGGGGGGGGAAGGGGGGGGAAACTTAAAAATCTTTGTACTTTGTACTAATAAAACTTTTTCAATTAAAAAAAAACTGGAGGCTCAGCCAAGCAGAGGAGGCGTGGCCAAGAAACCTTAGCAACTCAGTCTCTAGGCAGATAGACGGAAGTCAACCTATGCTTGGATTCTCCCGCAGTGCACTGAGAAGAAACGTGTCAGGTAAGACCAACGTTCTTTCCCTTTAGCCAATCATCAAATTCATCAGATTCCTGACCAACATCATCCCCCCTTTCATACTTTGAGCAGTGTGCAGAAGTAAGTATGATCAATAAAGACAGGGTAGGCCAGGGGTGTCAAACTCGTGTCATCATGGCGTTGTCACGTGACGTATTGGGACTTTTTTCCCCTTCGCTAAACCGGGCGTGGGTGTGGCCAGCGCATGACGCATCCAGCCTGTGGGCCACAAGTTTGACAGCCCTGGGGTAGGCAGCGACAGTGTAAGAATCACACCATTTAGGACAGGCAGATGTAATTGGGGGAGGCAATGTATGCAACAACTAAAGAAGATTATGAGAAAAATAACAAAGAGAATGACCAGGAAAATTTCACGAAGCCAGTCCCAGTCAGGTAGTCAGGTAGTAAGCCAAGAGGACAGTCCAGAGAAGAGGCCTACATTACCAGGGAAGAGGCTGAAATTAGCATCCTTAGACCTGTTCTGTATCTCCTGTTCCATAAGATGGATGGTATGATTAATACTCACTTGGTAGTTTGAAATGTAATTGCTGCAATGGGAATGGATTAAAGCATAGACTCCTCCTTTGGCAGTGAGGACAACATCCAGGGCTTGGAGATTTTGTAACACAACTTCCCTAATTTCTCCTTGTTCCTTGTTCAGGTGCATTAATGCCTGTACTGTGTGGTTAAACATAAGTTCTGTCCAATCTCCTAACTCCAAAATGGGTTCATAATTCAAACCTACCCCACACACTGGAAATATAGCCCTGGCAATAGCATTTCCCAAATTATATGCTATGGGATGGTGCTCAACGTGTTCTTCATCACATTTATTCCGGATGCGGAAATTCCAGTCATGGTGTTGTATGATCCTAACAAACCACCAATTGGGATGATTGGCCAGGAAGACACCCTGAAATGTTCCCTTTAGCCAATCATGAAATTCATCAGATTCCTGATCAACAGTGTCATACAACTATTAAAAGTACTGGATTCTTTTATTTGGAAATTGCTAGTTCAATGAAAATAATATCCAGATCATTGCTTCTGCTGGGAGGTTACATCAGTGAGACCAACAGGGTTAATTTTAAACTGTTCTTGGCATGGTTCATATGGGAAAAAATGTCTTAGGAGAGGGGGGCGTGGCCAACGCCGTAGCGGCATGGAGTTCCCCGTGCTCCGCAGGGGATCTCTGAATCCCATCCGCCAGGAGACCCGGTATGAGTTGGTACCGGGTCAGAACCTCCCTGGAGGGGAGGGGACAAAGAGAGGCACCGGTTGGTGGACTGGGGGTGTGTGCGAACCCCCCAGGGAACCGACACCAGCCTCTTGGCCGGCGGCTGTGGAAGACGACCTGCTGTCGTCCTAGCTATGGCGGCCACAAACGGAAGGATTGCTTAAAGAGATTGTGAGTCATCTGGGGAACAGGATCGAAGCGTGTGCTGGAGAGAGAGGGGAAGGTGTAAAAGCTGGTGAGTGTTTTGCCGACCTAAAGACCTAGAAAAGAAAGTTAAGAAATCCAACGGGAGAGAAAAGTGCTTTAACATGGAGAAAGCGGCTATCTAGCAAGTTGAAAAACCATAGAGAAAATAAGGAACGTGATTTAGCCCAATTTTGAGGACTTTTTTTGGAAAAAGACTGGGTGTAATGAAAATGATTGAAAGTGACTGAGAAATAAAATCTGGAAGACAATATTTAAATACTAAGTAAATTTCAATATATAAAAAAATATATTTCAGAAGGAAAAAATGGAGGTGTGTTATTTGGAACAGACAATGCCATCTACTGGTTGGAAGACTAATTACATCAGACTGTGGGAAACTATTTATGTTGACAGCTGAGGCTAACCTTGAACAGGAAGAGTTATCTTAGAATTGAAAAGGAACTCAAAAACAGTACTATTTGGACTGGTTTGGATTGGTTTAGACTACAAACTTTGTGAAATGATGAGATTGAATTATAACAATTTGAAGGAAATAATCCTCAAAGAACTTATTGGATCTAAACAGAGACGCATTTGTTAAAAAGAATCACCCCATTAACTGATAAGCTGTGGAAGTGTGTCAATACTAGCAGCTGGAGTCTGATTTTAAATTTAGGATTTTGTGAAGTGTGATTTTGACGAGATGGAAGCATGTGATTATGAGGAGCTGGTTGGATTTCTAAACACCTTGGTGAGGACCTAAAAAGGTATTTTATGGAGATTGGAGGTGGAAAGGAAATAGAAAAACAGTTGGAATACAATGAACATTTACAAATACAGTATCATCAGCAAGAAACGAAAACAAAGAGGATAAAGAAAAAGAAGAGAGTAAAGAGGAGGAGAGATTTGACAAGAAAGCACAAATAGAAGATTATACAGAGAACTGTAATGATGAACATATTGAGACCTATAATGATTACACTGGGATGTACAGTGACAAAAAAGAAACAAAAAGGGGAAGTAGGGAGAAAAGATTAAGAGGAGTCGAAGGTAGACTTACACAGATAATACATTTAAAAAGGAGAAAAGGAGTCGGGGAAAGAGAAGTTGTTGGTACAAAAGTAAAAGAAAGAGAAAGAAGAAGCTAAGAAAATGGGGGTGGAGAAGATACATTTATAAGAAGGGAATAGTTGAGAAGTTAAAAGAAAATGGGCAATTCATCCCCTCCTTCGCAAAGATTGCCAAACCCATGACAGACCTCCTCAAGACAGGGGGCCCAGGGACTAAGCCCCGCCCGGGACAACCCCTACAGTGGGACCTAACCTGCCAAAAGGCATTTGAAACATTAAAAGAACTCTTTGCAAAGGAACCAGTGCTGAAGCATCCTGACCACGAACAACCCTTTGTTATCCAAGCAGACGCCAGCAACGTGGCAGTGAGAGCAGTGCTACTCCAAAGAAATAACAAAGGAAAGCTACAGCCCGGCGCCTACACCTCCTGTAAACACGGACACAGAGAGACGATGGGCCACATGGGAAAAAGAGGCTTTTGTGGTAAGATGGGCACTGCTAACCTGGCGCCACCTGCTGGAAGGGGGGCAGAAACTGTTCAAAGTCTGGACTGACCACAAAAATATGGAGGCCCTTAGGACCCCATGGAAACTATCGCCCAAACAAGGCCACTGGGCTCAATACTTCAACCGATTCAATTTCATGCTGAAACACATCCCAGAGGGGAGGAATTTCCTAGCTGACACCCTCTCCATATTTTTGTGGTCAGTCCAGACTTCGAACAGTTTCTGCCCCCCTTCCAGCAGGTGGTAGTAGACGCCATCATCCCCACCCACCCACCCAAGTGACCACCAGACGACAACGTTGTCGTCTGGTGGTCACTTGGGTGGGTGGGTGGGGATGATGGCGTCTACTACCTCCCGTTCGCATTTGTACTGGGGCATGCGGGAGAGGGTGTCAGCTAGGAAATTCCTCCCCTCTGGGATGTGTTTCAGCATGAAATTGAATCGGTTGAAGTATTGAGCCCAGTGGCCTTGTTTGGGCGATAGTTTCCATGGGGTCCTAACAAAAAGGGAGGACCTAGCATGGAAGGGGACGAAACTCTATGTCCCAGAGTCCCTACGCACCTTAATCCTCCAGAGGAGCCACGACGTCAAATCGGTGGGCCACCTTGGGTTCCTAAAGACTTTACACTTAGCACAGAGGCAATTCTGGTGGCCCAGCATAAAGAAAGATGTGGACAGTTATATGAAAAGTTGCACCATCTGCGCCACAATGAAAAAGCGACCAGGAAAACCCCCCGGACTGCTGCAACCGATGGCAGAGCCAACGAGACCATGGGAGGAAATCGCAATGGACTTTATAGTGGAGTTGCCAAAGAGTGGGGGGAAACACGACAATCTGTGTTGTGGCCCGCCAGCAGCCAGCAGAGCTGGCGGCAGACTCAGAAGATGAGGAGGTTGTGGAGGAACTTGGGCCAGCTCTGGAGTCTGGGGAAGGCTCTGATGGATGCTCTGCGTTGGACACAGAGATAGAGCCAGGGCTGTCCGACATTTCCCATCCACTGGAGAGGCAGCTGCCTTTGGAGGCTGAGATAAGTGGGGAGGAAGAACAGCTGGGGCCTGTTCCAGATGCGCGTATGCGCAGAGCTGTTAGGAGAGGAGAACAACTGAGGACAAGGAGTCGACTCGGGAAGCAAGGCATACGTGGATGCTGAATGGTCCCTCCTTGGCTGGGGAATAAATAGAAGGAAAGGGGAGTGGTGGTTGTAGGAGACAACAGTTCGTAGTTCTGAAGATTTTGGCTCATTGCTTTTCGTGCCACAAAGACTGCTTGCCAGAACTTACTTTGCAGCCTTTCGTCTGGGAGCTCACGGCCTTGAAATTATTGCAAGGAACTGATAAGGTCTGTACTGCAGTTAACTCCTTGAAGGACTAATGCCTGGACTTTTCAGTGGGTGAATGCAATTAATTCACAAGAGGAAAATAAAGAGGGGGTTTTCGTGACAAGGAGTCTGTTTCTTGTTTCTGCTAAGGCTGGGTCAGAACAATCTGGACTGTGATAGACTTGTTCTCCAAGCAGGCACACTTCATACCCTGCAGCGGACTACCCTCAGCCCACCAGCTAGCCAAACTGTTCCTGAAGCACATCTACCGCCTGCATGGAGTGCCACAAAGGATCATCTCAGACAGAGTGGTCCAGTTCATGGCTACGTTCTGGAGGGAGTTCCTGTGGTCCATTGGGTCGTCCCAGGGCCTTAGCTCGGCCTTTCACCCAAGCACCAATGGGGGGACAGAGAGACTGAACGCCATGGTAGAGCAGTAGCTGAGGTGTTACGTGAACTATCAGCAGTCCAATGGGATGGACCTCCTGCCTTTCGCTGAGGTCACATACAATAATGCGGTTCACAGTAGCACGGGACTAACTCCGTTCAAAGTAGTGACCGGCATGGACTTCATCCCAATGACAGAATACCCAAGGGATCCCCCCTCCTCAGTCAGCTTGACAGACTGGCTGTCAACACTGAAAGCAGCATGGGAAAATGTCAAGAAAGCGGCACAGACCTATAAGAAACAGGCAGACAAACACCGAGCCCCGCAATGGCCGTTCCAGCTGGGGGAAAAGGTCTACCTCTCCATAAAGTACTTGAGGATAAAACTTCCTAGGAAGAAGCTGGGACCCAAGTTCATGAGGCCATTCCCCATAGTGAAGATTATCAACCCGGTCACGGTGCAATTAAAATTGCCCCAACTGCTGGGGAAGGTACACCCGGTATTCCATAGCAGCCTCTTAAAACCTGTGGTCGGGTTAACCCTGAGACCACTACCCCGTGAGCCCCCAGACCCAGTGGTCATAGGGGGCCAAACCCATTATGAAGTGCAATGCATCCTCGACTTGAGGTGGCACAGGAGACAACTCCAATACCTAATCAAGTGGAAGGGCTATCCCCTATCAGAGGCGTCTTGGGTAAAGAGCAGAAACATCCAAGCTGACCGCCTCATAGCTAAATTACATGAAGACAACCGAACAAAACCTGGGGGAGGGTCGCACCCCTGAAATCAATACCTGTACTCATAACTATTTTTGCTTTGCACAGGTCACCTTTGGGAAGTGAGAGAAGCTGAATGTCAACTCGCAAAGCATTCCTGACCCGCTCTCGAGTTGCCATAGGCAGGGGGATGGGGAACCAAGCCTCGCAGCTGTGAGGGAATTGCACTTCAGTCAAAACAAAAGCACATTCCAGTCATCTCTATGTCAAGGCCATCTCCACGGTGACCCACAGTGGCTGGAGGGACTTCTACAACCAGCGAAATTCCTTCGTTGGGGAATGTGACTGATGACACACCTTGGGGGGAACAGGGTCAGAGCCAGGGCGTGAATTAAGTGAGGTCAGCGTTGGCTTCACTTGGAACGTGCCAACATGAAGCTCCTAATAAATAACTGGATTTCTTTTTAAGATTGGCTCGAGACTCATGATTTAATTAGGGCATCAGTCGGAACCCTGACACCCTCTCTAACTCGTTTGATTCATTGTCTTGGGGTTTATGCTTGGGATTAGGTCCTAAATATCCTAAAGTTGGGTCACCCTGCCCCCCTTAGTTTTAGTTTAAAGCTCTTTGGATAAGCTGAGCCAGTCGTTTTCTAAAAACATTCTTCCCGGTTCTTGTGAGCTGCAGCCCATCCCTTGCAAGAAGTTCTTCTTGTAGATAATGCAGACCGTGGTCTAGGAATCGAAAGTTCTCTTGGCAGCACCAACCCTTGAGCCAGTGGTTTATTGCTAAAATCCTTTGTTCCCTCTTTTGATGTTGACCTTTGGTTAGAAGTACAGATGAAACCACCACTTAAGCTCCTAAATCCTTAACTTTCCGCACAGTTGTCCTGCTGAAAGTTAACAAAACATTGCAAGTACTGTTCCAGCACAGCATTCATACATTCCATGCCTGCGTCCATCTCCGGATGATGCACAGATAAGAGGCACACCTGTACCTGCAGAAGTCCAAGAAAGGTGCCCCAGAACCGGGCTGTAAATTTGGTTCCCCGATTGGTCACAATGCACTCCAGAAGGCCGTGCAGCCAAAAGATGTGGTACATGAACAGCGGCACCATCTGTCGCACCGTGGGCAACCCAGTGTCAACTCGCAAAGCATCCCTGGCCTGCTCTCGAGTTGCCATAGGCAAGGGGTATGGGAAAATGAACTGGCAGCTACGGCGAAGCAGCACGGCAGCCAAAAACAAAAGCACATTCCAGACATATCTCTGTCAAAGCTGTCTCCCGGGGTTACCCACAGTGGCCGGAGGGGAGTGATCTCTACAACCCGTGAAATTGCTCTGTTGGCAAATGTGACTGATGACACACCCTGAGGGGAGGGGGGAAACAGGGTCAAGCCTGGGCCGTAAATTATGTGGGGTCAGAGTTGGCTTCACTTGGAACGTGCCGACATGAAGCTCCTAATAAATAACTGGATTTATTTTGAAGCTTGGCTTGAGGCTCATGATTTAATTAGGGCATCGGTCGGAACCCTGACACCTAGCACATGGAATGAAGTGGGCCATCTTTGAGAGCATGTCCACCATCATCAAAATGGTCGTGGCCCCTGGGACTTCAGAAGATCGGTGTTGAAGTCCATGGACATGCTCTTCCAGGGCCTCTTTGGCATGGACAAAGGCTGCAATGCTCCCAGTGGGGGTCCTGGTGCATTCTTGGCTTGGCAACACTTCTGACAAGACACCACATACGATTCCACATCATGGCGGATGCATGGCCACCAAAACACCCGCCCCACCAAGTGGAGCATCTTAAACAGGCTAAAGTGACCCATGGCTGGGTTGTCGTGGCACTGGCATAAGATCAGGCCTCTGGAGGGGCCATTGGGCACATCGATCCTTCCCCAGAATCGTAGCAAGTCCTTGGAGTGTGACCAGGGACCTGATGGGGCCCCGACTGTTGGGCAGGGATCAGGTGTGGCTTGGTGTGAACAAAGAGACGGAGTCCAAGTTATCTGTCTTGAAAAAAAGCATGTTTATTCAGCTGAACAAAGGTGGGTCCTCCCGTAAGATTAGAAGAACCCTGAATGCAGGTTGAAGTTAGTATATATAGATTTATTTTTACTTGGTTACATAAGAGGAAGTCAGCACAAAATAGATAAGGTATAAGTTATAAGTTATAAATAGATATATAGATAAATAGATAAGTTATAAAAATACTCGTGTATGCCTTCTGTGGTTTGGATCTCATGTTTAACCCACAGGCCCGTGGCTTTTTATGGAACAACCCTAAAGGCCAGCTAAGGCCTGAACTTTAATTGTGTCATCTCAACATAAGAACCTTTTGACCAATTATCAGAATTATCAGAATTATCAGAATCCTGATCAACATAATCCCCCTTTTCATACATTGAGCAGTGTGCAGAAGTATGATCAATAAGGACAGGATAAGCAGAGACAGCATAAGAGTTACATCTCTTAGGACAGGCAGACATGGCAAAGGGCAGACAATGTATGCAGCAAAGAAAATCTCCTGGAGCCAACCCCAGCCAGGTAGCCAACTAGTAAGACAAGAGAACAGTCCAGAGAAGAGGCCAGACACTCTGGAAAAGAGGCCAGGTACTTCAGCATCCTTAGGTCTTGTTGTGGCCAGGTCGAGTCCAGGGCAATTAGCAGCCGATCCCGAGGATTCGGAGGTAGTGAGGGTGCAGTACAGAAGACCGGTGTTCCTGGCACCGGAGACGGAGAGTGAAGAGGATGTGGGGTCAGAGGCTGGCGAACAATTAGAACCTGATGCATCTCCTGAGATTAGTGACTCAGGAGAAGAGGAGGAGGCTCTTCTGGATGCCAGAGCACGCAGGTTCTCAAAGAGACATGAGTGGCTAATCAGGAGGAGGCTTCCTCGTGAGTAGTAATGCAGGGCTTGACCACGCCCTGAGGGTATTTAAGGGTCTGTCACGAGGGGCTTCGTTGCAGAGAACAACCCCGTTCTGTGGTTTCAGCATTTTGCTCTTGTATCTGCAGCTCGGATTATCAACAGTTAACATTTTTCCTGTGATTAATGAGAGTTTGGATTTCCGCCAAAACCTCCATGAGGTGAGATAACGCGCCTTAATTGCTCTCTGAGACTCTAGCCAAATACTGGAGAGACTTTGTGAATGACTGATATTCTTTTCAAAAGACTCAACTCTGGCTAAGAATTTATTTGCAGTAGAACAATATTGTTTCCAATTCCTTCTTGTGCATCTTATTTTGGGGGCGTACCCGTGGGGACAGAACAGGTCTATGCTGGATTTACTGTTTCATGAGATGGATATTATGATTTATGCTTGATAATTTGAAATATAATTGCAATAATGAGAATTTACCAATGCACAGACACACCCCCTTGCAGCTAGTACATCTAATGCTTGTTGATTATGTAACACTACCTCCCTAATTTCTCCTTGCTCCATGTTTAAGTTGACTAACGTCTCTGATGGAGGGAAATAAACATTAATTATTAAAAGCAGAACCAAATCCAACTTGAGAAGGGCCACAGCCATATGTTTTAAAGGGGGAATAAGTGTTGGTAGAAATAAATATTCCCAGCCCTCCTTTCAATCTCCCTGGACCTCTATCTGGCCTTGCTTCTAGTTTATAAGAGTGATATCCATTAGGCAGGAAATTGTCATCAGTCCAAGTCTCTTGCACCAAAATGATATCCTTACCTATCAGAGGATCAGAATAATTGAGGCCTCTAAATCGATACCACCCAGCTACATTCCACGACATAATGTTGAGTATTTCTCTTGCACTGGTCTTCATAATGTCAGTTTGTGTACTCAGTAGGGGCGATTGTTGGAAGATAATTATGAAGGGTGGTGTTGCTGCCAAAAGCTAGATGCTGTTTGTTATTAGATGCAGTTAACAAAGAGTTAGGCATATTTTGCAAGAATATGGGGTCATCAACAGCAAAGGGCCTTCTCTGTGGCAGCACCGGCTCTCTGGAATATACTCCCCCCGGAGATCCGCACTATTCCCACCCTGCCAGCCTTCAGAAAAGCGCTAAAAACCTGGCTTTGTCGACAGGCCTGGGGCCAATTATTTCAATATAACATTGAGCACTCTTGGCCCCATGAATGAATTAATTGATGGGTTTTTTAAATTGTTGTTTTTTAACGTTTTTAACATTTTTAATAATTATTGTTTTTAATGTTTTTTTCTATATTTGTTTGCATGTAGATTTCTTATTGTTGTGAGCCGCCCAGAGTCTCTGTGGAGTGGGCGGCATACAAGTGCGAAAAATAAATAAATAAATAAATAAATAAATAAATAAATAAATAAATAAATAAATAAATAAATAAATAAATAAATAAATAAAGGCAGCCCCAGCATTTGTGTGGGGCACTGAGGCATACCTCTGTCTCTGTATGCTGATTGCTGGATCAGAGGGTGTTCACCTTGGGTGATTATCTCAGCAGAATCCCCATTTAGAACCCATGTAGATTTATGGCCATTTGGGGGGGGGGATGCACTTGGGGACCCACCTTGTGAGAAGATGTTAAGGCACTTCTGACTCAAATGAAGGTGGAAGGTGGATTATACCCTTAAGAGTCTACACACTTAAAGGGCACTGTATGATGGGATGATTTGTCTTTCTGCTGCTTATCAGGGACTGGGTTAGTCAGTAAAGTTACCCCACTCTCAGCCTTTGTATTAGTACTTTTTTTTTTACTATGGAAGTAATGGTACATTGTTGGGTAGATATATCATCACAAGTCTGAGTATTTGGTGAAGCCAAATTAGAGGCTTTGCCATAGATTGAGTTGTCGTCAGTACTTCTTTTAGATCATCCAGACTCTGTATAATGTTAGCTTGCTCAGGGAGAAGGAAGAGGATCCTAGCCGTCCCGCGGTCCAGATCCCATCACAGCCCAAATACCCACCACTGCCCGGAACCATGGAGATCCTTTCTTTGGTAAAGTCCAGGGGATCAGAATGGTGAAATCCGTGAGTAAAACTTCCAGTGCATCACTAAGATAAAGCTGGACACCACCGCCACCTCCTGCTGCCCCAACCGCCATCTTAGATCTAGGAACCCATTTTTCGGCAAAGTCCAGGAGATCAGAACTGATCTAGTTGACTGAAGCTGATCCAGGTATTTCCGAGTGATCCAAGGTGACTGCTATCCTCTCCGTTGCTGCTAAAGCCTCTCCGTTGCTGCTAAACGTTTCCAGCTGCTAAAGCCACGCTGCTGCTGAGATCCAAGCACCCCCCCCCACCGGAGGCAAACACCGAGGAGAGCTGAAGCTAAAGGCAACTCTGAAAAGCGATTGCCAGCTGAATGAGAGAGCTACCACTTTAAATCCCCACTGTGAAGCCCAAGAGAATCGCAGCAAAGTCCCGTGTAAAGCCAGTCTGGAGAGGCGGAGAGTTCCTGCTGCTTTTGCAAGCCAAGCTCGCCCGTTGCAAGCACCGAGGAGCTAGGCTGGGAAACTCACTACCGGCGGCTAGGAAGGGATCTCGGAGGATAAAAAATTCAGAGAGGAAATGCATGCTTTTCAACCAGCCCAGCCAACCAAAGATATTCTCTCCAGGATACAGTTTCTGAGAGAACGCCTGCTTTTCAGCCAGCCCAGCTCCAACAAAGTTTCCGAAAGTAAACGCTTGCTTTTCAGCCAGCCCAGCTCCCCAAAGATATTCTCTCCAGGATCCAAAGTTTTAGAGAGGAAACGGCTGCTTTTCACCCAGAGTTCACCCAGCCCAGCAAAGCTTCTGAGAGGAAACTCCTGCTTTTCACCCTGAGCTCAGCCAGCCCAGCTCATCAGTTGTGATATCTTCCAAGTCTTACCCTCAGACACCACAGTATAGATTATCAACTGTTAATTGACTACCAAATGATTGGAGATTTATTATTAATTGATGAAACTGAATGATAATTGATAGATAATTGATGAAACTGAATGATAAACTGATTAATATTTAATTAATCTAATAGATAATTGTTTAATAATTGATAGATTACTAGCTAGCTAATTAATTAGTTGTTAGCTGTAAATCTTAAACCCAACTGGATTTATTCACTGTTTTTATCAGGCTGAATTATATTTATTGTTACATAGTTATTGAACTGGTCTTATTGTATAGGACAAGGGTCGGAAATTGTGGCTCGCGAGCCACATGTGGCTCTTTGGTCCCCCTGCTGTGGCTCCCTGTCCCATCACTGGCTGGCCTCGCCCCCCTCCCTCACCTGGCCTGAGAGGGTACGGGAGACGGCGGGAATGGAGAAGCGGCAGGGCTGTTTCTCTGGCGCTGGTTGAGGAACATAGCTACCTCCGGCGGAGACTTCCCTTCAGGCGACGCTCCTCCCCCTCTCGCGACTCCCTGACTGGCTGTGGCGGGGCCAGTAGGGTGCGCATGCGCGGGGAGACCCTCTTGGAAGCCGCGGAGAAGTGAGAACCTTCCTTCTGGAAGCGAGAAGCTGCAGAGGTGGGCGGTTTCTCGCTTAAGGAGGGTATTTGGATGCGGCTTCTCTCCTTCCCTAAGGATCCGGCCATTGCCTTGCCGTGTCCCCCCCACCCCGATCATCGGCCGAGCGGGGAGGACGTGAGCTCCAGCCTGAAGCGGCAGGAAGCGAAGAGCTGCAAGGGGGTGATGGGACGGGACACGGCAAGGCAATAGCCGGATCCTTAGGGAAGGAGAGAAGCCGCATCCAAATACCCTCCTTAAGCGAGAAACCGCCCACCCTCTGCGGCTTCTCGCTTCCAGAAGGAAGGTTCTATTGCCGCTCCGGCATGTCCTTCGTGCAAGGTGCTGCATGTGCAAAGTCTCCCCGGTTGCTGTGGCTGCACCAGGGAGCCCACGTCCTTGTCAACGATGGAGACGCTGCGCGTGCGGGAGAAACCACGGAGCAGAGGCGCCTGGCGAGCGAGGCGAGTGGTGGCATCGGCGGCAGGCTCCTGCCCGCGTCTCCCGCCCGCCCGCCTCTCATTCTTTTAAATGCTAAGGCAAGAGGCGGGCAGGCGAGCGGGAGACGCGGGCAGGAGCCTGCCGCCGATGCCGCCACTCGCCTCGCTCGCCAGGCGCCTCTGCTCTATGGTCCCTCCCACGCGCGCAGCGTCTCCATCGTTGACAAGGACTTGGGCTCCCCGGTGCAGCCACAGCAACCGGGGAGACTTCGCACATGCAGCGCCTTGCGCGAAGGACACGCCGGAGCGGCAATAGCAGCAGCGGCAGCGGTAGCACGCGCTCTCCTTCCCTCCCATGTGTGTTAACCCTGGAGGCGCCACGGTCGGGGACTCAGTCGGGTGGCTGGAGCCCCGCGGGAGATGGCAACAGAGGTTCCTTCTTCCTCCTGCAGGGAGAAAGACGGAAGGAAGGAAGGAAGGAAGGAAGGAAGGAAGGGAAGGAAGGAAGGAAGGAAGGAAGGAAGGAAGGAAGGAAGGAAGGAAGGAAGGAAGGAAGGAAGGAAGGAAGGAAGGAAGGAAGGAAGGAAGGAAGGAAGGAAGGAAGGAAGGAGAAAGAAGACAGAAAGAAAGAAAGAAAGAAAGAAAGAAAGAAAGAAAGAAAGAAAGAAAGAAGTTAGTAAGGAATGAAGACAGACAGACAGAAAGAAAGAAAGAAAGAAAGAAAAAGAAAGAAAGAAAAAGATGTTAGGAAGGAAGGAAGACAGAAAGAAAGAAAAAGAAAGATGTTAGGAAGGAAGGAAGATGGAAGAAAGAAAGAAGGAAGGAAGGAAAGAAGAAGAAGAAAGAAGACAGAGAGACAGAAAGAAAGAAAGAAGTTAGGAAGGAAGGAAGACAGACAGAAAAAAAGAAAGAAAAAGAAAGAAAGAAAGATAGATAGAAAGACAGACAGACAGAAAGAAAGAAAGAAAGAAAGAAAGATGTTAGAAAGGAAGAAAGACAGAAAGAAAAAGAAAGATGGTAGGAGGGGTAGTCTTATACGGCGAGTATATCCCAAACTCTATATTTTAATTGGAAAAGTTGGGGGTCGTCTTATACGCCGGTACATACGGTACCTTTTTCTCATAGAAAAGAAAACAGCCACAAAACCTGGGTAGGCGTAGCTGGGGGTCAGTGGGAGTGACATCGAGTTGGCCACGCCCACCCAGGTTTTGTGGCTTCGGGTGTTTTGTTTTCTCTGGGAAATGGGTCCAAATGGCTCTTTGAGTTTTTAAGATTGCCGACCCCTGGTATAGAATATCAAACACAAACTAATCAGCGACAATGCCAGGCAAAAACACCAAAAACAACACTACCAAAAACCCACAAACAAAAGACCTGGAAAACAGCAGCAACCCAAACGACCCCAACACATGCTACAAATGCAATATTACCATCAATGAACAAGACGCTTCTGAGAAATGCCACATATGCACCAAATCTGCCCATCACTCCTGCCTAAAAATAAACAAGCATGTAGCCACCTTTCTCCAAGAAACACTTTCATTTTTCAATATATGCCCATCCTGCTCACCAAAACTGGACAACTTCATTGCTATGTCCGACAGGATCCTTACCATAGAAGCAACCACAAAGACTCAACAAACAACCATAGAAACCATTGAAACAAAATTAGAAGCACGCCTAGAATCACGTTTTATATCTTTGGAACAAAAAATCCAAGCAGAAAAAAATGCAAACCCAACAAACCAAATACCTAGCACCACTCAACAAAAACCACCTCAACCACTACCTAAACCACAACCACAAGGACCTACCAACCCTACCACCGACATCTCCACTATAGTCAAAGACACCATTGAGCGTGAGCAAAAACGTCCTAATGCAATCCTATTTGGACTAGAAGAAAACGACGAGCCAGACATCAACAAAGTACGCAACATCATCAGCAGCCATCATACACAAACCATTATCCCCAATGACATAATTGAAGTTTCCAGAGATGGCCCTGAGCACAAGAATAACAACGGCTTGGTGGCTCCCTGATTCTGCAGAGTGGTTTGTAAAAACGAGCCCAGCAAATGGAAATTTATCCACACTATAAACTTCATTGCCAGAAACAATACAAATCACAGCAAACTTAGATCTAGACCGGATCTATCACTATTACAACGCATCCGCTCCTGTGAACTCCATGCGGATCTCAAAAGACGGCTAGATCTAGGTGAAACAAACTTATACATAGATTACCGTGCCGACTGCATCAAAAACAAGACCCACAATCCATCCCACAACATCCAACCAACCATCCCCCAACAACATAACAACATCCCTCAAACCACAAACCAAGACTAGGAAAGCGTGCCCCTTACTACCTCAATCCAATCCAATTCTAATCTCAAATGCAAACTAATCAATGCAAGAAGTGTAGTAAACAAAATGCCCGAATTCCTCCTACTACTAAACACTGACACCTTTGACATTATCTTTGTCTGCGAAACATGGCTAAACGCATCCCTCCCTGACTCCATCATCACAGCAAGAAACTACCTTGTCTTCAGGTCCGACCGTGAAACTCGCAGAGGAGGCGGAGTAGCTATATTCTACAAAAAGTCACTAAACCTAAAAAATATCCAAGTTGCACATGATCTCACCCTTCCTGAAACCATTGTCTACGATCTGTCCTTAAATACCACACTTCACTTCCTACTTTGTTACAGAGCCCCAGACTACGACATCACACATGCGAACAAATTAACCTCACTGCTAACGTGGGCAACATCCTGCCCGTACCCCCTAATCTTCCTTGGAGACCTAAATCTACCTCTCATTAACTGGACCCTAAACGAATGCACGACTGAACCCATCCATACAACCATATACAACGCTGTTACCTATCTGGGACTCGACCAACTAGTAACGAACAATACTAGACTCAACAACTGCCTTGACCTCATATTCTGCAATAGCAAAAGCGCAATTTATGGACTTCAAATAAAAGAACCCTTTTCCAACAGCGACCACAGCATGATAGACTTTAGCCTCAATCTACACCATTGTAAGAATCACATTAATAATGGGACACCCAAGTATAACTTTAAAAAAGCCAACTATGAACTCATAGACGCCGACCTCTCAACTCTTGACTGGCAAACTCTATTCTCTAACTGTAACAGTGCCGATGACCTCTATAACATCTTCTTGCTCGAAATCAAAAGAACTATCAGATTACACATACCACTAATAACCACCATAACCAAGAAAAACAAACTACCCATATCAATAAGGAAGTTACAAAAAAAAATCCCTCTGGCGAAAAAACAAAACAGGCTATACAGCTAACTTCAAAAACCGCTACAAAAAATATGCCACCAAATAAAGACGGAATGCTCCAACTATCACAGCAAACAAGAGGAAAACCTCCTGCGCACAAAATCCAACCGCGCCTTCTACAACTTCGTAAATAACAAACTCAAGGACTCGACACCCCTCCCACCACTAAAAGGACCCAACAACAAAGAATGCTATGATGAAACAGTCAAAGCAAACCTCTTCAACACATTATTTGGCTCAGTCTTTGTAAACAGCAACGGCTCATGCCCAAAATTCCCCAGTTGTACTGCAAATACTCACAACGATTTAAAACAAATAGACTTCACTGAAGACAACGTTGAAAAAGCACTACGCAGCCAAAAACCTTCCCTGTCAATTGGACCTGATGGACTATGTGCATACTTCCTAAAAAAGCTCTCCACAGCCATAGCTGAACCACTAAGCATAATCTTTGAAAAATCCTTCAGGACCAGTTCCCTACCAAAACTATGGTCACTAGCCACGGTCATCCCCATCTTCAAAAAGGGAGATCCCAGTCTAGTAGAAAACTACAGACCAATCTCTCTATGCTGCGTCACATGCAAAGTCATGGAATCAATCATAAACCAATCCATTACCCACCACCTAGAAACTAACAACCTACTCTCAAACAAGCAATTCGGTTTCAGAAAAAAATTATCCTGCAATCTACAACTACTACACTGCAAAAACATATGGACCTCAAAACTTGACCAGGGCAAAACAATAAGACGCAATTTATATAGACTTTTGTAAAGCCTTCGACTCAGTGGTTCACGATAAACTACTTCTGAAACTGAAATCCTACGGCATCTCTGGACCCCTTCATGACTGGATAACTGCGTTCCTGTCAAACAGACAACAAGTGGTCAAAATAGGGAGTGCCCTATCAAATCCCGTACCTGTTAACAGCGGTGTTCCCCAAGGCAGCATACTAGGACCAACACTCTTTATACTTTATATAAATGACCTTTGCAATCACATTACAAGTGACTGCGTTCTCTTCGCCGATGATGTAAAACTCTTCAACACCACAGACAACATTGCTATCCTCCAAAAAGACCTAGACTTTGTGTCAGAATGGTCAAACATCTGGCAACTCCAAATCTCAACCAGCAAATGCTCTGTCCTACACATTGGCAAAAAAAATCAGAACACCAAATACAAGCTGAACAGACAAGACCTTGCAGACGACCCTCACCCTGTCAAAGACCTTGGAATACTCATATCAAATGACCTAAGTGCCAAAGCCCACTGCAACAACATCGCCAAAAAGGCTTCAAGAACTGTTAACCTAATCTTACGTAGCTTCTTCTCCGGTAATATCACACTACTAACCAGAGCATACAAAACATTCGCCGGACCAATCCTTGAATACAGCTCATCTGTCTGGAACCCACACCACATATCGGACATAAATACATTAGAAAGTGTCCAGAGATACTTTACAAGAAGAGTCCTCCACTCCTCTACTTGCAACAGAATACCTTACGCAACCAGAATTGAAATCCTGGGCTTAGAAAGCTTAGAACTACGTCGCCTTCGGCACGAACTAAGCATAGCTCATAAAATTATCTGCTACAATGTCCTTCCTGTCAACAACTACTTCAGCTTCAACCACAACAATACACGAGCACACAACAGATACAAACTCAAAGTGAACCGCTCCAAACTTGACTGTAGAAAATACGACTTTAGCAACAGAGTGGTAAATGCCTGGAACTCACTACCTGACATTATGGTTTCATCACCAAACCCCCAAAACTTTACCCTTAGACTGTCCACTGTTGACCTCACCCGATTCCTAAGAGGTCAGTAAGGGGTGTGCAAAAGTGCACCAGCGTGCCTACCGTCCCTGTCCTAATGTTCCCTCTTATCAGTACCCATCTTATGTATATAAACAATGTTATATCTATGGATATTACCAACACGTACTTGACAAAAATAAATAAATAAATAAATAAAAAACATTTCTTCTGGTACTTCCTCAGTGGATTCCCTAGCTGTGAATACCAGAGTTTGTTGATCATTCCTCTGCTTTCTCAAGGTCGATTCAGCTGCAGCAGTGTACATTTGTTACATGTGTCATTTGAGTCCTCCATGGATATACGAACATACATAGAACATGTTTTGCAAATCACAACAGGGTCAGTCACTATTTCCATGACTATGTTTCTTTTTGCTAGTTAATTTAAGGATTAAAATTTGTAAAAGTTTACAAAATGTTAAAAAAATGTAAAAGATGTTTCCAAAAATTTCAAAAAATTCTAAATTTAAAAATTCTGAAAGTTCATTTAAAAATTTTCAGTTTATTTAAAATTATTTACAATTTTAAAAGATTTTTCAGAAATTTTAAAAATGAGGAAAGCTCTTATAAAAATTAAAATAGTCAAACATTTTCAAAATTTAGAATTTTTCAATCATTTTTTGTAAAAGAATTAAACCAAACATTTTTATTCTTCAATATCAGTCTTTTGGTCCCTCTTATAGAATAGAATAGAATAGAATAGAATTCTTTATTGGCCAAGTGTGATTGGACACACAAGGAATTTGTCTTTGGTGCATTATGGCTAATGTTGAGTAGGACTTAAGGTTGCCCTCTAGATATAGTTTGTAATCCACAGATGTATAAAAATGATAGATGAATATCAATCAGAATAGAGCTGGAAGGGACCTTGGAGGTCTTCTAGTCCAACCCCCTGCTCAAGCAGGAGACCCTATACCAGGGGTCTGCAACCTTAAACACTCAAAGAGCCATTTGGACCAGTTTCCCACAGAAAACACTGGGAACCAATAATTTAACAACTGCAAGCCATGCTGCACATATATTGATTGGAGAAAATTGGAGATCAAAGGGATATTTAAAATCAGAAACAAGAAGAGAAGTGGTATGAGAAAGTGAGAAAGTGGGTGGAAGTAGTAAAGAACTCTCGTTAACAACCGGAACAGAAATTGAACTGATGCAATAAAACTGTAAGACATTTGGAAATGGAGAGAAGAGGAGAGAAGAAAATACAGAGACTGTGAAATAGATAGAAGATTGGTAAATACATTCGATTTTGTGACTTTGAAACTGGAATATACTAACAGATAAGAAATTATTGGACTATAATTTGCAACATATGAAATAATATGGTCGTATTATAAACAGTCTAGAGTGAAAATATATTAATTCTGTGATACTAGTACATGACAAATAACTGGTGTTATATAGAAAGTAGTACTTTGGTATTAATGTGGGATTGTTTACAAACTTAAGGTAGGGGGATTGTGACAATATTAGAATTAATTAACTGATCCAACTATTAGCTCATATTTATGATACATTTGCTAACTATATTTTTACTCTATTATAGTGGGTAAGCTTTTTTCTAATTGTAAATAATATATGAGAGTTTGGAACAAAGTGTGGGAATCTTTAAAGATGACAAGCACTATTACCACACTTGCGAAAACAGGGAAAAAAACAGCTGTCTCTACTCCTGGCCAACACTCTATTGAGAGTATGATGAGTGATAAGCCAAGTACCCCCATGAGCTCCCAAGCTATGCAGTCCACATTAACGGGACTGCAAGAAATGATAATTAAATTACAGGAAACTATGGATAAACATCACGGGGGGGCCAGGGAGGACATGGAAGAAGTGAAAGAGAATATTAAGAAGGTTGATGATAGAATGGGGTCAATGGAGGAAAAAATGGGAACTATACAAGAAGTTCTTATTAATAATGATCAGAGATTGAAAAAGGTGGAAGGGAGAGCTGATGCAATAGACCAGAAAATGGAAAGACATGAGAAGAGGCTGGAGACAATTAACAATGACCTCGAGATGGCTATTATACAGTTAGAGTTAGAACGCTCCTCCTTCTACTTAAGATTTCAGAATGTTACTGAAGAGAAGGACGAGAACTTACCCTTAAAAATGGCAGAGATAATTGCTAGCCTTGGATACAAGACACAAAATGAAATCATTGGAGAAATGGACGAGGTTTTCAGAATGTATACCAGCTATGCTCGCAGAAATAGATTACCCCGAGAAGTCCACATTAGATTCATCAAGAAAAATATCAGGGATGAGATTTATACTTTGGCCAGAGAAAATACTCTTACGATTCAGGGAAAGGAGATTATAACACTTCGGCAACTTCATAGAAGGGTGAGAGAAAAAAGGAGAGCTTACAATTTTCTCTCAGCACAGCTAACAAGACAAAAAATTATATTTAAGTGGATGATCCCTGAGGGCATGTTAATATCGTTGTCTGACAAAAAATTTCGTATAAGCTCAGTGGAGGAGGCAAAAGATTTTTATGAAAAATATTTCAAAGAAAAAGCAGATTTGGAGTCTAAAGATATGGGAGAGAGATCTAGTGTGGATGAGCAAAGCTCTGAGGATATATTATTGGATAAGGAGAAAGTAGAAAGAGAAAAAATAGAAAGACATGAAAGAGAAGGTGTCATGACTAGAGCACAATCCGAAAATACAAGAGGTGGCCAAAAAGGAAATGCTAAATGAAACTGAGCACGATGGAGAAATAAAACTTATTTCTATGAATATTAATGGACTCAATTCATCTACTAAACGTAAAAGAATATTCCATAGATTAATAAAACTGAATAATGATATTACGTGTCTTCAGGAAACACATATTAAAAGAGATCAACATTCAATTCTTAAATATCCTAAATTGGGTACTCTATACTCCGCATTAGCGGAAGAAAAAAAAAGAGGAGTGGCGGCATATAGTAAAGAATGGCTCAAACCTAAAATGATCTACAGGGATGACAATGGTAGAATTTTATTTATAGAAATAATGATTGGCAAGAAGAAAATATTATTGGTAATTATATATGCACCCAACACTAAACAGAAAACATTTTATTCTAATCTATACAGTCGCCTTTTAGAATTTCAATGGGAGAATATTTGCCTAGTAGGGGATTTTAATGCAGTATTAGATGGAGAAATAGATTATAAAGGTGCTAAAGGGAAAACAATAAGGAGAACATTGCCGGTCCCATTTCAGAACATGAAACAGGAATTTAAATTGATAGATGGCTGGCTGGCGTCATTTGAACCCGGACTGTAGAAAGTATACTTTTTTCTCACATATACATCATACATGCTCGAGAATAGACATGGTGTGGCTAAATTTGGAACTTATTGATGACATTAGTGAAATAGATATACTCCCAAGCACGTGGGGAGATCATAATCCATTACTGATAAAATGGAAAGGCCAGATTAAAAGGAGGAAGGTGAGATGGACTCTAGATACAAGAGCTGTGAATGAGAAAGAATATACCGTATGTTCCGGCATATAAGACGACTGGGCGTATAAGACGACCCCCAACTTTTCCAATTAAAATATAGAGTTTGGGATATACTCGCCGTATAAGACTACCCCTCCTACCATCTTTCTTTTTCTTTCTGTCTTTCTTCCTTTCTAACATCTTTCTTTCTTTCTTTCTTTCTTTCTTTCTTTCTTTCTTTCTTTCTTTCTTTCTTTCTTTCTTTCTTTCTTTCTTTTTCTTTCTTTCTTTCTTTCTTTCTTTCTTTCTGTCTGTCTGTCTGTCTGTCTTTCTTTCTATCTTTCTTTCTTTCTTTCTTCTTTCTTTCTTCTTTCTTTCTTTTCTTTCTATCTGTCTTCCTTCCTAACTTCTTTCTTTCTTTCTTTCTTTCTTTCTTTCTTTCTTTCTTTCTTTCTTTCTTTCTTTCTTTCTTTCTTTCTTTCTTTCTTTCTTTCTTTCTTTTTCTTTCTTTCTTTCTTCTTTCTTTCTTTGTCTGTCTGTCTTCTTCCTTCTTCCTTCCTTCCTTCCTTCTCTTTCTTTCATCTTCCTTCCTTCCTAACTTCTCTCTCTCTCTCTCTCTCTCTCTCTCTCTCTCTCTCTCTCTCTCTCCTCCCTCCCTCCCTCCTTTCTTTCTTTCTCCCTGCAGGAGAAAGAAGGAGCCTCTGTTGCCGTCTCCCGCGGGGCTCCAGCCACCCGACTGAGTCCCCGACCACGCCGCCGCCAGGGTTAACGCGCATGGGAGGGAAGGAGAGCGCGCGCTACCGCCGCCGCTGCTGCTATTGCCGCTCCGGCGTGTCCTTCGCGCAAGGCGCTGCATGTGCAAAGTCTCCCCGGTCGCTGTGGCTGCATCGGGGAGCCCGCGTCCTTGTCAACAATGGAGATGCTACGCGCGCGGGAGGGACTGCGGAGCAGAGGCGCCTGGCGAGCGAGGCGAGTGGCGGCATCGGCGGCAGACTCCTGCCCGCGTCTCCCGCCCGCCTGCCCGCCTCTTGCCTTAGCATTTAAAAGAATGAGAGGCGGGAGGGCGGGAGACGCGGGCAGGAGCCTGCCGCCGATGCCGCCACTCGCCTCACTCGCCAGGCACTTCTGCTCCGCGGTCCCTCCCACGCGCACAGCATCTCCATTGTTGACAAGGACGCGGGCTCCCTGGTGCAGCCACAGCGACCGGGGAGACACGCCGAAGCGGCAATAGCACAGCGGCGGTAGCGCGCACTCTCCTTCCCTCCCATGCGCTGCAGCCTTCCCAGCAGGCTGCCGGACAAGCCCAAAGACGCAGGGCGGCGGCGGGGCTCCGGGGCTCCTTCGGCCGCTTGGCTGGAGAACAGCAGGGATGCGGCCGCGGCCGTTTTTGAGCTCCCCCCGGCTCGGAAGTTTTAGTACCCGGCGTATAAGACGACCCCCGACTTTTGAGAAGATTTTCAAGGGGTAAAAAGTCATCTTATACGCCGGAACATACAGTAAATCAATGATGGAAAAAGAATTAGATCTCTTTTTTAAAGTTAATACTAAAGATCAGACTTCAGCACAGAATTTATGGGATACGACTAAAGCGTATATTAGAGGACTGACTATAGCTTATATAGCCAATCGTAATAAGGAAAAAAGGGAACATTGAAGTCATTTATATACAAAAATAGCTGATTTGGAAAATAAACAGCAAGAAGATCCCAAAGATAATAGTATAAAAGAAGAAATAACTTTTACTAAACATAAGATTAATTTGATTGAGCAGGAAACATTGGCCAGAAAAATTAAAATGTCAAAGCAAAATTTTTTTGAATCAGCGAACAAACCTGGCCGATGGCTAGCACATAAGTTAAGAAAAGATAGGGCTGAAAGAATGATTGAACAGTTAAAAGATGAAACGGGGATGGTATTTTTCAAGCAGGAGGAGAAAAAAGATATTGTCCATAAGTTTTACTCCAATCTGTACAAGAAAGAGGAGTTCAACCCGGAGGATATTGAAGATTATTTAGGAAAAATAGATTTACCTGTTATATCGGAAGAGGATAGGACCATACTCAATAGAGAAATAACCATTGAAGAAATTAGAAAGGCTATCAACAAACAAAAGAATAACAAAACACCTGGACCAGATGGGATTCCCTCTGAGTTTTACAAACAATTTTGTAATAAATTAGAACTGTTATTATTAGACGTATATAATGAGGCAATGGCTATTGCCAATATACCAAATTCATGGAAAGAGGCTTACATCTTTTTAATACCGAAAGAGGAAACAGATAAATCCAAGATCCAAAACTATAGACCAATATCCCTTTTAAATTCCGATTATAAGATACTTGCCTCTATTGTGGCAGAAAGATTAAAAAACATTTTAAATAAAATAATACATTCAGATCAAAATGGGTTTTTACCCAATAGACAAATTAGAAACAATATTAGAATTATTTTGAATACTTTGGAATATTTTGATACTCACATTGAGAAACAATTGGCGTTACTATTTATAGATTTGCAAAAAGCCTTTGACAACCTAGATTTGCAATTTTTAATAAAACAGTAAAAATGAAATTTGGAGAAAAAATTGTGAACTTAGTAACGGCAATATACAAGGATCAACATGCAAAATTTTTAATAAATAACAATTTGACTGAAAAAATAAGTATAGGGAAAGGAGTCCGACAGGGCTGTCCTCTAGCTCCACTTCTATTTATAACAGTATTAGAAGTACTCCTGACACTGGTAAGAAACAATTGTATAATAAAAGGGCTCAAAATCAAGAAGGAAGAATATAAGGTCCAAGCATTTGCAGACGACATGACGTATATTCTGGAAGACCTGTTAGAATCAGGAATTCAGTGGTGGGTTCCTACCAGTGCGGTCCACTCTATAGCACCGGTAGCGGCCCGCTGGTGACGTCACAGTACCGGTGCGGTTGGTTGCTGGTGCCTGGGTGCCGCCATTTTTTTTAAAAAAATATTTTTTAAAAAAAAATTTCTTCTGCGCATGCCCAGAAGCCGAGCTTCCGGGACTGCGCATGCGCTGCCTTCCTACCCCACAGTGAGTCCAAGCAGGGGAGGATGGCTGAGGGAGCGCGTGAGACGCTGAAAGAACCTGACAATTAAGTCTTTCCCCGTCCCTTTGCTTGAAAATAATAAGAAGCTCGCATTTGACACTTTTCCTTCATTTTTGCCTAAAACTTCCCAAAGTGGGCGTTTTCCGAAAGCTTAACCTTTTATACTGTTAATTTTATACAGTTTTATACTGTTATTCTTTAGATGAAAACATTGAGGACTGTTAAAAGATATTGTTCTTTTAACAGTCCTCAATATTTTTGTTTAAGGAATCCATGACTGAAACCAAAAATGCTGTATGAGACTTGCTTGTCTTTTAACTATAGCATTTTCTGCATATAAAGGTTGCTGTGTTGCCATGGCGTAACACACACTTTGTATGCAAAGCTTTTCATGTAAGGTATAAAATAGCAAAAATAGTATTAACATCTCTCTGAAATAACTAATATATGACCGGTAAGCCACGCCCACCCGGTCACATGGCTGGCAAGCCACACCCACAAAACAAGCCACGCCCACAGTGGTAGTAAAAAAATTAGGAATCCACCCCTGCAGGAATTGCTTTGTTGGAAGAAATAGAAAAGTATGGAAATGTAACAGGATTAAAAATAAATAAGGATAAAACGAAAATAATAACTAAAAATCTTACAGAAGACCAAAACAGAGCTCTAGAAACAAGATTGGGAATTAAGATGGTAAAAAAAATCAAATATTTAGGATTGTGGTTAACAGCGAAGTGTAGCTCTATAAAAGAGGACAACTATACAAAATTAACACAAAAAATTAGTAAGGATTTAGAAAATTGGTCTAAACTACAATTATCATTTTTAGGGAAGATAGCTGTTATTAAAATGAATGTCCTCCCAAAAGTTTTATTCCTCTTCCAAGTAGCACCAATTAGACTAAGGAGAAATTACTTTCTGGAACTAAACAATATAATTAGGAAATTCATTTGGGCCAAAAAGAAAGCTAGGATTAAAACTAGCTCACTATACCAGTGTTTCCCAAAGTGTGGTACGCATACCCCCAGGGGTACGGGAAGAGTTTGGTGGGGGTACGCCAGGGGTGAGATGCTCACTTACCCAGACCGGTGCGCTGCTCCACGGTCCTCCATGCTTTGTGCGCGTGCGCGCACGCTACGTGCGCGCGCCCCCTCGTGCGATTTTGCTTCTGCGCATGCGCGGAAGCAAAATCGCGCCGAAATCTCATGAGGGGCCATGCGCGCGTGAGAGATTTCGGCTTGATTTTACTTCCGCGCATGCGCAGAAGCAAAATCTCACTGAAATCTCACGCACGCGCGCGTCCCCTCATGAAATTTCAGCGCGATTTTGCTTCCGCGCATGCGCAGAAGCAAAATCGCCCAAGAATTCACGAAAAAGAGATGGCGACACGTGCGACTGCCCGGTGGAGACGGTACCGGAGCAGTAGCGCGCATATTGGGGTATCGGCGGGTCCCTACCGGAGCTCCACACTGGACCGCACTGGTAGGATCCCACTCCTGGGGTACGCGTTGCACCGGAGTTTGGTGGGGATCACGTGGGAATATCCACTGCACCGTGCTTAGCTGCGCCCACAGAACAAGGAAAGAAATTTAATTTAATTCAATTTAATTTAATGGATTTGTATGCCGCCCAACTCCCTAGGGACTCTGGGTGGCTCACAACATATTCAGATCCATTACAGCAATATAAAATACAATAAAATACAATAATTAAAAACATACAAAAGTTAAAAGAGTATCGTCTCGCTTTCACCCTGCCTGCCGGAAGAGCCAGGTTTTTATTGCTTTCCGGAAGGCCAGCAGGGTGGGGATAGTCCTGATCTCCGGGGGAAGCTGGTTCCACAGGGAGGGAGCTCCCACAGAGAAGGCCCTCCCCCTCGGCCCCGCCAACCGACATTGTTTGGTCGATGGGACCTGGAGGAGGCCGACTCTGTGGGCCCTGACCGGTCGTAGGGAGGTATGCGGCAGGATGCGGTCCCGAAGGTAACCTGGCCCTGAGCCATGTAGGGCTTTAAAGGTAACGACCAACACCTTAAATTGGATCCAGAGACTAATGGGCAACCAATGCAGCTGGCGGAGGATCGGTGTTACGTGGGTGCATCTGGGTGCACCCACCACAGCTCGCGCAGCTGCATTTTGCACCAATTGCAGTTGCCGGACACTCTTCAAGGGTAGCCCCATGTAGAGCGCATTGCAGTAATCCAGCCGTGAGGTGATAAGGGCATGAGTGACTGTGAGAAGTGCCCCCCTCTCCAAGTAGGGTCGCAATTGGTGCACAAGACGTACTTGTGCAAAGGTACCCCTAGCCACAGCTGAAAGATGTTGTTCCAATTTTAGCTGTGGATCTAGGAGGACACCCAAATTGCGGACCCGTTCTGAGGGAGCTAATTTCTCTCCCCCAAGAACCAAGGAGGGACAGTTGGTCAAGTCCTTAGGAGGCAATATCCACAGCCACTCAGTCTTGTCAGGGTTAAGTTTTAGCCAGTTCTTCCCCATCCAGACCCTAACATCATCCAGGCAGCGGCCCATTACGTCTACGGCTTCCCCGAATTGAGACGGGGTGGAGATGTACAACTGGGTATCATCAGCATATTGCTGATACCTCACCCCGTGTCGTCGGATGATCTCACCCAGTGGCTTCATGTAGATGTTAAACAGGATGGGCGAGAGGACCGAGCCCTGTGGCACCCCACATAGTAGGGGCCTAGGGCTCGACCTCTGCCCCCCTGTCAGCACCGACTGCATCCTGTCAGAGAGGAAGGAGGAGAACCACTGCAAAACAGTGCCACCCACCCCCACCTCTCCGAGACGACGCAGAAGGATACCATGGTCAATGGTATCGAAGGCCGCCGAGAGGTCAAGTAGCACCAGGATAGAGGAATAACCCCCATCCCGGGCTCGCCAGAGATCATCCATCAGGGTGACCAAAGCCGTTTCCGTACTGTAGCCGCGCCTGAAACCTGATTGAAAGGGATCCAGAAAATCAGTGTCATCCAACAGCCGTAGGAGCTGGAGCGCCACCACTTTCTCAACAACCTTCCCCGTGAAGGGAAGGTTGGAGACTGGATGGAAGTTCTTTAAATCCGCCGGGTCCAGGGAAGGCTTCTTGAGGAGGGGTCTCACCACCGCAGCTTTTAAGGACTGCGGGACGGACCCCTCTCTCAAAGAAGCGTTGACCAACACCTGGAGCCAGCCGCGTGACACCTCCCTGGTGGCCGAGACCAGCCAGGAAGGGCACGGGTCGAATAAACAGGTGGCGGAGCTCATCGCTCCTATGGCCTTGTCTACATCCTCAGGAGTCACTGGTTCAAACCTATCCCAGATAACCGGACTAAGACCTGCCCCGGTCATCTCGGCCTGTACTGCCCAATTGGAGTCCAGGTCTGTCCGAATCTGAATGACTTTATCCGCCAGATAAATAGGCGCGTATCGCAGTTTTTACATGGGAACTGGGGCCATCGTACATTGTATCGCAACTCATTATGGCGGGAACTTCTGCGCATCCTTCGCGCAGCTCGGGTTTGGCCATTTTTAAACTGCGGGAACATTAACAGTTGACGTTGAGCCGCGGAGCTGTTTAAACGCCGGAGAATTGCAGTGTTATCTAACGGTTAGACAGTCTTGTGAGGCGTGACACGGCGTGAATATACTGCACTTCGTTACAGAGACAACTTACTTCTTTAATAGTTAGTACCGATGTTCGTTGGCTATCTCGGGGAAAAATTCTAAACCGATTGTTCAAACTTAGACATGAACTTCAATGCTTTCTTAATGATAGATTTCAGTTGAGAAATTGTTTACATGACTGGAAATGGCTTTGTAAACTAGCATACTTAGCAGATATATTCTCTGTTTTAAATTGCCTCAACTTATCGTTACAAGGCAAAGAAATTTCATTGTTTCACGTTCAAGATAAAGTGAACGCTACCATCGCAAAACTAAATTTATGGCAAAAGAGAGTTGGGAATGGAGAAGTAGACTCGTTTCCCTCTCTTCATGAGTTTATAACAAGTTCGGCTACTAAAATTGAGGCTGATACTCTGAAATGCATAATACAGCATTTGGAGAGTTTGCAAGTTGGCTTGAAAAACTATTTCCCTGATTTAAACAAAAATGTTGAATGGATAAGATATCCGTTCAACATTAACACAACATCCATGTCAGAAGGTTTGTCGCATGCGGAAGAAGAGTTGGAGTTAGCTTTGGACGGATTCTTGAGAAATAAACATAAGGAGTGTACTTTAACATCATTCTGGTTACAAATGCAACATGTGTATCCGGTTTTAACAGAAAAAGTCCTGAAATACATCTTGCCTTTTCCAACTTCATATTTATGCGAAGTTGCTTTTTCTGCATTTGTAGACATTAAGTCGAAAAAAAGGAACAGACTGTTGGACGTGGAACCGCATCTCAGATTAAAATTAACAACCAGGGAACCAAATTATGATGATCTGTCATCTCCACATAAACAATTTCATCCTTCTCATTGAATCAAATAAATGTTCTTTATAATATAACTTTCGTTTATTTTGCGTATGTACAAAAAAAAGAAAAAATAAATATATTTTGATTTTTATTAAAGCATATGTCTTTTATGAGGGGTACTCAGCGTTACGAAAATTATAGAAGGGGTACACATATGTCAAAAGTTTGGGAAACACTGGAATAAATGATCACTCAGTTTTCTCAGGATCATTATATATACAGTGTGTGTGTAACATTTTTTGCTGATAAATGAAAATAAAGGGAGACTATCTATCTATCTATCTATCTATCTATCTATCTATCTATCTATCTATATATAATATATATAATATATATATATATATATAGATAGATAGATATAGATATAGATATAGAATTATATATAGAATTATATATATATATATATATATATATATATATATATATATATATATATATATATATATATATATATATATATATATATATATATATATATATATAAATAAATTCATATTTGGTTCATTCAAGATCATTTAGTTCATAAAGTACGGTAAATCCTTATAAATATGCAGAGAGAAAAAACACCCTTGCAAACAGATCTGCACCTAATTATTTTGCAATTATCTCTCTGTAAGTATGCAGTGTTAATGGTAAAAAGAACTATGCAGTTAATATTGAAGAATTAAAATGAGTATACTGTATATGGAGAAAAGAAGAGATAATAAAGGCTGAGTTGCTGTGATTTGTCTCCTCTCTCTCTCTTCAGCATAACAAAGCGAAAGGCTCCTCTCTTCCCAACAAAGTGCCAACAGCCATGCTACTCAGCAGAACTCACCAGAGTAAACTTTGCATCCATGTAAATCTTTCTTTTCCACAGTCTTCTTTCCAAGTGCAGTCTTTTCTCTATTCAGTTATTTTCCCGTGGGTACAATTCTGTGCTTTTTAAGGTTTTTTTTTTTTTGAGGCTTTTGAAGAGATTATTTCTGGTCATCACGTGAAGTGTTAGTACTGCTTTATAAGCCCTTGGTAAGACCCCACTTGGAATACTGTATCCAGTTTTGGTCACAATATAAAAAAAGATGTTCCAACTCTGGAAAGAGTGCAAAGAAGAGCAACAAAGATGATTAGGGGGCTGGAGGCTAAAACATGAAGAATGGTTGCAGGAATTTGGTATGCCTAGTCTAGTGAAAAGTTCTAGGGGTGACATGATAGCAGTGTTCCAATATTTGAGGGGCTGCCACAAAGAAGAGGGGGTCAACATATTTTCCAAAGCACCAGAAAGAAGACAAGAAACAATGGATAGAAACTGATCAAGGAGAGAAGAAACTTAGAACTAAGGAGTAATTTCCTGACAGAACAATTAACCAGTGGAACGGCTTTCCTTCAGAAGTTGTGTGTGCTCCACCACTGGAGGCTTTTAAAAAGAGACTGCACAGCCACTTGTATGGAATGGCATTGGGTTTCCTGCTTGAGCAGGGGGTTGGACTAGAAAACCTCCAAGGTCCTTCCAACTCTGTTATTCTGTGTTACAATGCTTCTTTATGGGCATCAAGCCCTTGCTGTTTTGCTATTAATAGCAATAAGACTTATTTTACCGACCTCGGAAGGATCGAAGGCTGAGTCAACCTGGAGCCATTCAGAATCAAACTCCTGGAGTGAGCAGTGAGTTAGACTGCAATACTACATTCTAACCACTGCGCCACCATGGCTCTTAAGCATGTAGGAAAAGCTCTGACATCTGAAAACAGGAGCAAGGAGGAGCTTGCAAAATTCCCCCCCCCCCGAGAAAATGACCTGTCTCAAGATCCCGTGGAGAACTTTGGCTCAGGCAGTCGAATTCCACACTCATTCCCTCTCTCCGCAAAGCGAAGGAATTGCAGAAAGGCGCTGCTGAGCCTAGAATGGGGCTTCAGAGGACACAGTTCCTAATAAATGCATTACGTGCAGAGAAATGCATGCTACAAACAGTGAATCATGTTTTCGGATGAACCGATGAAGCCCCGGCTGGCTGTTTAGCCGGTTGCCAAAAGAAAGGAGTAAGGTATATGGCCAGTGCACCCCCAAATTGCATCGATAAAGGGAGGCGGGGGGGCTAAGTGAGGGTATCAGGGTAATGATGAGAGCTTGCACCAGAGTCAGAGGGGTTGTGCATTGTGGTTTGTTAGTGGTTAGTACTTGTGAAAGAAAGCAGGCAACATGGCCTCTGTCAGCGTAATGGGAGGAGGTTTCATGGTGTCTCAACTGAATGAGACAAACTACCTCTCCTGGAGTGTAAAGATGGAGATGTACCTGTGAAGGGAGTTGTTCTGACCTAGGCTTCCTGATTAAATAAGACGGCACAAACGGCATCCCACAAACCTCTTTTATTTGTAACGGCTGATAATTATTTTCATTAACAGCCGTAATAAGGCCAAACAAAGGAAAACAAGTCCGACTACAGTCTTTCAGGGAAAGGCAGATAACACACACGGACCTTGCTCTTCTTTGGCAAACTGCCCAGGATTAATTTGCAGGAAAACTTGGCAAGTCCAAACAGAAACAATAACAGAGTCCGAGTTGCAATGACGAGAGCTAGAGATGAACTGAGTTGCTTCCTGCAACGAACCCTTAAATGTTCTCCACTTATATAGCCTCTGGGAGGGGCCAATTATCTCCAAGCCTTACTCCCGAGTAGTCCTGCTCCTCTGTAACTGTTCTCACCTTCTGGCAGCTCTGCGCATGCGCGCATTGAGAACAGGCTCCCCCTCTTCCTCTGCCTCGCTCATGTCAGCCTCTGGAGGTTCTGGAGGTGGGACAGACCTCCCCAATGGCCCTGGCTGGATCCCTGCCTCTGGCACCGAGCCTTCTCCAGACTCAAGGCCTGGCCCAAGTTCCTCCCTAGCGTCCTCGCTGTCCGACTCTGCTGCCAGCTCCGCAGGCCGCTGGCAGACCACAACAGGAGTTGTGGACAAGTTACTAATCCACCAGCAGTCCTTGTTGTGGCCTGCCCACGTCCCGCGCAGCTGGTCATGGATCCCGAGGACCAAAAGGCGGTTGTGGCGCGGTACCATCGGCCCGTGCACCCGAGTCAGATAGCGAGGAGGTTGGAGAGGACTCGGTGCCAGAGGCTGAAAGTCAACCAGGGCCTTCTGCAACTCATGAGGTGCACATGAGTGATGCAGAAGAAGAGGAGGAGCCTCTTCTTCTCGATGCTAGGGCATGCAGGGCTGTTAGAAGGCAAGAGTGGCTACGCAGGAGGAGGTCTCCTCGAGAGTAGAGCTGCAGGCTAATTGGCCACGCCCTTAGACTACTTAAGTCCTAACCATGCTGAGCCTCGTTGCAGGAAACAATGTCGCTTCTAAATCTTGACTTCTGTGACTCCAGTTTGCATTCCAGCACGGATCTTGTTTCTTGCATTTTCTAGTTCCGGGACTTGTGCCAAATACAGTAAGACTTGCCAATTACCTCTTGGACTTCGGCCAGCTGTTAAGATAGTATATTAACAGCTGGGTTTCTGAACAGAATAACTTCTGCCTTTCTTTTGCTTTTTACGCTCCTAAGAAATTATTAGGAGACTTTGCTTTTTTTTGTAGCTGTAGCTGAGAGGGAAGGGCTAAAAAAAGAGACTTTGCTTTAATTACTAAAACAAACTGTGTTTGGACGTTTGTGTGTGCGTATTTATTGGTGAGCTCGGTGCTGGGGCAGAACAGTCCTGGATGATGGGGACTGGAGACAAAATAAAAAGGCATTAGCCAGCATAATTCTTGCTTTAGAGGACAGTCAGCTGATACACGTGAGGGGTCTCCAGTCTACGAAAGAGTGCTGGGAGGCGTTGCGCAGTGTGTATGTTAGAGAGACTGCGGGCAGTAAAGTGTTGCTGACAAAGAGACTGTATAAAGCACAACTGAAGCCGGGGGAGAGCATGTCCAAACATCTGCAGGCTATGAGAAAGACATTACTGGAGTTAGAGGAAAGAGGAATGACGTTTACTGAGGCACACAAGGTATATGTGGTGCTCAGTTCATTGGACAGTTCATGGGACGTTCTTGTAACTAGCTTAGAGTCCATGCAAGAGAGGGACTTAACCATGGTGTATTTGACTGGTCGATTGTTGGAGGAAGAACAGAAATGGCTGGAGAGGCAACTAGGAAAGGGAGGAGATAATGCTCAGCACAGGCCAACATCTGCAACATCCCAGGATGCTGGTAGAGCAGCTGAGACTGTTTACACAGTGAAGCGTTTCTACACTTGTGGTTCTACAGAGCATCTCCAGAGACGCTGTCCTGAGAGGAGAAACATAGGAGCAGCGAGACAAGGGCGTAGGGCTACTCAACACATGAGGAGTGGTTCTTCATTGTCATCTTTTTCCCTGGCAGCAACAGCATTTGAAAACACCAGGAATACTTGGGTGTTGGACAGTGGGGCGAGTCAGCATATTGCTAATAATCCACAAACATTTTCTGGCTTGAGACCAGCTAAGCAAACATTTGTTAGTTTGGCTAATGGACAATGGTCTGCTGTTAAAGGGGAAGGTAAAGTCTATGTACCTGAGATAGGAGAAACATTAGACAATATCTTACATGTACCTGTCCTAGATCATAATCTGTTGAGTGTTTCCAGGTTAGACAGTCAAGGGTATGAAATACTGTTTGCTAAAGGAAAATACACCATCAGGAAAGGTGGAGTAATTTGTGCACGAGGGTTTAAGAAGGATGGTTTTTACATTCTAGGAAGGCAGGAGAATGGTTGTGCACGAACACTTATGAACACTCACACACGACAACCGTGTACATTTATGGCACAGGAGATTGGAGCATGTGAGTTGCAGAGTACTGCAGAAGATGCCAGACCTAGCTGAGGGGCGTAAGCCAAAGCCAAAGCAGTGCCAGATGTACTTAGATTGCGCTGTTTGTAAGGAGGCAGAATCCAGGGTGTATCCTGTGAGTAGGAAAAACTCGAGGCAAATAAACAGAGTTATACCTAGGAGACCTGAAAGGTGTAATAAAGGTATACCTCCTGAGCGGTTCACTGCAAGTGGGGTTAGAGTAGGTAGTATTCGTAATGAAACCCATACATTCCAAGAGATATGGTCATTGCCTAAGGAAAAACAAGATAAATGGAAGAAGCCGAAGTTAAAGAGAATGTCAGGCAGACAGAGAAACCAGACTGAGCTGGAAAGAGAAAGTGAAGGTATTCAGCCAAGAGATGGTGAACAGGATGTAAGGAAAAATAATGAGACAGAGTGTACAGAGCCATTAGAAAATGAAATTAGGAGCAGTTCCAGCAGTAGTAGTAATGGTACTAGTAGTGTTTGTAGCAGTGAGAGTAGAAACCGAAGCAGGTGTGTACATAATAGAGATAGAAAGCATCATGAATGTTAAATCATTCAGCTGTTCAGCTTTAAATGGGAGGAGTGTCAGGGTAATGATGATTTAATAGCTGACCAGCTGCTGTAATGTTGTAATGCTGTAATACTGAAATGATGATGCAGTGAGAATGAGTCAGCAGGGTTATTTAACTTATCACTTTAAGAGGCTGTATATATATAAGAGAGGCCCTGTCAGGGCGTTCTCTCTCTCCGTGTGCTTCTGTACTATAGTTGATGATTGATTGCCTGACTTTGCCTAGTACGTGTATGTATACATTCCTTGTAGATAAACCATTATTTGAAAGACAAACCTGTTTACTGTATTTTGCTCCTGGGTTGTCTCAAAATAGTCACACTGTGCGCACTCTGACAGAGGGGCAGGAAGCCCTGCCATGCCAGGCGAGTGGGGGGAGAAGAGACGACAAGAGGAGCCCCATCTCGCTCCATGTGCCCCAATGAAAGGCAGCCCGGCCGCTTCCCTTCCCTGCCCTCTCCGGCGCTGGAAGCCAAGTGTCAGCCATGCGCCCAGCCGCCCATTCATCCCTCTCTCCCCCTGTGTGTCTCTGGGCTCAGCCGGTGCCAGAGTTCACCACACAGGCCGGGAGCCGCCCTGCCATCCTCCACGGGTTTGAGAGCAGCTGAGGAAAGGTGGTGATGACCCCGTGGGCCTCTCTCTCTCTCTCTCCTCCTTCCACTCTGGGGTAGTGAAGGCACCACTTCGGTAAAGGAGCGAGTCACTCCCTTACCCAAGCCTTCGCTTGCCTCCCCCTCCCCCCCCCCGCACACATACAGCCCCAGTGAGGGAGCCCGGGCATGGGAGGGGCGCCGCGAAAAGAGGCAGAGCGGGCGGGCGCATCAAACCCGAGGCATCAGGGGATCCCAGCAGAGCCCATGGATGCTGCCCCATAAGCGCCCCCAAAGAGAGAGAAGAAAGACGCGGATGCTCCCAGCCCCAGAGGTGGAATCGGTGGGTCTGGATTGGTGGGGGGGAGGAGTTTTCCTTGGATTTGGGAATTGGGATTAGCCAGGAATGCGGAAGGACCAATGAGAATTCTCCCTTCTGCCGCATCATTGGTCTCCGGGTAGAGTCTCCCTTGACTTCACCCTCTGGAAGAGAGAGAGAAGCGGAGAAAGTGGGAGGGCGGCAGGGAAACGGGAAAAAATGCACCGAATCGCTTTAAAGCAGCTTAAGTAAGTTTTTACGTCCTCTGCAAGCATCTCAGCCTGGCACAAGTTGTGCGGTTGTGTTTGTTGCTGCAACTTCCTTCCTGGCTGCCACGTGCGCCCCAGCCCCTCCTCTGCTGCTGCGATGAGGCTGGCTGGGTTTGGTTGGAAGGGAAGAGCTGGGGGGGAGGGAAGGGAAGGGAGAGAAAGAGAGAGAGACAGAGAGAGCGAGGAGACAAGAAAGAAAAGGAAAAGAAAGAAAAAGGAGGAGGGAGGGAGGGAAAGAAGGAACACAGGAGGGAGGGAGAGGGAGGGAGGAAGGAAAGAAAATGGATGGAAACTAATCTAGGAGAGAAGCAACCTAGAACTGAGGATAAACTTCCTTTTTTTAAAAAAAATAATTTTTATTTGAATATAAACATTAAAAAAGACACACAAACATTAAACAAAACAATATATGTACATACACGTACATATATACATATAAACCTCTTAGGTACTTCCACGGTAAGCGTCTTGATGTTATCTTTTTACTTATATATAACTATACATCTATATATAACTGTATATATCATATTTTTTTATAATTTTTATCTAAATATATATTAATGCATACATACATTTGTAATAACTAAACTTGTCTATTTCTATATACTGTATGTTCATAATTTATATATCAATCTATACATTTCTATTTTTTTCTTTTCTCCTTTCCAGCCAATTATAAAAAGAATTCCAAATTTCAAAATATTCCGAATCTTCTTTCTGATTTAATTCCATTGTTAATTTGTTTAATTCTGCACATTCTAATATTTTTCTAATAATTACGTTTTCAGTCGGTACATCGCCTTGCTTCCAGTATTGTGCTAGGCATATTCTTGCCACTGTCAGTATATGAATTATAATATACCAATATTTCCTTTCTATCGTTTGTTCTAATATCCCTAATAGGAATATTTCTGGTTTAATGCTTATTTTTTGTGTGGTTATTTCTTCGAGCCAGTTGTGTATTTTTTGCCAAATTTTTTTAACTCTTGGGCAGGTCCACCACATATGGTAGTATGTTCCGTTTTTATGTGGGCATTTCCAGCATTTGGGATTCATATTTTGATACATTTTGGCCAATCTCGCTGGTGGTAGGTGCCATCTGTAGTACATTTTATAAGTATTTTCCTTATATGAAGTTGATTTAGTTAATTTCAAATTTTTAATCCAAATTTCTTCCCATCTTTCCAAATTTATGTCGTATCCAAAATTTTTGATCCAACTAATCATATTGCCTTTGACAGTTTCTTTTTTCATTTTGTAATCTAATAAAAATTTATAAATTTTGGTTATCATTTTTCCCTTTGTCCCAATAAATTTTTTCCCAATTGTGATTTCTTTTTTGCTATTCCAAATTTCTTCTTATCCTCTTGTAGTCTAGATCTAATTTTATAATATTTCCACCAATCTATTCTAATTCCTTGCTCTTTCAAACTTTCAATATCTTTTAGGTTCCCTTGTTCATCCAAAATTTCAAAATACTTTACCATTTTATGTATATCTGTTGTTGTGGGATAAGTGGTCACTTCCATGCTGGAAAACCACACAGGAATTTCTTTATAATGTTGGTGTTTTATTTTAGTCCAAATTTTATGTAGCGATTCTCTGATTTTATGTTTTTGAAAATAGGAATGTGTTTTATGCTTTTCATCCCACAGGCTCAACCCTTCCCACAGGCTCAACCCTTCCAAGACAGAGTGGCTGTGGTTCCCAGCATCTCGATATAGTCAGATGATTCCATCTCTGACTATCGGGGGCGAGTTTCTAGCCCCCGCCGAAAGGGCTCGCAATCTGGGTGTCCTCCTGGATCCACAGCTGTCCTTAGAGGACCATCTGACAGCTGTGACCAGGGCGGCCTTTTATCAGGTCCGCCTGATACGCCAGTTGCGGCCCTTTCTGGATCGGGATTCCCTGTGCACAGTCACCCATGCCCTGGTCACGTCGCGTCTGGACTACTGTAATGCTCTCTACATGGGGCTCCCCATGAAGAGCACCCGAAGGCTCCAACTGATCCAGAATGCAGCCGCGTGGGTGGTTTCGGGGGCTAATTGGCGCTCCCATATAACACCCCTCCTGCGCGAGCTGCACTGGCTTCTGGTGGTCTACCGGGTGCGCTTCAAGGTGCTTGTTACTACCTTTAAAGCGCTCCATGGCATTGGACCTAGGTATCTCCGAGACCGCCTGCTGCCACAAACTGCCTCCCATCGACCAGTGCGCTCCCACAGAGAGGGCCTCCTCGGGGTGCCATCAGCCAAGCAGTGTAGGCTGGTGACGCCCAGGGGGAGGGCCTTCTCTGTGGGAGCACCCACCCTCTGGAATCAGCTCCCTCCAGACTTAAGAACCATTCACGACCTGTCCACCTTCCGCCGTGCCCTCAAGACGTATTATTTTTATCAAGCCGGGCTGGCGTGAAAAAGTTTTTGGGGTTTTTAAAATTTTAAGATTTTACTAAATTTTAATTGTATTAAATTAGGGCCACATTGAATATTTTCTTTTAAATGTATTTTAATGTTTATATTATGTATTTTACTTGGCTGTTCACCGCCCTGAGTCCCCTGGAGAAGGGCGGTATATAAATTTAATTAAACTAAACTAAACTAAAACAAGAACCCATGCCATCCAACCTGTAGATCATGTCCCTCGAGCGCTAGTATCCTTTTATTGTTAATTTGTATCCAGTCCGTTAACCATTGCAATACTGCTGCTTGATAGTAAATTTCCCAATCTGGAAGTCCAAAGCCCCCTTGCTCTTTATTGTCCTGTAGATATTTTAATCTAATTCTCGCCTTTTTCCCTGCCCAAACGAATTTCGATATCATTTTGTTTAAATTTTCAAAATACTTTCTGTCTAGTTTAATCGGTATCGTTTGGAACAGGTACAATATTTTTTGAAGTATTGACATCTTAATTGTCGAAATTCTCCCTATCAACGAAATAGGTAGTTTGCTCCATTTTTCCAAGTCTTTTTCTGTTTAATTCTATATAATTATCATTTTTAATTGTTGTACACTTTGCTATTAATATTATACCTAAGTATTTAATTTTTTTGACAACTTGGATTTCTAATTTGTCTTCTAATTCTTTAATTCGTTTATTTGGCAATTTTTTTGTTATTATTTTGGTTTTATTTTTATTAATTTTTAAGCCTGCTACCTTTCCAAATTTATTTATTTCTTCTAACAATTTTGGCCCTGTTTCTAGGAGAAACTTCCTAACAGTGAGGGCAATTAACCAGTGGAACGGCTTCCCTCTCGAAATTGCGATGCTCCATCACTGGAGGTTTTTAAGAAAACACTGGACAGCCACTTGTCTGGAATGGTGTAGTGTCTGCTACTTGAGCAGAGGGTTGGACTAGAAAACCTCTGAGGTCCCTTCCAGCCCTAGAATCCTATGATTCTAATGCTGGAGAGAAGATGCCATGTTTTCTGCTTGCTTAGTTGGGGAGGGGGGGGCATAATTTGTTTTCCAATCAATGCTTTAAATGCCATTGATGGAAAGATTGCCCATAAACAGTGCTACCATGGGTTCGGCTCAAGAAATAAGCAGTCGGCAAAATAAACCCAGATAACAAGGTCCATCACAGTCTTGGTTGAAGGAAAGCAAGGAAAAGACACAGGAGTATCACTGCCTGTTAGAAAGGGGAGAATGAGAATTAGAATCAGAATAGAGCTGGAAGGGACCACCAGGAGACCATCTACCATTCCAGACAAATGGCTGTCCAGTCTTTTCTTGAAAGCCTCCAGTGATGGAGCACCCACAACTTCTGGAGGCCAGCTGTTCCATTGGTCAATTGTCCTCACTGTTAGGAAGTTTCTCCTTAATTCCAGGTTGCTTCTCTCCTTGATTAGTTTCCATCCGTTGTTTCTTGTCCTGCCCTCTGGTGCTTTGGAGAATAGGTTGGCCTCCTCTTTTCTGTGACAGCCCCTCGAGTATTAGAAGACTGCTATCATGTCATCCCTGGTCCTTCTTTTCATTAAACTAAACTAAACTATAAGAGCCGAGGTGGCGCAGTGGTTAAATGCAGCACTGCAGGCTACTGCTAGTTCAGCAGTTCAGCTGTTCAAATCTCACCGGCTCAAGGTTGACTCAGCCTTTCATCCTTCTGAGGTCGGTAAAATGAGGACCCAGATTGTTGGGGGCAATATGCTGAACTCTGTATACCGCTTAGAGAGGGCTGTAAAGCACTATGAAGCGGTATATAAGTCTAAGTGTTATTGCTATTGCTAGACATACCCAATTCCTGTAACCGTTCTTCCTATGTTTTAGCCAAAACATATGAAACAAAACAGAGACGCAGCGCCTTTGATCACGTCACTCAGGCGAAAACTAGTTTCCCTGAAAATAAGACCAGGTCTTTTGAAAAGACCCATTAGGAGGGATGTCTTACAGTAGTGGCCAAAATTGTGGAAACCTTTTGAGAAAAGTATATAGCATTTTTGAGGTTTGATGGCTAATACCACCACTTTTTTTGTAGTAGTACCATAAAATTATATATCCTCTGTCCAGGTAACATGGGTTTTAGCGCAGTTTAGTCTTTTCAACCGTTGAGAGATAAAAGTGGCTTTTTCCGTGGAATTCTAGATTTTAGGCCAAATTCCTGCAGTCTGCGCTGAACAGTCCTTGCACTCAACTTCACATTGCATTGCGCCATTTCATCTTGTATACACCCAGATGATTTTCTTCTGTCACGTAGGCACAGTCTCTTAATTCTTCTATCATTACTTGCTGTTGTGCACCTTTTCCTGCCTTTACCAGTGTGGTTTTGTAGTGACTGAGTCTCCTTATACCTCTTCAAAAACTTAGAAATGCCACCTTTGGTTAAGTTTCCACCAATTTTTCTTCTAATTTCTTTATAACTGTAGCCTTGTTCACTTAATAATACTATTTTACATCACTTTCTGGGCGACCAGTCAACTCTTTGCACCATTACTTTAGTTTTATTACGTTTTACAAGCTCACTAAATGAAAGAACACAAAAAAACCCCAACCAACTTGATAGTGATCACATAACACACTGACAAATGTCCTCCTCTCAGCTTCAATACATGACATCAATAACTGAATCCTACTGTGATCTGATTGGCTCATTGCCAAAAGAAGTTGACACCTGATTGGCTCTCTAAACACTCGTGCTCATTGGCTACAATCAGATGAAGGAAAGCTACCTGATATCAACCTAAGCAAGTTGTGCTTCCTTTTTCTGGTTATTTGGCTATAACTTTTCATAGAATACTGATAACTGAACAAACTTTGTTGCTTTACATTCTTGATTACATTATCTTTCCATTGATATATAATTTTATGGTACTACTCCCAAAAAAAGTGATATTAGCCATCAAACCTCAAAAATACACTTTTCCCAAAAGGTTTCCACAATTTTGGCCACTACTGTACTTTACAGCAGGTGGCGGGGGTGGGGCGAGGCCTGCGCATAAGGCGGCAGCCCAGGGCCAAAGCGCTGGCGGAGCACGAGGGTCGGGGAGGGTGCTTAAGCGAGCCGGCGTGCTGCCTGCAGCGTCCATGCCGGCTGCCCTTTCCTGGACAGAGCTGGAATGCTGCCGTGTTTAAGTGCCGGGAGATGTCGGCCTTCCCTCTGGTGGGCCTGGGCAACTGCTGGAGAGAGTCAGGCTCGTTTCAGCGTCTGGCGCCCAGATGACCTCGCTTTCCCCAAGCATTTCTTTGTTAACCTGCTTTCCAGTTCTGTCGCGTTTCTTGCCGTCGTCTGCAGGGAAACAAAAGTTTGTGGGACTGAAAAAAAAAAGTTCAATCAATTCCAACTTCGCAAGATCTTTTTTTTTCGGCGAGAAGTTGGAATTGATTGAACTTTTCTTTTAGTCCCACAAACTTTTGTTTCCCTGCACATGACGGCAGAAACACGACAGAGCTGGAAATCAGGTAGTCAAAGAAATGCTTGGGGGAAGCGAGGGCATCCGGGCAGTGGTGGGTGGGGCAAGCTCCGCTGCACGGCACTGCACTGTAATGCAATGGAGAAATGGCAAAACGGAGTGGCCAGTGCGAGGGAAGGAGCAGCAGCAGGGAGAAGAAAGAGGGAAAGGGCAGAGAACCGGTTGTTAAATTATTTGAATCCCACCACTGGATTCACCTTCATTCTTGACAGATGGAACATGAAATAATAATAGAATAATAGGGTTAGAAGGGACCTTGGAGGTCTTCTAGTCCAACCCTCTGCCCAAACAGGAAACTCTAACATTTCAGAGAAATGGTTGTCCATTCACTTCTCCAGTGTTGGCGCACCCACAACTTCTAGAGGCAAGACGTTCTACTGATTAATTGTCCTCACTGTCAGGAAGTTTCTCCTTAGTTGTAGGCTGGATCTCTCTTTGATAATCTTCCACTCGTTACTTCTTATCAGGCCCTGGGATGCAGAAATATATTCAGCAATATTTCCCCATGGCCTTTAACAATGATACAGCTTCTGATGTCCGTCCTTCATTGGAAAAGTTGAGATAGATCTAGAGATCTTTCTGTCCTGGAAGTAACCCATGTTGAACTCCGAGTTTACGGTGGCTACCAATTTGAAGAGATTGGTAGCCACCGTAAACCACCTCACCCTCTCCTGGCGAAGGGGAGGAGGGGGTTCTCGGCGGCAGCCCCAGCCTCGCTGCGGAAGCGCTTGCAGGCAAGGACCAGCGCTTCGGACGACAAAGGCCCTCCGCGCTTTCTCTACACGCGCAACACGGCGGCTGTCTCCATGGCAACCGGACCAGTCCGCTCTAACGCGCAAGGGACTATGGGAACTTCTCCCGCCTCGCCTGGCGGGACTCCGAAATCAAATTTTCAACCCATCACGAAACGCCGCCCTTCCCTCTCAGTTACAGCTACAATTCACTCACCATTAACTTCTCTGAGAAATTGTTCGCACTTCTTGCGGGGCCTGGGGGCCTTGAAAGCTTCGCAAGTGGACGGCTGCTCGCAAACGGCTCTTACCTCGCAGGCAAATTAGCTCTTGAGCAGTAACAGTGGCACCCATCTTTGAAGTGGGCAAAACTTTTTTTTCCTCCTGTCGCCGCTTTTATTAGTGGAAACCGTAACCAGTCCAATTTAGGACTTATCTACACAATAGCAATTTATCTCTCTTTCTCTCTCTCCACAGACTACTTTCATAAATAGGTATCAAGTTTGACGATGGAGATAAATGCCCGAAATAAAGATGGAGGAATGTGCCTTAGTAGTTGGGAGAGAAAAAGAGAAGAAAAATGACAACGGCCAAGATTAAACAAGTTAGGGTGGAAATTCTCGCGACATCTCGGACGAGGCTGGGACCAGGAGTGAGCGGAGTTTCCCTTTGGCCTCGTAGTACGTACATGTTCGTAGGCGTCATGACTCATTAGGCTCTTTTGCGGTTCCCCAGCGAAGTCAGCGTTGGGTGGGGGAATTTTGGAGAATCGGTGGGGCAGTGGGAGTAGTAGCAGAAGCACCACCACCACAAGGTGAGGGAGGGGGTGTTTTCGATCCTTGGCGCCACGACTGAATGGAAACAACGTCAGCAAGACTAGCCACAGCCGTCGCAAGCACCATGGGTGAGTCTCCATTCCGGGCTCTTCTTAGCTGCTGGGGAAGGGCGGGAGTGGAAACGCCGGCTTGGGCGGGGTCGGTAACAGCTGGTATAGCGGGTCTCAGGCACGTTCAGGCACCTTCAGTGTCACAATGTGATTTTTTATTGTCAGCTGTACTCATATGTCAGACTTTATGACCTAGAGATTTATAGCAAAGCAAAGCAGTCACGTGAAGAGTGAACTGCGCATATGCACATTCCATTCTATCCTCCATTCTCTTCTGCTGCTAGCCCTCTCAGAGAGAGGACGTATGTTTTAGATTGTCAAGATGTAGTTATTAAGATTTATTGTTTTTGTATTTTTATACTGAAATAAATATCTTGTTATTTTTAGACTTTATATTCGAGTTTCTTTTGTTAGGGATTAGCTCCAAAGAGAAAAGATTTCATCACCTCTAAGACTTATTTTCTAATTCCGTCATTCAGCCTCTTTCTTCCCTCGTCCTAGTCCGTGGCGAGAAAAGCTGAAACGGTGGCTGTGCCTCAGCCATCCGCGCTTGCTGCTCGCCGTTTGCGAAGGCTCGCGACCAGCCAGCAGTTAACCGAAACGGTATTTCTTCTTTCTCTGTCCCTCTGCTTTCGGTTGGGTGAGGTCAACGTCAACCTAAGGGGACGGCCAAAGCTGGTCACATTGCCCTTTGAATTCTCGATTGAAGCTCCTTTCCTTTCCGAAGCGAAACTCTCCCTCCGTCCCCCCTTTTCTTCGACGCTTTTCAATCATTTCTCAGTTTCTCCCTGATCCCCATTCAAATTGATTTTCCCCTTATCCACCCATATCCCTTTTCTTTTTTCTACTGTGCTTTCGTTGAAGGCTTCGAGTTCTCTCAACCTTGAAGGAGATAATTGCTGGCTGCAGTCTCCCGGCGCGGGCACTTATTTCCTGCGTCTTAATTTAAAGCGAGTACTTTCTGACACCCCCCCCCCTCGTTTTTAACGAAGGTAACTTAAACGCTCCACTCCCTCCATCCTGTTTCTTTTTCTTTGCATCCGTTCTCCCAATCCAACTCTCTTTACTCTCCTAGTTTGGGATGGATGGAATTTGTTAAGAATAATGGAAAGCACCTTAGAATGTTGGGTTGGTAACAGAAGGTTGTGAGGTATCAAGAAATCCCAAAACGGAAAAGGACAGGGACAAAATGAAGGTATACTTGGCAGCATCAACAAATTGGACACATTGCTGTTTTCTTTCTAGTTACTCTTCTGTAAGTTAAAGTTGTTGCAGTTTGCAAGAGCTACATTTGGATGGGAAACTCTCTTAATTGTATTTGTGAGTGCATGTGATTTTGGTTGTTTGGTCAGTTTGGAAAGAGCTTTCCAGACTATTTTTTTTAAATTTCAAAAAGTTTTATTAGTACAAAGTACAAACATTTTCCTCTTTTTCTCCCCCCTTCCCCCCTCCCCCCCATCCTCCCCCCTCTCACCCCCCCACCGACTTCCCAGAAAAAGCACAGGGTATAATATTCAATAAAGATAAGATTAAAATATACTAACAAATAATTAATTTCAAAATTTCTCTAGATCTTTAACTCCTTGTTACTCAAAACCTTTTAACCTAGTCTAAAAATCAGGCATATTATTAATCAACTAACATTTCAATATATCAGACTGTTAATTTATTCCACTATGTATCTTTCATTTATGTAGTCTTTAAGATATAATAATAAAAAGAAGAGAAAGAAGAAATCTTTCTTTCACCATTTCAACCAGATACACAACCATCAACGTCATTTCCTCGATGATAAATAGATCTTCCTTCTTCCGACGCTATACCTCCTTGATAAACATAAAATTAAAATATACTAACAAATTATTAATTCCAATATTTCTCTAATTCTTTAACCGCTTATTACTCAAAACCTTTTAAGCATAATCTAAAAATCAAACACATTGTTAATAACCTAACATTCCAACATATCAAATTATTAATTTCACAATTATTCTAAATCTTTAATTCCATATAAAAGTAGTCAAAAAGAAATTTTTTTAAACCAATCCTCTATCTTTCATTTATATAATCTTTAAAATATAGTAATAAAAAGAAGAGAATAAAAAGACGAAAAGAAAAAAAAAAGAGGAAGAAGAAGAAAAAAGTCTTTCACCATCTCGGCCAGATGCACAACCATCAGCGTCATTTCCTCGATAATAAATGGATCTTCTTACTGCAAAATACCAATTTTTATTCTTCTCTCCATCTGGCCTATGACTACCCATACTAAGACCAAGTTCTAATCATTCCTTCTTCTCATTCGAACTTTAGATCTGACTCTTACGCCCACTTGTGGTTTGGTAATTTTTTGAGTTGTCAGCTTAAGTTGTTGTTGTCTTGATACTTCAATACATGTAGCCGCTGCTCTAGTCTGACTCTGATCTTCTGTCTCTTCTTCCACATTATGAACATCACTCTGGTTCTGTAAATCACCTTGACTCATCAAAACTCCTCCCATTTGGACAACTGTCGACGACTCTCCTCTCATCTTCCATTGCTTCCTTCATTCTTCTTCCTTCTGGTATTTTGGATATGTCGGCCTTTAACACTTTTACATAAAGACTTCCGGTTCCGGTCTCGTCGGCGTCGCTGGCGCTCCTCGCAGGGCGTCCTTTCAACTTGCCGTAAAAGCCACCAGATCAGCTGTCTGGCGGCTTGAAATCTCTCCCCGGGTGAAGGGGAGAGATGAGAGCGTGACAGGTGGGGTAGAGCCCCCCTAGTGCCCTAAAAGTCAACTTAGGGCACGTAGGGTGAGGGCTCCCCACGTAGCCTGTCTGCAGCTCCGGGAAGCTGGAAGCCTCCGCTAGAAAGCGGAGCAAGATGCCGCGGCCACCGCTGCTGTTTTAAAGAGATACAACTACTTTAAAAATACAGAGAGCAGCCAGAGAAAGACAGGAGTCCTGGAGGTACTAGTTTATTCTTTAACTCCATTCTTGGGTTTTCATGAAGAAACAAAGTAACTTAATAAGGAGTGGCAACAAGATGGCGATTTGAAACGTTGGTGTAGAAGAGAAAGTTATTTTTGCTTTGCTATCAGCCCTTTCCTCTGGAAACTTTTGATCTCAAGAATGAATTTTTTTTCCTTTTTTCCTTTTTTTATGAATTAATCTATAGTTTTATAAAAGATAAAATTTAAATGGTTTTTGGACTTGGAAAGGAATTATTTTTTAAAGTAAAGATCTGGGTTTTTTTCCTCTCTGTTTTTTTTTTGGAAAACATTGAAATGACTTCTAAACTTGAAAAGACTGTAGTGAATAAAAGAACTGACTACTCCTTTGATCATATTGTAAAGAAGCAATCTATGCCTGATTTAACATCATCAAAGTCTTTAACACCTGAGACTATTTTTAATACTTTAAAAGCAATGAAAAATGAGTTAATTTTAGAATTTAATTCAAAACTTGCTGAAATAGAACAAAAAATGCAGGCTGTTATGGAGAAGATGAATTTACAATTGAGAGCGGATGTGGTGAAAGTTTGCAAAGGATTAGCAGCAAATATGGAGATTTTGGAGAAGGATTTGGAAAAAAATAAGCAAAATTTAACAACTTCAGAGGAATACATAACCAAGGTTCAAAATGATATATTAAAATTGGAAAAAGAAGCGATGATGTCCCAATTTCGAGAGATGACATTTGCTATAAGAGTCAGGGGCTTGAAGGAAAAAAATTTTGAAAATTTGAAAGAAAGAATGACAGAGGCACTGGAGCAGGTGTCTGGATTGTCTAAAGATGAATTGGCTACACAAATCGATAAGATTTACAGAGTTAATTCTTGGTATGCAAAACGAAACCACTTGCCAAGGGATATTGTAATATATTTCACTACCAGAGCTTTGCGGAACAGAATCATACAGGCGACTTTTAATAATAATCTTCAGGCAAATGGTCAAGAAATAAGGATATGGAAAGAAATTCCTGCCAAGATGCTTAAAGATAGAAGAGAATATTCCTTTCTGGTCCAGGAATTAAAAATACAAAATTTACAATACAAATGGAATGTACCAACAGGAGTAACCGTAAAATTCTTGGGAAAAAGATATGGACTAAATACAATAAAGAAAGCTACAGAATTTCACATCAATGTTTTAAAGGCTGATATCTCTAAAATTTCAGTAAAAGAAGGCATGGAAATGAGGGAGGAGGAGAAGGGAAATCCAGATACACGTGATCAAGAGGAAATAATTCCAAAGATTCCAAAAGAGGGCAGAACCAAACAGATGTTTGTGACGTGGAAAAGGAGACGGAGGAATGGGATCAGATGACAGCTGAAGCGACAGATTTGAAATGGTCAAAGGACAGATGGTGTTGAAATTTATAAGATGGTTGGAAAGATGAACAAGATTGTAAACATTTTTTTTCTTTTCTTATTTTGTATTAATATTGTCTATTAATGGTATTTTATTTTATTTTTAGATTATTTTATAGATATATATTATATATTTTAGAGTTATAAATTTGATATAGTGCATTATTTCGTTATCACTAATTTGAGGATTTGAAATATTAATATTGTTTATCGATGGTATTTTCATATCAAATATTTTGAGGTTATAAACTGGATATAGTGTAATATTTTGGTATTAATATTTCGAGGATATAGGGATTAAGTTTAAAATTTTAGAGGCATAAGGAGTCGGTTCTTATTCTTTTTATTATTATTATTATATATTTAGGTTATTATTATTAGTATAGTAGATAATATATAGTTTGAAGCGGATACCTTAAGGTATAGGAATATTGTTATTAAGGTGTATTTTACGGTTTGAGGTTTAGAAGAAATGATATACATATAATATTATGTTTTTAATAAGTTGGTGGATTTTAGGTTTAAGTTTAAGGGTGTTGAAATACAAGGGGTTAGTTTTTAATTTTTTAACTTTTATTTTTTATTTTTATTTTTTTATCATTAATATATATATATATATATATATATATATATATATATATATATATATATATATATATATATATATAATATTGGGAAGTTAATATTTTGGTATATTGTAAAATTATGTTATTAACATTGTTTGAGTTTATGACTAAGTTTAGTTTAAGAGGTTCATCTTTGTTTCTTTTTATTTTACTTAATTTTGTTTTTTACTTGTTTACTTTCTCTTTAATTTTTAATGTTTTGAATAGTTTTTAAAATTCGGAGTTAAAGATGCCAAAAAAATGGGGGACTTAAGAAGCTATTTTAATCTAATTTAAATTTATGTTATTGAATACTATGCCCTGTACTTTTTCTGGGAAGTCCGGGGGGGGGGGAAGGGAAGGGAGTGGGTTGTGGGTAGGGGGGATGGGGGGGAGAAAATTGATAAAAATGCTTGTACTTTGTACTAATAAAACTTTTTGAATAAAAAAAAACACTTTTACATAAAAATCAGTTGCTTTCAATATCGTATTGAGCCGATATCTCTTTTCCAGATGTATCACCGCTATCCCAGTTAGAGCCTCCCATCTATACTGTATTTGCTGTTTTTTCAATTCTTCCACCAGAAAGGCATAATCCTTTCTGGCTCTCAACATTTTAGGAGGAATTTCTTTCAATGTCATTACTTCCTGTCCATCTACCTGAAGCTTGTTCTTGAAAGTCGCCTGTAGAATTTCATTACGTAGTGTCCTTGTAGTAAAATATATTACGATATCTCTTGGCAGATGTTTCTGTTTAGCAATCCAAGAATTAACACGGTATATTTTATCAATTTGCATACCCAATTCCTCTTTTGTCACTCCTAATGTGTGCACAAATTCGTCCAACATCCTTTCTCTTAGATCTTCTTGTTTTTTCTCTTTTACACCTCTTACTCTTAAAGCAAACTCCATATTTCTATATTGAATCATTAACACCTCAGCTTCAAAATTTTCAATATTATTTTGAGTCTTTCCTATATCTTCACCCAAAGTTATCACAGACTGTTTAATTTCTTCCACCTCCTCCAAAATTTCCATATTTCCTACCAGTCCTTTAAATGCAAATATCATATCATATCATCCCTTAATTGCTGGTGTCGAGTAGCAATCTCCTCTGAAACAGCCTGTATTTTTTCATTAATTTCATTAATTTTTAAGTTAAATTCCATAACAAGTTCATTCTTCATAACTTTTAAAGCTTCAAATAACTTTTCAGGTGTTAAAGTCTGTGGGGGTGTTGAATAAAGAGTGGGTTGCATTCTTGAAGTATAAACAGGAGGGTGCTCAAATCCTTTGTTAAAAACAGTCTTTCCAGGTTTTAAAGCCATTTAAGATTTAAAGTTAAACTTTTTGTTTTAATCCAAAATCAGAAAGAGAAGAGAGAGTTCATCAAAGTCAGGCATTTTCAGACAAAGGGCTGCTAGCGAAACGAAACTTTCCTTTTAACTTTCACTTTCACGCCCTTTGAAGCTTCAATCGCCATTTTGTTACTCTTTACTCAATTAATCATTTCCGAAATAGAAAGTCAACTTTGGAGTTAAGTTAAGATACTTGCCACCCAGCCTCCTGGCTTTTTCTGTCTGCTGTAGTCAAATTGTTAAAAATCCCATATTGAAGGCAGAATTGGTTGCTGCATCTTGCTCCGCATAAAGCGGAGGCGTCCCAGGTCCCGGAGCAGATGACAGGCTGCCTGGGGAGCCCTCACCCTTCACGCCCCAGATTTTCTCCTGGGGCACTAAGGGGGCTCTACCCTCGCCTGTCGGCTCTCATCTCTCCCCTACGCCCGGGGAGAAGATTTTCAAGCCGCCAGACAGCTGTTCTGGCGGCTTTACGGAGGCCGGGATTAGGCGCTCGACGAGGAGCGTCCTCGATGCATCGGAGCCAACCGGAAGTCCAGCTTTCCAGACTATTGTATACAGGTAGTCCTCCACTTATGACCACAATTGGGCCTGGAATCCTGGTCAATCAGCAAAGCGGTTGTTAAGTGAAATGCTTCGTGACCTCTTCACTCAACAACCATAATCCTGGGACTCCTTCCCCAAGATGGTATACTGAACAGCTAATTTTGCCATCAAAGCTGGTTACAGGTAGTCCTCAACTTATAACAGTTCATTTAGTGACTGTTCAAAGTTACAATGGCACTGAAAAAAGTGACTTATGACCATTTTTCACAGTTACGATCTTTGCAGCATCCCCCATGATCATGTGGTCAAAATTCAGATGTTTGGCAACTGGTTCATATTTATGACTGTTGCTGTGTCCCAAGGTCATGTGATCACCTTTTGTGACCACCTAGCAAGCAAAGTCAATGGAGAAGCCAGATTCACTTAACAACTGGGCTACTAACTTATCAACTGCAGTGATTCACTTAACAACTGAGGCAAGAAGGGTCCTAAAATGCGGCAAAATTCACTTAAATGTCTCAACAACAGAAATTTTGGGCTCAATTGTCATAAGTTGAGGACTACCTGTATTTGGTTGCTCTGCTCCCTGTTTTTTTGAAGAAACTAGGAAGGACCCAAGATGACCTTCAGATGATTGTTCACCCACAGAGAGGAGGGAGTCTTGATGGCCTCAATCCTCTGTAAGGAGCAATTGGAAGGTCTGGTCTCTTGCCACCTTTTCCCTTCAGTTGCTCGTTTTTCTTAAGTACACCTGGGTTTTAATTGCACTTTTTGAAGCTTTACAAACTCTTGATTTATGACTAGTTGACTTCTGACCTATTTTATAACGCCTTGCTCTGGACTTTTACAACTTTTTTTCCTGTTTTTTCATGACTTACTATTAAATCCCAAATTATTTTCACTTTCGCTGTAAGGTTTGAGGTGACAGATGACTGATAGCCCTGCTTTACCCCCCAGGGAGAGAAAGAGGCAATACACCATGGGGAAATCATCTGTCAGCATGACTAAGGCAGAAACAATTAAGTCAATTACAGGAGAGAAAAAAGGGTGTGGACCGCGTGCAAAGTCTAAATTGATAAGCAGTACATAAATTGATAGGCATTCTATAAAAGCAAGCATCTCTTCCATGGGGATTTTACACTCTGACGAAGTCAACAGGGGTTGACGAAAGCTTAGCAATTTTAATAGTAGTTTTAAATAAAATTTTAAACGTTCCAGAGATCGTGATGGCTATCGCTTCTTTGTCTGTAACTATGCCTGGAACTCGCATTTTTAGAACAATTCTCTCTCTCTCTCTCTCTCTCTCTCTCTCTCCCTCCCTCCCTCCCTCCCTCCCTCCCTCCCTCCCTCCCTCCCTCCCTCTCTCTCTCTCTCTCTCTCTCTCTCTCTCTCTCTCTATATATATATATATATATATATCAGTGAAAGTAATCTGATTGGACTTACATTTACACAGGATTATATTATAATTTTTGCTCTTCCTAGCTTTTTTTTTTAAAGATCCTTGATATTTGTCTCTTAATTTTTGATGGGAAAATTCTTTCTTTAATCCTGGTTGGGGGGGGGACCTTTCCTTGTGGATGCTGGGCTGCAACTTATCTGCTTCTTTTGCCCTTGAAGAAAGAATGGAGTGTTTCTCATGTATCTAAAAAGAGATAAAAGTTTTTGGGAGGCATTTGAAAAAAGAATGTGCTCCAACTTATTTGAAAATATAAACAAAACATTTGATGGGTCAATAACGGTTGTGCAAACTCAAAATGATATCCAATAGCAGGAAATAACAGTTGGACTCGATTTGCAAGTTTATGAATTGGAACCTGACTTGTTGCCGTCAGATGTGAAGAAGAAAATACTTACCGTATTTTTCGGAGTATAAGACGCACCTTTTTACCCTCAAAGAGAGGCTGAAAACCTGGGTGCGTCTTATACACCGAATGCAGCCCCACCCAGCCACCTCCACCCTTTGGCCTCTGCCTGCCAACAATTTACCTCTTTGCAGCAAACAGGGCAAAGCACAAGAAGAGCACAAGAAGAGATAAACTGCCTCCCGATCTACAGCTGACAGGCTTGCAAGCCACGTGGTAAAATGAAACTAACTACGGTGGCTGTAATGTGCTGGGAGATAAACTGCTGGCAATATTAGGTTGCTGAAATTGAAAAGAGGCAAGCTATAGCTGCTATGGCTCAGAGCTAGAGCTCTTGCCTCACAATCAGGAGGTTGTGAGTTCTATCCTAAGTAGAGGCAGATTCTGTTAATATGTTATTTTGTTAAATGTTTGTAGAGTGTTCAAATTATTAGACTCATTTTTTAAAGACTGCTTTATTATTGTTCTAGACAACTTAACAAAATGAAGAAGCTTTTTAAAATAAATGCTTGCTCTGAAGAGGCCCAGTGCTATTGTATCTTCTTTTAAATAGCAGAGAATACTTCCAGAAAGCCACATCAATTTTAAAGATCTGTAAAAGTATAATCTGAAATGTCCTGTTTTAGTATTAAGTATTAGTATTAAAAGAAGGCAGCTGAGAAACCTTGACTTAGTCATGTTTGGAGTAGATCTATTTAAATAATTGGGAGGAGTTAGTGTGATTACATTTAAGAGAACTTTCTGGGATTAATATACTGCCATAAATGTACATTTCTGCAATTCTTTGCTATTTCTATGGGTCAGGCACACATGCACAGAAATACACAGCAAACAGTGTATATCATCTTTGCTGTTTGCTGTTTGGCAAATTGCTGGGAGCCAGAGGCCTTTTTTCCTTGTTTTCCTCCCCCAAAACTAAGGTGCGTCTTATACTCCGGTGCGTCTTATACTCCGAAAAATACGGTAGTTTGAGAAATATACATCTGCCAGAAAAGATTGAAAGGGATATGAATATAAGAAAGTCTGAGATAATGGAATTGATGAAGGATGGACTGGACTTTCTTGGCAAGAGGAATGCTGTGCTGTTAAGGAGAATTTTCCAACATTGGATGTTGCTGAGATATTTTACAACAGAGATTTTTTTTAAAAAACCACAATCCTGGCTCTCCTGGTAGCAGTTGTTTAAGTGACCAGAGCCTCCTGGTCATGGTGGAGCAGGGAGTGGGCCTGGATCTCTCACCACACTAGAGAGACCTGGGTCCTTACCCCATCTTACCAGGGAGAATGATCATGAGAAATGCTTGCTAGCATTTTTCCTTCCCCCTCTGGAGACTTTCTGAGCCTTCCAGAGGGGAAATCTGTTGGTGTGCTGGCAGAATGGACCTGAAATCCAATGTCCCCTCTGCTTGCAGCCTTCCCTGCTGACTTCCCCATTGACTTTCTGGGGAAGCCAGCAGAGAAGATTGTAAATGGCGATCACGTGGTTGTAAATGTGAACATTTACTGAGGGTGGCACAATGTTTTATGATGGTGGGAAGTGCTTTACAGGCCATAAACCACCAGTTCCAAGGCTCTTGTGACTGGTCATTAGACCTGTTGTAAGTTAAGGACTACCTCTATAACTATAATATGTATTTATTGCACATTTTAAGAAAATGAAAACGGCAAATTGAGTTTGTACAGGTAGTCCTTGACTTAAAACCATTCATTCAACAACTCTTAAAAATTACAATGGTCCTGAAAAAAGGGACTTACCGTATTTTTTGGAATATAAGACGCACCGGAGTATAAGATGCACCTTAGTTTTGGGGGAGGAAAACAGGGAAAAAAGGCCTCTGCCTCCAAGCAATTTGCCAAACAGCAAACAGCACAGATGATATACACTGTTTGCTGTGTATTTCTGTGCATGTGTGCCTGACCCATAGAAATAGCAAAGAATTGGAGAAATGTACATTATGCCAGAAAGTTTTCTTAAATGTAGTCACACTAACTCCTCCCAATTATATAAATGGATCTACTCCAAGGTAAGTCAGGATTTAACTCTAATACTAAACAGGACACCGTTACATTTCAGACTATACTTGTACACAGCTGTTAAAATTAATTAAAATTTCTGGAAGTATACATTATTCTCTATTACCGTATTTTTCGGAGTATAAGACGCACCTTTTTACTCCCAAAAAGAGGGTGAAAAACTGGGTCCATCTTATACTCCGAATGTAGCCCCCACCCCACCTGCCAGCCCACCACTCAGCCTGGGGAGGAAAGCATTTTCAGGCGGCACCACTGCGATCCCCTCACCGATTCAAAAAACGGGGTGTGCAACCGGCGCTGCCTGCCACCGGAGACGCGATGCTCTTCTTTGCCGAGAAGGAACCTCGATCAGCCACCTCCAGAGAGCCACCCCCGTCCTCAGGAGGCAGCGGCCCCTTTAAGAGTGAAGGAGCTTTTTTATTTTTTTATTTCCCTCCTTCCAGCCTGAGCCGGCCGATCGCGAGCCCGCCGGCAGTGACAGCGCGCCGCAGACGTTCGGGGAGGGGGGAGGTGATCGCTTGCCACCGCTGCGCAGGTATGCGAGTCGCCCGGGGGTCAGCCGCGCCTCGGGTTGGAGGGTCCTTGTCCTGCTGCTGCCCCAAGGAAGCTGCGGAGCTGAAGAAGCCTCCACCCACCTGCCAGCTCGCCACTCAGCCTTTTGGAATCGGGGAGGGGATCGCAGCGCTGCTGCCTGAAAATGCTTTCCTCCCCAGGCTGAGTGGCGAGCTGGCAGGTGGGTGGAGGCTTCTTCAGCTCCGCAGCTTCCTTGGGGCAGCAGCAGGACAAGGACCCTCCAACCCGAGGCGTGGCTGACCCCCGGGCGACTCTCATACCTGCGCGGCAGGGGTGGTTTATTTATTTATTTATTTATTTATTTATTTATTTATTTATTTAATAGATTTGTATGCCGCCCAACTCCCAGAGGGACTCTGGGCGGCTCACAGCATATTAAATACAAAATCTATAAAACAGTTAAAAAAATATTTAAGAACAAGATTAAAATAATGTAAACAATTAAAACATTTAAAAGCATTTTTTAAAAAAGACACAATTTAAAAACCCAATGATGCACTCATGGGGCCAAGAATAATAGGTGTTATATTAAAATCATTGGCCCCAGGCCTGTCGACAAAGCCATGTTTTTAATGCTTTTCTGAAGGCTGGCAGGGTGGGAATTATGCGGATCTCGGGGGTAGTGTATTCCAGAGAGCCGGTGCCGCCACAGAGAAGGCTCTCGTTCGTGGGCCCGCCAGCCGACATTGTTTGGCTGACGGGACCACCAGCAGACCAACTCTGTGGGCTCTAATCGGTCTTAGGGAGGTATGTGGTTGCAAGCGATCACCTCCCTCCTCCCCTCCGCGAACGTCTGCGGCGCGCTGTCACTGCCGGCGGGCTCGCGATCAGCCGGCTCAGGCTGGAAGGAGGTAAATAAAAAAATAAAAAAGCTCCTTCACTCTTAAAGGGGCCGCTGCCTCCTGAGGATGGGGGTGGCTCCCTGGAGGTGCCTGATCGAGGGTCCTCAGGCAGAGACCCCCGCGGCAGCAGGGGCTGCAATGCAACGCCCTGAGCGGCGTGCAAAAAGTCCTTCCTCCAATTTTGGAATCGGGGGGGGGGGGAGTGTGACAGATAAGAATAACTCTCATCAGAGGCGAAAATAGATCTTTCCCTGGAACTCTGACATTAGAAAAGAAACCGCAGTTTAAAGTTCTAAGTAGAAAATATTTATTTCGGTACAAAAACAATAAAATCTCATTAATCACATCTTGGCTATAAAACACGTCTTGCTTCTTACAGAAGCTGAAATAGAAGGACGGATCAAAGAAAGGAATGTACATATGCGTACTAGGAACATATTAATCACGTGCTCAGGAATAAACCATTATATTTGATAGGGATGCAGCTCCCTGCATATACATATAACAGGCAATATAAAATCACTTCCTGACACCCCTTCTTTGTCTGTTGGATGGATATGCTTATATCACTCTACACACATTAAATATGTTAAGGATTCATGTCTTGCTGCTGGCAATGGCTTGTTCAGGATGTCAGCTATCTGATATTCTGTTGGCACATATTCTAACTTAATGAAACCTTGTCTTACTAAATCTCTAACATTTTTATAACGAATGTCAATGTGTCTGGACCTAGAACCTGTGAAACGTGTTTCTGAAATGTAAACAACTGATTGATTATCTTCCATCATGGTGATTGGCTTCTTCGGTTTGGTCCAGATATCTGTAACTAAAGAATAGAACCAAGTTAACTGATTACTAGCGTCAGAAATACACGCATATTCTGCCTCGGTTGAAGAACAGGAAACAAAACTCTGTTTTCTCACGTTCCAATGAACGGGGCATCCATTCAGGTACATTATGAAACCTGAAGTGCTTTTTCTTGATTCTTTATCGCTTGCCCAGTCAGCATCTGCATAACAATACAAGTCAGCAAAATCAGAATGTGTAGGTTCTAGCTTTAATTTCATGTGTTGAGTGTATTTTAGGTATCTCAGTAACTTCTTAATACACGACCAATGGAACTCTGTGGCTTTGCTTACGTGTCGTGACAACAAATTGACACTAAGTGCTATGTCTGGTCTAGTCCAACCACTAATGTATAGTAGTGAACCAATTACTGAGCGGTAAAGTGTTTGATCCTTGAACTCAGGACTTTGTTCATCTTTCAGATTACAAAAATCTGTTTGCATAGGAGTGTATGTTGGTGTAGCATCTTGCATGTTGCAATAGTGTAGGAGTTGTTCTATCTTGGCTTGTTGTGAGAGGCTAAACCCCTTCTGTGTCTTTTCAATCTGTACACCTAAATAATCATTGATGTGACCTAGTGACTTCAATGTGAAGAATCTCTTCAAACCTGAAACAAAATTTTCACTCATGTCTTTGTTAGGACCAATGTAAACAATATCATCTACATAAACAAGAACAATTTCATATGCATTCCCAAACCTTTTTGTAAACAAGCATTCATCAGTTTCGGACTTAATAAAGCCCATTGAATTTAGTTTGTCTTTGAGACAGTTATACCACATCAAACCTGATTGTTTCAGACCATAAAGACTTTTGTTGAGAATCCACGTGTCCCCTTCTCAGCCACGGAGGTCGTCACGGAATCCGGGGGCGCACTTCACGTAGATTTCTTCATCTAGGTTTGCATGTAGATAGGCAGTTTCAACATCAAATTGGAAAACTTCTAGTCCAAGAATGGAAGCTGTAGTTAAGGCTATTTTCACACTTTCAGTCTGCACTGTAGGTGAGTAAGTGTTTGTGTAATCTTCAGGATAACTTTGTGCGAAACCTTGTGCTACAAGTCTTGCTTTGTATAATGGTTCACCATCTGGTTTTTGTTTGATTTTGTACACCCATCGTGTGCCAATGACTTTTTTGTTTTTAGGAGGTGCTGCAGGTGTAAAAACGTTAAGATTCTGGAGACTGTCCATCTCAACTTGCATGGCGGTGTGCCATTTATCTTGTTCATCTTGTGAAAGATATTTGATTTGAGCATAAGTCTCTGGTGGAAGTGTAACATTACAGACCAGTGGTGGTGGTCTGTTTGTGCAATGCAGTGTGTATTTCTTTGGAGGAATACCTTTTGTAGTTCTCTTGGAACGTCTTGGAGCGGTTGTCCAATCATCTTTATCTTCCTCATCTCCATCGATGTCGCTAGCATGAGCGTCCGCGGCAGGTGAAGATGGAATGTTAGATGAATCATCTCTGGGAAAATAAACTCCAGGATCATTAGAATGTATTTTGGACCAATCTGAATCTTCTTCAAAGTTAGCAGAATTAGAAACTGTAATCATATTATTAGAGTCAATGAATTTTCCCCACTTCGAATTGTTATCAATACCCATGTATCTCAGTCTCTTTGCAATTTGGCCACCTTTTCTTCTAAGTGCTAATGGAATGTTCACCATTGCATATGAACCAAAGATGTGTAGATTAGAAAGATCTGGCTGGTAGCCATGCAGCATATAGAAAGGTGTTTGGTCAATCACACTACTCCAAGTGCGATTAACAAGATAGTTTGCATACTTAACTGCTTTGCCCCAAAAAGAATGTTTCAGATTAGCATCTTCTAGGAGGCAGCGCATCATGGTTTGGAGAACCCCTTGTCGTCGCTCTGCCACTCCATTATGTTGGGGAGTGGAAGGGGCGGACGTTTGGTGTATGATACCGCTTCTGCGCATCCAATCTTGGAAACGTTGTGACATGAATTCGTACTCGTCCAACTCCTGCTGTTTCAACTGCCCAACAGCAACCCCAAGTGGGTCCACAGGCAATTCCTCAGGCCGCACCTGTGCAGGCCCCATTAGGCGCACTGCCTTTACAGCCAATTCAAGCTGCTGCTCCACCTTACCAGGCACCAGTTGCCCCATTAACTGGCCACTCAAAATTAAAACCATCCTCTGCTACCATGACAGCTAAGAATAACTCTCATCAGAGGCAAAAATAGATCTTTCCCTGGAACTCTGACATTAGAAAAGAAACCACAGTTTAAAGTTCTAAGTAGAAAATATTTATTTCGGTACAAAAACAATAAAATCTCATTAATCACATCTTAGCTATAAAACACGTCTTGCTTCTTACAGAAGCTGAAATAGAAGGACGGATCAAAGAAAGGAATGTACACATGCGTACTAGGAACATATTAATCACGTGCTCAGGAATAAACCATTATATTTGCTAGGGATGCAGCTCCCTGCATATACATATAACAGGCAATATAAAATCACTGCCTGACAAAGTGTTTTCCGGTTGCAGCCTGAAACGCAATGCTCTTTTTTTGCTTCCGCAATCACTTTTCTCCCCATTCCAAAAACAGGGCATGTGGAGGCAAAAAAAGAGCATTGCGTTTCAGGTGGTGGGTGGTTCCGGCCGGTGCTGCAGCCTGAAAACACTTCCCGATTCCAAAAAGGGGCATGCAACCGGCGCTGCCCGAAACGCGATGCTCTGTTTTGATCTCCGCACACTCCGTTTTTGTAATGGGGAGGAAAGTGAAAGCTAGGAGGGTTAAAAGTGGTTTTGAACTAATTTAATTTTTTTCCATACATTTCTGAGGCCTCAAGTACTATAAGCTTGTTTTTTTTTAAACCAAAATCCAGAAGCTAGAAATTTTGAGCAGGGCACTCAAGGAAAGAAAAGACATTCATCTTTTTTTTTTTTAAAAAAAATAACCCTATTATGATGGATTCAACTGCCACATTACAGCTAATGGGTAATGTGAAATAAAACATAATTACATGAGTGTAACAAATTTTTCTAAAAAGCCTTGTGTCCATAGAAACCCCACCAAAGCCAGCAGATTTATTTCAAAGAGAGGAAGGGAGGAAGAGAGGGGGGGAGGGAGAGGGAGAGGGAGGGGAAGGGGGAGAGAGAGAGAGAGGAGGGGGGCATACCACAGTCACTTGCTAAAGTATTGAATGCTAGGTATGGCAGAATTGTTTTTTTCTTGTTTTGCTCCCCCAAAATTAAGGTGCGTCCTATATTCCGGTGCGTCCTATACTCCGAAAAATACAGTATTTAAAAGAAGATACAATAGCACTGGGCCTCTTCAGAGCAAGCATTTATTTTAAAAAGCTTCTTTATTTTGTTAAGTTGTCTAGAACGGGTCTCCAACCTTGGCAACTTTAAGACTTGTGGACTTCAACTCCCAGAATTCCACAGCCAGCAAAGCAAATAATAAAGCAGTCAGCAAAGCAAATAATAAAGCAGTCTTTAAAAAATAAGTCTAATAATTTGAACATTCTACAGACATTTATAGTTATTCACTTACCCCCTTGCATCCAGTTCAGCAGAAAATAAAAATCTGCATGTCTCTCCTAGCTATTTTATTTATTTATTTAGGATTCTTATATGCCGCCCTATTTGCCTCTTTGCAGCTAGTTTCAGTTTCATTTTAGCACGTGGCAAATCAGCTGAGGGTCGGGAAGCTGCTAATGACCTGCTTGGCTTAAAAGGCTCTTCCCTGTTTGCTGCACGCAGGTAAATTGCTGGAAGACAGAGGCCAAAGGGTGGGGGTGGCTGGGTGGGTGGGGCTACATTTGGTGTATAAGACGCACCCAAGTTTTTACCCTCATTTTGGGGGTAAAATGGTGCGTCTTATACGCCAAAAAATACGGTACATTATGAACTGTACCTGAAGTTACGGCAGCTGCAGTGCCTTTGTAGTCACATGAACAAAATTTGGGTACTCTGCAAATGGTCTGTCCTTATGACAGACCGCAGGGATGCTGCAGCTGCTTCTACCTGCCTATCCTCCCGCCCGCTTTCCTGCCCTGCTGGGTCTCTAGAGCCTACCTCCCACCCGGCTGTGTCCCCACAGGCCTTGGCCCTGCTTCTGGATCTTGCTCCTTTGGGCCTCACAGGTCCCACACCTTCAAACCTCTTCCCCACCATTACGCCTTGCTTCACTTTTCGGAAGATCACCTTTCCCAAGGAGAACCAGCTGATCTGCCACGCAGCCTTCATATATGGAGCCCGTGTGATGGATTGGCCAGTTCTTGCCCGAAGGAAAAGAGTGTGTTATTTTGGGAGCGGCCACAATTGCAATACAGCTTACTTAACAAAGTTGTTATATGCTTTGTCCTAGGGACACTTCTAACCAGGGTGGATTTGATTTAAATCAAGTCAATTTAAATCATTTAAACCATGATTTAAATCACTAGTAAAAAGGCTTGATTTAAATCAACTCGATTTAAATCATAATTTTTAAAGAGCAACTGTCATCTGTCGCACAGCGTCTCCTCCTCTGACCCACTGTTGACTCACCGACAGTCCCAATATTGCAGAATATACAGCCTCATGCTACATAACTAAGCTCCATTTCATGCTGAATAAATGAAATTATTAATGTATCTTAAATAGAAAACTATCTTTAGATATACTTTTACTCCAAAAGCATTTTATTAAAATAAATTTAATAAAAATAAAATAATTCAATTTAAATAATAATTCAATTTTTTTGAATTTTTTAAAACATCGATTTTTATCCACCCTGCCTCTAATTAATTAGAGATAACTGGAAAGTCTTATTGGTTTTAGTAGTTTATTCTTACATATGGCAAATTTTGATCTAATCCAATGAAATAAATGGCATTTCTCTTTACAGTGAATGCACGCTGGATGGCAACAAAACTCTTCATGGTTTTTAGTCTATAGGTTTCAGTTAATATTTTCCATCATAAAGGTGTCATAAAGGCCTATCAGGACATCCCAAACCGACTGACTCAGTGGTTCCGAGTAGCCATAAAAGTTGACGGCAGATTGCGCGCCAACGACATGAGAAAGCAACCGGACACCAAGGAGAGAGGACAACCAGACCAGAGACCATCCGGCTGATGGGAGGCCACAGCACCACAGCCGGCCCCAAGACCAACTCTCCCACAAAGCCAGCTGAAATGCTACAGATGCGGAGGGATAGGCCACATTGCATCGGTATGCACGACCCCAGCCCCGAAACCCAAGCCAGAGCCACCACCCAGGGCGCAACCGGAACGAGGCCCCAAGCATAAAATGTCAAGAAAGCGCTAGCTAAAGCGGCGCAGACCTATAAGAAACATGCAGGCAAACACCGAGCCCCGCAACGCCATTCCAGCTGGGGGAAAAGGTCTACCTCTCCACAAAATACTTGAGGTTAAAACTCCCCAGCAAGAAGCTGGGATCCAAGTTTTTGGGGCCATTCCCCATAATGAAGATCATCAACCTGGTCACGGTGCATTAAAATTGCCCCGGCTGGACTTCCGGTTTGGACGCCATACCGACGCGGAGCAGCGAAGGGAGCTCCCGAGGCTGCTGCTGCAATTTCTGCTGATTCCGGAGGCCAGACGGCGAAGTTGGTCTTGGAGAGATCAGCGACGAGAAGGGGAACACTCGAGGCATCTGGGGGGGCCGCAATCCCCCCAGATAGCGAGAGAAATCCCTGCGATCCGGCGGTAGAAGAAATCGACTCTTCGAGCCGATCCGGAGGTGTGGCTGAGATACGAAAGAGAGGAAGCAACGAGGGTGAACAGTGGAGAGGAGATTTTGAGAAAGAGAAAAGAAAGTAGACTGTGTATTATTGAAGGTGGTGAAGGAAGAGTTCCCTTTGGAGACGAGACGTGAAGGAACACTCCAGGCGGAGAGGGCTCCAGAAATCTAAAAAGCGGCAAGGAGAAGCGGAGCGGAAACTGCAGAGACGGACATGTGAAAGTAATGGAGAGGAGAGAGGAGAGCTGAGACCTGAGAGGAGACCTGAAAAACCGTGCTGCATACGTATTGACTGGAGAAAGTTTGGAGTTCAAAGGGATATTTAAAATCAGAAATAAGAAGAAGTGGGACGAAGAAAGTGAGAAAGTGGGTGGAAGTAGTAAAGAACTCTCGTTAATAACCGGAAGAGAAATTGGACTGACGCAACAAAACAGTAAGAGACTTGGAAACGGAGAGCGGAGAAGAAGAGAGAAGAAAACACAGAGACTGTGAATAGTTGGAAGATTGGTAAATACTTTGAAATTGGAATATATTTTTTGATAAGAATACATGGGACTATAATTTGTAATATATGAAATAATAGGGTTGTATTACAAACAGTCTGGATAAAGCATAGTAACTCTGTGACACTAGTACATGACAAATAACTGATGTTATATAGAAAGTAATTCTTTGGTATTAAGGTGAGATTGCAAACAAACTTAAAGAAGGGAGACTGTGATAATACTAGAATTAATTAACTGATCCAACTTTTAGCCCATATTTATGATACATTGTTAACTATACTTTTACCTCATTATAGTACATAAGCTCTTTTTTAATTGAAATTGAAAATAATATATGAGAGTCTGGGATAAAGTGTGGGAATCCTTAAAGATGACAAGTACTACTACCACACTTCTGAAAACAGGGAAAAAACCAGCTACCTCTACCCCTGGCCAACGCTCTATTGAGACTATGATGACTGACAAGACAGGCACCCCCACAAGCTCTCAAGCTATGCAGTCCACATTAACGGGACTGCAAGAAATGATAATTAAATTACAGGAAACCATGGATAAACACCATGGGGGCGCTAGGGAGGATATGGAAGAAATGAAAGAGAATATTAAAAGGATTGATGATAGAATGGGGTCAATGGAGGAAAAAAATGGGAACTTATACAGGAAGTTCTTATTAACAATGACCAGAGACTGAAAAAGGTGGAAGGGAGAGCTGATGAAATAGACCAGAAAATGGAAAGACAGGAGAAGAGGCTGGAGACAATTAACAACGACCTTGAGCTGGCCATTATTCAGTTAGAGTTAGAACGCTCCTCATTTTACCTAAGATTTCAGAATGTTACTGAAGAGAAGGACGAGAACTTACCCTTAAAAATGGCTGAGATAATTGCTAGCCTTGGATATAAGACACAAAATGAAATTATTGGAGAAATGGATGAGGTTTTTAGAATGTATACTAGCTATGCCCGCAGAAATAGGCTACCTCGAGAAGTCCACATCAGATTCATCAAGAAAAACATTAGGGATGAGATTTACACCTTGGCCAGAGAAAACACTCTTACAGTTCAGGGAAAGGAGATTATAACACTTCGACAACTTCCAAGAAGGGTGAGAGAAAAAAGGAGAGCTTACAATTTCCTCTCAGCACAATTAACAAGACAAAAAATTATTTTCAAGTGGCTGATGCCTGAGGGTCTGTTAATATCACTGTCTGACAAAAAATTTCGTATAGGCTCAGTAGAGGAGGCAAAAGAGTTTTACGAAAAATATTTCAAAGACGAGGCAGATCTGGAGTTTAAAGATACGGGAGAGAGATCTAGTGTGGACGAGCAAAGCTCTGAGGATATATTACTGGATAAGGAGAAAGGAGAAGGAGGAAAAGTAAAGAGACAGGAAAGGGAGGGTGTCACGACGAGAGCACAATCCGAACATGGAAAAGGTGGTCAAAAAGGAAACGTTAAATGAAATTGAACAAGACGAAGAAATAAAACTTATCTCTATGAACATCAATGGACTCAATTCACCTACCAAACGTAAAAAAATATTCCATAGACTAATAAAATTGAATAATGATATCACGTGTCTCCAGGAAACCCATATTAAAAGAGACCAGCATTCAATTCTTAAATATCCGAAATTGGGTATCCAATTCTCCGCACTAGCAGAAAAAAAAAAGGGGAGTGGTGGCATATATTAAAGAATGGCTTAATCCTAAAATGATTTATAGAGATGACGGTGGTAGAATTTTATGTATAGAAATAAAGATTGGTAAGAAGGAAATATTATTGGTAATTATATACGCACCCAACACTAAACAGAAAACATTTTATTCGAATCTATACACCCACCTCTTAGAATTGCAATGGGAGAATATTTGTCTGATAGGGGATTTCAATGCAGTATCGGATGGAGAATTAGACCATAAAGGTACCAAAGGGAAAACAATAAGGAGAACACTGCCCGCCCCATTTCAGAATATGAAACAGGAATTTAAATTGATAGATGGCTGGCGTCATTTGAACCCGGATAGCAGAAAGTACACCTTTTTCTCACATATACACCATACATGCTCGAGAATAGATATGGTGTGGTTAAACTTCGAACTTATTGATGATATTAGTGAAATAGATATACTCCCAAGCACCTGGGGAGATCATAATCCTCTATTGATAAAATGGAAAGGCCACATTAAAAGGAGGAAGGTGAGATGGACTCTAGATACTAGAGCCGTGAATGAGAAAGAATATAAATCAATGATGGAAAAAGAATTAGATCTCTTCTTCACATTTAACACCAAAGACCAGACTACAGTACAGAATTTATGGGATACAACTAAAGCGTATATTAGAGGGCTGACCATAGCATATATAGCTAACCGTAATAAGGTAAAAAGAGAACATCGAAGTCAGTTATATATAAAAATAGCTGATTTGGAAAACAAACAGCAAGAAGATCCCAAAGATAATAGTATAAAAGAAGAAATAATTCTTACTAAACACAAGATTAATCTGATCGAGCAGGAATCATTGGCCAGAAAAATTAAACTGTCAAAGCAAAATTTTTTCGAATCGACAAATAAACCTGGCCGATGGCTAGCATATAAGTTAAGAAAAGAGAGGGCCGAAAGGAGGATCGAACAGCTAAAAGATGAAACGGGGACAGTGTTTTTTAAGCAGGAGGAGAAAAAAGATATTGCTCATAAGTTTTACTCAAACTTGTACAAGAAAGAGGAGATCAACCTGGAGGATATTGAAGATTATTTAGGAAAAATAGATCTACCCGTCATATCGGAAGAGGATAGGACTTTACTTAATAGAGAAATAACTATTGAAGAAATTAGAAAGGCCATTAATAAACAAAAAAATAACAAAACACCTGGACCAGATGGGATTCCGTCTGAGTTCTATAAACAATTTTGTCATAAATTAGAACCATTATTATTAGATGTATATAATGAGGCAATGGCCATGGCCAAGATACCAAACTCATGGAAGGAGGCTCACATTTCTTTAATCCCAAAAGAGGAAACGGATAAATCTAAGATCCAAAATTATAGACCAATATCCCTCTTAAACTCTGATTATAAGATGCTTGCTTCCATCGTGGCAGAAAGATTGAAAAATATTTTAAATAAAGTAATACATTCGGACCAGAATGGTTTTCTACCCAATAGACAAATTAAAAACAATATTAGAATTATTTTGGGCACTTTGGAATATTATGACACCCACATTGAGAAACAATTGGCGTTAGTATTTATAGATCTGCAAAAAGCTTTCGACAGCTTAGACTGGCAATTTTTAATAAAACAGTTAGTAAAAATGAAATTTGGAGAAAAATTCGTGAACCTAGTAACCGCAATATACAAGGACCAACACGCAAAAATTCTAATAAATAACGATCTGACTGAAAAAATAATCATAGGGAAAGGAGTCCGACAGGGCTTCCCGTTAGCCCCACTGCTATTTATAATAACATTGGAAGTACTCTTGAGTCTGGTAAGAAACAGTAGTGAAATAAAAGGGCTTAAAATTAAGAAGGAAGAATATAAGGTCCAAGCGTTTGCGGACGATATGACGTATATCTTGGAAGACCCATTAGAATCAGGAACGGCCTTGCTGGAAGAATTAGAAAAATATGGAAAAGTAACAGGATTAAAATTAAACAAGGATAAAACTAAAATAATAACTAAAAACCTTACAGAAGAACAAAATAAAGCTCTAGAAACAAGATTGGGAATCAAGACGGTAAAAAAAATCAAATATCTAGGATTGTGGCTAACAGCGAAGTGTAGTTCTATAAAAGAGGACAATTATACAAAACTAACACAAAAAATTAGTAAGGATTTAGAAAGTTGGTCCAAACTACAGTTATCCTTTTTAGGCAAGATAGCGGCTATCAAAATGACGGTCCTCCCAAAAGTGTTATTTCTTTTCCAAATAGCACCAATTAGATTAAGGAGAAATTACTTCTTGCAACTGAACAATATAATCAGGAGATTCATTTGGGCCAAAAAGAAAGCCAGGATTAAAACTAGTTCATTGTAGGACAAGAGGCAGAGGGGCGGTTTTGGACTTCCGGACTGGGAGAGTTACTATACAGCAGCGGCACTCAGCTGGATAAAAGAGTGGGTAATATTAAGAAATAATAGAACCCTAACTTTAGAAGGTTTTGACTTACAGGCTGGGTGGCACGCATTTCTATGGGACGGAAAGCAGAAGGCACATGCCTACTTCCAGAGGCACTACATAAGAGGGTCCCTAATTGAAGTCTGGCTTAAAATAAAGAAAGTGCATTATCCTAAAATCCCTAAATGGCTCTCCACCACTGAAGCTATTATTTACCCTAACCTACTAAATAACAAAAAAACTTTTACCTATAAACAAATTCTAGATGACCACGACAATATTCGACCAAGGCAGGAACTTAGAACACTGGGAATTGAACTAGACTGGTGGCATTATTTACAGATTAGTACGAGGTACACCAAGGATGCGATACAACCCGGTTTTCAAAATGAACATGCGCTATATAAAATTCTACTAGGACCAGATCGAAAAATAATTTCTCGGTTCTATGACTTTATGATAGAATACAAACTTTTTGAAGAAGTGGTGAAAGGTAACATGATAGCATGGGCACAAAACTTTGGTTATTCAATAACACTTTCAGAATGGGATAAAGTTTGGGAACTAAACTACAAACTTACATTAGCGGCCTCATACAAAGAAAACTTATACAAAATGTTCTACCGCTGGCACCTCCCCCCGGCCCGACTGGCAAAAATGTTCTCAACAACCTTCCCAAAATGTTGGAAGTGTAAAAAGGAGAGAGGAACATACTATCACCAATGGTGGACGTGCCCTAAAGCCAGAACTTCCTGGAACAAAATTAGAGCTTGGCTGGAAGAAATATTACAGAGAGAAATCGCACTAAAACCTGAATTCTTTTTATTAGGGATACTCCGTACAAAATACCCAAAAGAAGAAAGATATTTAATCCTACACATAGTTACAGCAGCTAGATTAACATACGCTCAAAATTGGAAATTAGAACACACCCCCACTGCCTCGATGGTCATCAGAAAAATACTGGAGTGCGCAGAAATGAGCAAATTAACAATGCAGATACATGGGAAAGATGACACGAACTTCTACCAAATATGGAATAAGGTATATAACTGGATCAATCAAAACCCAAAATTAAAAATTTGGCAGATGAATTGAGACATACTTAAAATTACTTTCATGTGTAAGTCGTAATTAAATAAATTAACTTATGGACGATAACCACCGATACCTACGATATGGAACATACTTAATACCTACGATACGAAACAAATATTTCAATAACGCTGTAAAAAGCATTGGACTTTTCTGTAATGTTGCGTGTAAATACGTGTATTCGTTTGTGTTACATGTGTTCTGTCTGTGTGCTGTTGTGTGCTGTTTGTGTCTTTTTTATTGTAAAAATTCAATAAAGATTATTTTTTTAAAAAAAAAATTCCCCCGACTGCTAGGGAAGATACACCCAGTATTCCATAGCAGCCTCTTAAAACCCGTGGTCGGATCAACCCTGAGGCCACTACCCCGTGAGCCCCCGGACCCCGTGGTCATAGGGGGCCAAACCCATTAGGTGCAACGAATCCTCGACTCAATGTGGCACAGGAGACAGCTCCAATACCTAATGAAGTGGAAGGGCTATCCCTTATCAGAGGCGTCTTGGGTAAGGAGTAGAAACATCCAGGCTGACCGTCTCATAGCTAAATTCCATGCAGACAACCCAAACAAGCCTGGGGGGAATCGCAACCCTAAAATCTATATCTGTACTCAAACTGTCTTTGCTTTGCACAGGTTGCCTTCAGGAAGTGAGGGGAGCCGAATGCCAACTCACAAAGCATCCCTGGCCTGCTTTCGAGTTGCCATAGGCAAGGGGGATGGGAAAATGAACTTCACAGCTGCATCAAGGAGCTGGTATCTCAGTCAAAACAAAGCACATTCCAACTGATAAGCCGAGGTCGTCACGGAAACCCACAGTGGCCGGAGGGGAGTGATCTCTACAACCCGTGAAATTGCTTTGTTGGGAGAATGTGCCAACACACCTTGGGGGGGAGGGGGGAAACGGGCAGAGCCAGGACGTAAATTAAGTGAGGTCAGAGTTGACTTCATTTGGTCTGTGCCGACATGAAGCTAATAACTTGATTTCTTTTGAAGCCTGGCGTGAGGCTCGTGATTTAATTAGGGCATCGGTTGGAATCCTGACAAAAGGTGGAGGATGGAGAGATTTAATCAGGAATGAATAGTAGAGTATGCTGGGGGATAAGTACTCATGTTTTAACAAATTTCATCCATTACAGTGTTAAAATCCCTATTTTTTCAGATGATTGCTGCTAGTATTTTGAGGTGCACAGAAATACAGTATATTCCAAGATAATTGTAGAAAACAAATATTTCAAGAATACAGGTAATCCTCGAGTTATGACAGTTCACTTAGTGACTGAAGTTATGCGATAACCCCCCAAGTATTTACGACAGAGTCCCGAAGTTCTGAATGTTGCAGCACCATGGCAGTCGTCCACCCTTACAAACGACCGCAGAGGCAGTACAACATTCACCCTGCCTATTTCACCCTGTTAATGGGGTGAAAATTAATTTTTGCAATTTTTTTCAGTGAGGAATTCTAAAAATGTGTTTTTACACCAAGAATTTAGATCTGTTATTTTTGCAATTGTACAATGTTTAGCTTGGTATGGTGAATCCACGTCTGATCATATACCCCACAAAAGTCTCTTGTAACCCAAATACTGTTAACTTTTATCTTCTCAAAATTACACCTTGTGCTACTAAAATTAAAGTTTTTTTCTTCATGAATCTTATCTAGTCAAGCAAAACATAACCCATGCAATCATAAACTAACATCAGAAAGCAATTATCTGAGTTACAAAAATGTTTAAGCGAGTTTCATCAAGTCTTCTTTTGATTCGTTCTTTGACATCAGCCGCCGACTTTCTTCTTGGCCTCTGATATATAACCCTCATGTTTATAATAATAATAACAACAGAGTTGGAAGGGACCTTGGAGGTCTTCTAGTCCAACCCCCTGCTTAGGCAGGAAACCCTACACTACTTCAGACAAATGGTTGTCCAACATCATCTTAAAAACTTCCAGTGTTGGAGCATTCACAACTTCTGGAGGCAAGCTGTTCCACTGATTAATTGTTCTAACTGTCAGGAAATTTCTCCTTACTTCTAAGTTACTTCTCTCCTTGTTTAGTTTCCACCCATTGCTTCTTGTTCTACCCTCAGGTGCTTTGGAGAATAGTTTGACTCCCTCTTCTTTGTGGCAACCCCTGAGATATTGGAACACTGCTATCATGTATACCCTGGTCCTTCTTTTCATTAAACTAGACCTACCCAGTTCCTGCAAGCGTTCTTCATATGTTTTCGCCTCCAGTCCCCTAATCATCTTTGTTGCTCTTCTCTGCACTCTTTCTAGAGTCTCAACATCCTTTTTACATCGTGGCGACCAAAACTGAATGCAGTATTCCAAGTGTGGCCTTACCAAGGCATTATAAAGTGGTATTAACACTTCGCGTGATCTTGATTCTATCCCTCTGTTAATGCAGCCTAGAACTGTGTTGGCTTTTTTGGCAGCTGCTGCACACTGCTGGCTCATATTTAAATGGTTGTCCACCAGGACTCCAAGATCCCTCACAGTTACTGCTGTTGAGCAAGGTACCACATATACTGTACCTGTGCATTTTGTTTTTCTTGCCTAAATGTAGAACCTTACTTTTTTCACCATTGAATTTCATTTTGTTTGATAGCGCCCAATGTTCAAGTCTGTCAAGATCCTTCTGTATCTTGAGCCTATCTTCTGGAGAGCTAGCTATTCCTGCCAGTTTGGTGTCATCTGCAAATTTGATGAGTTCCCCATCTATCCCCTCGTCCAAGTCATTGATGAAGATGTTGAAGAGTACTGGGCCTAAAACAGAGCCTTGGGGTACTCCACTGCATACTTCCCTCCATGTAGATGCAGTTCCATTGAGCACTACACGTTGAGTGCGGTTGGTCAGCCAGTTTTGAATCCGTCTGGTGGTGTTGCTGTCTATCCCACATTTTTCTACTTTATCTAGTAGTAGATTATGGTCTACTTTATCAAATGCCTTACTGAAGTCCAAGTAAATTATATCGACAGCATTCCTCTGGTCCACTAATTTTGTCACTTTGTCAAAGAATGCAATAAGATTAGTCTGGCATGATCTGTTTTTGACAAACCCATGTTGGCTTTTGGTTATTACTTTGTTTGCTTCTAGGTGTTCATTGATTCGTTGCTTGATTATCTTTTCCAAAATCTTCCCTGGTATTGAGGTCAGGCTGATAGGTCTGTAGTTTCCTGGATCTGTTTTTTTCCCTTTTTTGAAGATGGGAACTACATCAGCTCTTTTCCAGTCCTCTGGCAGTTCCCCGCTGCTCCAGGATCTTTGAAAGATATAGTTCAGTGGTTCTGAGATCTCATCTGCCAGTTCCTTCAGAACCTTGGGGTGTAATCCATCTGATCCTGGTGATTTGAATTCATCTAGGGTAGACAGGTGTTCCCTTACCATTTTCTTCCCTATTTTAACTTGTGTTCCTAATCTGTTTTTTGTGGTGCTGTTTTTGATAGGTTGGACTGTTTTTCCCTTTGTGTAAAGACAGATGCAAAAAACGAGTTAAGTAGCTCTGCTTTCTCCCTGTTGCTTGTCACCTTCTTGCCACTTTCTCCCTGCAATGGACCAATTGTTTCCTTGACTTTTTTCTTGTTTTTAATATGTTGGAAGAAGCTTTTTTTGTTACTTTTTACTTTTGTCGCAAGCCTTTGTTCATTGTGAGCCTTAGCTTTCCTCACTTCATCTTTACAGGCTCGGGCTATTTGCTGGTATTCTGCCTTAGTTATTTCCCCTTCTTTCCACTTTTTATACTTCTCCTTTTTGTCTTTCAATTTGTCAGAGAGTTCTTTATGCAGCCATGCTGGTTTCTTTTGAGAGCTGTTATTTTTCTTCCTCATTGGTATTGTGCTAGTCTGGGCTTTTATAATCTCACTTTTCAAAATTTCCCAAGCTTCTTGAGTTGTTTTCCCCTTGAGGATTCTCATCCATGGAATCTTTCCCAAGTTCTCTCTAAGTTTATTGAAATTAGCTCTCTTAAAGTCCAAGACTCTAGTTTGATTTTGTTCTACTGCTTGTGTTTGCATAATGTTGAATTCCAATATTGCATGATCACTTGCCCCCAAGGTTCCTGTAGCTTCAACACCTTCTATCATTTCATCTCTGTTAGTGAGAATTAAGTCCAATATGACTGATCCCCTTGTTCCCTGCTCTACTTTTTGGGTAACAAAGTTGTCTGCTAGGTTTGTTAGGAACCTGTTGGATCTTCCACTTGGTGCAGAGTTTGTCTCCCAGTTGATGTCAGGGTAGTTAAAATCCCCCATTACTATTGTGATGTGTTTCCTACATACCTTAGTTAGCTGACTAGCAAAAAGTTCATCTACTTCCTCTGTTTGGTTGGGGGACCAATAGTATAGACCTATGGCAATGTCATTTCGCCCCCCTTTAATATTGACCCAAATGCATTCAAGATGATTTTCATTATTGTTGTGCTCTATTTCTGTAGAGATGTAGTTATTTCTTACATATAGTGCAACTCCACCTCCTCTTTTATTTGGTCTGTTTCTTTTAAATAATTTAAATAAATGTATATTCCATTTGTCAGTTTCATCCCACCAAGTTTCCGTAATTGCAACTATATCATATCTTCCCTCATTTACTTGAATTTCTAATTTACCCTGTTTATTCCTCATACTCTGTGCATTGGTGTATAGACATTTAAGTCCATTTTGATTGACCCTGTGTTTACTGTCTACATAACCTGTGTTGTGCCTGACTGCCCCTACTTTCTTGCCACCTGTTTGATTAGTGCACATGGTTCATGAGTCCCCAGGGAGTAGGGCGGCATATAAGAACACTAAAATAAAATAAATAAAATAAATAAAATAAATAAATGGTATGGCACTCACTATTAAATGCTTGGCTTTGCTTGACAGCAGGGCTGATAAACATACCCGCACACACATTTATGTTGCTTGCACTGTTAACCCTATTAATATTAGATTGCTGGGGACAGAAATGTTCTGTATCAATTAATTCTCTGTCCCTGCTGTTCAGTTTAAATGTTTATCCAGGATATCTGTGAATTTAATACCAAGTAGCTCAGTCCCTTTCTTTGATGGATGCAAACCATCTCTTTTGTACGGTTTTTCATTGGACCAGCTGCAGACATCATGACTAATAAAACCAAAGCCTTCCCTTTCACACCACTCCTTTAGTCACACATTAAACTCTGCTACACATTGGCCTTTGCCTTTTTGTTCCTTATATACTGGTAAAACCTCTGAAAAGTTAAGCCTACAACCTATACTACTAAGTTCATACCCCAAGCTCTGGAAGTCATTCTGCAGAGAAAGTACATCTTTTTGGGACAGATCATTTGTGCCAAGATGTATAATAGCATCAACATCACAGTCTTTACTGGCATTCTTGGCTATCTTAAGAATACGCCTCTTGTCTCTGCTGGCAGTAGCACCTGGCAGACACCTGACCTCTTTCAAAACCTCCATATCCTTTCCTAAATTTACATTCCTTACAATTGAATCACCAACCAGAAGGTGGCTTCTCTTTTTGGATACCTTGCTGCTCTTGTGTGACTGATGTGTAATACCTGATTCACACTTTCCACTTTCCAAAATAAGTTCTTCATCTCGGACCACGATCCCCTGCTTATTTGAGTTATCGTTATCACAACTATCTTGACCTGTCGCTTTAGTGTCCCTATTAAGGTCAGCAAGGGCACTATATCTGTTATGCTGGGACACAGCAAAAGCTTTGTGTTTATGGTTCACAGTTCTCACCCTGCCAGATCCCACAGTTGTCCATACTGCCCTTCTCCTGCAGGATCTTTGTGGTAGAGGGGGCTGATAGTGCGGCAGCTCATTAGAGTGGAATGGCTGAATTTGGCACGTAATTTCTGCTTGCAGAGCACAGATTAAAGATTCTAGATAGGTAATCTGTCCATATAGACTAGTAATTTGTTTACAAAGAGGACAGTATCCAAATTTGAAAAGAGTACTTCGAAACACAGCTGTAAAACAAGTATTACACTGAACTAAGCCAGTCATTTTGAAATAAAATAAAATCACAATCTCAAGCGCACTAACCCTGAATGTATTATTACTATTTTTGGTTTATAGTTATATTATTTGCACACCATTAGGCGCGCGGGCTGCTACCTTTCTCCTTTGTTCTCTCACTCAGACTCCCAAATCTCAGCCAGGAGCTCCACCCCCAGCTTCTGTGAAGTTAAACTGTAATGGAGGAAGGTTTTTTCCTACCTTTCTCCTTCTTGTTCTCTCACTCAGACTCACAAGTCTCAGCCAGGAGCTCCACCCCCAGCTTCTGTGAAGTTAAACTGTAATAGAGGAAGGTTTTTTCCTATCTTTCTCCTTGTTGTTCTCTCACTCAGTTTCTCGTGTATATACTCTGCTTGCTGCCTCTGTGACCTGTTTCATACATCTCTCTATTGCAGCGGTTCTCAACCTGAGGGTCTCGACCCCTTTGGGGGTCGAACGACCGTTTCACAGGGGTCGCCTAAGACCATCGGAAAAGACAAATTTTCCATGGTGTTAGGAACGCATCCCTGGTGCAAAAGATCCGAGCGGCGATTCGTGAGGCCTCGGGGCAGGAGCGCCGGAGTACGAGGGGGTTTTGTGCAAAGCCCCAGGTGGAGTGGCCTCTGCTTCCTTCTGCGTCTGGAGAGTGGCTTCTCGCTCCCAACCATCTTGAGGGAGTGAAACTAGCTGGCACCTTGCCTGCCTGCCTTTCTCCCTCCCCGAAAGCAGCTGGGCTGCTCGGATAACGTCATCACTTCCGCCCAGCTTCCTTCTCCTGTTGGTGGTGGCGGCTAAGAATCCAACATGGAGTAAAAGAGACAGAGATGGGGCTCGGATGGGGCCGCCGGCTGCAGCACCATCCCGGTGCATTGGCCGACACGGCGTCCCGCTGCCTTCCCGCGCGCTGAGCGCCCTTCTGTCGCAGCTCTCATCTCTCTCACAGCCCTGCGCTTGGCAGCCAACGAGGCCTTAGCAAACTGCCTGGCTTCCTTCCTTTTCCCTCCCCATCCCTGCCCCTTTCTCTCCCCCCCCTTTGCCCGCCCGCTTGCTTGCTTTCCAGCGAAGCCGAGGTGGTCTCTTTCTCCGCATCCTTTGAGCTCGATCGGCTCTCTCTCTCTCTCTCTCTCTCTCTCTCTCTCTCTCTCTCTCTCTCTCTCTCTCTCTCTCTCTCTCTCTCTCTCTCTCTCTCTCTCTCTCTCTCCCCTCGATGTGAAGCTGGGGGGGGGAATGAAGAGGTGCTGCCCGTGGCAGGGGATGAGTTTTTGAGAAGGAGAAAATGACCGAGGAAACAACCCATCCAGACGAGTGTGTCCGACGAGCTGGAGGGGGGAGGGGGAGCAGCATGCTTGTAAACATCTGGCAAGGGGAGGTGCTCGGTGTGGTCATGGCGAGCTTTTCTCCCTATACTTGCTCCAGTGCCCGGGCGATCGCAAAAAAAAAGTGCAAGCTTTGCGGTTATCCCACGTCTGGGGTTGCCTCGCCCGGGAGCCTTCGGCTTCCCAGCGCCCCACTTCTTACAACGTTGCTGGAAAGGTTGGTGCAGGGCTCTCAGCGCCCCAGTTCTGCAAGCCCGCTGTGTTTGGAAGAGGGAATGTTAACCAAGCTCCTTTCTGGCAAAAGGGGGGGGGTGAGAAGGCGTAGAGAAGTATTGATGGACTTACTTACCCCCCCCCCCCTTACTTCTCTGCGTTCTTCCTCTTCATGCTGCTCGTTCTGTAAGCTTGAGGGTCGTTATTGATGCCAGTCCCCCCCTTTCTGTACCCCCCTTTCACTTCTCCCCTGCCTAGCGTTTTTTTTGCAGCATTCACATCCGCCATGCTTTAATTATGCTTTAATTATGCTTTAATTATGTTCAATTTGTAACAATGAAAATACAACCTGCATATTAGATATTTACATTACGATTCATAACAGTGCCAAAATTACAGTTATGAAGTAGCAATGAAAATAATTTTATGGTTGGGGGTCACCACAACATGAGGAACTGTATTAAGGGGTCGTGGCATTAGAAAGGTTGAGAACCACTGCTCTATTGATTGGGCATGACAGGGCCACTGTGGTACTTGCATTGGTTCGTCAATGAACTTCTTTATTTCCGCTTTAGTCAGTTTGCATGTCAAAGGTGGCTCATATACACCTTCAGACCAGTCAATCAGCTCCAGCAGAGTGGATGCTCTGGCGTTGATTAAAGGCATTTTTCTTACACGTACAGAAAAATCTCCCAGTGCATCATCATCTGAAATGATAGATATCTTCCACCCAGCTCACTGCACACAGAATAATGTTGTTCTTTGATGGTGCTGGGGAATTGGTGGTCTGAATTGTTTGCTTTCAGCATAACTTTAGTTGGATCTATACAGCCGTCGAAGAAGATGCATTCTATTTCGCCCTTCTTACAGAGCTCATCAAATTGTTGATCTAAGGACTTCATAATTTTTCCTGGGCTCTCTTGACTTCATTGTGGTCAACTACAAGTCTCTTCTTCAGTGATCAAGCCTGCATCTATGAAGGCGGCTGTGGTAATGGCAGCAGTGGCACGTAGACCAACACCATAGCTTATGCTCTGCATAGCGACATTTGTTATTTCTAATCTATTTATTCTGTCTTTTCTTTTGAAGTAGAGGGCACATGTGTTTTGTCTAAGGCCTCTTCATAACTTCCATCACATTCCTCTTCCTCTTCCTCATCAGTCGTCTGTCCTTCATTTTAATCATAAGAGATAATTACTTCATTTGTCAGTATCGAAATGTCTGGAATACTTCTCTGCTTATATTTAATGAGCCTTTGTCTCTCATCGTCTTGCTGCTTTTGCCTTTTGACTAGTAGTTTCTGCTTGGGCACATCTGGCAAACAAATCTGGTGCTATCCAAAGAAACCAATCTTGTCTCTCTGACCTTTAACGAAAGCAAGTTCCTTCAATGGTATCTTCATCTCCTCAGGGCAGGTAATGTGAGCTTTTTTGCAGCCAAATTCAGCACACAGAACAATTTGACACTTGCAGTTGAGAATGTCAAACAGTTTGTCAGTGGACAAAGTGCCACACAAGTTTCACAGTGAAAGTCTCTTTGACATCTAGCTTTCCTCTACCAAGAGATATGTTTTTGGCTTGATCCCAGCTCTCTTGGATCTTGTTCAAGATCATGAATTTACAACACTCATGAATTTACAACGGGTCACAAAAGAACTGTTCGCTCATTCCCACTTTTCAAACACTTTTGGATATATGTCTCTTGCAAGACTGGCTGCTGGGTAGTTTCTAGCATCATTACTACTTTGTTCTCCTAACAGTAGGGCATATCTGAGAATGTCTCGCAGTGTTGGGAGTTCAGACGGCAACAAGTGTCTGCCAGTCCCAATTAGGTTGCTCATATGAGTGAATGTTGCCAGTCTTGTTCTTTTTTTAGAAGCCATTACAGATCAGTTATCACACTCACAGTAAACGAGGCCAGCAGTATTAACACTCTCAAACAAAATAACATTTAACAAAAAGAGAAAGACAGCTGAACCTGTGAAATGAAACAAAAAAACTGTTAAAAAGTTAAGATATTTATGTAGTTACTTACCAAGCACATCTAAATTATATTAAAGTAACCAAGATGTCTTTACAATCCCCAAGGCATGTCACAACTTTTGAGCAGCCCTAATGTTTGGAAATTGAAAGTTGAAAAATTTGACACACCCTAATTTACTACAGGCCACCCCACCAAGCAGAAGAAAGAGATGAACTTTTTGCTAATCAATTAACAAATGTATGTAGGAAACATACCACAGTAGTAATGGGAGACTTTAACTACCCTGATATTAACTGGGAGACAAACTCTGCAGCAAGTGGGAGATCAAACAGATTCCCAACCAACTTATCTGACAACTTTGTCATCTAAAAGTTAGAGGAGGGAGCTAGAGGAAAAGCTATACTGGACCTAATTCTTACTAATAGAGAAGAAGTGATAGAGGGAGTTGAAGTTGCCGGAACCTTGGGCAAGAGTGCCCTTGTCACCTCCCGATTGGACTACTGCAATGCGCTCTACATGGGACTACCCGTGAAGAGTATTCGGAGACTTCAACGGGTGCAAAATGCGGCTGCGCGTGCTGTGGTGGGTGTTTCAAGATACACCCACGTAACACCCATACTCCGCCAGTTGCATTGGCTGCCCATTGGTCTCCGGGTACAATTCAAGGTGTTGATCATCATCTTTAAAGCCCTACATGGCTTAGGACCAGGTTACCTCCGGGACCGCATTCTACCTCATACTTCCCTTCGACCGGTCAGGTCCCACAGAGTGGGTCTCCTCCAGGTCCCGTCAACCAAACAATGTCGGCTGGCGGGGCCTAGGGGGAGGGCCTTCTCTGTGGGGGGCCCTGCTCTCTGGAACCAACTCCCCCCAAAGATACGAAATGTCCCCACCTTGCTGGCCTTCCGAAAAGCCGTGAAGACATGGCTCTTCCGGCAGGCGGGGTTTTGAGACAACTTCATCTTGGTCTCCCCCATGTATGTAAGATTTTGTTTGTTTTTTAAATGTTTTTTAAATTGTTTTATATGATATTGTTTAGTGGTTCTTCAATGTTGTACGCCGCTCTGAGTCCCTAGGGAGTAGGGCGGCATATAAGAATCCTAAATAAAATAAATAAAAATAAATAGATAGTAGAACTATGAGGAAAACCCCTGTGGTCTGTTGCCATAAAGAAGGATAAAGGAGACTGACTTGAAAAGAAAAGAAGGAAAAACTCTGAACAGAGAGCGGACCTGGTCTTGTGATATAAAGCGGTATGGACAGAAGCTGTGGTAAAATATAGCCATACCTTCACTTATATAGCAGCAACATCTATATCTTAACCTATACGAACATTTATATTGGTACAATCTACATTATTTATACCAGTTATCACCGGGACCTGATGGATTACATCCCAGAGTTCTGAAGGAGCTGGCAGATGTTATCTCAGAACCATTGTACCATATCTTTCAAAAATCTTGGAGCACCAGAGAACTACTGGAGGATTGGAAAAGAGCTGATGTTCCCATCTTCAAAAAAGAAAAAAACACCCCAGACCCAATCAACCTAACATCAATATCTGGAAAAAATAAGCGGCGACAAAAAGAAAAAGAGAGATCTGGTGTCTGGGAGGAGGAATTTGGCGAAGAGGACTTTTGGTGATGGGGCAATTCTGAAAGACAGCGACATCTTGGAGGAGATGATTCATTAGATAGAGCTCAGGAATTCTACGATCATTATATAAGTGAGGAAGATGAACAGGATAGTAGAGAGGAGGTAGAAAGTAAAAGTCAAGAGGAACGGGTATCAGAGGAAAAGATATGTTCTGCCCCAGCGTCGGGTCCAACCAGAAATACGCACATACAAACTATTTTAAACATAAACTGTTTACTACTAATAAGTCCTTAGCAGCAGTGTCTTTTTAAAAGTTCTTTAAATCATAAAATAAGTGTCTTTTGGAGCCCCAGCTGTTAATTACTGCTTAACAGCTGGCCAGAGTCCAAGCACAAAACACAGCAAACAATCCCACAAGATTAGTCCATCTGATATTGTTCACTTTGAACTTACGAAGGTTGGCAGAAAGCCCGGAGCTCAATTAGCAGAGAAGAAATGTCGGTTGAAATCCAAAAGCCAAACAAGAGGTTTCAAGAACGAAGCAAGACCTGGGTTCGAACGAAAGTTGTCTCCAGCGCTGAAGCTTGGCATGGCTAAGGCTTAAATAGTCTAAGGGCGTGGCCAATTAGCCTGCAGCTCTACTCACGAGGAGGCCTCCTACATAGCCACTCTTGCCTGCTAGCAGTCCTGCATGCCCTAGCATCAAGAAGAGGCTCCTCCTCTTCTCCTGAGTCACTCATTTGCACCTCAGGAGGTGCAGAAGGCCCTGGTTGACTTTCAGCCTCTGGCACCGAGTCCTCGCCATCGGACTCGGGTGCCAGGTGCACGGGCCAATGGTACCGCGCCACAATCGCCTCTCGGTCCTTTGGATCTATTTTTTCTTCTGTATGTTGTAATTCCCCTGTTGCATCTGTTAGTTGGTGAATTATTCTATTATCTTTTTCCTTTTTGATTTTGTAAGCCAACCACCTGCCGGGTTTATTTGCTTTTTCAAAAAATGTTTGTTTTGCAAATCTAATATCTTTAGTATAGTCCTGCTGTTCTATTAACTTTAGTTCATGCCTAGTTTCCATTAATGTCTTATGTATTTTATCATCGTTTGGTTTCTTTTGAAGCTTGTATTCTAATTGTTTAATATCTTCTAATGTTTTATTGTAAGCTTGCCACTTATCTTTATTTTTCTTGGCTGTATAAGCGATGGTAGTTCCTCTAATATAGGCTTTTAATGTGTCCCATAGATTTTGTGTTGTGGTTGGTTGTTTCTGATTTTCTTCTAAAAATAAGGTTTTCTTTTGTTGTCATTTGTATATATTCTTTTTCTTGTAATAGTGTAGTATTTAGGGTCCACCTCCTCATTTTCCTTTTGGCTCCTTTCCATACCATTACTAGGGGATTATGGTCTGCCCATATATTTGGTGCTATTTCAACTGATTCTATGTTTTTACATATTTCATTACTCATCCATGCCATGTCTATCCTCGAAAATGATTGATGTGGTATGGAATAAAATGTATATTGCTTACTTTTGGGGTGTAGTAGTCGCCATACGTCTGTCAGATTTAATTCGTCTATCATGTCATTAAATTATTTGGTAATGTATCTTTTTTTGTTTGTTTCTTTTCCCGGTTATGTAATCTTGTTGGGAATCCACTATTCCGTTATAATCCCCTATTAAAAATATCTTTTTTTGGTTTGTTATTACTAATTTCTCATGTATCTGTTCATAGAATGTTTTTGGGTTTTTTTTGGGTGCATATATGTTTAGCAACAATATTTTTTCTCCTCCTATTTCTATTTCAATCATTACATATCTCCCTTTGAGGTCTACGTTTATTTCCTTAGATTTAACTTCTTTTTGTACATATATAGAGCCGAGGTGGCGCAGTGGTTAGAGTGCAGCACTGCAGGCTACTTCAGCTGACTGCTAGCTGCAGTTCAGCTGTTCAAATCTCACCGGCTCAAGGTTGACTCAGCCTTCCATCCTTCTGAGGTCGATAAAATGAGGACCCAGATTGTTGGGGGCAATATGCTGAACTCTGTAAACCGCTTAGAGAGGGCTGTAAAGCACTATGAAGCGGTATATAAGTCTAAGTGCTATTGCTATTGCTATTGCTATATTGCCACTCCCTTCTTTTTTTCTCCTAGTGATGCATATAGCTTTCCTAGTTTTTGATATTCTAGATATTTTTTATCTGTTTGTTTTATGTGATCCTCTTGTAGACATATTATTTCTGCTTTTAGTTTAATTAATTTCGAAAATACTTTCCTTCTCTTCTCTGCATTGTTTAATCCTTTGATGTTCAATGATATGAGTTTGATTCCTTTTTGCATTTTCTGTGGTTTTTGTAACTACTTATTTGTTTGCCTTTCCTGCTGTTTGTGTCCTTGTCTTAACTCTTCCTGTCTTTTGGTTTGTTTCTTTGGGTTCTTTGGTTTTTTCTCTCTTTTCCTCCTCCTCCACCTCCTGTCTTTCTTCTTGGCTTGCCATTTCTAACTTTTCCCCACTATCTATTTCTTCCTCTATGCCCACGAGTTGATCATATATTTCTTGGGCCCTTTCCATACTATCCACTTTAACTTTTCTTCCTTCCCATGAAATTATCATCCCCTCTGGGATGATCCATCTAAACAGAATTTTTTTTTGTTCAAGGCGACTGCCAAGGATCTGTAGTCTCGTCTCAGTTCCCGTACCCTTCTTGGGACCTGTTTTAATATATTTATTTCCTTTTCTTTGTAAGTCCATGTTTCCCCTCGTGTGGCCACATATACATTGTCCCTTACTTTCCTTCTGGCGAACCTAATGTGAACTTCCCTCAGCAGGTGGTGGCGCTTAGCGTAATTTGTTTGGATTCTATAAACTTCGTCTATCTCGTTTATGATATCCCTTTTGTTTTTTTGTAAGATCTCTGCGACCAGACCTGCCATTTCTTCTCCTAAATCCTCATCTTTGTTTTCCGGGACGTTTTGAAAACTTAAAAAAATAAGAGGATCTATCCATTTCTAGACTTATTAATGAGCTTTCCAGTTCTTTGTCGGTTTTTCTCATTCTCTAATCTTATCTTCTCTATCTTCTCTTCATTCTGTTCAGTTTTTGTTTCCACTATCTTAATGTTTTGCTCATTTTTTTGTATGGCAGCCTGAATAGATTCCATTTTGTTGTCTAACTTTGAGATATCTGTTTTTAATTCTGTGTGGGTTTGTGTAATTATTTCTTGCAATTTGAGCATCGTCTCTTGTACAGTATTTAATGTAGTACTTATATTCTGTATTGCTGACGTGCTCCCCTTCTCAGTGGTTAACATCTCGTCTATTTGTCTTTGGCTGGCGGGTGAAGCTACCCCTGCCGCCGTGGTAGGTATTAATTTCTCCCCCCCCCCCCACCTTGCTGTCGCAGTTGTAGTGCTTGTCATTTCTTTCAGTATTTGGCTTTGTTGCTCTAATATTCTATAAATCCTATTCCAAATTACCATATAGCACTTTGATCCCTTTCAGTTCCCTTTTTTAATAATATATGTCTAACTCATAGACCTTCTATCTGCCCCTAATGCGTTTGTTTTTCTTTCAGTAAGATAGAGATAAATAGTAATATATAAACAATTTCTAGTACTGTATTATAAATAGTATAAATAATCTAATTAGATATAAATAGTATAAGATATAGATTGTATAGGTAATTTACCTAAATAGTAATAGTGACAATAATAATAGATAATAATATATAATCAATGTATATTCAATATAATCAATATAAAATACTGTATATAGTTCAATGTAATCAATCTAAAGTGCTGTATATAATCAAAATGTTATAAAATGTAATATATAGCTATAATATCAATAATATCAATAATCTTTCAATATTCTATCCGTAGGTAATAAAGTTTTATAGTATTATTTTCTATAAGGTATATTGTATTTCTCTCTACAATCAATTCACTTTTCTTACTCAGATTCTATTCTTTTACTTTCTTTATATTACTAAGGATCCACTTTAAAAAGTATGTAATATTTGTCTATATATCTATACAATGATCCTCTATTAATCTTCTATCTTTATTTTTTCAATAAATCCTTAATTCATTAAATGTAGAAGTTCATAATCAGTACAAACAATAAAGGGATATTTGATGTATATAAGGTAAAATGACAAAAAAGGGAAAAAGAAAATTACTTTCTAGGCAATAGGTAGGGTTGGGAGAGGGGAAGTTGAATTATAGAGAGGAAATATGGAGGATATAGAGTGAAAGAGAAGGAAAGAGAGAAGAGTCCTTCAATATCAATACCAGTAAGTATAAAATGAGTCCCCAACTGCTCGATTAGTGCTTAATCTTAGCTTCCGGGGTGGAGCTACAGGGAGATGGTGGAGGAAGATCTCACTCCCGTAACAAACTTAAAACTTTTCGAATTGTTGCCTGCAAGAGGATTCCCCGTGATGTTTTTCTGCCTTGGGGAACGATAACATCGTATCAGGCACACGCTGAGTGCTGGAGAAACGACTTACTCGCTCAACGGCGGTGTCCTTGCCTCCTTCGTGATCGGTAGGATTCGAGAGGACGATCGTCCATTTTGAGAGCGACGCGGAGGCCATGAGGGCTAGTTTGCTAGCCTGGACTGAGGTGCCTGGGCTGTTGGCCGGCTCAACAAGCAGACGATTGCTGCTGCCGTGGGGGTGATTTTCCATTCTTCGGGTCCCCCGCGATTAGACCACAGCGAGATACAGGCGCGGACCGCTGGGATTCATTGCCACGGCTGGGATTCATCGCCGCTGCCGCCGAAACCCGAATGCCGAAGGCCGAGTGCCGAAGATTGAGAGGTAACATCACAGCCGCCATTGCCATCAAAGCGGCCTTTTTGGGCGAGAGAGAAACTCGCCCGGTGGCTTTTTAGCCGAAGAGACTGAGAGTGGATCCATCTGGGCATCTGGTGGAGGTGAGGGAAAGGTGCCCCACCGTTAGTGGTGCCTCTCTCTTTCTCCTCCTGTTATTCGGCGCCGCCATTTCGGGGCTTGAGCAGAAGATCACCCATTTACTGAGTGCGACGGGGAGACGGTATAAAAAACAGACACACGGACTGGCCTGTGAGTTTGGAGGAGGACTGGAAGAAGGGGTAGTTTCTTTTGGTATGATTCCGGGGAAGACAAGAGCACCTTCCGTTAATTCTACTACTGTGATGGGCGAGCAGCCGGGTTTGGGCTGCATCTTTTTTAGGATAGATCTGGAAGCCGAGGACAATTAACTTTTTATCACTATTACAACTGTGATTATGAACAGATACACGGTTAGGGGGATGATTTTCAGGCCCCTGGATTATTGGTCCCTCAAAACGCAACACAGAACTATGAAGATCTGTAGATTTAATGATATTTTAAAGACTGGAGAGGTTTCTCTTCCCCGACGAATCCCGATTGGGGACTTTGTAGATATCACCCGGACCCCCTATTACCCCCCCCCCCTTTTTCTACTGCACTTTATCTACCTCGACCCCGGGGCGGAGTGTTTGTGAGCATGTTTGTGGACTGATGGTATGAGTGAATGTTTGTGGACTGACAGTGTGAGTAATGAGTGAGCCGGGTGTTTGGACCCTGCCCCCCTCTGCTGAGTGTGGAAACAGAAGCGGAGGGGGGTTTCAGCCCATCCCCAGGCTCAGTATGAATGAAATGCATGGCCTGCCGGGAGAATGGGGGACCAGCGGGGGAGGGGAGGGGATCTCTGGTGGGACGGGGAGTAGGAGCATTACGGTCATAACAGGGAGAGGTAGGTATGGCGGGAGCAGAGGGGTAGGCCGCTCCCGGGGAACGAGAATTCGCTGTTTGCAAGCGATTTCTTGTTCTGGCCCCTCTGGTTTGGTTCCACCTAGCTCAGCCCGAGTGCCTGGTAACCAGGGATGTCAGGGCCCTGGGCTCAAGCTGCTGCTGTTGAATGCCAGGTCAATTACTAAAAGGGCCCCCATTGTTCGGGATTTAATCCTAGAAGAGGGGGCTGACCTGGCATGCATTACCGAGACCTAGCTGGGCCAGGAGGGGGGGTGCCCCTTTCGGAGATATGCCCGGACGGGTACTCGGTTCAGCATCAGCCGCGACCCCAGGGAAGGGGTGGAGGAGTGGCTATTATAGCATGCCAGAATCTTTGCCCTCGAAGGAGCCCTGCCCCGGAGATTGTTGAGTGTGAGACGCTCCTTCTGAAGTTGGACTTAGGGGTTCAGGTGGGCCTTTTGCTAACGTACCTGCCTCCTAGCTGCGTTGCAAAGGCCCTGCCTGTTCTGCTCGAGGCGGTTGCAGGGCTGGCGATTGAGTTCCCCAGGTTGATGGTGCTGTGGGACTTTAATCTGCCATCGCCCGGCGAAGCCTCGGGGGCAGTCCAGGAGTTCATGGCTTCCATGACAACCATGGACCTGACCCAAGTAGTTCAGGGTCCGACTCATGAGGGGGGGTCACACGCTTGACCTTGTGTTTCTCTCGGGGCAGTGGAGAGATGATCTGAGGCTGAGGGGTTTAGTCACAGTACCCTTGTCGTGGTCAGATCATTTCCTTCTGAGGTTGGATTTCATGGCACCACTCCTCCACCGCAAGGAGGCGGGACCGATTAAGTGGTTCTGCCCCAGGCGCCTAATGGAACCCGAGGGATTCCAGAGGGAACTTGGGGAAATACCTGAATCCCTGGTACACAATTCATCCGAGTCTCTGGTTGCGGCCTGGAACCAGGCAGCAGCGGGCGCTTTGGATTGGATTGCGCCTTTGCGGCCTCTCCGTGGAAGCGGATCCAGGAGGGCTCCTTGGTTTACCGAGGAACTCCGGGAGATGAAGCGCCATAAGAGACGCCTAGAGCGATGATGGAGATCTAGTAAAGCTGAGTCTGACCGGACACTTTTAAGAACTTTCATTAAGTCTTACTTAGTGGCGATACGGGCGGCAAAATGTTCGCATTTTTCCGCCCTTATTGTGTCCGCTGACTCCCGCCCAGCCGCCCTGTTTAGGGTGACCCGCGCCCTTCTTGCTAAGGAGGGAGGCGAAGATCCCTTGCAGGGCAGAGCTGAGGAATTTTCTCGGTTTCTGGCGGATAAAGTCACTCAGATTCGGACAGACCTGGACTCCGATTGGGCAGTACAGGCCGAGATGACAGGGGCAGGCCTTAGTCCTGTTATATGGGATAGGTTTGAACCGGTGACTCCTGAGGATGTAGACAAGGCCATAGGAGCGATGAGCTCTGCCACTTGTTTATTGGACCCGTGTCCTTCCTGGCTGGTTTCGGCCACCAGGGAGGTTTCACGTGGCTGGCTCCAGGCATTGGTCAACGCTTCTTTGAGGGAGGGGTCCGTCCCGCAGCCCTTAAAAGTTGCGGTGGTGAGGCCCCTCCTCAAGAAGCCTTCCCTGGACTCGGCGGATTTAAAGAACTTCCGTCCAGTCTCCAACCTTCCCTTTGCAGGGAAGGTTGTTGAGAAAGTGGTGTCGCTCCAGCTCCTGCGGCTATTGGATGACACTGATTTTCTGGATCCCTTTCAATCGGGTTTCAGGCGCGGCTACAGTACGGAAACGGCTTTGGTCACCCTGATGGATGATCTCTGGCGAGCCCGGGATGGTGGTTATTCCTCTATCCTGGTGCTACTTGACCTCTCAGCGGCTTTCGATACCATTGACCATGGTATCCTTCTGCGTCGTCTCAGAGAGGTGGGGGTGGGCGGCACTGTTTTGCAGTGGTTCTCCTCCTTCCTCTCTGACAGGACGCAGTTGGTGTTGACAGGGGGGCAGAGGTCGAGCCCTAGGCCCCTACTGTGTGGGGTGCCGCAGGGCTCGGTCCTCTCGCCCATCCTATTTAACATCTACATGAAACCACTGGGTGAGATCATCCGACGACACGGGGTGAGGTACCAGCAGTATGCTGATGATACCCAGTTGTACATCTCTGCCCCGTCTCAATTCAGGGAAGCTGTGGACGTAATGGGCCGCTGCCTGGACGATGTTAGGGTCTGGATGGGGATGAACCGGCTAAAACTTAACCCTGACAAGACTGAGTGGTTGTGGATACTGCCTCCTAAGGATTTGATCAACTGTCCCTCCTTGGTTCTTGGGGGGGGGGGGAGAAATTAGCTCCCTCAGAACGGGTCCGCAATTTGGGTGTCCTCCTAGATCAGTGATGGCGAACCTATGGCACGGGTGCCACAAGTGGCAACCGGAGCTATATCGGTGGGCACGCAAGCTGAGGTCCGGTGTGCATGTGTGTGCCAGCCAGCTGATTTTCGGGCCTTCTGGGCCCACTGGGAGTGGGGAAACAGGGTGTTTCCAGCCTCCGGAGGGGCTGGGGCAGGCCGTTTTCGCCCTCCCCGGGCTCCTAGAAAGGCTCTGGAGCCTGGGGAGAGCGAAAAACGGGTGTTCCGGGAGCGGGGGGGGAAGGGGGGGTCACACGGGCATGTGCAGGGGGGCATGGAATTATGGGTGTGGGCACGCACATGCGTGACCCCCCGCACTCCCCCCCCTTTTGGCACGCGAACCAAAAAAGGTTCGCCATCACTGTCCTAGATCCACAGCTAAAATTGGAGCAACATCTTTCAGCTGTGGCTAGGGGGACCTTTGCACAGGTACGTCTGGTGCACCAATTGCGACCCTGCTTGGAGAAGGAGGCACTTCTCACAGTCACTCACGCCCTTATCATCTCCCGGCTGGATTACTGCAACGCGCTCTACATGGGGCTACCCTTGAAGAGTGTCCGGCGACTGCAATTGGTGCAAAATGCAGCTGCGCGAGCTGTGGTGGGTGTACCTAGATACACCCACATAACACCTATCCTCCGACAGCTGCATTGGCTGCCCCTTAGTCTCCGGATCCAATTTAAGGTGTTGGTCTTAACCTTTAAAGCTCTACATGGCTCAGGGCCAGGTTACCTTCGGGACCGCATCCTGCCGCATACCTCCCTACGACCGGTTAGGGCCCACAGAGTTGGTCTCCTCCAGGTCCCATCGACCAAGCAATGCTGGTTGGCGGGGCCGAGGGGGAGAGCCTTCTCTGTGGGAGCTCCCTCCCTTTGGAACCAGCTTCCTCCAGAGATCAGGACTATCCCCACCCTGCTGGCCTTCCGTAAAGCAATAAAAACTTGGCTCTTCCTGCAGGCGGGGTGAAAGTGAGACCAACCAGACCAGATATGGGTCTCCCCCCTTGGTTATGAATGTTAGATGCTCTTTTAAATTTTTGTAGTTTTTAATTGTTGTGTCTTTTTTATATTGAAAAATGGATTGACATGTTGTGAGCCACCCAGAGTCCCCTGGGAGTTGGGCGGCATATAAATCCATTTAAATAAATAAATAAATAAATAAATAAATCTGTCCTGATTTCCACGGATTCTTTGCTCGGATATTCTCCTTTCACTCTGTCTGTAATTGAACGCCACTCCGCTGTTGAGCTGCACAGTCATCCACCCTTAACAGGCCTTGCCCAGGTGTCCGATCTGTGCGTTACAGTCAGCTGGCTCTTAAATATATAGGAAGGTGCTCTTTCTGATCCTCTACGTGGACTACGTTTGGCTCTCCTCATTTCGTGCTCTCTCCGGTCTCTATCGACTCGCTGTTGCTGTGGCTGTGTTTTCCGGCTCGTCCTTCTTTTCGCCGCTAAGTTCCTCTCTGAGCTCCTTTTTTTTGTCCTTGTAGTTGGATCTCTCTATTACCTATAATCTCCGATTCTCTGAGAGTCTTCTTTCTGTGTATTAAGTGCGATCTGCAATATTTGCTTCCTTGTCTTGTGTGGCACGCCGTGACTTCGGGCCTGTCATGTTCCGAAAAACAAAGACGAACGCTTTCGTTTCAGATAGGGAGGGTGCCCTTCGCCCCAGCGGGCGAACGCCTTCGCCTCGCTGTTGCCTGGGTTGTCCCTCTTTCTCCGCATAGTCCTTCAGACCTTTTGTGCCTCGAAGGGTCTCTGATTACCAAAGAAAAAACAGCTTTGAGGGACGGAGATCGTCCTTCTTCAGCTGCCTCGCCCCACGTCACCACCGGAAGTCTAAGGTTATTATTTCTATTCCAAGTAGCCCCGATAAAACCTGGGAAACTCTTCTTTGAAGATTTGAATAAAATAACTTCAAAATATATTTGGCAAGGAAAAAACCCCAGGATAAGATGGAAATTACTACAGGATATCAAAGAAAGGGGAGGATTTGGGCTCCCAGATTGGCAACTATACTATCAAGCAGCAGCATTAGTATGGGTTAAGGAGTGGATGGCTCTAAATAACAAGATAATTTTGATAAAAGAGGGACACAATCTCCAATTAGGATGGCACGCGTTCATATGGGACGAGAAATATAAGTCCCATACCTATTTTAAGAGACATCTGGTTAGGAGCGCATTATTGCAAATTTGGCAGAATATAAAAAAACATCATTATACAAAGATTCCAAATTGGATATCCACAATAGAAGCCATAAAGCACCCAAATTCAAAAAACATTTGACAAAATTATAAGATATAAAGATTTATTAGATAAACAAGGAAATTTGAAAACTAGAGAAGATTTAACTGAACATGGGATAAAATTAGATTGGTGGACTTATACACAAGTCCAGGCCAAATACCATAGCGATACTAAAACCTATGAATTTCAAAAAAATCCTAATGACCTTGATAAGATATTATTCGGTACTGATGAAAAATTGATTGGTAAAATCTATAAATTTTTAACAAGATATAAAATGGAAGAGGAGGTGGTTAAGGACATGATGATACGATGGGCAAATTTTTTTGGACATACTATTGATTTGGAGAAATGGGAAAAATTTTGGAAAACTAATTGGAAATTAACAATGTCGGTGGCGTACAAGGAAAACCAGTACAAGATGTTTTACAGGTGGCATTTACCCCCTGTAAGAATTGCCAAGATTAACAGATTAACAGAATTGGAAGGGACCTTGCAGGTCATCTAGTCCAACCCGCTGCCCAAGCAGGAGACCCTTACATCTGCCTCTACCTAGGATCGCACTCACAACCTCCTGATTGTGAGGCAAGAGCTCTACCTCTAGGCCACAGCAGCTGGGTAAGATGTTGTCAAACTCATCGCCATTATGCTGGAAGTGCAAGAAGGGATATGGAACATACTATCATTTATGGTGGACTTGTCTAAAGGCAAAAAATATTGGAACAAAATTAGATCATGGTTAAAAGAGATAACAAAAGAAGATATAGATTGGAAACCTGAACTATTTTTAATGGGCATAATGGATAAAAAATATAAAAAGGAATTACATTATTTGATTATACACATCATAACGGCGGCAAGAATAATCTAAGCGCAATTCTGGAAAAATGAGAGCATACCAAAAGATGACATAGTAAGGAAAATATTGAAATGTGCTGAGATGGATAAATTAACAAAGGAAATAAAAGAAAAAGAAGAGTCCGAATACTACTTAGTATGGAATAAGCTATATGAATGGTTGGAGGAGAGAAAGAATAAGTAAAGGAGTGTATTGAAAGGAGTAAGAATTGAGATTGTTGATATTTGAATGACTATTATGAATGTTAAAGGTAATTTATTATAGAAGAATTAAGAAATAAAGAAATGTAGAATAAGTAAATTATAAAGTGTAAATAAAGGATAATATAATTGTGGATATTTACCGATGCAAGCTTATTGTAAATATGGGGAAATTGTACCCCTATTGGTTTGTCTGTTCTGTATGTGTTTGTGTTATATGTGTATTTAATAAAAATTTAAAAAAAACTGCAGAAAAAACAATTACTACCAACCTGCCTTCCATTGAGGACCTGTATACTGCACGAGTCAAAAAGAGGGCTGTGAAAATATTTACAGACCCCTCGCATCCTGGACATAAATTGTTTCAACTACCCTCAAAACGACGCTATAGAGCACTACACACCAAAACAACTAGACACAAGAACAGTTTTTTCCCTAACACCATCACTGTGCTAAACAAATAATTCCCTCACCACTGTCAAACTATTCACTAAGGCTGCATTACTATTACTATTAATTTTCTTATCGCTCCTATCACCCATCTCCTCCCACTTATGACTGCATGACTGTAACTTTGTTGTTTGTACCCTTATGATTTATATTGATTGTTTCCTAGTATGATTTGATTGCTTATTTGTACCCTATGACAATCATTAAGTGTTGTACCTTATGATTCTTGACAAATGTATCTTGTCTTTGTATGTACACTGAGAGCATATGCACAAAAGACAAATTCCATGTGTGTCCAATCACACTTGGCCAATAAAGAATTCAGTTCTGTTCTCTGTCCTCTCCTCTCCTCTCCTCTCCTCTCCTCTCCTCTCCTCTCCTCTCCTCTCCTCTCCTCCTCTCCTCTCCTCTCCTCTCCTCTCCTCTCCTCTCCTCTCCTCTCCTCTCCTCTCCTCTTCATTCTTGCCAATCTATTTTCCCATTGATCTAACAATTTATTATAACCTATGTTTTTTGCCCATTTCACCACACAATCCTTAACATATTCATCTTTCAAGTTCATCCTAAGTACAGGTAGTCTTTGACTTACAACAGTTCACTTAGTGACTGTTCAAAGTTAAAATGGCACTGAAAAAAGTGACTTATGACTGCTTTTCAGTTATGACCGTTGCAGCATTCCCATGGTCATGTGATTTACATTTGGATGTGCTTGGCAACTGACTCACATTTATGACAGTTGCAGTGTCCTGGGGTCATGTCATCCCCTTTTGCGACCTTCTGACAAGCAAAGTCAATGGGGAATCCAGATTCACATAACCCTGTGACTAATTTAACAACTGCAGTGATTCACTTAACAAATGTGGCAAGAAAAGTCGTAAAATGGGACAAAACCCACTTTACAAATTTCTCAGTTAGCAACATAAATTTGGGGCTCAATTGTGGTCGTAGGTTGAGGACTCCCTGTAGTATTTTATAAAGTTTAGAAATAAGTGGTCATCTTCAGAGCATAAATCCATTCCAATTCAGATTTGTTAATTGCAAAAACAAAACTTTTTAAAATCAAGTTTAAACCTTTCAACTATTCTATAGTCATTAAACCAATTTCAATTAAATCCATCACTTACTAGTATAAGACGCTTATAAGAAGGTCGCAAAAGGTGATCACATGACCCCGGGACACTGCAAATGTCATAAATGTGACTCAGTTGCCAAGCATCCAAATTTTTATCACATGACCATGGGGATGCTGCAATGGTCGTAAGTGAAAAAACGTCATAAGTCACTTTTTTCAATGCTGTTGTAACTTTGAACGGTTGCTAAATGAACTATTGTAAGTCGAGGACCACCTGTACCAATTGATTGCCTAATAAAATGATTCTTAAAACCTGAGTTAACCTTTACCTTACCATACCATAAATAAGCGTGCCACCCAAATACCAGATCAAAGCCTTCAAGTTCTCACAGCCTTTGATTCTTCACAGTCATCCTGTCTTTCTTACCAAACAACATGCATCATAGTACAATCTAAGAACAGGCAAACCACCACCTCCCTCTTTGTTTCGCATCTTGCAAAAGTTTATATTTAATTCTTGGATTTTTGTTTGGCCGAATAAATTTGCAAATTTATCTTTGCCATTGTTTAAAGGAGAGGTCTTTAATGAGGTTCTTCTAACTAAAATAAATCAGCTAGCGGTACCTGAACACACTTGTAAGTGGATCACAAGCTTCCTAACAGACAGGAAGCAGCAGGTGAAGCTAGGCATTCTCCATCCTCTGAGGAGCCAGCAGTCAGGATGGGTTTGTCTCCGGCCACTAGCAGTAAGGACCGAGTTTCTTTTTAAATATCTGGCTCCGCCTCCTGGACCCCAGTTCTAACTCGGTCCTCAGCAGAATAGGACACGGCGAACAAAGCTCTCCCGACTGCTGGTTCCAACGTTTTTGCTACACCAAATTTCAACTTTTAAAGGCTTCTACTTCAAACTTCAATTCTTCAAAGTCTTCTGCTAGTGAGTAACAGGTGGGCGCTGGAGTCCATGGCATAGACGCAGCGGCTTCGGCCCAGTCTGCCACGTGGGGGGGTAGGGCCCTCGGCCTCCCCCACCCTAAAACAACACGCCGAATTGTGCCGCGGCCATGGCCATCCTAAACAGCTGTTGGATGTTCCAGCTAGAGCGCCCGCCGTTCGAGCTGCCGCTCCGCCTTGGCTGTGAGGGACGTTCCCTCCTGCTGCATTCGCGCCTACCTCACCTCTCCTCTCCTTACATTTCGCCACGCAACAGTTCCCGGGGTGGAGTTTTTCTGCCGCTGCCCTCCTCGGCGTGGGAGGGCTCCTTCTTTGCTAACGGACGGATCAGGAAGCCTTCGCGAAGAATCGCCAAGCGCCTCTCTGTTGGGTGGCAAAATTTTCCTGGCGCCAAAATTCCTGACCATTTATTTTCTTCTGAGGCTTCGCTAAGCACCACGCAGCTCGGGCAACTCCTCCAGGCCCTAATTACACCCCCCGGACAGCGGGAACGGAGTTTCAAGGCCTTTTGTTAGATCTCTCCCCCTTACGTTGCATAACCAACAACTTATTCAAGGCCTTATTCAGTACTACAGTTAAGGCTGACAAATCTCAAATTATCAATGGCGGATAGGGGCCCTTCCCTCAGCTCCAAGCCTGGGGGTAAAGGTACCAAGAAATCAAACAGGCCCAATGACGATGAGGTAGCAGGCCCCTCCAATTGTTTTCCTAGCACCAGGGCCTCCACTTGAGCAGAACAACGCAGAGACCGTGCTCTGCAGAAACTGCATGACAAGGCAGCTAAGGCTAATAAATCTAGGCCTGCTCAAAAGGGCTCAGTAGATATGTCTCTATCTCTAGACACAACTGTGGTCTCTCCGGTGGCTGCTAATTTATGGGGTCTGGGGGTCTTGGATCTTCCTCTGATCCCCTTTCCCCAAGTCAGGCCACGCCCGCCCTGAACCAGCCTGACCAAGATCAGTCCCTTAACCAGGATATTCTGCCTGGGACACTTTGGGCCTCTCCTGCTACCACTTCCAGGCCTCAGGCTGAACAACCAGGAACCTCGCTTCCTCCAGCCATGCCCTTTGACCAATCCGCCATCCAACAATGGATAGCCATGGCGGTCAAATCCAGCATCACTGCTAACCTTCAGTCCTTGGCGGCCTCGCTGCCAACCCAGAGGTCAGGGAGCTCCACCACCCAACTTAATGCGCAACCAAGTACCAGCGCCGGGTTAATTGATGAAGACCATCTGTCCAACGTGTCTGAGGAGGACAATCTGGACGACCTACCAGAAGTGGAAGAGGAACACTATGGCGATCTCTCGGACGATTAAATTCCTGCTCCATCCCAGCCTCCCTCCTCGACTCTTTTTCCTCCAGGGCTTTACAAGTCTCTCCTAATGAAGGCTAGAGCCGCAGCCGGCTTAGCCACACCTACCAATCAGGAACCTTCCAAAGACATGCCTCTTGGATCGCTCTTCTCTTCAGTCACTCCCAAGATGGAATTTGTGCCTGCACCATCCTTATTTTTGGACATGGTAAAAAACCAGTGGTCCAACCCAGCATCTGGGCCCTCTCCATCAGGTATGGAGCGACAATTTTTCAACGTGGCTACTGAGTTGGCAGACCTACTAGAGGTCCCGGTGGTAGATCCTTCGGTTCTGGCCCTTCATACACCAGCCACACTTCCAGGGGAGTCAGACGAGAATCTGAAGCCCGAGGATCGCACGGTGGCACAGGCCCTCATCAGGGCACATCGATCGGCGGCCTGGGCCATCAAAGCTGCATCGACTTCGTCCTTCTTCGCCAGGGTGGCCCTCGTTTGGCTGAATCAGCTCCAAGAGTTCATCCCAACCTCTAACGTGCGGGCCCAACAGGATCTTAACAAGCTCTTTGCCACTTGTCAGTTCCTGGCTGATTCCACCTTGTATGCATCTAGATTCGCTTCAAAGGCCACGGCATCGGCCATCGTCGCCAGACATATGCACTGGTTAAAGCAATGGCCAGTGGAAACGCGCCACAAATGGCGGTTAGCGGCCAAACCTATCAAGAGCAAGCAACTCTTCGGGGAATCGCTCGAGCCCTTCCTCATCGAGTCCCGAGACAAGCGCAAGATCCTTCCATCTTTGTCTCGCAGAGGGTTCCCGTGCCAGTCCCCCTATTTCCGATGGCCCTTTCTCCAGACTGACCAGGGCTCCAGCTTTCCCCGGGCCCCAGGTCAGTGTGGAGCCAGATTCCGTCCCAATCAGGATAGGGCTGGGAGGGGGAAGCAGTTTAGAAGGCCGTTCCGCGGGGGGAACGGGGGTCGTCCCGCTAGACAAGGGAAGTGGTAGATCTTCCACCCTTGCCAACATTCCCATTGGGGGTAGGCTGCCCCGTTTTGCCTCTCGCTGGACCTTGACCACCAATGATTAATGGGTTCTTGACACCATTCGACACGGCCTATCTCTAGAATTCCTCTTCCCTTCCGCCGGGGTTTTTTGTCCGTTGTCCCACCCCCAGGGCCCCCACCAAGTGGGCGCTCATGGACAAAGCAGTCCAACACCTACTGGAAATTCGGGCCATTCAACAGGTTCCGCCTAAGGAACATTTCCAAGGCCATTATTCTATTCTTTTCATAGTGCCCAAGGTCTCGGGGGATGGAGGGCTATTTTAGATCTTAAGCGTATAAACCATTATATCTCTTATAGGAAATTCAAGATGCATTCCCTTAAGACCATTTTGGCATGCATCCGCCAGGGAGATTTCATGGCATCCCTTGATTTGACCGACGCCTACCTGCATATCCCCATTTCTCATCAGCATCGCAAATACCTTAGGTTTTGCTATGCAGGTAGACATTTCCAATACAGAGCACTCCCCTTTGGGCTCTCCTCTGCCCCCATGGTGTTCACGAAGGTCCTTTCGGTGCTAGCTGCCCACTTTCGAACACTGCCGGTCAAGGTCCAATGCTATCTGGATGATATATTGGTGCATGCCCCATCTAAACAACTAGCACTGCAGCACCTCCAGATAGTCTCTAATTTATTGTCAGACCACGGGGTTTCCATTAACCTTCAGAAGAGCTCCCTCTCTCCCTCTACCTCCATTACCCATTTGGGAACTGTCATCGATTCCATCGATGGTAGAGTTTATCTTTCTCAGGAGCACCAAGACAGTCTACGGGAATTGGCGTCCCTAGTCCCAACGGCAGGCCTCTTCCTCCCTCTTGTCCCTTTCCTCCCTGTTGGATAAGATGGTGTCCAGCATGTCCATAACCCCATGGGCGAGGCTCCATTCCCGGGAACTGCTATGGTTCCTTCTTCCATTCCAGAAGGCCGATTGCGGAACATCCCTTCGCAAAGTCAAGATACCTCCTTCCGTTCGACGATCCCTCAACTGGTGGCAGTCTCCAGCAATCGCCAAAGGAACGCTCTTCCAACCTCAGCCATCTGTCATAGTCATGACAGACGCCAGTCTCACCGGATGGGGGGGGCTCACTGCGAAGGTCTCAAGGCCCAAGGTCACTGGTCAAGGGAACAAGCCAGGTGCTCCATCAACTGGCTCGAGCTGCATGCGGTCTCACTGGCCCTCAAACAGTTCCTCCACCTGGTAGCGGGTTGCCATGTGTTAATACTGACCGACAACATCACCACAAAGGCACATATCAACCGCCAAGGGGGCACCCGCTCCAGGACCCTGATGACCGAGGCGCTAAAGCTGGGACTGGGCGGAACGCCACCTTCTCTCACTGACTTTGGAACACATCTCCGGGATTGTCAACGTCCAGGCAGACTGGCTGAGTCGCTCGATGGTGGACCAAGCCGAGTGGCGTCTGGATCCATCGGTCTTCCGCTCCATCTCAACCAGGTTCGGCCCTCCACTTGTGGACCTTTTTGTAACCCCGGAGAATACCCAGCTCCCGAGGTACTTCACACGATACCAATCTCGGAACTCGGAGGGGATCAACGCGCTCCGCTGCCGCTGGCCTCAGGGTCTGCTCTAACCCTTCCCTCCCCTGCCCATCCTACCTCAGGTGCTCCAGAAGCTGATTCAGGAGAGGGTGGAGCTAATCTTACTTGCTCCATTCTGGCCCCGGCAACCCTGGTTTGCCAATCTCAGGGCACTCTCGGTAGAGGATCCTTGGCAACTGCCCGTATTTCCAACTCTCCTCAGCCTGGGATCTCTCGTCCATCCGGACCCCCGGTGGTGCCGACTGACCGCCTGGCGATTGAGCGGGGCACTCTGAGCAGCCAGAACTACGATCGAGACGTGATTTTTTACATCCAGGCCTCACGTCGCCCGTCAACGGAGCAGATCTATTCGGCCACATGGAGAGCCTTCTGCTCCTGGTGCGCCTCACAAGGATTATCACCACTCAACGTTCCATTGCCCATGGTCCTGTGTTTTCTCAAACGGGGCCTAGACAAGGGGCTTTTGCCCAACACCCTACGACGGCAGGTTGCCGCTCTATCGTCTGTCCTCTCGTGCTGCCATTGGGATTCGCTCTCTCACATCCCTACTGTATGTCAGTTTTTGAAAGGGGTCACAAACTGTCGGCCACCGGTAATTCACCGGAATCCCACCTGGGATCTTCCCAAGGTCCTCCAGTCTCTGACGGGAGCCCCGTACTGTTGCAGCAAATATGCTTACCAAGTCAGGAAAAGGAGACCACAAAAGGGACTGGAGAAAACACAGGGTTATTGTATTGCTCAATAGATGGTTCAGAGTATTCACATGCCAAATTCTGAACCCCGGGCAACGCCCAAGGTTGTACTTTTATCCCTTCATACAATCCTAGCCTCTTCTGAGGCGTTACTTTAAGTTATCGAATAATAGGTTACAGCAAGCATTATTTCCATATACAGAAAAGAAGTATCAACACGTGTTACAGTATCAAGAGTAATTCTAATATCAAAACTTATGGGTTATGCCCTTTCTCCTACACCCCCTTTGCTACTCTAAGTAACCTCTTGCAAAATGTTCCAGTACAGGGAGCAAGTTCACTTAAGTTCTCGGGACTTTCCACTAACACGCAAGTTTACTTCTGCAAATACATTCTAAAGTAAATAACAGGAAATATGTGAAATAGTTCGTTACAGAAAGAAAGAGAAATAGGTTATAAAGTTAAATGGATTATAAAGCTAATCTCTTTGGTTATTATTTGATAGCAAATGCCCCCTGCCTCAGTACGAACCTCTGAGAGAGGCCTCCCTTAGACACCACTCACTCAAGGTCACTTTTCTCCTCGCCATTTCCTCTGCTCGCAGAATCTCCAAGCTCGCAGCGTTGTCGGTTCGAGATGACCTCTGCATCTTTCATCAGGATCGGGTCGTTCTAAGACTGGACCCGACCTTCATTCCGAAGGTCAATTCAACATTCCATTGAGCTCAAGAACTGGTGCTATCTTCCTTCTGCGCCCGGCCCTCCCATCCATCCGAAAGATTATGGCACACCTTGGACGTACGGCGCGCCCTGCAAATTTACATCAAACGCACATGGCCCTTCAGGAAGACGGAGGCTCTCCTTGTCACCTTTCTACCTCAATCAATGGGCCTTAAGGCCTCCCCGATGACCATCGGCCGCTGGATCAGGGGCACAATTGCGAAGGCCTACCACCTGGCCTCCCTACCACGCCCCGGTGGCATCATGGCACACTCTACTCATAGCGCTGCCACCTCTGCAGCCTGGTCGACACAGTGCCCACTGGAAGATCTCTGCCGGGCCGTGACTTGGCCCTCCCCAACTCAATTCATTCGGCATTACAGGATAGACAGATATGCGTCGTCTGACGCTGCCTTCGGACAACGAGTGTTGCAGAGAGTGGTCGATGACAGGACCTAACGCCCGAGGGATCCCACCCACAGGGACTCGGCTTTGGTATGTCCCATCCTGACTGCTGGCTCCTCAGAGGATGGAGAATGAGCGTTGCCTTACCTGATACACTCTTTCTCATCAGGAGGAGCCAGCAGGCAGTTCCCTCCCTTGTTTCCATTCCTTTATTCTTGGGCCCTCGGGCCTAGTTATATTCATTCATCGACTCAAGTTTCTACACCCGTGATGTTTCTCCACGTTTTATCATCAAATTGCTGCAACTTTACCCTCTTCAATGAACCTTACCTTCTACGCTGCTTAACTTGGCACACTCCTTTCACTACCGATTGATCTCATTCAGCGACATGCCCGGCTTATGAACCAGTCAACACACAGCCGGGATGAGGCTTTTTATTGGCCTAGACTTGCCTTTGTTCACCACATCGAGTCTTCTCTTCGGATTCATCAGAACTGGGGTCCAGGAGGCGGATCCAGATATTTAAAAAGAAACTCGGTCCTTACTGCTAGTGGGTGGAGACAAACCCATCCTGACTGCTGGCTCCTCCTGATGAGAAAGAGTGTATCAGGTAAGGCAACGCTCAAAATCACTTCAGATACCTATTCAATTAGCACAGGGGCCCCCCAAGGCTATGTGCTGTCACCAATTCTCCATCCTCTGAGGAGCCAGCAGTCAGGATGGGTTTTGTCTCCTCCCACTAGCAGTGAGGACCGAGTCTCTTTTAAATATCTGGATCCGCCTCCTGGAGTCCCAGTTCTGACTCGGTCCTCAGCAGAATAAGACATGGCGAACAAAGCTCTTCCCGACTGCTGGTTCCAATGTTTTTCTTTTTTCTTTTTTCCTCATTGGATTTCAACTTTTAAGACTTTCTTCTTGTGAGTAACAGGTGGGCGCCGGATTCGTGGCATAGATGCAGCGGCTTTTGCCCAGTCTGCTACATGGGGGGTAGGGCCCTCGGCCTCCCCCCCTCCAAACACGCCGGATCACGCCACGGCCGCAGCCATTCTATCAGCTGTTTGGCGCCTCTAGTGAGAGCGCCAGCCGTTTGAGCTACTGCTCCGGCTTGGTCGCAAGGGACGATTCCCTCTTGCCGCAACCGCGCCCACCTCCCCTCTCAAAAGGCACGCAACGGTTCCCCGGGGGAGATTTTTCAGCCGCTGCCCTCTTCGGCGTGGGAGGGCTACTCCTTGGAAAGGCCAGGACCTGGGGCGCCTCCTCGAACTACCGCCAAAGCGTTCCCTGCTCGACGAACTAACTCTTCCTGGTGCCAAATTGCACCGGCCGTTTAATTTGATTCTGAGGCCCTGCTTAGTACCACGCGGCTCAGAGGCAACCTTTCCAGGCCCTATTTATTCCCCCCAGACGGCTGGGACGGAGTTTCAGGCTGATTTGCTCGGCCCCTCCCCCCTATAGTGGCACAATCACCACCTTTAAGGCTCTATTCAGTCCTACAGTCTCTTCATTACCAGTTTGTACAATCTCTCAATGGCGGACAGGGGCCCTCACCACAGTTCCAAGCCTGAGGGCAAATGTACCAAGAAATCAAACAGGCCCAATGATGATGAGGCAGCATGCCTCTCCAATCGTATCCCCAGTACCAGGGCCTCCACTAGAGTAGAAGAGCGCAGAGACCGTGCTCTGCAAAAAATGCATGACAAGGCAGCTAAGGCTAATAAATCCAGGCCTGCTGAACGGGGCCCTCTATCCTTAGATGCCATGGTGCACCCCCCGGTATCTGTTAATTTGTGGGGTCCAGGGGGCGTTGGATCTTCCCCTGCCCCCCTACCTCCAAGCCAGGCCACACCCGCCCCGATCCAGCCTGACCAGGATCAGTCCCTTATCAATCAGGCTATCCTGACTGGGACAAATCGGACCTCCCCTTCTACTACTCACAGGCCTCAGGCTGAGCACCCAGGAACCTCGCTTCCTCCAGCTATGCCCTTTGACCAATCCGCCATCCAACAATGGATAGCTATGGTGGTCCAAACCAGCATCACCGCTAACCTTCAGTCCTTGGCAGCCTCTCTGCCAACCCAGAGATCATGGAGCTCCACCCCCCAACTTGATGCGTAACCAAGCACCAGCACTGGGCTAATCGCTGAAGATCACCTGTCCAATGTGTCTGAAGAGGACAATTTGGACGACTTACCGGAGGTGGAAGAGAAACATTATGGCGATCTCTCGGATGACGAGGTCCCTGCTCAATCCCAGCCTCCCTCCTCGGCTCATTTCCCTCCAGGGCTTTTCAAATCATTACTAATGAAGGCTAGGGCAGCTGCCGGCCTAGACACACCAGCTAACCAGGAACCCTCCTCAGACACACCTCTTGGATCTCTCTTCTTTTCAGTCACCCCTGAGCTAGAATTTGTGCCTCCACCCTCCTTATTTTTGGACACGGTAAAACACCAGTGGTCCAACCCTGCCGCCGGGCCTTCTCCATCGGGTCTGGAACGTCAATTTTTCAACATTGCAACTGAGTTGGCAGATCTGCTGGAGGTCCCGGTGGTAGATCCTCCGGTCTTGGCCCTACACACGCCAACCACTCTTCCGGGGGAATCAGACGAGAATCTCAAGCCCGAGGATCACAAGGTGGAACAGGCCCTCATCAGGACACACCGATCGGCGGCCTGGGCCATCAAAGCCGCATCGACTTCATCCTTCTTCGCCAAGGTAGCTCTCCTTTGGCTGAATCAGCTCCAAGAGTTCATTCCAACCTCCAACGTGTGGGCCCAACAGGACCTTAACAAGCTTTTTGCCACTTGTCAATTCCTGGCCGATTCCACCTTATATACATCCAGATTCGCCTCAAGGGCTATGGTGTCGGCCACCGTCACCAGACGTATGCACTGGCTGAAGCAATGGCCAGTGGAAACACGCCACAAATGGCAGCTAGCGGCCAAGCCCATCAAGGGCAAGCAACTCTTCAGAGAATCGCTCGAGCCTTTCCTCATCGAGTCCCGAGACAAACGCAAGATCCTTCCATCTTTGTCTCGCAGAGGTTTTCTGCGTCAGCCTCCCCACTTCCGACGACCCTTTCTCCAGACTGACCAGGGCTCCAGCTTTCCCCGGGCCCCAGGTCAGTATGGGGCCAGATTCCGTACCAAACAGGACAGGGCCGGGAGGGGGAAGCAGTTTAGGAAGCCGTTCCGTGGGGGAAACGGGGGTCGTCCCATCAGACGAGGGAAGTGGTAGACTCCCCGTCCTTGCCAACACACCCATTGGGGGGCGACTAGCCCGTTTCGCCTCTCGCTGGACCTTGACCACCAACGATTCATTGGTACTTGACACCATTCGACATGGCCTATCTAGATTTCATCTCCCCCCGGGGTTTTTTGTACGTTGTCCCGTACCCAGGGCCAAACGGGCGCTCATGGACAAGGCTGTCCAGCACCTTCTGGAGATCCGGGCCATTCAGCAGGTACCCACTAAGGAACAATTCCAAGGCCATTATTCTATCCTTTTCGTGGTGCCCAAAGCCTCGGGCGGATGGAGGGCTATTTTAGATCTTAAGCGTCTAAACCGATATATCTCTTATAGAAAATTCAAGATGCACTCCCTGAAGACCATCTTGGCGTGCATTCGCCAGGGAGATTTCATGGCATCCCTTGATTTGACTGAAGCCTACCTGCATATACCCATCTCTCATCAGCATCGCAAATACCTTCGGTTTTGCTATGCAGGTAGACATTTCCAATACAGAGCTCTCCCCTTTGCGCTCTCCTCCGCCCCCAGGGTGTTTACAAAGGTTCTTTTGGTTCTAGCTGCCCACCTACGAATGTTGCCGGTCAGGGTCCAGTGCTATCTGGACGATATATTGGTGCATGCCCCATCTAAACAACTAGCACTGCAGCACCTCCAGATTGTCTCTAACCTATTATCAGACCATGGGTTCTCCATTAATCTCCAGAAGAGCTCCCTTTCCCCCTCCACCTCTATTACCCATTTGGGAACCGTCATCGATTCCGTTGAGGGTAGGGTTTCACTGCGAAGGTCTCACGGCTCAAGGCCAATGGTCATGAGAACACAACAGGTACTCCATCAACTGGCTCGAGCTGCATGCGGTCTCCCTGGCTCTGAAACATTTCCGCCATCTGATAGCGGGTTGCCACGTGTTGATTCTGACCGACAACATCACCACAAAGGCGCATATCAACCGCCAAGGGGCACCCACTCCAGGACCCTGATGTCCGAGGCGCTGAAGCTGGGACTGTGGTCGGAGCGCCACCTCTCCCTGACATCGGAACACATCTCTGGGGTTGCCAACGTCCAGGCAGACTGGCTGAGTCACTCGTCGGTGGACCAAGCCGAGTGGCTCCTGGACCCATCGGTCTTCCATTCCATCTCAACCAGATTCGGATCCCTTCTGGTGGACCTCTTTGCGACCCCGGAGAACACCAAACTCCCGAGGTTCTTCACACGATACCGATCATGGAACTTGGAGGGGATCAACGCGCTCCGTTGCCGCTGACCTCAGAGTCTGCTCTACGCCTTCCCTCCCCTGCCCCAGGTGCTCCAGAAGCTGATCCAGGAGAGGGCGGAGGTAATCTTACTTGCTCCAGTCTGGCCCGGGCAACCCTGGTTTGCCGAGCTCAGGGCGCTCTCAGTAGCGGATCCTTGGAAGCTGCCCATCTTTCCAACTCTCCTTAGCCAGGGGTCGCTCGTCCATCCGGACCCCCGGTGGTGCCAACTGACCACCTGGCAATTGAGCGGGGCACTCTGAGCAGCCAGAAATACGATCCAGACGTGATTTTTTACATCCAAGCATCACGTCGCCCGCCAACTGAACGGATCTATTCGGCTATGTGGAGAGCCTTCTGCTCCTGGTGCACCTCACAAGGACTGTCACCACTCAATGTTCCATTGCCCATGGTCCTGCGATTTCTCAAACGGGGCCTAGACAAGGGTCTTTCACCCAACACCGTACGGCGACAGGTTGCCACACTATCGTCTGTCCTGTCGTGCTGCCTGTTTTGGCCTGCCTAGCAGCCTGAGCAGCCTTACTCTCGAGGAGGTTTTCTCAGGAGTCTGACCTGGGGCTAATTGGCCACCATGCCCTTGAGTCTATTTAAGAAGCACCGAGGCAGCTGGGAAGCTGCTGAGAACAACTTAGAAAAAACCTGTCTCCACTGAGTTGGCTTGGGAAAAATCTGTCTGGATCATGGTTTGTTTCCTGACTACTGAATCTTGCACCATGACTCGTTTCCAGTTTGTATCCTGACTCTTGAATATTGACATTGGTTTCCAGTCTGCAACGTCGTTCCTGAATCTTGGCTTACACAGTTCCAGTTTGCAGTCCAGCTGAGAGCTTGTTTCTGGCATTGGGGTTTCTGAATCGGTGAAATCCACTCGGTAATTCCGGAACAAGCCTTGTATTTGCGGGTGCTAGCTTTGGGACTTGTGCCAATTATATCTGGGACTTCGGCCAGCTGTGAAGATAAGGACTTTTTCATCTGGGGTTTTTGAACAGGGTGGAATTCTGCCTGTCATGTTCTGTATGCGTTTATAATATGTTATTATGAAATGTTGCTTTGCTGACTAACATAAGCCATGTTTTGAGTGTTGTGTGTGCGTAACTATGTGGGCTCAGTCGTGGGGACAGAACACTGCCATTGGGACTCGCTCTCTCACATTCCTACGGTGCGTTGGTTCTTGAAAGGGGTCACGAACTGTCGACCGCCGGTGATCCACTGGTATCCCACCTGGGATCTTCCCAAGGTCCTCCAGTCTCTTACGGGAGCCCCGTACGAACCTCTGAGGGAGGCCTCCCTCAGACATCTATCACTCAAGGTCACCGAAGGTAAATTCCACATTCCATCGAGCTCAGGAACTGGTGCTACCCTCCTTCTGCCCCCGACACTCCCACCCATCAGAAAGACTCTGGCACACCTTGGATGTACGACGGGCCTTGCGTGTTTACATCAAACGTACGTGACCCTTCAGGAAGGTGGAAGCCCTTGTCACCTTTCTACCTCAATCGTTGGGCCTTAAGGCTTCCCCGACGACCATCGGAAGTTGGATTAGGGGCGCAATTGCGAAGGCCTACGACCTGGGCTCCCTACCGTGCCCCGCGGGCATCACGGCACACTCTACTTGTAGTGCTGCTACCACTGCGGCTTGGTCAACACAATGTCCATTGAAAGATCTCTGCCAGGCCACGACTTGGGCCTCTCCAACTCAATTTATCCGGCATTACAGGATAGACAGATATGCGTCGGCTGATGCAGCCTTTGGAAGATGGGTGTTGCAGAAAGTGGTCGATATTAGGACCTAACTTCCAAGGTATCCCACCCACAGGGACTTGGCTTTGGTATGTCCCATCCTGACTGCTGGCTCCTCAGAGGATGGAGAATGAGCGTTGCCTTACCTGATATGCTCCTTCCCATCAGGAGGAGCCAGCAGTCAGTTCCCTCCCTGGTTTTCCTTCCTTCATTCTAAGGTCCTCGGGATTAGTTTTATTCCTTCTCTCTGTAAGTTTCTATGCTTACTGATGTTCATCCACGTCTTACCATTGGTTTGATGCAACTTCGTTCTACTCAGTGATCCTCCTCTTCTATACTGCTTAACTTGGAATGTTCCTCTCACTACCTACTGATCGCATTCCACCACACGTCCTGCATATGAACCAGTCAACACACAGTCGGGATAAGACCTTTTGATTTTGGACTAGACTTACCTTTGTTCACCACATCGAGTCTTCTCTTCGGTTTCGTCAGAACTGGGACTCCAGGAGGCGGATCCAGATATTTAAAAGAGACTCGGTCCTCACTGCTAGTGGGCGGAGACAAAACCCATCCTGACTGCTGGCTCCTCCTGTTGAGAAAGAGCGTATCAGGTAAGGCAACGCTCATTCTCTCTATATACCAATGACTGCATCTCAAACGATCCATTTGTTAAACTACTGAAGTTTGCAGATGATACAACAGTGATTGGTCTCATTCGAGACAACGATGAAACCGCATACAGACAGGAGGTTGAACAACTAGCCTCGATCGTGCAACCGGAACAATCTGGAACTGAACACACTCAAAACCGTAGAAATGGTGGTAGACTTTAGGAGAAACCGTCCCATTCTACCACCTCTTGCAATACTAGAGAACACAGTATCAACAGTAGAGACCTTCAAATTTCTAGGTTCTATCATATCTCAAGACCTAAAATGGTCACCTAACATCAAAAACATCATCAAAAAAGCACAACAAAGAATGTTCTTTCTGCGCCAACTCAGGAAGCTCAAACTGCCCAAGGAGCTGCTGATACAGTTCTACAGAGGAATTATTGAGTCTGTCATCTGCACCTCTATAACTGTCTGGTTTGGTTCTGCAACCCAACAAGACAGACACAGACTTCAGAGGATAATCAGAACTGCAGAAAAAACTGAGTCACATTTATGACATTTGCAGTGTCCCGGGGTCATGTGATCACCTTTTGCGACCTCCTTATAAGCGTCTTTTACTAGTAAGTGATGGATTTAATTGAATATTGATTTAATTACTATATAATAGTTGAAACTTGAAACTTGATTTTAAAAAGTTTTGTTTTTGCAATTAACAAATCTGAATTGGAATGGATTTATGCTCTGAAGATGACCACTTATTTCTAAACTTTATAAAATGCTACAGGGAGTCCTCAACCTACGACCACAATTGAGCCCCAAATTTATGTTGCTAACTGAGAAATTTGTAAAGTGGGTTTTGTCCCATTTTACGACTTTTCTTGCCACATTTGTTAAGTGAATCACTGCAGTTGTTAAATTAGTCACAGGGTTATGTGAATCTGGATTCCCCATTGACTTTGCTTGTCAGAAGGTCGCAAAAGGGGATGACATGACCCCAGGACACTGCAACTGTCATAAATGTGAGTCAGTTGCCAAGCACATCCAAATGTAAATCACATGACCATGGGAATGCTGCAACGGTCATAACTGAAAAGCAGTCATAAGTCACTTTTTTCAGTGCCATTTTAACTTTGAACAGTCACTAAGTGAACTGTTGTAAGTCAAAGACTACCTGTACTTAGGATGAACTTGAAAGATGAATATGTTAAGGATTGTGTGGTGAAATGGACAAAAAACATAGGTTATAATAAATTGTGTCATCTGCACCTATATAACTGTCTGGTTTGGTTCTGCAACCCAACAAGACAGACACAGACTTCAGAGGATAATGAGAACTGCAGAAAAAACAATTACTGCCAACCTGCCTTCCATTGAGGACCTGTATACGGCACGAGTGAAAAAGAGGGCCGTGAAAATATTTACAGACCCCTCGCATCCTGGACATAAATTGTTTCAACTACCCTCAAAACGACGCTATAGAGCACTGCACACCAAAACAACTAGACACAAGAACAGTTTTTTCCCTAACACCATCACTCTGCTAAACAAATAATTCCCTCGCCACTGTCAAACTATTCACTAAGGCTGCATTACTATTACTATTAATTTTCTCATCGTTCCTATCACCCATCTCCTCCCACTTATGACTGTATGACTGTAACTTGTTGCTTGTATGCTTACGATTTATATTAATATTGATTGTTTCCTGATTGCTTATTTGTACCCTATGACAATCATTAAGTGTTGTACCTCATGATTCTTGACAAATGTATCTTTTCTTTTATGTACACTGAGAGCATATGCACCAAAGACAAATTCCTTGTGTGTCCAATCACACTTGGCCAATAAAGAATTCTATTCTATTCTATTCTATTCTATTCTATTCTATTCTATTCTATTCTATTCTATTCTATTCTATTCTATTCTATTCTATTCTATTCTATTCTATTCAAAATTGGTATAGTCTGAAAGAAATAGCATTCTGGGTAAGATATTCATGGTAACAACAGACTTTCTTCCATTCAGTGACAAATCTAGTTTTTCCCATCTGCAAATCTGATTTTATCTCACTCCACATTTTAAAATAGTTATTTTTATACAACATAGAATTTTTATTAGAAAGAATCACCCCCTGGTGCTTTACCCTTTTCCCAACCTTGAGTCCTTCTTTGTTTTCCAATTTTCTTTTATCTTTATTCATATTATTTACCAATATTTTGGTCTTTAACTTATTAATTTTCATCCCCGCCAGTTCTCCAAATATTTTAAGCTTCCTCATAAAATATTCAATATCATCCAGCAGGTCTTTTAAGATCAAAACCAGATCATCGGCAAAAGCACGTAACTTATATTTATGTGCCTTTATTTGTAGTCCTCTTACTCTATTATCTTGTCTAATATCTCTATTTAATAATTCCAACACCAAAATAAACAATAAAGGGGATAAGGGACACTCGTCTTTTCTCTTTTTGGATCTCTCATGGTTTCATCAAGCCACAATTAACCATGATCTAGGCCTTCTGTAGTGTATAGATGGATTCCAGTCCCTGTATAAAGCTCAGTCCAAAATCCATATTTTCAACTACTTTAAATATAAAATCCCAATTCAAATTATCAAAGGCTTTCTCTGCATCTAGAAAAATTAATGCAGCCATTGCATTCTAGACCGGGGTGTCAAACTGGGGGCCCATGGGCCGGATGCGTCATGCAGGCCACGCCCACCCCAGCTCCGCGAATGAGAAAAATTTCGCGAAACATCATGTGACGCAGCGAGTTTGACACCCGTGTTCTAGATATTCAATTATATCCAAAATGATTTTCACATTGTCTTTTAGCTGTCTTTTGGGTAACCCCCCCCCCCCACATATAGATCTTCATGAATATAGTCCTGTAAAACCTTCTTTACTGTTTCAGCTAGAATAGATGTATAAAGGTTATAATAATTGTTAAGGAGGGAGATTGGCCTATAATTTTGTCCTTCCTTAGGTATCAGAGCAATCTAAGCTTCCGTTCATGAACCAGGCATAGGCTTCCCTTGTAGAATGGAGTTCATTAAATCTTTCATCAGCAGTAATAGTTGATCCTCAAATATCTTGTAAAACCCACTCGGTAAACTGTCTGGTCCTGGTGCTTTACCTGTCTTGACTTTTTAAAAGTCATTATTGGGTTATTCATAATTTCCTTTTTTTGTTCTGTCAGTTTCGGTAAATTTTGGTTTTGTATGTAGTTATCAATTTGTTCCAATGGGACCTCTTGTTTCTTACAGTTTTTCTAATATATATGGCTATAGAAATGTATTTTATTTGCATCTGTGAGTAAGGGAAACTTTGTAAGATTTTGTGAATTTTTGAGTTCAACCTTACCTGGTTTTGGTAGTTATCAGAGTTTGTTGCAGAAAAATCAATTTCCAGAAGCACACACAGATGACTGATTCAGCTGGATCCATAAACTTCTTTATAAACATAGTAATATATATACAATACCACAAGCAGATTATTTCTTGAAGTAAACACAAGCAGGAGTTAGTTTCATTTCAGCAGAGCAGACAAGCACAGAGTGGGCTTGAGAGTACAGAGTGGACTGAGAGCAGAGTGGGATGAGCCACGCCCAGCCTTAAGCTTAAGTTTCAATTTTGATTCTCTGCACAGACTCAGAAGTGTTTAGCTCCCATTGGCTGACTTAGTTGCTATGCCTATTCATTGGCTGACCTTGTTAACATGGCTCTCCCAGTTCATGAATATCTTAACAGTATTTGGTGATTACATGGATGGGAGACTATCAAGGCACATAGACCCAACTGTGAAATTTAAAAAAAAAGTAGTGACAAGTCACTTTGGTACTGCTGTCAAGAAAACTGCATGGTTATATCCATGAAGTTACCAGGTGTTAATTGTCAGTTGAAGGAGACTTTGTTCGTGTTGGTGTTGGATATTAAACCCGGTCCGTGTCTTATTCCAAGCCGGGAGAGAAATGCAGGCAGAGGAAAATACGAGGCAGGCTACAGTTGGAAAGGAGGTTTATTGGCCCAGTAACAGCAGTGACAACAGCAAATGTTTCTGGAGGCAGCTAGCAATTTGGGGTTGTGAGTTAGTGAGTTTGGACCAGGGGTGAAATGCTGCTGGTTTGGACTGGTTCGGGTGTACCGGTAGTGGCGGCGGCTGGTGGTTTGCCGAGCGGGTAGCGACGGCTGGCTGGCCACGCCCCCAAACCGGTCCCCCGGTCACTGCTTGCTCACCCTGCAAGCGGATGTCCCGGGGCTGCACATGCGCTCTGGCCCTATCCCGGCCAGCCTGATGTCATGCTGGAGCGTCAGCAGTCCAATGCGGTGCGCATGTGCAGCAGCCCCGGGAGTCGGGACATCCGCTTGCAGTCCCGGAGCGCCGCCGCAGCAACAGGAGGTAAGGCCACCGCTGGCAGTGTGGGGGGAAGACCCGCTGCGCTCATCCGACTGCTGCCCACTTGTCTTCCCTTCTGCCTGGGGTCCCACTCCCCACATTCAGCCCATGACGGGGGACGCACTGCTTCTGGGCCGGCCCGCCCGCCCTCGGCCCCCCGAAGAGCAGGGTGTGCTCTGCCGCCGCCGCTGGCTCTCCCAAGCAAGCTCTCCGCCATCCCGGAACTGCACCGTGCCGGAAAACCCCCCTGCGTGGCACGGTTCTGGGATGGCGGAGAGCCCAGGCAAACGCTGCCCCTGCCACCGCCGCTGCTGCCGGGCACGTCCGCGCAGGAGAACTCCCCGGGAAGGGCGTTTCCCGATGGGACGCGTTACAACTACAAAAACCATCCTCGAGGAACGACAGGATTCATCAGCCCCTTGTATATGGGGGTTGATTTGGAGCCAGGTGGCTCCAGAGAGACCCCCCACCCCCACCCCACCTTCTTTTCTCTCCCTGCAAAAAACCTCAAAAGGAGGGTTTCTGCAAATCCAGGGAGAATTTCATTTCAATTCTCCTGCTTCCATTTAACCCAGCAGTCGGTGGAAATGGGGGAACCTTCCACGTCCCCCTTTTTATTTGCCCAAATTTAACTCTCTTTCCAAAGCTATTCTGGCCTTCTTGATTTGCAGGCTGCAGAGGTACGGCACGATGCAGCCTCTGTTCACGCAAGCGTTTTTCCAGGCTGTTTAATATTGCATGCTGGTTTTGGGTGGGTTTTTTTTGGGGGGAGGAAGTGGAAAAACAACGATCTGTGTCTTTTCTGTGCCAGATTTGAACCTGTATGTGTTGCAATAAAACTCTGGAAAATAGATATAGATATAGATGATGATATAGATATAGATGATGATATAGATAGATGATAGATGATAGATGTTATTAAATATATATATACACTGCTCAAAAAAATAAAGGGATCACAAAAATAAGACATCCTAGATCTGAATGAATGAAATATTTGTATCAATTACTTTGTTCATTACATAGTTGAATGTGCTGACAACAAAATCACACAAAAATTAGCAATGGAAATCAAATGCAGCAACCCATGGAGGTCTGGATTTGGAGGTACACTCAAAATTAAAGTGGGAAAAAACACTACAGGCTGATCCAACGTTGATGTAATGTCCTCAAAACAAGTCAAAATGAGGCTCAGTAGTGTGTGTGGCCTCCACGTGCCTGTATGACCTCTCTACAACGCCTGGGCATGCTCCTGATGAGGTGGCAGATGGTCTCCTGAGGGATCTCCTCCCACACCTGGACTAAAGCATCCCCCAACTCCTGGACAGTCTGTGGTGCAACGTGGCGTTGGTGGATGGAGCGAGACATGATGTCCCAGATGTGCTCAATTGGATTCAGGTCTGGGGAACGGGCGGGCCAGTCCATAGCATCAATGCCTTCGTCTTGCAGGAACTGCTGACACACTCCAGCCACATGAGGTCTAGCATTGTCTTGCATTAGGAGGAACCCAGGGCCAACCGCACCAGCATATGGTCTCACAAGGGGTCTGAGGATCTCATCTCGGTACCTAATGGCAGTCAGGCTACCTCTGGCGAGCACATGGAGGGCTGTGCGGCCCCCTAAAGAAATGCCACCCCACACCATTACTGACCCACTGCCAAACTGGTCATGCTGGAGGATGTTGCAGGCAGCAGAACGTTCTCCACGGCGTCTCCAGACCCTGTCACGTCTGTCACGTGCTCAGTGTGAACCTGCTTTCATCTGTGAAGAGCACAGGGCGCCAGTGGCAAAGTTGCCAATCTTGGTGTTCTCTGGCAAATGCCAAACGTCCTGCACGGTGTTGGGCTGTCAGCACAACCCCCACCTGTGGACGTCGGGCCTTCATACCACCCTCATGGAGTCTGTTTCTGACCGTTTGAGCACACACACACACATTTGTGGCCTGCTGGAGGTCATTTTGCAGGGCTCTGGCAGTGCTCCTCCTGTCCCTCCTTGCACAAAGGCGGACGTAGCGGTCCTGATGCTGGGTTGTTGCCCTCCTACGGCCACCTCCACGTCTCCTGATGTACTGACCTGTCTCCTGGTAGCACCTCCATGCTCTGGACACTACGCTGACAGACACAGCAAACCTTCTTGCCACAGCTCGCATTGATGTGCCATCCTGGATGAGCTGCACTACCTGTGCCACTTGTGTGGGTTGTAGACTCCGTCTCATGCTACCACTAGAGTGGAAGCACCGCCAGCATTCAAAAGTGACCAAACCATCAGCCAGAAAGCATAGGAACTGAGAAGTGGTCTGTGGTCACCACCTGCAGATCCACTCCTTTATTGGGGATGTCTTGCTAACTGCCTATGCTTTCCACCTGTTGTCTATTCCATGTGCACAACAGCATGTGAACTTGATTGTCAATCAGTGTTGCTACCTAAGTGGACAGTTTGATTTCACAGAAGTGCGATTGACTTGGACTTACATTGTGTTGTTTCAGTGTTCATTGTGAAGGAAAGGAAAGGAGAAAGGAAAGGAAAGGGGAGGAGGAGAAGAGAAAAAAGAAAAAAAGAAAGGGGAGGGAAGAGGGAAAGGAAAGGGAGGAGGGAAAGAAGGAAAGGAAAAGAAAGAAGGAAAGGAAAGGAAAGAAGGAAAGGAAAGGAAAGAAGGAAAGGAAAGGAGGGGAAGGGGAGGGGGAGGAGAGGAGAGGGGAAAGGGGAGGGGGAGGGGAAAGGAAAGGAAAGAAGGGAAGGGAAGGGAAGAAAAACTTATGACCACAATTGAGCCCAAAATTTTGGTTGCTAAGCAAGAGCGTTGTTAAGTGAGTTTCACCACATTTTACAATTTGGCCACGCCCACCCAGTCACCTGACCACCAAGCATGCCCAACGAGTTACCTGACCTCCAAGCCATGCCCACAAAATAAGCCATGCCCACAGAACCGGTAGGGGAAATTTTTAGATTTCACCACTGGTTTGGACCTTTTGTGATTTATCTGTCATCTATATGAAAATGTGTTTTTTCTGGGTTTGTTTGTGTTTTAATTGCTGTTGTGAAATTTCCTTTGTGATGTGTGGGGACGTAACTGGCCCAAGAGGTGAGAGGAGATTAGCATTAGCATTTTTAGCATTGACTTATATACCGCTTCACAGTGCTTTACAGCCCTCTCTAAGCGGTTTACAGAGTCAGCATATTGCCCCCAACAATCTGGGTCCGCATTTTACTGACCTCGGAAGGATGGAAGACTGAATCAACCTTGATGCAAAGATGCAAATCTTAAGGTGTTTTGTTGTCTTGATTTAATCTTGTTGGCCTAATCAGTTTCAGTTCCTGGTTTATTCTGCTGTCTATTTGGATATTTCTTTAGCCAAGTCTGGTTTTACAATGTATACATTGTTTTGTGAATGAAACTTAGTTTCCTTAAGCTTTGCTTGCAGGCTGTTTTAGTGGGGGAAAGACGGGGGCTGCTTTTTGTCTTTGTTAAGGATATTTTTCTCTTCTTCTCTAGGGGAAATATTCTATTCTGCTTTTCTTATTCTATGGCATAATTTATTCTGGGGAGGGGGGCCCTTCCTACAATTCCCCCATTTTGGGCTATATATTTACACATATTGCCCAACCTATGCCCTGTCAGAATAGACTCTGTACTTCTTGTTTATTTGGCACATCATGAGGAATATTTAGTTGGCATCCCTACTTGGGTGTCTGTTGAGATGGGAGGTGATCTTTAAGGTTACTGAAGCAAGGGAAAAGCACTGGTAGAGGCAGCAGAGAAGGATTCCCATGATGGTTATGGCGGTGGCTCCCAAAAGGAGAGCTTTCGGCCAATGAAGGGACAAAAGTCCTGTTAAGTCAAAAGGAAATTTATAGTATCCAATATTTTGTGCAAATTCTTTTAGATCAGGGGTGTCAAACTCAATTTAATTGAGGGCCACATCAGCATTATGGTTGCCCTCAAAGGGCCAGTTACATGTAAGATTATGACAACTTCTAGCAGCCAGGTGGGCATGGCTGGGTAGTCGTAGCTGGGTGGTCACGGCTGGGTCGCCGCGAGTAGGTGGACATGGCTGGGTGGGCATGGCCAGCTTGACGCCGCTCACTGGGGATGGCTGGGTCGGGACGGAACAAGATGTACCTGCTAACTCGACATGGGGACAATTCGGTGCTCTACAACAGGGGTGTCAAACTCGATTTCATTGAGGCCAACATCAGGGTTGTGTTTGACCTCGGGGGGCCAGGGTGAGCGTGGCCAAAGTGGGTGTGGCCAGTTCGATGTCATTTGTGTCGGGGGCGCCTGTGGCGGCCTGAGCACTTTGCCAGCAAAAACAGGCTCCCGAGCTCCGTTTTCGGCTACGATAGCCTCCTGCAACCCTCTGCCAGTGAAAACGGAGCTTGGGAGGGCTGCGCGGCCCTCCCAAGCTCCATTTTCACTGGCAGAGGCACTGCGGGCCGGTCCTTCACTGTTTCCAGGGTGGCCCCACAGGCCAGATCTAAGCAACCCACCGGCCGCATCCGGCCCCCAGGCCTTGAGTTTGACACCCCTGCTCTACAAGCTCCTTGCCTCCCCAAACTGCTGGCAGCCAAGCGCATGCGCGCACGCACACACACACATTCTAAGATTGGGGACTTTTAAATTTTTTTTTATTGTTTTTCAGTTTTAAACATCATATCATTATAACACAGATCTACACCCATTTTTATACATTATTATTTTGTTGGTAAAGTCCATACAGTATTTCCTTATATTTATAAAATCCTCCATCATCTTCGTCGTCTCGTATTATCGCTCAATCTTTCCTTTTTTCCTTAGTCCAATCGTACAGTTTTGTCCATATCTCATATTCCGAATTACTTTTCCCTTTAAGTTCAATAGTTAACATGTCCATTTCAGCACATTTATATATTTTATCCATTAATACATTCTCTGGCGGTGTTTGGCTGTTCTTCCAATATTGTGCATATGCAATTCTTGCCGCGGTTATGATATGTAATATTAAATATTGGATGTTCTTGGGATGTTGTTTCCTTATTATTCCAAGTAGAAAGAGTTCCGGTGTATATTCTATTGTTCTTCCTGTAATATCCTGTAACCAATTGTAAACTTTTTTCCAATAACCTTTCGCTTCAGGACACGTCCACCACATATAACCGCTTTGGTCACTCTGATGGATGATCTCTGGTGAGCCCGAGATAGGGGTTATTCCTCTATCTTGGTGCTACTTGACCTCTCAGCTGCTTTCGATAGCATTGACCATGGTATCCTTCTGTGCCCGCTAAGGGAGCTGGGAGTGGGAGGCACCGTATTACGGTGGTTCTCCTATCTCTCTGACCGGTCACAGTCGGTGTTGACAGGAGGGCAGAGGTCGACCCCCAGGCCCCTCGTGTGTGGGGTGCCTCAGGGCTCTGTCCTCTCGCCTATCCTATTTAACATCTACATGAAACCACTGGGTGAGATCATCCGACGACATGGGGTGAGGTTCCATCAATATGCTGATGATACTCAGCTATATATATCTACCCCATGTCAGTTCAGTGAAGCGGTAGAAGTGATGTGCCAGTGCCTGGACGAGGTGAGGATCTGGATGGGAGTCAATCGGCTCAAGCTCAACCCTGACAAGACTGAGTGGCTATGGATATTTCCTACGAAGGACCACATTGATGGCCCTTCTTTAGTCCTGGGGGGAGAGAGATTGACCCCCTCAGAGCGGGTTCGCAATTTGGGTGTCCTCCTAGATCCACAGCTAACTTTAGAACAACATCTGACGGCTGTGGCTAGGGGGACCTTTGCACAGGTTCGCCTGGTGCACCAATTGCGACCCTATCTCAATCAGGAGGCTTTACTCATGGTCACTCATGCCCTTATCACCTCATGTCTTGATTATTGCAATGCGCTCTACATGGGGCTACCCTTGAAGAGTGTTCGAAGACTTCAGCTAGTCCAGAATGCAGTGGCGCGAGCTGTGGTGGGTGCATCTCGATTCACCCACGTTACAACCATACTGCACGAGCTGCACTGGCTACCCATTGGTCTCCAGACACAATTCAAGGTGTTGGTTATGACCTTTAAAGCCCTACATGGCTCAGGACCAGACTATCTCTGAGACCGTCTGCTCCCTCACACGTCCCAGAGACCAGTAAGATTTATTTTATTTATTTATTTATTTGGCATTCTTATATGCCGCCCAACTCCCGGAGGACTCCGGGCGGCGTACAACAGCAAAAAATACAAGAAACCAATAATAAATATGCATTTAAAAACAAATATAAAAATTAAAACCGTAATATTAAAAGTATACAATAACCATTCAACAATCATACATACTTGGGGTGAGCTCAATGGATTACGCTCTACCCTCAGCCTGCAGGAAGAGCCATGTCTTAACAGCCTTGCGGAAGGCCAGCAGAGTGGGGATAGTTCGGGTCTCTGGGGGAAGTTGGTTCCAGAGCACGGGGCCGGCCACAGAGAAGGCTCTCCCCCTAGGGCCCGCCAGCCGGCATTGCTTGGCCAACGGGACCTGGAGGAGGCCAACTCTGTGGGCCCTAACCGGTCAAAGGGAAGTGTGAGGCAGAATGCGGTCCCGGAGATAACCTGGTCCTAAGCCATGAAGGGCTTTAAAGATGGTGATCAACACCTTGAATCGGACCTGGAGACCGATGGGCAACCAATGCAGCTGGCGGAGTACAGGTGTCACGTGGGTGTACCTTGGCACACCCACCACAGCACGCGCAGCCGCATTTTGCACCAGCTGAAGTCTCTGGATACTCTTCAAGGGTAGCCCCATGTAGAGCGCGTTGCAGTAGTCCAGACGGGAGGTGACAAGGGCATGAGTGACCGTGAGTAGAGCCTCCTTCTCCAGGTATGGCCGCAACTGGTGCACCAGGCGAACCTGTGCAAAGGCCCCCCTAGCCACAGCGGAAAGATGGTGATCCAATTTTAGCTGTGGATCTAGGAGGACTCCCAAGTTGCGGACCTGATCTGAGGGAGTCAGTTTCGCTCCCTCGAACATCAAGGAGGGACAATTGTCTTGGTCCTTAGGAGGCAATATCCAAAGCCACTCAGTCTTGTCGGGATTAAGTCTGAGTCTGTTCCTCCCCATCCAGATCCTAATGTCGGCCAGGCATCGGCACATTACATCGACTGCCTCCCTGAAGTCAGGTGATGTACAGCTGGGTGTCATCAGCGTACTGGTGGTAACGCACCCCATGTCTGCGGATGATCTTCCCCAGCGGTTTCATGTAAATGTTAAACAGGATGGGCGAGAGAACCGACCCCTGAGGCACCCCACATGATAGGGGCCTAGGGGACGATCTCTGTCCTCCTGTCAACACCGACTGCATCCTGTCGGCGAGATAAGAGGAGAACCACCGTAAAACGGTGCCTCCCACCCCCAACTCGCCGAGACGATGCAGAAGGATACCATGGTCAATGGTATCGAACGCCGCTGAGAGGTCAAGTAGCACCAGGATGGAGGAATTACCCCCATCCCGGGCCTGCCAGAGATCATCCATCAGAGCGACCAAGGCAGTTTCTGTACTGTAGCCGCGCCTGAAACCCGACTGATAAGGATCTAGATGATCTGTTTCATCCAGAAGCTGCAGAAGCTGAGTAACCACCACCTTCTCAACAACTTTCCCCAGAAAGGGCAAGTTGGAGACCGGACGATAGTTCTTCAAGTCAGCTGGATCCAGGGAAGGCTTCTTCAGGAGGGGTCTCACCACCGCAGTTTTTAATGACTGCGGTACGGATCCCTCCCTCAGAGAAGCGGTGACCACCGCCCGGATCCAGCTGCATGCCACCTCTCTGCTGGCCGAAACCAACCAGGAGGGGCACGGGTCCAATAAACAGGTGGAGGTACCCATCGCCCCCACCGCTCTGTCCATATCTTCGGGAGAAACAGGCCCAAACTCTTCCCATAATGGTGAACTAAGACTAGCCCCTGTCACCTCTATGGACTCTGCCCAGCTAGAGTCCAGGTTTAACCGAATCTGAGCGACTTTATCAGACAGAAACTCAGCAAATTCCTCAGCTCTGCCTTGTAAGTGTTCCTCGCTCCCCCCTTTGGCAAGGAGGGAGCGAGTCACCCTAAACAAGGCGGCCGGGCGAGAATCTGCGGACGCAATAAGAGCGGAAAAATTAGATCGTTTTTACCGCCCTTATCGCCACTAAATAAGATCTGATGTAAATTCTTAATAGTGTTCGATCAGACTCGGTTTTGCTGGCTCTCCAGCGGCGTTCTAGACGTCTCTTCTGGCGTTTCATCTCCCGGAGCTCCTCGGTAAACCAGGGAGCTTTCCGGGATCCACTGCCGCGGAGAGGTCGCTTAGGCGCAATTCGGTCTAACGCCCCTGATGCTGCGGTGTTCCAAGCAGCCACCAGGGAATCAGCCGAGTTGTGTACCAGGGTTTCAGGTATTTCCCCGAGCTCCCTCTGGAATCCTTCCGGTTCCATTAGGCGCCTGGGGCAGAACCACCTAGTCGGTCCCGCCTCCCTGCAGGGGAGGAGTGGGGCTGCGAAATCCAACCTCAGTAGGAAATGATCTGACCATGACAGTGGGGTGATGACTATATCCCTGATCTTCAGATCATCTCTCCACTGCCCCGAAAGAAAGACTAGGTCGAGCGTGTGACCGCCCTCATGAGTCGGACCCTGGATTACTTGGGTCAGGTCCATGGTTGTCATGGAATCCATGAACTCCTGAGCCACCCCGGAGGTTTCGCCAGCCGATGGCAAGTTGAAATCCCCCAGGACCATAAGCCTAGGGAACTCAACTGCCAAGCCGGCTACTGCCTCAAGTAGCTCAGGCAGGGCCTTACTTACGCAGCTGGGAGGCAGGTATGTTAAGAAAAGGCCCACCTGAACCCCTAAGTCCAACTTCAAAAGGAGCGTCTCACACCCAACAATCTCCGGGGCAGGGATCCTACAAGGGTGCAGACTTCCGCGCGTTATTATTGCCGCTCCTCCCCCCCTTCCCTGGGGTCGCGAATGGTCCTGCACCGAGAAACCAGGTGGGCATATCTCAGAGAGAGCTACTCCCCCCTCCTGACCCAGCCAGGTCTCGGTAATGCATACCAGGTCTGCCCCCTCCTCCGTGATTAAATCACATATCAGGGGGGCTTTGTTGGTAATTGACCTGGCGTTAAGCAGCAGCATCCTGAACCCAGGGCCCTGAGAACCCTGGTTGCCAGGTGTCCGGGTTGAGCAAGATGGAACCAAATCAGAGGGGCCAGAACAAGGGATCGCTTGTAGACAGCGAGGTCTTATTCCCCGAGAGCGGCCCACCCCTCTGCTCCCGCCATATCTGCCTCTTCCCATTATGACCGAGATGTTCCGGCTCTCTTCCCCACCAGAGACCCCATCCCCCTCCCTGCTGGTCCCCCCCTTTCCTGCAGGCCATACATACCATTCTCTCCGGCCAGGGTAATTTCGTCCCGTCCTCCCCCCGCTTCTGTTACTACACTCAGCGGGTGGGGGTGGAAATCCAGTCCCTGACTCTTCCATTTTCAATAATCATGCAACACATATATATCCATCTCACTCATCCACAATCCACATTCAAACCCCAATCACACTTCGGAGAAGGAGGGAGCAAATTAAAATAGGATTAAAACGGAAGGCAAAGTCCTCCACATGAGGAAGGTGCGTGCTAGGGGAGCAAGTTCTGCACATTTCCTCAGCTTTCCAGAATGTTCTAAGATCTAAGAGGGAGAGAGGTCTCCCTTCTTTCCCTAGCCTTGAGGGAACCAAAGTTCCTGTCTCCATAATCTGCAATTGTCCTCCAGTCCGGAACGGGTTCCACATTTTCCAAACAGTCGCTGGTTCGATTTACATAGCCCTAGATCCCACAGAGTTGGGCTTCTCCGGGTCCCGTCAGCCAAACAGTGTCGGCTGGCGGGACCACGGGGAAGAGCCTTCTCTGTGGCTGCTCCGGCTCTCTGGAACCAACTGCTGCCTGAGGTCCGTACCACCCCCACCTTGCTGGCCTTCCGAAAAGCCGTTAAGACCTGGCTCTTGCGGCAGGCCTGGAACTAATAACCCATAGAGAAGATGTGTGATTGTAAGGATTTTATAAGTGTGATATATTTTAATGTGTTTTTAGATGTTTTAGGTGTTTTTATTGTGTCTTTGTTGGTTTCTGGTTGTGAGCCGCCCAGAGTCCATGCTGAGTTGGGCGGCATATAAGCTAAACCAAATAAATAAATATGAGTAAGATTGGGGACTTTTATCCACACAGGAAGGAGAGGGCCTTCTCATCAAGCCCAGGCATGATTGGCAGTTTGCAAGCTCAGATGTGGATAAAAGTCTCCAAGTTTGGAATGGTTTGTGTGTGTGTGTGTGCACAGCACACCAAAGGAGATGTTCTTTTCCCAATCCCAGACATCATTGGCATTTCCCTGCCAGGTGCCCCCTCCCAGCAAAGCAGGAGGTGGAGAACGACGCTGCTGCGTGTGGAACCGCGGAGGAGAAAGTTTGCTGGAAGCAGTTTCCTCCGAGTCCAACTTCTGCCTTGACAGATCTCTGGAGAGCAAGAGGAGTAGGCAGGGGAGCAGCACTCCCAGGTCCTGCACGACGGAGGCTGGCCCTTCTCGAAAGGGAATCTCCATTTCCAATCATGCATGGTAAGGATGCTGGCTTGTTGGGACAGCCTTCCCTCATGCAGCTCCCCTACCACCCCCTCCTCCTCTCCAGAGATCTGTCAAGGCAGAAGTTGGACTCGAAGGAAACTGCTTCCTGCAAAATTTCTCCGCACTTCCACATGCAGCAGTGTCATTCTCCATCCTGGGGTGGAACCAGCCTTCAGGAATTGGGTAGACCTCAGCCAATCAGGTTAGGACCGAGCCAGTAATTTAAATACTCCGTAGGATCCGCCATGTTCCCCAGATCTGACTCGGTCCACTCAAGAGGAAGGTCATGGCCAAACTCCTGTCCTGAAAACTTCTTTGTTCTTAGGGCCTTTCTTTCCCTTTATTAACCTTTCTTACCTTCTTGTTGAGGATTTTCTCTTCCTAGGTCTTCCCACCCTATCAGTTATCTCTTCCTTAACCTATTTTATTAAAAAAAGAAAGAAAGAAAAAGAAAAGAAAAAGAAAAAGAAGAAAAAGAAGAAGGGAAGCAAGGAAGGAGAAGGGAAGAGGAATCCTCTTAAACAGAGGTCCCTTTGAGGACTGGATAGCCAAATCGCCAGCAGAGGAACTCGCAGCAACACACCGGCAAGGTTTGGAGAGCGTGATCCGGCTTCCCCCTCCTCCCCTTAACCCCCCCTCTTCCTCCAAGCAGCCTGCTACGCTGTTTACCATTGGAAACGGCAGGGAAACTTGAGACGATCTCGCTTCAGCAGGGTTCAGCTCGGAGTGGGGGGGAGGAAAGCAAGGGAATCGGCCGATTTCCAGCGTGGGCCTGTTTCTTACCGGGGGACAGAACGAGGGGGAGGAACGAACGAAGAACAGAAGCGAGGCAGGCATATTTTCCCTCGTTTAAATTCCACGCTCCAGCTGGAGTTCCCAGCACCACTGCCCCCGCCCTCTTCCTGCTGCGATCTTGCAAGCAAGCACAAAGGCTCAGCAGGGGGGCAGCAATACGGCAATCGCTCCAGGGCGATATAGGCCGCTGGGATTCCCCCACACACACTGCCAGCCCCCTCAGCAAGGCAGAAGGACGCTGCTGAGTTTTCTTGCAGCGTCCAGTAGAAGAAGGTGAAGAAAACCGGGGGGGGGGGAACCATTTCCAGGCCCAGCTTCTTAGCAGCCCTGAGTTGTCTCGGGCCAAGGGCTAGCAGCACAGCCGGAACAACCTGAGCCTTCTCGGGTGGACCGGTGGGGCAGAGCACGTGGTGCCTACCTAAAGGGGCCATTTAAAGAGGCCTCCACGTGGCGCGCCAGGGGGTGCCCATCTTTGGAAAGATTAGGAGGGGCGGAGCCTTCCTCATTCCACCCCCAGCCAACAACCACAGGATGGTGGGCAGGAACTCAAAAGAGGCTCAAGCATCAGGCAAACGATCAAAAAATCCAATCAGTCATCAGAACAGGATACAGCCTCTTCACCAGAGCGATCCCCCCCTGCAAGGCCCCATCAAGAGCCACAGTTCAGGCAGAGGAGAGACTCCATAGGATTTTAGAAGAATTGAGTGATAGGGCCCAAGCAGAGGTGGAGAGCTCTCAGGCCCAAGAGGAGTGCCCCAGTCAGGAACCGGGACCAGTAGGAATGGATCCATTAGATATGGATGCTGATGTTCTGGCCAGATCCAGAGGAGATCCATGGGGGCGTTCATGTACAGCAGAGCAACCCAGATCACAGGCACAGGGGGCACCTGGGACAGAACAAACAGTGATCAACACTTCAAACCTTAGAGCATTGATGGAACAGGTACTAGAGCAGGCCATTGCAGACAGATTAGACAACCTATCGAGAGCAGGGTCTTCCACAGCGGCCTCCACCTCATCATCATCTAGGGGCGCAAAGAGAGCTGCCAGCAGGAAGGAACGCCCATCCAATAAACATAGTTCAGAGGATTCTTCTGATGAATCAGTCCTTGATAATCCTAAAGATGAGGAACCTAGAGAGGATGATTCCAAATGGGATCTATCAGAGGATGAGGAGGTCCCCAAGGAGGTGCCTCCCACATCGGGCCTGTTTCCACCTAGCCTGTTTAGGTCCTTATTGCTCAAGGCTCAGGCAGTGGCCAGGATTAAATTACCAAAAGTTATTACAGACTCAAATGCAGAGGAACAACCTAATCACTTCTATCTAGAATCCAGGCCAGAGGTGGACTTTATGCCTATCCCACAGATGTTCGTAGATGCGGTGGAGAAACACAGAACCACTCCAGCGGCTGGCCCATCCACTTCCTCACAGGACAAGAAATTTTACAACGTTGCCTCTAACCTCTCTGAATTACTTTCAGTCCCCACAGTAGATGCGCCCATCAGGGCACTGCATTCTTCCACAACAGTCCCGGGAGAACCAGAGGAGATCCTGAAACCAGAGGAAAGGCGCATGGATCAGACACTGGTCAAGAATTTCCAGTCAGCGGCCTGGGCAGTGAAAGCATCCTCCACATCCTCCTTCTTCGCGCGCGTGACTCTTGTGTGGCTGGAGCAGCTTCAGGATCACATCCCACCCTCGAACACGAGGGCGCAACAGGACATCAATAAGATATTCGCAGCGGTGCAGTTTTGGGCAGATACTTCTCTGCAAGCATCACGTTTTGCAGCTACGGCAATGAATTCCTCCATAGTGGCCAGGCGGCTGCACTGGCTCAGGAAGTGGCAGGCAGACCCACGTCAGAAATGGAAGCTGGCAGCGGAGCCCATCAAGGGAGGATCACTCTTCGGAGCCACACTGGAACCTCTCCTCGTTGAGACCAGCGACAAGAGAAAGGTCCTGCCCTCTATCACACGCAAGGGGTTCATAAGATCCACACCGTACACCCGGCGGCCCTTTCGTCCCTCTGACCAGGGATCTTCCTCCTCCCGGTCCCCAGGTCAGTACTCCTCAAGACAGACAACCAGATAGGGGTGGCAGGGGGAAGCACTTTCGTAAACAACCGCGAGGGGCTCCTTCAGGCAGACCCTTCCGCAGAGGCAGATGGTAGCTCCAGGAGTGCCCCCATAGGGGGCAGGATTGCCCAGTTTTGGCAGGCCTGGGAGCATTCAACTCAGGACTCCTGGGTACAGAACTCCGTACGCAGGGGGCTGAAGTTGGAATTCATCTCATTCCCACCCAGATCCTTCATTAAGTGTTCAGTTTCCTTTGTCTACTCCAAACGTAAATTGATGGAAGAAGCAATTAAACACCTAGATTCCATCAGGGCCATACAGCCAGTACCACCCTCCCAGCGGGGGCGGGGTTTCTATTCTATCCTTTTTGTGGTCCCAAAGTCATCGGGGTTGGAGAGCCATCCTGGACTTGAAAAGATTAAACAAATATTTGGTGTATAAACGTTTCAAAATGCACTCCCTGTCTTCCATTCTTTCTCTGATACGCCAGGGGGATTACATGGCATCCCTAGATCTCACGGAAGCATACCTGCATGTCCCTATATTCAAACCCCATAGGCATTTCCTAAGATTTTGTTACAACAATCAACATTATCAATATAGGGCTCTTCCATTCGGCCTTTCATCAGCCCCCAGGGTGTTCACCAAGATAATGGCCCTGGCGGCCAGGCTGCGGACCAAATCTATCCGTATCCATTGCTATTTGGATGATATCTTAGTACATGCTCCCTCTAAAGGTTTGGCTCAACAGCATGTGGAAATCATCATAGACACCTTCCAGGAACACGGGTTCTCCGTTAACTGGGAAAAGAGCCTTCTCAACCCGTGCACGTCCATACAGCACCTGGGAGCAGTGATCAATTCCCTTGACTGTACGGTCTGCCTCTCCTCAGAAAGGCAGGACAGCATTAGGCAGTTAGCCACCCAGGTACGGGGGGAACAGAAGACATCCCTAGAATCATTATCCTCCCTCCTGGGAAAGATTGTTTCCTGCATAGCAATCACCCCATGGGCTCGCTTACACGCAAGAGAACTCCAATGGTTCCTGTTACCATTCCAGAAAGCTGGTCGGGGCTCATCTTCTATTAAAGTTCAACTTCCCTCACAGGTTCAAAGGTCGCTCGATTGCTGGACTTCCTCAGCAATATCCAAAGGCACCTCGTTCAGGGTCACACACAGAAGAACGATTACAACCGATGCAAGTCTGACAGGCTGGGGCGCTCACTCGGAGGGACTCATAGCTCAAGGTCAGTGGTCACCGGGGGAGGCAGCACACTCCATCAACTGGTTGGAGCTGAGAGCAGTATCCCTGGCTCTGAAACACTTTCAGCACCTGGTCTTGGACTCCGATGTTCTGGTCCTCACAGACAACATTTCCACCAAGGCACACATCAATCGCCAAGGGGGGACCAAATCCAAATCCCTCCAGGCCGAAGCAATGAGTCTGGGACTGTGGGCGGAGAGACACGTACGGTCGATCACATCAGACCACATATCAGGGGTTCACAACTCACAGGCGGACTGGCTCAGCCGCACTCAGGTAGATCAAGCGGAGTGGAGACTTCACCCCCGCATATTCCATCAGATAGTCCAGAGACTCGGTCAGCCGCTGGTGGACCTCTTCTCCACTCCCAGCAATTCCCACTTACCAAGGTTCTTCACACGATTCCAGTCGCTGGGGGCGGAGCAGACGAACGCCCTCAGGTGCCAGTGGTCTCAAGAGCTCCTATATGCATTCCCACCATTAACAGTGATTCCGGAGCTAATTCACAAAATTCTAGTGGAGCGGGCAGAGATAATCCTCATAGCCCCGTTCTGGCCACGAAGAACTTGGTTTGCAGACCTCCAGGCTCTCTCGGTCACCAGACCATGACGCTTGCCAGTGTCAGAGGACTTGCTGTCACAGGGGAGCATCCATCACCCAGACCCAGCCTGGTTACAACTGACTGCATGGAGATTGAGTGGAACGACCTTCTAAGTCAGGATTACGACCAGGAAGTCATCATCATTATGCAGGCAGCCCGCCGTCCCTCCACAAATCACATTTATGCGGCTACATGGAGGGCATTCTGCGCTTGGTGCAGTGAGGAAGGGCTCTCACCGTTATGCATCCCCCTGCCTAAGGTTTTGAGATTCCTGAACCACGGTCTCAATAGGGGACTAGCACCTAACACTCTTCGCAGACAAGTGGCTGCTCTTTCTTCGGTGTTAGCATGTGACAATTATGACTCTCTATCCCAATGTCCAGCAATCCGTCGCTTCCTGAGGGGAGCAACTAACTTACACCCAGCTACGGTACATAGATACCCAACCTGGAACCTGCAACGGGTCCTGTCATCCCTCACGGGGCCTCCATATGAGCCGCTTAGGGAAGCATCACGACGCCACCTCACCATGAAGGTAGCCTTTCTGGTTGCCATCACTTCTGCCCGACGCATCTCCGAATTGTCAGCCTTGTCAGTCCGGAAGGATCTCTGTATCTTTCAACCAAGCAAGGTAACTCTCAGAATCGATCCGTCATTCATTCCCAAGATCAATTCCGTATTTCACAGGTCTCAGGAGCTGATTCTCCCCTCCTTCTGCGCACAACCAGCGCACCCATCTGAAAGACGATGGCATTCATTAGACGTGCGCAGGGCGCTCAAAATATACCTGAACCGCAGGAAGACGGAAGCACTCTTTGTGGGGTTCCACACCAGATCCCTGGGAGACAAGGCGTCGTTGGCTACCATAGGACGTTGGATCCGGGGCACCATCGCCAAGGCATACGAGCTCAGCGGCATGCCAGCACCAACAGGAATTACGGCACATTCCACCAGAAGTGCATCCACTTCTGCACCCACGTGACACCTATACTCCGCCAGCTGCATTGGTTGCCCATCGGTCTCCGGGTCCAATTCAAGGTGTTGATCATCATCTTTAAAGCCCTTCATGGCATAGGACCAGGTTATCTCCGGGACCGCATTCTGCCTCACACTTCCCTTCGACTGGTTAGGGCCCACAGAGTTGGCCTCCTCCAGGTCCCGTCAGCCAAGCAATGCCGGCTGGCAGGCCCTAGGGGGAGGGCCTTCTCTGTGGCGGGCCCCGCGCTCTGGAACCAACTTCCTCCGGAGACCCGTACCATCCCCACCCTGCTGGCCTTCCGAAAAGCCGTTAAGACATGGCTTTTCCTGCAGGCTGGGGGTAGAGTCTAATCCATTCGAGCTCACCCCCGAGTATGTATGGTTGTTGGAGGGTTTTAAGATTGAATTTTTAATTTTTATATTGATTTTAAGCAATGTTTATTGTTGGTTGTTCTTGTATTCTTTTTTGCTGTACCTGAGTCCCTCGGGAGTTTGGCGGCATATAAGAAAGCCTAAATAAATAAATAAATAAATAAATCCACATCGGCAGCCTGGAACACACAAGCCTCGCTGGAAGAGGTATGCCGGGCGGCAACCTGGGCGCAACCATCCCAGTTTATCCGACATTACAAGATAGATAAATTTGCTTCAGCGGATGCAGCGTTTGGAAGGAGGGTGCTACAGCAAGTAGTTGACATTCAATAGGAGCAGAAATTGTGCTAACCCTCCCTGGGACCCCTGCTTTGGTATGTCCCAATTCCTGAAGGCTGGTTCCACCCCAGGATGGAGAATAAGCGTTGTCTTCTTACCTGAACGCCTCTTCTCATCTGGTGGAACCAGCCTTCAGTTCCCACCCTTGTATATAGTTAGGTAATTATGCTAGAGATTCAATTTCTTTCTATTATTAGATTTCTTCCTAGTTTCTTATTCTATAGTGACAGGAGTTTTCTCAGGTAACAACGAACTGAGTAGCCACGCCCGAGTCCAGTTTCGGGATTCGTCAGATCTGGGGAACATGGCGGATCCTACGGAGTATTTAAATTACTGGCTCGGTCCTAACCTGATTGGCTGAGGTCTACCCAATTCCTGAAGGCTGGTTCCACCAGATGAGAAGAGGCGTTCAGGTAAGAAGACAACGCCTATCCTCTGCCTTCTGTGGGAGGCCAGGCATGACTGGGAAGGGGGATCCGGAGGTCTCCAGTGGAGGAAGGTGAGATCAGGGTGAGCCCCAAAGCCTTGTCCACCAGAGGAGCTTCACCGTCCCTCTCAGGCCACACGGAGGACTCCCGGATGTTGGCATGGGCTACCCAGAGCCCTGGGCAGCGGAGGGCAAGCGCCCAACCCTCAAGCTCCCGGGGCACTGGTACCCCGTAGCCCAGCCCTGCCCCGCTTCCCCGATGGGGCACCCGGCCACACTTACCACCTCCTCGAGGCTGCTGCTGCTGTGCTCGCTCTCCTTGGCCAGGTTGCTCATGGTGGGTGTGGGAGGGCAAAGTGCATGGGTCAGAGGGAGGCCCACTCCCTCTCCATGCGAGGAGACCCGGCTTTGTAAGCAAAGCATACTCAGTGATAGGGTGGGAAACCACCAGGAGGTGGGGGCAAGGGGATGGCGAGAGGGCAGCAGGGCTGGTGGCCAAGTGCTAAGGCAGGACTTCCCTCAGACCCTCCCTCCTTCTCATTCTCATCTCCTTCCTTCTTCCCTCCCTCCCTCCTTCCTTCCCTCCCTCTCTCCCTCCCTCCTCCTTCCCCTCCCTCCTCCTTCCTTCCTTCCTTCCCCTCCCTCCCTCCTTCCTTTCTTCCTTCCTTCCTTCTTACCTACGTACCTCTGTCCATGCCCAGGAGGGGAGGGGGAGAGGGTGGCAGTGCTGCCACTGGCTGTGACTTTCCCACGTGGGGGCGGGAGCCGTTCGAAGTGAAAGGGAAGCACTTGCGGCCTGCGGGGCCATGGAGGTGGCAGAGGTGCTGGTGGCTGATGTGGCACTGCTTCTGGGGCTCTAGGCGCTGATCTACAACAACTTCGTGCAGAGTGGATTTGATTTAAATCAAGTCGATTTAAATCACTATTTAAATCATGATTTAAATCACTAATAAAAAGGCTTGATTTAAATCAACTCGATTTAAATCATAATTTTTAAAGTGCAACTGTCATCTCTGTCCTGCAGTGGCTTCTCCTCTGACCTGCTGTTGACTCACCGACAGTCCCAATATTGCAGAATATATAGCCTCATGCTACATGTAACTAAGCTCCATTTCATGCTGAATAAACTAAATTATTAATGTTTCTTCAATAGAAAACTCTCTTTAGATAGATTTTTACTCCAAAAGTATTTTATTAAAATAAATTTGATAAAAATCAGGAAAATCAGATTTAAATAAAAGAAATCTGATTTTTTTAAAAAAATCGATTTTTTTATTTTTTAAAAAAAATCGATTTTTATCCACCCTGACTTCGTGGCAGCTGTCCGGGAAAGTGTGACTGAACAGGTTTTTTGGCTGGTTAATTACTCTTGCCCAGGTATCTGGTTTTGGTACTTGGTTTTGTTATTGTCTGTTGATGGCTTGGCAGAGGTGCTGTCAACTGTCCCATTCATTTAGCTAGCAAAGAAAGACTCCTGGACCATTATTTAACCAAGAGTACACTTTACTGGAGCCTAAATTGTTATAGAAGAATAGTGAAGCTGGTCCTGACGTTTTCGTGCACAAACAAAGCAATTAACTTTCTCTGTTTCCTGGCCATCCCCCCCCCCCCGTTATCAACAAATGTCCAATTAGGTGCTTGTATATTGTTTGGGTAATGAGCCTTCTGTTTCACGGGCATTTCTGCTTTGCACTTGGATAGGTGACCTTGGCTAGTATTTGCTCCTCATTCCTCCGCTGGTATGCTTTGGTTTCACTTTCCCCCTCATCACATTCCTTGATTTGGATAGGTGGACAAATCTACAGCTTTCCTTCATGGGAAGAATCGCAGTAATCAAGATGAATGTGTTACCTAAAATACTATTCCTATTTCAATGTATACCGATTAAATTAGACAAAGAATTCTTCCGAAACCTAAATATAATAATAATAATAATTTATTGTCATTGTACGTATATACACAGTACACCCATACAACGAAATTCACATAACACTTCAAGACCAGTCCCAATACACATAGCAATCCCTAAAAACACGCCCCACCCACCACGAATTCCCCACCCTGAACCACTCAAACATCCATACAACAGACTAAGTAATACTATCCAACAGCTCACTGATGGTGACCCTTTAATTCATTATTAAGTGCAATTATAGCTCTGGGATAAAAACTGTTCAGAAAGCGTGTGGTCCGAGTTTTAATTGTTCTGTATCTTCTGCCAGAAGGCAACAGTCCAAAAAGATTGTAAGCAGGATGAGAAGAGTCTCTGAGAATATTGTGCAACTTCCTAGAACAGCGAGATGTGAAGATATCGTCCAGGGCTGGTAGCTGGAGCCCAATGATATTCTGGACAGTTGTAATGATTCTCTGTAGAGCTTTTTTGTCTGCTGCAGAGCTGCTCCCATACCATGCTAGAATACCATATTTCAGGACACTCTCAATAGTGCTGCGATAGTAGGACAACAGTAGATGCTGAGATAGATTTATCTTCCTGAGCATTCTCAGGAAGTACAGCCTCTTCTGAGCCTTCTTCACAAGCATGTTAACATTCATAGTCCATGAGAGGTCCTCTGAGATATAAGTACCCAGAAATTTAAAACTACTAACCCTCTCCACCTCCTCGCCATCTATGTGCAATGGCAAATGTGCATCTCTCTCCTAAAGTCAATTATCAGTTCTTTGGTTTTTTTGTTGTTAAGTATAAGATTATTCTCTTTGCACCACGCTATCAGCCCTTGTACTTCCTTTCTATAAGCAGACTCATTGTTCTTATTAATGAGCCCCACCAGTCTCATGTTCCTCTAGACCAGTGGTTCCCAACCTTTCTAATGCCGCGACCCCTTAATATAGTTCCTCATGTTGTGGTGACCCCCAAACATAAAATTATTTTCGTTGCTAATTCATAACTGTAATTTTGCTACTGTTATGAATCGTAATGTAAATATCTAATATGCAGGAGGTATTCTCCATCCTCTGAGGAGCCAGCAGTCAGGATGGGTTGTCTCCGCCTACCAGCAGTTGAGGACCGAGTCACTTTTTTTCTTTAAGTCCCTGGATCCGCCCCCTGGGGCCCCAGTTCTGACTCGTCCTCAGCAGAGCAGGACGTGGCGAAAACTCATCCCAACTGCTGGTTCCTATCTTTAGATTCTCAGGTCGTATGGATTTAAATTATTTCTTCCCTTTTACTTAATTTAAGTCTGTCCAGTCTATGGTGAGCGAGGGAGAGTGGCAAGCACGTTGAGGCTCTCTGCCTAGGCTGCCATGTGGGCTTTGGGCCTCGGCCTAACCCGCCCCCCCCTCCGACTGATTGCTCGCTCCGCGGCCGCGGCCAGAAACATCGCAGCCGTTCGAGCTTGCTCCGGCTCTGGCCGCGAAGGGATTCCCGTCGCTGTGCCCTCGCTCACCGCCATGTGGAGCAAGAGCGAGTTTGCCGTTTGCCGCACGCGGTTCTTTCGCGGGGGGAAAGCGAAACCGCCGGCAGCGGCACAGCAAAGCCAGCCGATTGCCGCCTTGGAACCTGCTAACGGAGCCTCGCTCGCGGCAGGCTCCTACATTTAAAATTGGCGCCAAAACAAGAGCGGCTTGAGCTTCAGTAGAACGGATCGCACGGAGGCTCTGTAGTGTCGGGACCGCTCCCGATCGCGCTTTCGGAGCCGGGGCGGCTGAAAGCAAGGCAGGTGATTCGGAGGGCCTTTGCCTCGAAGCGGGGGGGGGGGGAGGCCAGGTAATTCGGCCATTAACGCCCTCATTCTTCGCTACTAGCAACTTAACGAGCCCAACCATTAGTAGGATGGTGAAAGGCATGCCTCCCACCTCCTCCAAACCAGGGGGAAAACGAAAACAAAAGACGAACAGGCCCAACAATGATGAGGCTGCAGCCTCTTCTTCTCAGCCATGCAGGGCGGAGACCACGAGGGCGGAGCAGCGTAGGGATCGTACCCTGCAGAAGATTCACGACAGGGCTGCTCAGTCTAGAACCATTTCCCAGGCCAGCGATAGTCGCCCTGAAGGTGTTCCTACTCTGGAGGCCACAACCCTTCCCCAGATCTCCCCAAATCTGTGGGGCCCGGGGGGATTGGGAATGTCAGCCCCTACAGGACAAGAGGTCCATCAGGGTCTCCAACCTGACCCAGGTCTTGGGTCAGGACCAGCTCAGACCCCCCCTCCACCTACTATCCAGGGAACCAGGCCTTCACCTGCCTCGGACCCGGCCCAGTTGCCTCCTGGTCTTCCATTTGATCCGGCCTTAATACAACAATGGATTGCAATGGCGGTCCAGAGCAGTATCACGACCAATCTCCAGAATTTGGCATCCACCCTGCCCCCCTTGGGGTCGGGGGTTTCTTCTCCACAGCTGGACCCTCAACCAGGAACCAGCGCTGGATTCCTGGCTGGGGACCAGTTATCCAATATATCTGAAGAAGACAATCTTGATGATTTACCAGGAATTCAGATGGACACTATGGGTGATCTCTCAGAGGATGAAACTCCTATGCCAGCCCAACCTCCTTCTGTAGCTCTGTTCCCTCTGGGCCTTTACAAGTCCCTCCTCAGCAAGGCCAGGGCAACCGCTGGGCTATCACTACTTGATGCCCCAGCGCCATCTATAAATATACCTCTGGGGCCTATTTTCTCTTCGGTCACTCCAGAGCCGGATTCAGTTCCGGCCCCTTCATTGTTTCTAGACACAGTAAAGAATCAGTGGGCCGCTCCAGCATCTGGACCGACTCCTTCATCACTCGAACGCCAGTTCTTCAACGTGGCCTCTGAACTGGGTGATCTTCTGGAGGTTCCAACAGTAGATTCTCCTGTTTTGGCCCTCCACGCCCAGACCACCCTCCCAAGCGAATCGGAGGAAAACCTCAAGCCTGAAGATCGTAAGGTAGAACAGGTCCTGGTGTGCGCTCACCAGGCGGCAGCCTGGGCCATCAAAGCGGCATCCACATCCTCCTTCTTTGCCAGGGTGGCCCTCCTGTGGCTGAAACAACTGCAGGACTATATTCCTGATACCAACATACGGGCTCATCAGGACCTTAACAAAATCTTTGCTACTTGTCAATTCCTAGCCAATTCTACCTTGTACACATCAAAGTTCGCATCAAAGGCAATGGCTTCCGCCATCGTAGCCAGACGCATGCTCTGGCTCAAGCAATGGCCAATGGAAACTCGCCACAAATGGCGTTTAGCATCAAAGCCCCTCAAGGGCAAGCAGCTCTTTGGGGACTCCCTTGACCCGTTCCTTATTGAATCGCGAGACAAGAGGAAGATCCTGCCATCACTCTCTCGCAGAGGCCTCCCGCGACAAACCCCTTACTCCAGGCGGCCCTTTCGCCACACTGACCAGGGCTCCAGTTTTCCCCGAACCCCAGGTCAGTATGCGGGTAGGTTCCGTTCCAATCAGGACAGAGCTGGGAGGGGGAGACAATTTAGACGACAGTCCCGCGGAGGCGCCGGTGGGCGCCCCGCCAAACGGGGTAAGCAGTAGATCATTGCCCATTTCAGACGTTCCCATTGGGGGCCGATTAAAATACTTTGCTGATCACTGGGAGACTACTACGGATGATTCCTGGGTCCTAGACACAATCCGACATGGCTTGTCCCTGGAATTTCTATCTCCTCCCCCTGGAGCCTTCATACGGTGCCCCATGGCCAGGAACCTCACAAAACGGGCTGTGCAACACCTACTGGACATCAGGGCAATTCAGCAGGTCCCCCCTGAACAACAGTTTCAGGGGTTTTATTCCATCCTTTTCGTGGTACCCAAGGCTTCAGGGGGTTGGAGAGCAATTCTAGACCTCAAACGTCTAAACCGTTATATCTCTTACAGGAAATTCCGAATGCATTCCCTTAAATCCATTTTAGCCTGCATTCGGCCCGGGGATTTTATGGCCTCCCTGGACTTAACTGAAGCTTATTTGCACATTCCCATTGCACACCAGCACCGTCGATACCTCAGGTTTTGCTATGTAGACAAGCATTTCCAATATAGAGCTCTCCCCTTTGGCCTCTCTTCAGCCCCCAGAGTCTTCACGAAGGTTCTTTCCGTCCTGGCGGGTCACCTTCGGGCTCTCCCAATTAAGGTTCAATGTTATTTAGATGATATTTTGGTGCACGCTTCTTCCAAATCTTTGGCACAGCAACACCTTCAAACTGTCACCCAGGTTTTAACCGACCACGGGTTTTCCATTAATATCTCTAAAAGCCAGTTGTCCCCATCAACGGCCATAGTCCATTTGGGTTCTGTAATTGATTCCTCAGCGGGCAGAGTATTCCTATCCCAGGAACGGCAGCATAGTCTTAGGGATTTGGCCACACAGGTTCAGGGGGCGGTTTCCTCTCCACTTCTTACCTTATCCTCCCTATTGGGCAAAATGGTCTCCTGCATTTCCATTACTCCATGGGCTAGGTTGCATGCCCGGGAACTGCAGTGGTTCCTTCTTCCATTTCAGAAGGCGAGACGCGGATCATCCCTCCACAAGGTCAAATTGCCTCTACCGGTTCGACGTTCCCTCACCTGGTGACGCTCCCCCGCTCTCGTAAAAGGCACCCTGTTCTTCCCTCAGTCGCAAATCACAGTTACAACGGACGCAAGCCTCTCTGGATGGGGCGCTCACTGCGAGGGCGCCACAGCACAAGGTCTGTGGTCAGAGGCACAAGCCAGGTGCTCCATCAACTGGCTCGAGCTGCACGCCGCATTCCTCGCGTTGAAGCATTTCCAACACGTGATAGCAGGATCTCACGTACGTCTGCTAACAGACAACATCACCACCAAGGCGCATATCAACCGCCAGGGGGGCACCCGTTCCAGGACGGTGATGGACGAGGCGAGGAAAATCGGTCTATGGGCGGAACGTCATCTCTCGTCCCTGACATCGGAACACATTTCCGGAGTTGCCAATGTCCAGGCGGACTGGTTGAGTCGATCAACGGTGGACCAAGCCGAGTGGCGCCTGGATCCGTCAGTATTCCAATCCGTTGCGAGGAAATTCGGCACCCCGCTTGTGGATCTATTCGCGACTCCCGAGAACTCACACTTATGACGGTTTTACTCCAGGTACCAAACACAAGGGTGGGAGGGGACCAACGCATTACTTTGCCGGTGGCCCACGGGGCTCCTCTACGCCTTCCCTCCCCATCCTACCTCTGGTCCTCAGGAAGCTGATTCAGGAGGAAGCGGAGCTGATCTTAATTGCACCGTTTTGGCCCCGGCAACCCTGGTTTGCCGAGCTCGTGGCTCTCTCCATGACGGACCATTGGATACTACCTCCCCTTCCGAATCTCCTCAGCCAGGGAGCGATCCTCCACCCGGATCCCCGGTGGTGCAAACTGACCGCTTGGCGATTGAGCGGAGCAGCCTGAGACGTCAACATTACGACCCGGACGTCATCTTCTACATCCAGGCTTCCCGCCGCACTTCCACGGACCGCATCTACTCGGCGACCTGGCGGGCCTTCTGCTCCTGGTGTTTCTCTCAGCGTGTCTCTCCCCTTAACGTCCCTCTTCCATTGGTACTCCGGTTTCTCAAACGAGGATTGGACAAGGGACTCTCTTCCAACACTCTGCACCGCCAACTCACGGCACTGTCCTCTGTCCTGTCGTGCGGCCATTGGGATTCCCTGTCCCACATACCGACCGACCGCCGTTTCCTAAAAGGGGTTACAATCTGCCACCCCCCTGTTATCCACCTGTACCCTTCCTGGGACCTCCCCAGGGTACTGCAATCTTTGACACAGGCTCCATACGAACCGTTGTGGGACGCTTCTCTTCGACATTTATCCCTCAAGGTAGCGTTTCTCCTCGCCATCACCTCGGCTCATCGGATTTCGGAACTCGCAGCTCTCTCTGTCCGAGATGACCTCTGCATTTTCCACACCGACAAGGTCGTCCTTCGTTTGGATCCCTCCTTCATCCCAAAAGTCAACTCCTCATTCCACCGTGCGCAGGAACTCATCTTACCGTCCTTTTGCCCCTCCCCGTCCCACCCCTCCGAATGGATCTGGCACACCTTAGACGTCCGCAGGGCCCTGTGTATCTACATCAACCGCACACGTCCATTCCGCAGGACAGAAGTGCTTATGGTTACCTTCTTGCCCCAAACAATGGGTCTTAAAGCATCGCCCACGACCATAGGCCGCTGGATCAGGGTGGCCATCGCTAAGGCCTACGACATGGCCTCTCTCCAGCGACCCGCGGGCATCACAGCACACTCTACACGCAGTGCGGCCACTTCCGCAGCCTGGGCAACTCAATGTCCGCTGGAAGACCTTTGTAGGGCAGCGACCTGGGCGTCGCCCACTCCATTCATCAGGCACTACAGAATCGACAAATACGCATCGGCTGATGCCTCTTTCGGACGCAGGGTGCTGCAAAGGGTGATCCACAACCACAACGTTTGATTGGCTGGCCCTCCCATGGGTAATACTGCTTTGGTATGTCCCATCCTGACTGCTGGCTCCTAAGAGGATGGAGAATGAGCGTTGACTTACCTGATACGCTCTTTCTCATCAGGAGGAGCCAGCAGTCAGCTCCCTCCCTGTTTTTCATCACGTTGTTATCATTGCTTCACCAAGGAAAGGTCTCTGTTTCGACCAGTTAGGACGGTGGTTTCGGTACCTTGGGTTCTCCCAGTTTTTTTCCTAGTTTCTTCCTAAAAAAAAAAGGAATGTTTAGCCTTATTACAACTAATTTGGACCATTACGAACCAGTCAACACACAGTTGGGATGATACGTCCTTTGACTCTACCGTTTTCGCCACATCGAGTCTTCCCTTCGGATTCGTCAGAACTGGGGCCCCAGGGGGCAGATCCAGGGACTTAAAGAAAAAAAGTGACTCGGTCCTCAACTGCTGGTAGGCGGAGACAACCCATCCTGACTGCTGGCTCCTCCTGATGAGAAAGAGCGTATCAGGTAAGTCAACGCTCATTTTCATTGTTACAAATTGAACATAATTAAAGCATAGCAATTAATCACAAAAACAATATGTAATTATGCCAGATCAGAAATTCTCAGGCCAGTCTTTGCAAGAGCACAAGGAATATCATCTTCCACAACAAGTCTACTTCTGTATTTAGACTTCATAACCAACAAGTGTACAGCAATATTTCTCAATCTCAGCAACTTTTAAGGTGCCTGGACTTCAACTCCCAGAATTCAAAGCAAAGCTGGCTAGGGAATTTTGGGAGTTGAAGTCCAGGTATATTCAAGTTGTTGAGGTTGAGAAATTGTGGCCTGCAGTGGTGTTGAAAAACTAGAAATCAGATAAGCTTTCAGCAAAGTAATCCCTGTTTAGTAGCTTTCTCCCAGGACTCCAAAGTTTCAGGAGGCAAACAGGGGGCAAAAAAAGCCATGATTGGTCCAAAAACAATGCCAGGGCCCCCAAAGCCAATTTCCTCTTTTAAGCTCTTTCTTCTTAAAACAGCCCCATATTCCTTCCTCCCCCATGGGGCCTGCTCACCCACCCTTTCCAAAACCCCTGCAAAGACAACAATTTTAATTTGCAAGGCTCTTTCTTTCTTTCTTCCTTCCTTCCTTCCTTCCTTCCTTCCTTCCTTCCTTCCTTCCTTCCTTCCTTCCTTCCTTCCTTCCTTCCTTCCTTCCTTCCTTCCTTCCTTCCTTCCTTCCTTCCTTCCTTCCTTCCTTCTTTCTCCAGTCCAATTGTTATAAGCAGAAACCTTCCAATTATAAATCCAACAAAGCAAGATAAAGTAATAATCCAGCAGGGCAAGCAAGATAAGCAGTTCCAGAAGTGAAGTAGCACGGCAGTAAATCAAACCAGTTGGTAGGATGCCAGGAACTCAGATAAAGCAGTTAACACAAGATGAACTCAGTGTTTGTTCCCGACAACCGCCCCTCCCATTTGCCTCTCCTTTAAACTGCATCCCCAGGTGTGCCTTGTGAAGGGAATCGGGGCCCTTTCCTCCCTTGTAAGCCACGCAACGCACGTTGCTCTCTTCTCCGTTCTTTCCTGTGTGCCCTAGGATGAGGAGGGGGTGGGCCTTGGTCTACCTCTCCCCTGCTCTGCCCAGTCTGACTTTGCCCTTCTCCAGTTTCCTCCACAGCCAACGGAGCCACTCTCCTGCTCTCTGTCAGCAGTTCATCTTCCCCCGGATTCAGACTCTGATGGGGGCATGACACTATCCCCCCCTGCAGGGCCCCTCCCCCGGGACCATGCGGACAGGGACATTTCGGAAACCGGGTGTGGAAGTCACGGACCAGACAAGGGGCGTGGACATCTGTGGCATCGACCCAGGTAAAGTCCTCTGGTCCATAACCTTTCCATGCCACAAGGTACTGAAACCGGTCCCGCAATTGACGTGAATCTTGGATGCTATCCACTTCATACTCCACCTCTCCGTGAGGGGCTACTGGTCCCGGCGGCGGTGGAGCCGGCCTATGCAGACTGTCGGCCGATACTGGGACTAACAAGGACCGATGAAAGACCAGGTGAATCCACATGGTCCATGGCAGGGATAGGCAAAACGCCACAGGGTTGATCACCGCCTCGACCGGAAATGGTCCCAAGTAGCGGTGATCGAGCTTTTTCGACGGCCGCATCATCGGCAGGTACTGTGTGGAGAGCCAAACTCGATCGCCTACAGCTAACGGTGGGACGTCATGACAACGCTGGTCTGTGAAGCGTTTGTAGTCCTCCTTGGCTTTCTCCAGCTGGTGTCAGACCATTTGGTGCATGGCTTTTAGCTCTTGAAGAAACGTGTCCATGGCCAGAACCGGGGAGTCAGACGGAGCCAATGGGAAGAGCTGTGGATGGAAGCCGTAACTGGCGAAGAATGGGGACACGCGGTGGATGCATGCTGAGCATTGTTGTAGGCGAACTCTGCCACAGCCAGCACCTCCGCCCAATTGTCCTGTTGGGTGTTGCTGAAACAGCGGAGGTACTGTTCCAAGATGGCGTTCATTCTCTCTGTGCCCCCGTCAGTCTTTGTGTGATGGGTGGACAACAGACACGCCTGTACTTGCAGTTCCGTCAGTAAGGTCTGCCAAAAGTGTGCCGTAAATTGCATCCCCCGGTCTGACACTACTCGGTCTGGTAACCCATGCAACCGAAACACATGGGCAATGAATAACTGCTGTCGCCCGTGCAGTAGGAAGACCTGCACACGGAATAAAATGAGCCATCTTGGTGAGCATGTCCACCACCACCAAGATGGTTGTGGCACCCTTCGATGGGGGTAACTCGGTTATGAAATCCAACGAGACTGCCCCCCAGTGTCTTTCCAGCGTGGGTAGTGGCTGCAAGAGACCAGGGGGCACACCGGTAGCATACTTGGCCTGTCTACAGATTCCACACGACGCCACATATCCCGACACATCATGTTGGAGTCGCGGCCACCAAAACATCCTGGAGATGAGGTGCAGCGTTTTGAAGACCCCAAAGTGACCCGCTGCTGGGCTGTCATGGCATTGGCATAGAATAAGGCCATGAAGAGGACCTCCAGGCACGTAGATGCGATCAGGGAACTTCAACAGGTCCTCTGTATACTCCCAAGGAGTCTGCCGTCTCCCATCCTCATCCAGCTCTCGACGACGAGCTGCCATGAATGGATCCTGCCGCTGCGCCTCCTGAATCCTGACTCGACGGTCCACAGGTTCCTCGGTGGCCACGAACCACTCCAACGGGATCACCGTCCAAGGCAGGATTTTGTCCTCTCTTCGGGTATACTCGGGCTTCTGGGACAGTGCGTCAACGCGCTGATTCTGCCCACTTGGAACATAGGTCACCCGAAAGTCGAATCGGGTGAAAAACAGCGACCATCGCACCTGACGCTGGTTCAATGTCCGGGCTGTACGTAAATGTTCCAGGTTGCGATGGTCCTTCCGAACCTCGACCTGGTGGCGGGACCCCTCCAGATGGTGGCGCCATGTTTTGAAAGCGACCTTAACCGCCAATAGCTCCTTGTCCCATATCGTATAATTGCGCTCCGGAGCCGACAGCTTCAGGGAATAATAGGCGCATGGGAACAAGGCGTAGGCCTGTAGGAGCACCGCCCCAACGGCCACATCTGAGGCATCCATTTCCACCACGAACGGCTGGAACGGATCAGGGTGTTTGAGGATGGGCTCGGAGGCGAAGGCGGCCTTCAGGGCATCGAAGGCTTCCTGCTCCTCAGAACCCCAATGGAACTTCTCCCCTTTCTTGAGCAGCTTAGAAAGGGGAGCAGTCAAGGCAGCAAAGTGGGGAATAAATGTGCGATAATAGTTCGCGAACCCTAACAGTCACTGCACATCTTTGACCCACTGTAGGGATTCCCATGCCTGCAACGACTCAACTTTTTCTGGGTCCATTTCCACACCGGCAGGTGAAATACGATGACCCAGGAAGTCGATCATGGTTTGTACGAACTGGCACTTCTCGTGCTTAGCAAACAGGTGGTTGTCCCGCAAGCGTTGCAACACCAGCCGCACATATTGTCAGTGTTCCTGCAGGGATGCCGAGTAGATCAAAATGTCCAGGTAAACGACCACGAACTGATCTAACAAATCACAGAAGACGTGCATAAAATGCATGAACATGGCGGGTGCATTGGTCAAGCCGAAAGGCATCACAGTATATTCAAAATGACCGTACCGCATCCGGAAGGCCGTCTTCCACTCGTCGCCGGCACGAACACGGACCAGATTGTAGGCCCCCCGCAGGTCCAGCTTCGTGAATATCTTAGCTTGACGAAGCCGCTCGATCAATTCAGGGATGAGGGGAAGCGGGTACCGGTTCCGTACTGTGATCGCATTCAACTTGCGGTAGTCACAGCACAGGCGCAGCTCCCCCGATGACTTCTTGACGAAGAGCACTGGCGCAGCCAACAGGGAGGTAGAATGCCGGATAAACCCTTTCCGGAGATTCTTTTCGATAAAGTCCTGCAACACGGCCAGCTCCAGTTCCGACAGGGAGTATATCCGGCCCACCGGCAATTGTCGATCGGGCAGTCATATGACCGATGTGGGGGCAACCGATCCGCCTCCTTTTCCCCGAACACGTCAGCATAGTCCACCACTTCCGCAGGTAGATCCATATCCACAGGCATAGCCACACCCCCTGCACAGGCGTGGAGGCAATGGGTGGCACACTTCTTGCCGGGGAACTGCACTGCTCTGCTCCAGAAGACCAGACAATCTGCGGATCGTGAGCCTGTAACCACTCCTACCCCAGCACCACCGGAAAGTGAAGTACTGCGGCAACGTAGAACACGGCTTCCTCCACATGCTGCCCAATGCGCTTGTGAAGGGGTTTAGTCGCACAAACTACAGGTCCCGAACGAAGGGGCCGACCATCAGTCGTCTCCACCAATACTGGCGGTGACACCTGCTGCTGCGGGATGGACCACTGCATGGCTAAGTTCGTGTCCATGAAATTGGCCATGGCCCCTGAGTCCACCAGGGCCTGAATCTCCACCGCTCCCTGACCAGGCATGAACACATTCGCTGTCAGCCATCATGACCATGGACTCAAGTGACCTCTGCTAGAAGCAGCTATAGTCAGTTTTAGCTAGTATTCCAATTATATCTTTACTGCACAGGGTTAGTTTAATGCTAGTAACATCGTGTTTGGATTACTGTATTGTGCACCCTGTGTGGAGCTTATGCTTCATCCAGACTCTGCACCTGATGTAGAATGTGGCAGCTGGTTTGATTGGCTGTTCATAAATTACATCTCAGTTGTAGCAACTGCAGTTGTTGCTAGTTAGCTACCAAACCAGTTTTGATTTTAACACACAAGACCCTAAACCAGGGGTGGCCAAACTATGGTTCTTTGAGGACCTGTGGACTTCAACTCCCAGAATTCCTGAGCTAGCCATGCATGCACCCCTGCCCTAAACAATTTGGGATCAGAATATCTGATGGGCTGCTTTCCTTGCTGTAGAACTGGTTGATCACTAAAATTATCAGAGGAGGTCTTATTGCCTATCCTTTGACACCTGCCATTAACCAAGTATTACTATGTGGTTATTCCCAAGTAGGTCGTCTCTGTGTTGTCATCTGCTCTGTGGGGTGCTTTCCTCTTTAAATCCATGAGACACCTAGTGAAGAGCTAGGCCTTCCCTCTGTGAATTTTAGTGATGAACAGTTCTATTTAATTTTTCTTTTCTGCCTCCAACTTTTTTAATAATATATTTCTATATTTTTGTATTCTATTTTAATCATTTTTTATTTTGTGGACTGCTTTCAAAAATATTTGGATACAGTATAGAAATATATTAATATTTATAATTCACAAACAATATTGAGAGTTTGACTTCAGTATTTGGAACTGTTGAGAAATACTTAATAGATAACTGCATATCACTAGATTGCACACTACTTTACTCTTTAACTTTGGGTTTTCTCTCAGCCCAATGTATCTGTTCTGTCCCCACGGGTATGCCCCCCAAAATAAGATGCACGGGAAGGAATTGGGAACAATACTCTTTTACTTCCAATAAAGACTTCGCAAGAGTTGAATCTTTTCAAAAGAATATCAGGTAATTAATGAGTTATTTACAAAGTCTTCTCAGTAGATGGCTAGAGTCCCAGAAAGCAGTCAATTAGTGTTATCTCAACTTATGTAGGTTTGGCGGAAATCCAAATCTCATTAACACAGGAAAAATGTTCACTTTTTATAATCCGAGCCGCAGACACAAGAGCAAAATGCTGGAACCACAGAACGGGGTCGTTCTCTGCAACGAAGCCCCTCGTGACAGACCCTTAAATACCCTCAGGGCATGGTCAAGCCCTGCATTACTACTCACGAGGAAGCCTCTCCTCCTGATTAGCCACTCATGTCTCTTTGAGAACCTGCGTGCTCTGGCATCAAGAAGAGGCTCCTCCTGTTCTCCTGAGTCACTAATCTCAGGAGATGCATCAGGCTCTAATTGTTCGCCAGCCTCTGACCCCACGTCCCCTTCACTCTCTGTCTCTGGTGCCAGGAACACCGGTCTTCTGTACTGCACCCTCACTACCTCCGAATCCTCGGGATCGGCTGCTAATTGCACTGGACTCGACCTGGCCACAACAGTATCCCTCACCGCAGGGCCCTTCCCCCGGGTGTGACGGTTGGAATGTGGTTTGGATGGAAAGTGCTCGTGGAATGCCCAAACCAAATCAGGGGTGTGGAACGAGGACGCATCCTCCCACAAGAACTCCTCCGGCTCATGATCCTTCCATTCGATAAGATATTGGAAACGACTCTTCAGCCAACGGGAGTCTCTAATGCCAGCAACTTCAAACTCTGACGGAGCCGTCTGGACCCTGGGCACTGGCGGTGGTTGTGCAGTGGAACGGAGTGGGCAGGCAGGACGAGCGGGGACAAGTAGAGAGCGATGAAAAACGGGATGCACCTGAAGCGTGTGAGGCAAAGTGAGACGATAGGCCACTGGGTTGATTACTGCTTCAATCGGAAAGGGACCCAGGAATCGACGATCGAGCTTACGACTTGGGTGGCCGGTGGGAAGATGTTTCGTGGATAACCAGACACGATCCCCTATCTCCAAAGGTGGTGCCGCTCATCGGGAGCGGTCCGCAAACCTCTTGTAGTCCTCTTTAACTTGGTTGAGTTGATGTTTCACCAGTTGGTGCACAGCCTGGAGCTCTGATAAAAACTCGTCGGCTGCGGGAACTGGAGAGTTCAAGAGAGTGAGGGGGAAAAAGCGGGGGTGGTAGCCCAGATTAGCATAAAACGGAGTGGTTTGGGTGGATGAATGCTGAGAATTATTAAAGGCAAATTCTGCGATGGGGAGGTACTCGGCCCAGTTGTTCTGCTGCAGATTCACAAAGCACCGCAGATATTGTTCCAGGATGCCAATGACTTTCTCCGTACCCCCATCGGTTTCCGGATGATGGGAGGAGGACAGACAAACCTGGACCTCGAGCGCTGTCATCATCTCCTTCCAAAAGTGTGCGGTGAACTGCACCCCTCGGTCCGACACGACGCGATCTGGTAAACCATGCAGACGGAAAACATGGTGAATGAACATATGCGCCGTAGCCCGTGCTGAGGGTAGTCCTTTACAGGGGATAAAATGCACCATTTTGGTTAACATGTCCACGACCACAAACACCGTGGTGAAACCGGCAGACGGGGGAAAATGTGTCAAAAAGTCCATGGAGACAGCTCCCCAGGGTCTCTCGGGCGTCGGCAAGGGCTGCAGTAAACCCGGGGGCGCTCCTGTGGCTGGTTTGGCCTGCCGACAATGATCACAAGAGGTGACGTATGCGTGAACATCATGCCTCAGGCGAGGCCACCAAAATGTCCGGGATATTAAGTGCAGGGTTTTAAAGATTCCATAGTGTCCCGCCGCAGGGTTATCGTGGCATTGATTCAGGATCAACCCTCGGAGCGGTTTGGCCGGAACGTAGAGTTTGTTTCTGAAACGGAGCAGGTCTTCGGCATAAGTCCACGAGGACTCCGGTCCTATCTCCCGCCTCCGCTGCTCTACGAATCCGTCTTGCCGCTGCGCCTCACGAATTCGTCCGCGAAGATCTAGGGGAGTCTGGACAACCGGAAGCAACTCAACGGGGAGAATGGTCCAAGGCGGCAGCAGTTCCATGATGTGGGCGTACTCGGGTTTGCGGGATAACACATCCGCTTGGAGGTTCTGGCCACTTGGGATATAGGTAATCCGGAAGTGAAACCGGGCAAAGAAAAAGGACCAGCAGATCTGTCGCTGGTTCAATTTTCTCGCCGTTTTCAGGAATTCTAAATTCTTGTGGACGGTACGGACCTCGATTTGGTGCCGAGCCCCTTCCATTCATCCCCCTCTCGTATCCGCACCAGATTGTAGGCGCCTCGCAGATCCAGCTTGGTAAAGATGGTCGCCGACCGAAGCCTCTCCATCAGTTCCGGGATGAGTGGCAAAGGGTATCTGTTGCGCACCGTTATGGCGTTGAGCTTCCGGTAATCACAACAGAGGCGCAAGTCTCCCGTTTTTTTCTTTACAAAAAGAACTGGGGCGGACAGGGGTGACTGCGAGGGCCGGATGAAACCTCGGGCCAAGTTCTTATCAACAAAGTTTGTGGTCGCTCCTGAATCCACTAAAGCGTGCGCTTGCACCCCCACCGCCCGTTCATCGACAAAGAGTTGAGTGTCCAGAATCAAATGCCGCGGGGGTCCAGCGTCGACATCTGCAGGCCATGATTCCTTTTTAGTACTTGCCCGGCCCAGCGTGGTCACTAAACTGGGCTCCGGTCGTTTCCCGATAAGCTGGGTTGGGTCTGGGTCGCAGGAGCAGGGACCGATGCGCCACAACCTTTCTTGGGGCACGAAATGGCAAAATGTCCCAGCTGCCCACAATATAAACATAACCCCCCTGCCCGGCGTCTATTTCTTTCCTCACCAGACAATCGAGGCCAGGCTGCGCCAGTGTCCATCGGCTCTGCACATGGTCTCAAGGCTGGATGGCCGACTGAAGGCACAGGAGGGGGCTGGTTGACACGTGGTGGAGCGGAGGCCTGCCAATCCATAGAAGAGCCGGGAGTTGTCCGAGCAGCACGCCGAGAATTTCTGCACTGCAATCTAGCATCTATCCGCAGACACAGTCGCACCATCTCCGTCAAAGTGGGAGGAATGTCTACCCTGGCCAGCTCGTCCTGCAAACAGTCCAATAAACCATCCTGGAAGGCATCCAGGAGAGCTGACTCATTCCATGCCGAGTCCTGGCTGAGTAACCGGAACTCGCTGATGTACTCTCGGAGGGGTTTCCGGCCTTGCTTCAACTCCTTTAATCTCCGAGAGGCCGTTTGGGCCTTGATGGGATCCGCGAACATCTCCCCCAGATGTTGACAAACTCCTGATAATTCTGGAGGAGAGGGCTGTTATGAGTTAACAATGGTGTGGCCCATCGAGCTGCTGAGCCAGATAACAAACTAATGATAAATCCCACTTCGTCTCTATCATGGGGAAAGTCCTCCTGGTGCATGGCCATAAACAGCTGGCACTGTCCCAAGGAGGCAGGGAACATGGATTCGTCCCCATTAAACTTATCCGGTACCACAACCGGGCAGCGTCTTATCGGAGCAGGAACGGGAACCGGCGGGGCCATTTGAGCCTGGAGCTGAGCCACCTGGGCTGTAAGTACGGCTACCTGCTGCTGAAGTTGAGCATTCTCCTGTTGAAGCTGGTCCATGTTCCCGGTGAGGGTGGTTGTGTGAGGCAGAGAACAAACTGTTCTGTCCCCACGGGTATTCCCCCCAAAATAAGATGCACGGGAAGGAATTGGGAACAATACTCTTTTACTTCCAATAAAGTCTTAGCAAGAGTTGAATCTTTTCAAAAGAGTATCAGGTAATTAATGAGTTATTTACAAAGTCTTCTCAGTAGATGGCTAGAGTCCCAGAAAGCAGTCAATTAGTGTTATCTCAACTCACGTAGGTTTGGCGGAAATCCAAATCTCATTAACACAGGAAAAATGTTCACTTTTTATAATCCGAGCCACAGACACAAGAGCAAAATGCTGGAACCACAGAACGGGGTCGTTCTCTGCAACAAAGCCCCTCGTGACAGACCCTTAAATACCCTCAGGGCGTGGTCAAGCCCTGCATTACTACTCACGAGGAATCCTCCTCCTGATTAGCCACTCATGTCTCTTTGAGAACCTGCGTGCTCTGGCATCAAGAAGAGGCTCCTCCTGTTCTCCTGAGTCACTAATCTCAGGAGATGCATCAGGCTCTAATTGTTCGCCAGCCTCTGACCCCACGTCCCCTTCACTCTCCGTCTCTGGTGCCAGGAACACCGGTCTTCTGTACTGCACCCTCACTACCTCCGAATCGGCTGCTAATTGCACTGGACTCGACCTGGCCACAACAGTATCCCACAATGGTAGAGATTTGGGAAGACATGGATGGTGGAGTGCTTTGTTTGCCACCTGGGCAGAAGCAGGGATATAACACAATTTTAAACATAATAGAATATTTGCCACAGGAATGGAAGTTAGAGCTAACTTTGGATGTTGAGCAACTCATAGGTTATATGCAGCCTTGTGTACCAGGAAGAAAAGCAGAATATTATTCTAATGTCTTTAGAATGCTATAATATCAGTGCAGCTTCTTGATTCTCCTTTTTTGTAATACTTGAGAACTGGAGTAAAATAAGGAATTAGGATTCCCCCCCCCCACAAACTGTCTAGTATCTAACAATCTGCTGGATTCTAGCATGAAAATTGTATAAGAGAGTAATTTTTGTGTAGTGGTTAAAGTGGTGGCCTAAAACCCAGGTGGCTTAGGGCAGTGTTTTTCAACCTTTTTTGTGCAAAGGCACACTTTTTTCATGAAAAAAATCACGAGGCACACCACCATTAGAAAATGTTAAAAAAAATTAACTCTGTGCCTATATTGACTATATATAAAGTAATTCTCTTGAATAGGAATCAAATAAACAAAAAGAAATTATTTTTTCTTTATTTCTGTCTGTCTGTCTGTCTTCTTTCTTCTTCTTTCTTCCTTCCTAACATCTCTTTTTCTTTCTTTCTGTCTTCCTTCCTTCCTAACTTCTTTCTTTCTGTCTGTCTGTCTTCTTTCTTCTTCTTTCCTTCCTTCCTAACATCTCTTTTTCTTTCTCTGTCTTCCTTCCTTTCTAACTTCTTTCTTTTTCTTTCTTTCTTTCTTTCTTTCTTTCTTTCTTTCTTTCTTTCTTTCTTTCTTTCTTTCTTTCTTTCTTTCTTTCTTTCTTTCTTTCTTTCTTTCTTTCTTTCTGTCTGTCTGTCTTTCTGTCTTTCTGTCTTTCTTTTTCTTTCTTTCTTTCTGTCTGTCTTCCTTCCTAACTTCTCTTTCTTTCTTTCTTTCTTTCTTTCTTTCTTTCTTTCTTTCTTTCTTTCTTTCTTTCTTTCTTTCTTTCTTTCTTTCTGTCCGTCTGTCTGTCTTCTCCTTCCTTCCTTCCTTCCTTCCTTCCTTCCTTCCTTCCTTCCTTCCTTCCTTCCTTCCTTCCTTCCTTCCTTCCTTCCTTCTGTCTTTCTCCCTGTAGGAGAAAGAAGGAACCTCTGTTGCCGTCTCCCGCGGGGCTGCAGCCACCCGACTGAGTCCCAGACCGTGGCAGCATCCCTGCTGTTCTCCGGCCAAGCGGCGAAGGAGCCCTGGAGCCCTGACGCCGCCCTGCATCTCGGTCTCTTGGGGCTTGTCCGGCAGCCTGCTGGGAAGGCTGCGACGCAGGGAGGGAAGGAGCTGCTATTGCCGCTCCGGCATGTCTCTGTGGCTGATCAGGGAGCCGCGTCCTTGTTAACAATGGAGAAGCTGCGCGGAGCAGAGGCGCCTGGCGAGCGAGGCGAGTGGCTGCATCGGCGGCAGGCTCCTGCCCGCGTCTCCCGCCCGCTTGCCCACCTCTTGCCTTAGCATTTAAAAGAATGAGAGGCGGGCGGGCGGGAGACGCGGGCAGGAGCCTGCAGCCGATGTAGCCACTCACCTCGCTCGCCAGGCGCCTCTGCTCCGCGCAGCTTCTCCATTGTTAACAAGGACGCGGCTCCCTGGTCAGCCACAGAGACATGCCGGAGCGGCAATAGCAGCTCCTTCCCTCCCTGCGTCGCAGCCTTCCCAGCAGGCTGCCGGACAAGCCCCAAGAGACCGAGATGCAGGGCGGCGTCAGGGCTCCAGGGCTCCTTCGGCCGCTTGGCCGGAGAACAGCAGGGATGCGCCCGCCCGTTTTTGAGCTGCCCCCAGAGTGGTGAATCAGCTGGGATCGGCGTTTAACACGCAGGTAGAGTTTTGGCTTGTAATTTTAGTTTTAAAACTGCGTGTTATACGCTGATAAATACGGTAATAAAGGCATCTCTGTGTCCCGAAACCAACTTTCGGGACACAGAGATGTCCTGTAGCAAAAACACCCGCCGGGTGTTTTACCCACGGCACACCTTACACTATGTCACGGCACACTAGTGTGCCGCGGCACAGTGGTTGAAAAACACTGGCTTAGGGCATGAAAGCCAGCTGGGTGACTTTGGGTCAGTCTCTCTCTTAGCCCAACTCACCTCACAGGGTGGTTGTTGTAGGGTAAATAATTAAGAGTATTAGGTATGTTTTAAATAATTTTAAATAAATAATTTTAAATAAAATCACTTTTAAATATGACAGGTGGATGGTAGGATAAAATATAATGCTGATGAAAATTGCATAAATAATCATATATTTAATTATGAATTGGTATTAAAATGTAATGTAACTTATTGGAAAATGTAATGATAACTGTTGACTTCTGTAGTCCTTGTAAGATAAGATCTTTAACCAATAGCAATATATCAGTTATATAGACCATTGAGAAATGATCATCTCAAAGTTCATAGTCACAGCATTTATATGCTAAAAGTTTATAGCATAAACAGCTTTTCATTTGCTTTTCAAGGATTCTGGCATCAATTTTGCTACGTATGCATTGATTAGATAGTTGGGCTACTTCATTGTATTTCTGTCTGGCTTTTCCAGCAGGCGCTATTCTTTGATTTATGCTTTGGATATTGCCATTCCCTCAAGTTTGATGTTCATGTAACATTAAGGTTTTATACACTTATAATTTGAAAGGAAGTAGAATGCAGTAACCAGGACACTCACTATCTTATACTGCAGTATGTTTTCTGCAAAGTAACTTTATTTATTTATTTATTTATTTATTTATTTATTTATTTATTTATTTATTTATTTATTTATTTATTTATTTATTTATTTATTTATTTATTTATTTATTTATTTATTTATTTCTATTTGTATGCCGCCCAACTCCCAGGGGACTCTGGGCGGCTCACAACAATAGGAAAAGACAGTCATAGAAATAAATATTAAAATACAGTAAAAATAAAAAAAACAATTTCAGTCATACATTATCATAAAAGGGGAGATCTTCAAAGTTTTTATGTATTAAGATCAATTATCCCCAGGCCTGCCGGAACAGCCAGGTTTTGATGGCCTTCTGGAAGGCCAACAAGGTGGGGATGGTACGGACCTCCGGGGGGAGTTGGTTCCAGAGAGCTGGAGCCGCCACAGAGAAGGCTCTCCCCCGGGGGCCCACCAGCCTACATTGTCTAGCTGACGGCACCCGCAGAAGCCCAACTCTGTGGGATCTCACCAGTCGTAGGGAGGTATGTGGTAGTAAGCGGTCCCGAAGATAGCCTGGTCCTGAGCCATGTAGGGCTTTAAAGGTGATAACCAACACCTTGAATTGTGCCCGGAGACCGATCGGCAACCAGTGCAGCTGGCGGAGAATTGGTGTCACGTGGGTGTACCTCAGGGCACCCACCACAGCTCACGCAGCTGCATTCTGGACCAGTTGAAGTCTCTGAACACTCTTCAAGGGTAGCCCCATGTAGAGCGCATTGCAATAGTCAAGCCTGGAGGTGATGAGGGCATGAGTGACCGTGAGTAAGGCCTCCTGATCCAAGTAGGGTCGCAATTGGTACACCAGGCGAACTTGTGCAAAGGTCTCCCTAGCCACAGCTGCAAGATGTTGGTCCAATTTCAGCTGTGGGTCTAGGAGGACACCCAAATTGCGAACCTATTCTGAGGGGATTAATTTGTCTCCCCCCAGAACCAAGGACGGACGGTCGACATAATCCTTAGGAGGCAGTATCCATAGCCATTCGGTCTTGTCGGGGTTGAGCTTGAGCCTGTTCACTCACGGCCTGGTACCTGTTCATGGAGCGGGGGTTGGGGACCCCGCCCTATACCATTTCAGACAAATGGCTGTCGAATGTCTTCTTAAAAACCTCCAGTGATGGAACACCCACAACGTATGGAGACAGAAGTTCCACTGATTCCACTGATTGATTGTTGTGTCAGAAAATTTCTCCTTAATTCTAGGTTGGATCTCTCTTTGATAAGTTTCCATCCATTGCTTCTTGCCCTGCCTTCTGGGTATCTGCAAAACATCTATATGGTTAGGAGATTCCTTCCCTCTTTCCATTGAGAAGTGAAACCCAGATGTTGAAGGTCAATCCTCATCAGCCTCAACACCTCCCCTAGAATGGTTAACCACTTCACTCACTGGTCCCTCCTCAGGCTCTGGGATTGAAGTGGGTGCCAGGAGTTTGGAAGGGTTTGGTTTGTCTGAGAAGTGCTGGTGAAACCTTTCTACTAATTCTGGAGCATGCATTGCATGTTCCCATGAACCCTTTGCTTCTGTGTAGTCCTTCCAGTGAATCAAATACTGAATTCCTTTCCGCCGCCTCAAGTCCAATATTTCTTCAACTTCAAACTCCTCACTTCCAACAGTCATTGGGGTTGGGGGGGGGTTTGCAGAGACTGTTGTGATCGCAAAGTGTTTGGCGAAGCCACTTTCACCAGCAACAAACAAAAAACTGGGTGCACTTTCATAGACTGAGACAATTGCACACAAAAAGCCACTGCATTGACCTGTTGTAGGACATTAAAGGGGCCTACAAACTTTGCATCCAGCTTCTTTGAGGGCCTGGTGGAAGCTAAATGTTTAGTAGACAGCCAGACATCTCCCTCTGCAATTGGCAGCCCCTCTTGTCAATGGGCGTCTGCAGCCTTCTTGTAAGACCATGTAGACTGGTCTAGTTACTCTTTCAAAATACATATAGGTCTTGCTGCTGCCGAGTCTCAATTCTGGTGAACAAATCCTGAACCTGTTGCCCTGTCCCCAAAGTTTCTTTGGTACTACTTGTGCAGGGTCAAACCAAAGTTACAAGGATGTAAAATTCTCGCGGGGGCTGGTGCCTGTTGCACCTGATAATACTCTGGCTTGCATAGGTAATATAAAAGTCAAAGCGAGAGAAAAACTGGCTTCACCTCACTTGCCTTGGGGAAAGCAGTTGAGTTTTCTGCAACAGCTCCAAATTCTTGTGGCTCTTACAAACTTCTACTGGGAAAGAAGCCCCTTCCAGCCAGTGACACCATTGTTCAAAAGCCACTTTTGTATCTAACACCTTGTTAAAGATGTCATATATTTTTTCCTCAGGGTGTTTATACTCTGAAGTAAAAGTCATAGGTCCTTCTTCTTGCAGTCGAAATACGCCTAAGGCCACGTATATTGCTTCTATCTGAATGAGAAATTGCTTTGATGGATTGGGGTAACGGAGAAGGTGTCGAGTAGCAAAGAGCTGTTTTAACTGTTCAAATGTGGACTGCTCCCTTTCAGTCGAAGCAAACTTTGCTTCCTTTTTCAGCAATTGAGAGGCTTAACCTTGTGTGCAAAGCTAGGAATGAACTTCTTATCAAAATTTGGAAATCCCAGAAAACACAACATATTTCACGTTTGGGGGGGGTGGTGCCAGGAGACTACGGTTTGTATCTTGGTAGGATCCATTTGGAGACCTTTGGTTGAAATCCTGTAGCCCAAGTAGGCCAATTGCTGGAGGTGAAAGGTGCACTTCTGTAGTTTGGGAAAAAGCTTATTCTCCTGTAGCCTTTGCTACACCTCCCTAACATGTTGTACATGAGCCTCTGCATTATCAAAGTAAAGCAAGGTGTCATCCAAGTAAATCACCACAAATTTGTCAATTACATGCAAAAAATGTGTTCATAAATCTAGAAAATAATGTTCACAATTTGACACAATTAGCCAATCCAAAAGGCATAACTGTATATTCAAACTTTCCATACGTGGTATTGAAGTCTGTCAAATACAGTTAGTCCTTGACTTACTACCACAATTGAGCCCAAAATTTATGTTGCTAAGTAAGACATTTGTTAAGTGAGTTTTGCCCCATTTTATGACCTTTCTTGCTGCAGTTGTTAAGTGAATCATTGCAGTTGTTAAATTAGCAACAAGGTTGTTAAGTGAATCTGGCTTTCCCATTGACTTTGCTTGTCAGAAGGTTGTAAAAGGGGATCACACGATTCCAAGACACTGCAACCATCATACATATAAGTCAGTTGCCAAGAATCCAAATTTTGATCCCGTGACCAATGGGGATACTGCAACAGTTGTAAGTGTGAAAAACTATCATGTCACTTTTTTCAGTACCATTGTAACTTTGAACGGTCACTAAATGAACTGTTGTAAGCCGAGGACTACCTGTACTTGTGTACTTCTTTGACTACTGAATGTCAAGCCGCGAGACTCGGGCTTGACACAATAGGGCGGGCAGGAGCCTGGGTGATGGGGGGAAAACGCACCGATGATGGGGGGGGTGTTGGAACGGCTGCAGCACAACGTAGGAGACCCGGCTCGTCTTGGCAGCTCCGCAGCAGCTCCAGAGATCAACTGCAGGGCGTGGAGGCGTGGCCGAGCGGAAGCCGCGCCAATCAGCTGTTCCAGAGCTCAGTTGCAAGGCATGGAGGTGTGGCCCACGCTGGAGCTGCTGTGCTGGGCTGATCATCAGCTGCGCGTGACAGCCATTAGCCCGCTCATTAGCAGCGTGTGACAGTCATCACTGAGTCATCACTGAGAGCCTATTTAAGAGCGCTGGGAGGCGGATGCTCCCAGCGCTGACTTTGCATCGACAGACTTTGCTTAACATAGACTTTGCTAACTGCTGTTTTGCTGCTGCTTGACCTCATTGTGTGCCAGAGTCCAGCTGAATAAACCCAGTTTGTATTCAAGTGTGTGGCGTTTTGTCTACTGGTGTTAGTCCGGAGCTCGGACCTTTGAGAGGAAGTCAGTGCTCTCTAACTCCTTTTTTACCTGCATCCTTCACCTGGAAGGTAGGAGACCAGTAGGGAGGATGGTGGAGGGGACGGTTCCAGCAGCTGATGTGGGCACAGTGGAGACACAGGTGGCAGAGGTGGTCCTTCCACTAGAGTAAGAAGGGGCGCCAACACAGCCAGCTGTGCGTACAAAGGAACGTTGCTGCATCGTTGCCACCAGAACACACAAGCAAGGGTGTGGCTCTGGAGCAAAGGTCCAGGGGAGAGTGGTGGCATAGCCCATCAGTGACCACTGGGACTGGGTCTCAGCTACCACCTCCCAGCACTTCAGGGGCGCATATGTACTTGTGGTGGGAATGAAAGTTGACTGGGGATGATGACGAGGTCAGTTACTCTACCGCTCCAGGCAACCTAACTATGTACATACTGCGGGAGCGCTTTGGGGAGGTCAGCTTCTGGGAGGCCTCCACCGGGCGGCTGTGAGATCTGGGGCTGGGGCCCGGGGCAACTGCCTGGCTGGCATGGCAGCAGGAGGCGAGGCTGAGTTTTGCACCACCTACCAGGTTCCGCTTGGCCAGCCCGAAGCTCCGAGTGGACACCACCCAGCACCGGGCATGGGAGGCCCCATCGCTGAGTGGTCAGGAGTGGGACTCGTCTGTGAGGGCGAGGTCGGGGAGGCAGGGGTTGCCAACTGGTGTAGCTAACCGAGTAGGGGAAGGGACGCAATACCGGGTCCAACAACAGGTAACCCCACCCTCAGGCCGCCAGGGGCATTTGGTGACGCCCAGGGCTTCGGGACAGAGCCAAGCCAACCATGGTATGAGGGGTCCAGGGTGGCCTACAGGCTACTGGCCTTATCCACCATGTCTACCCATCTCAGTGGGCAATGGTGGTGGCAGTGACGGCGGTCTTGGCCAGAGAAGCAGCCAACTGGGTAGCGACCCTGCATAATGAGCATGCCATTAAACTAGGCAGAAGGGGAACTCCTTGCGCTACGACAACGAGGCCGGTCAGCAGGAGACTACGTACGAGACTTTTGCAGGGCCGCCAGTAAAGTTAGGGGCTGGCCTGAACGCCTGCTGGTCCATCACTTCAAGGCGGGCCTGGATTGGCACCTATGCCAGGCGTGCGCCTATCTGGGCTTGCCACACTGACTGGGCGAGTGGTACCAGGCAGTTGTGGAACTGGACGCTGAGTTGCGGGAGTGCCATTTCAGGGGAGAGTTCAGCCATGGGCCATGGGGGAGGCTGGTGTGGGTCCACGGAGGGGCTGGGAGCGACTGTCCTTCGCTAGTAAAATGGCACCCGGTCCGGTGTCTGAGTCCCGGGAAGGGATCGCCCAGCCTCAAATGAAATGTTTCAGGTGTGGCCAGCCAGGCCAACATGCGGCCGAATGTCCAGCTTCTACCCCCAAGCCAAAGCAGGTCTTCCCCGGTTGAACCAAGTGAAGAAGACCCCACTGAAGACCCCTGAGAAGTCCAGAGCAGTAACCCAGGCCGTGGCAGTGCTGCCGACCTGAACCCGGCTGGGCGATGACATACCGCCTGGCCTGAGTACCTAAGCCCCGATGACAGCGATGATCACGGGGACGGGGACCCAATGGTGAGTGAACCCGTATCCCCCTTTGTCATCCCTGTTACTGTTACGGGGCCCCAGTTGAGGAAAGGTGGTAGGTATAGGGCAGGGGTCGGCAACCTTAAACACTCAGAGAGCCATTTGGACACCTTTTCCCACAGAAAAGAAAACACCGGGAGCCACAAAACTCTTCCCGTTCCTGACTATTTCCTGAGCGGCCACAAAACTAGCATATATAGTTGAAATAAAGATTCTGTTTTCTTCTGAAACTTTTCTTTTCTTGGATTTATCCATGGTTGGCCTACTGGTGGTCGAAAAGCTCAATAAATTGCGTGCCGGTGGGTGTCGCACATTGGCAGTTGTCACACATATTTTGAGTGACAGGGAGCCGCAGCAGAGGGATGAAAGAGCCACATGTGGCTCCAGAGCTGCAGGTTGCTGACCCCTGGTATAGGGCGTTAATTGATTCTGGATGTACCCGGTGTTTAATGAGCCAAGCGGTGGCCACAAGCTTGGGGATGCGGGTTAAGGTGTTAGCAAAGCCCGTAAGGTTCGAACAGGTTGATGGGTCCCTGTTGGTGGGAGTCCCAGCCACCCATGTCACCAAGTGATAATTTAGTTTGTCTTTTAGACATGTGTACCACATCAGACCTGATTGTTTCAGACCATAGAGACTTTTGTTTAGGAACCAGGTATCCCCTTCTCGGTCCCGGAAGACGGGAGCGGACCTGACGTAGATTTCTTCATCTAGATCAGCATGTAGGTAAGCTGTTTCAACATCAAATTGGAAAACTTCAAGTCCAAGGATAGAAGCAGTGGTTAGAGCAATTTTCACACTTTCAGTTCGCACTGTAGGTGAGTAAGTGTTTGTGTAATCTTCAGGATAGCTTTGTGCGAAACCCTGTGCGACAAGTCTTGCTTTGTATAATAATTCACCATCTGGTTTTTGTTTGATTTTGTAGACCCATCTTGTGCCAATGACTTTTTTGTGTGTTGGAGGTGTTGCAGATGTGTATACTTTGAGTTTCTGCAAACTATCCATCTCAACTTGCATGGCTTCATACCATTTTTGTTGTTCATCTTCAGAAAGATATTTAATTTGTGAAAAGTTCTCCGGTGGGAGTGTAACATTACAGATCAATGGCGATGGTGTGTTTGTCAATTGCATTGTGTATCTCTTTGGTGGAATACCTTTTGTAGTTCTCTTGGAACGTCTCGGGACGATTGTCCAGTCGTCTTTCTTGTTGTCCACATCTCCATCAGCGTCGCTAGCTTCAGCATCCACGGCATTGTAGGATGGGATATCAGGTGATGAACGTTGGTCATCTGGTTGCACTGTATCAACAATTTCAGTTCTAGGGAAATAAACTCCAGGGTCATTAGAATGTATCCTGGACCAATCTGTATCTTCTTCAAAATTAGCTGAATTAGAAATTGTTATCACATTGTGAGAGTCAATGAATCTTCCCCATTTAGAATTGCTATCAACACCCATATATCTCAGTCTCTTTGCTACTGGGCCACCTTTTCTTCTTTGGGCCAATGGAATGTTGACCATGGCATATGAACCAAAAATGTGTAAGTGTCTAAGATCTGGCTGGCGGCCATATAACATGTAGAAGGGTGTTTGGTCAATGACACTGCTCCATGTGCGATTGACAATGTAATTTGCATACTGAACTGCTTCGCCCCAAAATGAGTGTTTGAGATTGGCATCTTCTAGGAGGCAGCGCATCATGGTTTGGAGGACCCCCTGTCTCCTCTCTGCGACTCCGTTGTGAGCCGGCGTAAATGGGGCAGATGTTTGGTGTAGGATACCGTTTCGTCGCATCCAATCCTGGAAACGCTGAGACGTGAACTCGGCACCACGATCACTCTGGATTCTCCGGATTCTCACTCCGTGTTGATTGTAAATTTGAACTGCAAAATCTCTAAAGGTCTGAAAGGCTTCAGATTTTTCTTTCATAAGAAAGACATAACCATATCTAGAATGATTATCAACAATAGTTAAGAAATACTTTTTACCGCCAATAGTTGGACCATAAGGGCCCACAATATCAGTATGAACCAAATCAAAAATGCGTGTTGACTTATGTGTAGCATGTTTTGGAACGGCTGCTGCCCTCGATTTTGCCTTTTTGCAAACAGCACAATCTAGATGTACCTTACATCCTTTGAAATTCAAACCTTGTGTGAAAAATGGCATCTTTTTAAGGACCTCAAAGCTTGGATGGCCTAATCTTCTGTGCCACCTATGAATACACCTGTCATGTAAACGAAAACCTGTAAGTGAAGTTGCAGCATTAACATTAACATGAGGAACCTTAGGTTTGATTACCTGTTGCTTTGTGGCTTTAAGAGCCTTTGGAGTATTCACAGGATCTCTCTCTGGGGTATCTCTCTGGGCCTGTGATATTATCTATTGAGATTTTTATACTTGCCTGAATTTGAGGTTCTGCCTTTGGCCTCAAATAGTAGACCTCACCAATCACAATTGTGTCAGCAACAATATGACCATCTTTAAAAATATAACTGGTGTTACCTAAATGAAGGACATAAAAATGCAAAACAGCAGATAAATGATTCTGACTAAGCAAATTACAATTAGCTGTAGGAATATAATAAACATCAGGTATCAGGGTACCTAACTCTTCAATAAAAACAGTCCCTTTTCCTTCAACTTTGAAAGGGTGGCCACCAAATGCATACAGTTCACGATATTCTGGTTCAGGCTCATGTAGCTCTTTGAAAAGTTCTTTTCTGTAAGTAATGTGAACAGCCGCTCCACTATCGAGAGTCCACAAAAGAGAGCGGTCATATTTCTTTGGCTGTGCATCATTGGTGATTGCTAGCATGGTGTATGGAGGTGGGAAATCACGCCTGGGACCGGGTCGGCGCTGTCCTCTGCCTCTGCTGCCTCTCGGTGCTGTTCCTCTGGGCTGGTACTGGTCCCTATAATCTGTTCCTCTAGGCTGGACAGGAACTTGAGTGCGTTGCAATTTAAGACAATCTCTGCTTATATGACCCACACGATCGCAATATTGGCATCTTATTACCTTTTGTGGAGGATTCTGGATTATGTCAAAAGTGCCCTCACGACGAAGCAAAGTAGTTATATCAGTGACCCAGGCCTTATAGTTCTGTCCCGATTGCTTTAATTTTGTGTCGCCAACCAATGGAACAATTTGTGACTGTTGGGCGACTATTGGGGCCTGCACTGGTGCGGCCTGTGAAATCACTTGTGGCAAGGCTTGGGCCTGAGCAGGCGGAGCTGCCTGGATTGGCTGTTGCTGAGGGGCAGCAATAGGTGGTGGCCCTGGAACAGGCAAAAGTTGGGCAGCCACAGCTGGTGGTGGCCCTGGAGTAGGCAAAAGTTGGGCCCCTGGTGCTGGAGTAGGAGGTGATCCAGCTTGTGGTGGATACACAATTTGGGCTGCCATAGGTTGGGCAGGTTGAACAGGCTGGGCCTGCACAGGTTGGCCAGCTAATGAAGGACGCTGCATTAATGCATCTAGTCTCATTTGATTCATTCTGTTCTGGGCTTGTAAAATTTCTAATTGTTTATTCAAATTTTCATTTTGTTTATCAAGAATCCACTCTGTTTATGCAAAATTTCATTTTGTTCCTGAAGTACTTGGAGAAATGCAAAGTCCCTTTCATCAAAAAATTTCTGCCCATGTGATTGTGGCCAGGGCATCTGGCCATAAGTTAAATTTATTTCTCTTTCAGCACTTGTCTGCCCTATGGAAGACGTTCGTGGGCTGGCAATTTGCTGCCTATAAAAGGATGTCACCTCATCTTGTGGGGCTTGAGAGATTTTTGGAATAGCTCCCAAACGTGTAGAATTTCCCCCAGGGGCAAACGATGTGGTTGGGTAACTTTTACTAACCTCTGTAGATAAATCTTGTTCCACTTGTGAAGACGCCCCGGTAATATCTTGTTCATGGAGAGAAAAACTTTCTGCTTGGGCTTCTAAAATCATTTTTTCGGTCTCTGTCTGTTTTCCAGCGGCGGCAGCATGTGTAGGAGTCACTTGCACAGATAACTTGGAAATTCCTTATCTCCGTTCGTGGAGATGGCTGGTCATAAATCACTCTAATTAGCTAACTATCCTAAAATGCAATAAAACTTTCAAAGGAAGCCATAAAGAACCAACTCTGATTACCATGTTAGCGGAGATCACTCCGGAGGTCGATGGATCGTTGCTTCCCTTTTGAAAACATTGTTACTTACTTAGAAAATAAAACCCGAGATTCAAATCTAATTAACAAAATATTTATTTCAGTAGAAAAGTAATAAAAAGGATCCTTATTAAGCTTATTAAGCTACATTTTATCGGCTAAGAATAAATCACTTCTACCTTGGTAGAAATGGCGAAGAGAAAGGAAAGGAGTTGACTTCTGGAATGCAGGCATGCGTAATAGAATATATCATACGTCTGCTTGACCATAAATACAAGAAAACAGTAGAAAACACAGAGATGCACAACTGGCAATATTCACATCGTGACAGTGTGGACTTCTGGGGCATCAACGGGGTGTGTGTGGAAAATATGTACCCGCTCCCCCTTATGAAAGATATGCTATCCCACTTGGTGCAAGGGAGAATATTTACCAAACTGGATCTACGGGAGGCGTACTACCGGGTAAGAACCAGGGAGGGGGACGAGTGGAAGACCGCTTTCAACTGTCCCCTGGGTAGTTTCCAGTTCCGGGTGATGCCTTTCAGCTTGCAGGGGGCACCAGCTGTATTTATGCAGCTGATCAACGAGATGTTACACGAGCACTTATATCGAGGGGTGCTCGTGTATCTCGATAACATCCTTATTTACACCCAGACTATGGATGAGCACATCCAACAGGTTAGGCAGGTCTTGAAGAAGTTACTGGCTGCCAACCTTTACATAAAGTTAACGAAGTGTGACTTCCATCAAACACGATTGGATTACCTGGGGTATCGTGTATCCGGAACCGGGGTGGTGATGGACCCGGCTAAAGTCCAGGCGGTTTTGGAATGGCAGGCACCAACAACGCGCAAGCAGTTGCAGAGTTTCCTGGGGTTTGCCAATTTCTATCGGCAGTTCATCCCCTCATTTGCTGGGGTTGCCCTGCCATTAACGGACCTTTTGAAAACAAAGCACACCCAGATGAAGCCCTGGCTGGGTCAGCTGCTCTCTTGGATGATAGACTGCCAGAGGGCATTTGAAACCCTCAAAGCCCTGTTTGCTAAGGAGCTGGTGCTGAAACATCCGAACTTCGAACAGGCCTTCGTAGTTCAAGCCGATGCCAGTGATGTAGCAGTAGCCGCTGTTCTCCTCCAGGCGGGTGATCAGGGAGCGCTACAACTGTGTGCGTACACCTCCCGCAAACTAACAGAAACCGAACGGCGGTGGGCTATATGGGAAAAAGAAGCTTTCGCTGTCCGGTGGGCCCTCATGACATGGTGCCATCTCCTGGAGGGTAGTACTGTGCCATTTGAAGTCTGGACAGATCATAAAAACCTCGAGGCCCTCAAGGCCCCACAGTGGTTGTCACCCAAACAGGTGCGGTGGGCACAGTATTTTCAATGTTTTCAGTTCACGTTGAAATACATCCCCGGGGGAAAGAATATTCTGGCAGACGCATTGTCCCAAATGCCCCAGTACAATAGTCGCTGGGAGGAGGTGGTACACGCTATCATTCCCCCTGCATAGCAACAAGCTGCGCAGCTTTCAGCCCGGCTGCCTGTCGTACGTTCCGACGACCTGACCCGTCATTTGCAAACTGAACTCGTAACAGACCCTTGGTTCTTAGAGCACCAAACCCTGCTCACCCACCGGGATGGGGTTGCATGGAAAGGTAACAAGCTGTATGTACCCCAATCCCTGAGACAGCACGTACTACAGAGGTGTCACGATGTAAAACAGGGCAGACATTTCGGATTCCTCAAAACCTTGCATTTAGCCAAACGACAGTTCTGGTGGCCTAGGATGCCACATGACGTGGAGGATTACGTAAAAACCTGCCTGGTCTGCGTGACCGCAAAACCCCGCATTGGGAAATCCCCTGGCCTCTTACAGTCTGTGGCCGACCCCACTCGGCCGTGGGAGGAGATAGCCATGGACTTCATTGTGGAGTTACCAGAGAGCAACGGCCAAACCGTCATATGGACAGTTGTCGATCTGTTCTCAAAACAGGCTCATTTCATACCCTGCCCTCCCATCGGCACGGAAACTGGCCAAACTGTTCCTGGTACACATATATCGCTTCCACGGTGCACTGCGGAGGATCATCTTGGATCGAGGGGTCCAGTTTACAGCTAGATTTTGGCAGGAATTCATCAAGTTACTAGGGTCGTCTCAGGGGCTAAGCTCAGCATTCCACTCAAGTACCAATGGGGCCGCGGAGAGAGCCAATGCCATAGTGGAATGCTACCTGAGGTGCTATGTCACCTACCAGCAGTCTAACTGGGCGGATCTTCTACCCTTTGCGGAGATGGCATATAATAATGCAGTTCATAGCAGCACCAGATATACCCCCTTCCGTGTGGTGCATGGCCAAGATTTTGTTCCAATACCTGAGTACCCGAGAGAGGCCCCTACTCCAACCGGTCCTAAGGAATGGGTAGCTACCCTGCCGGGGGTATGGGAAGTGGTGAAAATGGCCCTGCGGAAGGCTGCAGAGACCCAGAAGGTACAGGCAGACAAAAAACGGAGTCCACAGAAGCCTTTCCAAGTGGGGGAGAAAGTGTTTCTGTCGACTAAATATCTAAAACTGAGGGTCCCCTGCCGGAAGCTAAGCCCAAAATACCTGGGTCCGTTCCCCATTGTGCAAGTGATTAACCCGGTAATGGTGGAGCTACAGTTACCCCAATTGCTTATGTAACCTGTCCATCAAATCTGATATTAGAGGCAGCGGGTAATGATCCCTTGTTGTGACCTTGTTGAGGTCCCTGTAATTGCAGTCCGGATGAATTACAGTCCAGACGAATAAACCCAGTTTGTATTCAAGCGTGTGGCGTTTTGTCTACTGGTGTTATTCCGGAGTTCGGACCTTTGAGACTGAGATTATATGCATTCCTGAGATCCAGCTTGGTAAATATGCAAGCCTTATGTAACCTGTCCATCAAATCTGATATTAGAGGCAGCGGGTAATGATCCTTTGTTGTGAACTTGTTGAGGTCCCTGTAGTTGCAGACTGTGTGCATCGAAACTTCTCCCTTCAGGTTTAGAAAACCCACCTCCTGCTTCTTTGGAATAAAAAAAGTAGGCACTGAAACTGGTGATTTAGAAGGTCTGATAAATCCTTTTTAAAAATTTGAATCCAAATATTGCTTTAAGATCAACATCTCCTTTGCTGACATGGGATATTGTCTCTTAGCTAGAATTTTAGCTCCAGGTTTCAATTCAATAGTACAGTCACAATCCCTATGTGGAGGAAGGATTGAAGCCTCCTCTTCCCCAAAAACATTTGCAAAGTTGCCATACTTGGCTGGCAATTGTAGCCCCCCCCCCTCCTTAATGGCATTCAGCAGACTGCTGGAAAGATATTGCAGCTTGCACCCCAGTGGTGGGTCACCCTCAGGGTCACTTGAATCCTGTAGTCTGCAATTTTTTTCTCTGGAAATCCGTTCATATTCCCTTTGGGACAACCATGACCTGGATGACTGAGAATCTCCATAGACATTTAGCTATGCACTTTAGGATGAACACCAGAGGTGGGTTCCTGCCGGTACGCTCTTACCTGTTGGTCGCCGCAGAACCGAAGAAGCCGGTGGTGTTCGCGGCGTGGGGCTTCCCCTGCCCGCTTTCCCCCACCCGCCTGGACGCCGCCATTTGCGTTCTTTTGCCCTCTGCGCAAGCAGAACGCTTTGCGCATGCGCAGAGGGCAAAAGAACGCAAATGGCGGCGTCTAGGTGGGCGGGGGAAAGCGGGCGGGGGAAGCCCCGCGCCGCAAATCCACCGGCTTCTTCGGTTCTGCGGTGACCAACAGGTAAGAGCGTACCGGCAGGAACCCACCTCTGATGAACACCCTTCAAATGGTGCAGGAGTATGAACAGATTGCCAGAGAAAAAAATTCCTTAATATTGGCTGACAAACTGTCGATTTGCCTCTTAACTGTGTCATTTGACAAATGTATTATGGAAAGGTCCTTGGCAGCTTGCTCGCTAATCAATGCAGAAACCATGATTTTTGCAGTAGGTAATATAAGTTCTTCAGCTATAGTGTGTAGTTTTCCGGGTTTTGCTACCGGTATTAGTTGAGAAACCTCAAATAAGGCCCTCACTGCATTTTCATTGTTACAACCAGTTGCAGAAAATGGAAGTTAAATCAGAGGAAACAGAGAAAAAGATGGAGGAAATAAAAGAATTAAACTAAAGACTGGCACAGGCAAATAAAAATTTGGAAGACACAGTAGCAACATTGGAGATGGAGAAAGCTTCATATTTATTAAGACTCCAGAATATACCTGAAGAAAAGGAGGAGGATCTAACAGAATTGGTCACAAATTTGTTGGCAAAAGCACTGGAAATCGGAAAAGAAGAGATGGAAAAAGTGCTCGGTCAAATATATAGAAGCAACGCAAGCTACGTAAGAAGACACAGAGTGCCCAGGGAGGTACATGTTAAATTTGTGAAAAGAACAATAAGGGACGAAATTATTTATTTATTTATTTATTTGGTATTCTTATATGCCGCCCAACTCCCGAAGGACTCAGGGCGGCGTACAACAGAAAAAATACAAGAAACCAATATAAATATACATTTTAAAAACAAATACAAAAATTAAAACCGTAATGTTAAAAAACATCCAATATCCATTCAACGATCATACATAATTGGGGTGAGCTCAATGAATTACGCTCTACCCTCAGCCTGCAGGAAAAGCCATGTCTTAACCGCCTTCCGGAAGGCCAGCAGAGTGGGGATAGGTCGGGTCTCTGGGTGAAGTTGGTTCCAGAGCACGGGGCCTGCCACAGAGAAGGCTCTCCCCCTAGGGCCCGCCAGCCGGCATTGCTTAGCCGATGGGACCTGGAGGAGGCCAACTCTGTGGGCCCTAACCGGTCGAAGGGAAGTGTGAGGCAGAATGCGGTCCCGGAGATAACCTGGTCCTAAGCCATGAAGGGCTTTAAAGATGGTGATCAACACCTTGAATCGGACCCGGAGACCGATGGGCAACCAATGCAGCTGGCGGAGTACAGGTGTCACGTGGGTGTACCTTGGCACACCCACCACAGCACTCGCAGCCGCATTTTGCACCAGCTGAAGTCTCCGGATACTCTTCAAGGGTAGCCCCATGTAGAGCGCGTTGCAGTAGTCTAAACGCAAGGTGACAAGGGCATGAGTGACCGTGAGTAGAGCCTCCTTCTCCAAATATGGCCGCAACTGGTGCACCAGGCGAACCTGTGCAAAGGCCCCCCTAGCCACAGCGGAAAGATGGTGATCCAATTTTAGCTGTGGATCTAGGAGGACCCCCAAGTTGCGGACCTGATCCGAGGGGGTCAATTTCACTCCCTCGAACGTCGAGTAGGGACAATTGTCATGGTCCTTAGGAGGCAATATCCAAAGCCACTCAGTCTTGTCGGGATTACGTCTGAGTCTGTTCCTCCTCATCCAGATCCTAATGTCGTCCAGGCATCGGCACATTACATCAACTGCCTCCCTGAAGTCAGACGGGGTGGTGATGTACAGCTGGGTGTCATCAGCGTACTGGTGGTAACGCACCCCATGTCTGCGGATGATCTCCCCCAGCGGTTTCATGTAAATGTTAAACAGGATGGGCGAGAGAACCGACCCCTGAGGCACCCCACATAATAGGGGCCTAGGGGACGATCTCTGTCCTCCTGTCAACACAATACTGAAAAGAGTGAGGGAAGAACCATTGCAATATAGAAAAAAGGAGATTGTGGTCTTGAAAAAAATCCCCTGGAAGATAAGAGATTTACAAAAACAATATCACTTCTTGACCACAAAATTAATTGAAAAGGAATAAACTTTAGATGGCTGGTCCCAGAGAGGATCCTAATTAATTGGAATTCTAGAAGATACAGATTGGACTCCACCTTCAAGGCAGCAGAATTTTATGAGAGACATACAAGTTTCTTTGAAGGAAGAAGTACACCATACACAAGCAGATAAGGAATTTAACAAGCACAAAGAAATAGAAGAGACAGTAACACAAAGCGAAGAAGAAGAAAAAGAAAATACAGACCAAGATGGAGAGGGACTAAAAAGAGAACAAAGACAGAAAATAATTACTAGGAAACAAAAACCCAAATACAAGTAAATAAGATGGAGAAAGAAAATGGAATTTTCTCAATGAATATAAATGGATTGAATTCCCCCTGAAAAAGGAGAAAAATCTTTACATGACTACGAAAATTAAAAACAGATATAATCTGCTTGCAAGAAACACACATAAAAAACAGTAATATGAACTCCTGGCATGCCCAAAAATTGGGAAATTGTATTTTACGTCAGCGCAACAAAAGAAAAGGGGAATAGCTTTATATATTAAAGAGACAGTAGTAGACTCTAAACAGGTCTATTCAGATGAAGAAGGAAGAATTTTGATGATGGAAATAATAATAAATCAAAAAAAGACGTTGATAATAGCAATATATGCACCAAATAATAAACAAGAATTTTTTTACCAAACATTACAGAGGAAAATGTTGGAAATGGAATATCAAAATATTTGTCTCGTAGGAGACTTTAATGCAATTGTGGATGACAAATTAGATTATAAAAGTGGCAAAATATGAAAAAAAAGGAAGACAGAGACTACCAAAGGCAGTTTTTAAAATGGCAGAAGAAATCTGTGTACAGGATGTCTGGAGAGAAATGAATCCAAAAAAGACTCTGTATACATTTTACTCAAATAGACACAAATCATGGTCTAGAATTAATATGATATGGATGTCCTCTGAATTAAGAACTAATATACTTGAGGTTGAGATAGAACCCAATATTTGGGCAGACCATAACCTAATAAAGCTGATTTGGAGAGGAACAAAGAAGAACTTAAGGTGGACATTAAACCAATCTATATTAAAAGAGAAAGAATTTACAGAAACTGCAGTAAAGGAAATAGATTTTTTTAAAAAGAAAATAAAAGAGAAGATACTTCATTTCAGAATGTATGGGATACAGCTAAAGCATATTTCAGAGGATTAGCTATAACCTATATGGCTAAAAAGAAAAAGAGAAAAAACAACAGGGTACAATGCTAAGGGAAGAATTCAAGAAATTGGAGTTAGAACTTCAAAGAGATCCACAAAAGATAACTTAAAAGACAAATGGAGATACTTAAACATAAATTAAATTTAATAGAGTCAGAAGAATTGGCTCAACAAATCAAAAGGGCACAAAACAAAATTTCTTTGAAAACGCAAATAAACCGGTAAGATGGTTGGCGTATAAACTGAAAAAAGAAAAAGAGAAGAAGTTGATAAATAAACTGCAAGATGAACAGGGATGTGTACAATTCCAAAATGAGATAATAAAAAAATAGTTAAAGGACATTATGAAAAGTTATATGATATAGAAAGAAAACTCTATGGAAAAAATAACACAATATGTGGAAAAAGCCAACCTACCCAAAATTCCAGAGAGCTTTAAAAATATACTAAATGAAAAAATAACAATGAGGGAAGTGATAGAAGCTATAAAAAGACAAAAACCCGACAAAATTCCAGGTCCAGATGGGCTTCCTGCAGAATTCTATAAATGCTTTCTAGATACGCTAAGCCTTCCAATGAAGGAAGTTTGGAATGAGTTATTATCAGAGGCTAAATTACCAAATACATGGACAGAAGCAAATATTACCCTAATACCAAAAGAGGATTCAGATTTGACACAGATAAAAATTATAGACCAATATCACTATTGAATGTGGATTACAAATTTTTTGCCTCAATAATAGCAGAGAGACTGCAAAGATTTTTGATTGAATTCATCCATCCAGATCAAAATGGATTCTTACCAAAAAGACAAATAAATCACAATTTAAGGATTATTCTAGATACATTAGAATACTACGAAATGCACCCAGGAAAACAAATGGCACTAATTTTTTTAGGTGCTCAGAAAGCTTTTGATAATGTAAGCAGGCAATTTATGATAAACAATTAAATTGTATGGATTTTGGAGAAAAAATTATAAATGTAATCAAGACAATATACCATAAACAAACAACAAAATTAATTGTAAATGGGGACTATACAGAGAATTTTAATATAAAGAAAGGCACAAGACAAGGATGTCCATTATCGCCTTTATTATTTATATTGACTTTGGAAGTCTTGAACAGGAACACCAGACAAGATCCAGAAATTAAAGATATAAATTACAAGCGTTTACAGATGACTTGGTATTTATCATAGAAGAACCATTGGAGACAATTCCTAAACTATTGAAAAGGTTTGAGGAGTTTGGAGAAGTAGCAAGTTTGAAGATAAATAGAGAAAAAACTAAAGTTATAGTTAAAAACCTTACACAGAAACAAAAAGAACCAAATAAAACTGTATCTGGAAAAATGGAAAAACTTACATCTATCAATGTTAGGAAGAATTGCTACTGTGAAAATGAATATTTTACCAAAACTGCTCTACCTGTTCCAAACAGTACCTATAAAAATTGAGAAGAAATTCTTTGATGATCTGAATACACTGATTTTGAAATTTATTTGGGAAGGAAAAAAAGCTAGAATTAAACTGAAAATGTTACAAGAATTCAAAGAAAATGGAGGATTCGGATTACCAGATTGACTTTTATATTATCAAGCATGTATTCTAATATGGCTAAAAGAATGGATAACCCTTAGATGCAAAAGATTACTATATCTAGAAGGACATGGCCTACAGCTTGGATGGCATGCATTTTTATGGTCTGAGAAGAATAAAAGCCACAGATATTTCCAAAGTCACTATGTAAGAAATTCATTATTGTTTGGGAAAAAATTAAAGCTAAAATCTACTTGAGAATCCCAGGATGGCTCTCAACGATTGAAGCGTTTATCCATCCAAATCTGGTAAAATTTGAGAAAATTTTGACATATAAAGGTATTTTGAATAATGAAGGGAAATTAAAATCTAAACAAGAGCTCGAAGACCAGGGTATTGAATTATCATGGTGGCCTCAACTGCAAATACAATCTAGATATGATAAAGATGCAAAAATGTATGGCTTTTATAAAGAACAGACAATCTTTGATCAGATATTGTTGAACTCCAATGAAAAATTGATTAAGAAACTATGTCACTTTCTATTAAATTTGAAAATGGAAGATGAACAAGTAAAAGAAACAATGATACAGTGGGCAAAAAACTTTTGGATATAATATAGAATTAGAGAAATGGCAAAATATATGGGAAATAAATTATAAATTAACAATGGCAACTTCTTATAAAGAAAACTTATGTAAAATGTTTTATAGATGGCATTTACCACCTGCTAGGTTAGCCAAAATGTTCAAAAATATGTCTAGTAAATTTTGGAAATGGAACCAAAAATCTGGCACATATCATCTGTGGTGGACTTGTGCTAAAGCAAAAAAAATTTGGGCAAAAATACACATGTGGCTAGAAAAGATGTCAGGAAAACATGTAGATCTTAAACCTGAACTTTTTTATTAGGTATAGTACCAGAAACATTTGATAAAGTGCATATTTAATATTGCATGTATTAACAGCAGCGAGGATTGTATTTGCACAGCATTGGAAAAATGAAGAAATAACACTAGATGAAGAGATAATTAAGAAGATTTTGGACTGTGCAGAAATGGATAGACTTACATTACATTGAAGATTAAACAGAAAGAAGATACAGAATACTACCAAACATGGAATTTATTTTATCAATGGCTGGAAAAAATGGGTAAAGATTAGGAATATAATTTGTATTGTTAAGAAAACAAAACAACCCAGACAACATGATGTTTATTAAGCACTAAATATAATGTAATAGTAGAAAATTAATAAAACTTTATTTTCCAAAAAGGTCAGATTCTTGTATACACTGCATGGAATAACCTCACAGTGCTTTTCAACTCTATTGTCCTGACTCCTGGTTTCTTGTGCCTGATACTAAGCTGATCTACTCCCCAAAATTTTCACGGACTATAACTAAACCACACCATGGCATCTGATTTGCAAGCTGGAGCAACAGCTGATGCTTCGGAAATAGACCTCATCCGCAGACGCCAAAAAGGTGTGGAAATCGATGTGTGGAATCTAGCAGCTAATATGCACCAAATGCTCCAGCAGATGCAAAATTTGATTCAACAATTGCGCCTTCAACAATTGCCTCCGCTACCCACTGCACCTGCTCCAGCTCCAATACCAGCAGCTGATGTGCTAATTTCCAAGACTCCAAGCTCTTTTATCACAGAGATTTACAGGAGACTCAACCAAAATGAGAACATTCCTTGCTCAGTGCTATGTCTTCACTGGTACCCACGGGTCTCATCCTCAGCGTCCTCGCAGATTCCGCTGCCAGATAGTCTCTTCCCCTCATCGAACACAATGACTCAGACCTCTATACCTTGTCAAAACTTCCTAGCCTGATTTAGACAATATTTCGTTGACCCCATTCAACAAGAAACCTCCGCTCAGCAACTCCACCAGGTTCACCAAGGCAAAGGCGCACAGTAAGATCTTACACTGAAGAATTCAAACTGCTTGCCACCAATTTGGATTGGAATGAAGCATCCCAGATTTCACAGTTCAGACATGGCCTGAGAGACAAGAAAGGAAGCCCCAGTAGGTATTGTAATCCCATTTGCAATAGAGGGAGGGGCTTTAAAACACAAGGGCAGACTAGTACTCTCCCCACAGGGAAGAGGTGTTGCAGCTTTGCTACAACAACAAGACAGCGGGACATGGGGGTGCCTTCAAAACTCTACACAGAACCTTGAGATACTTTTGGTGGCCTAAGATGACAGCAGGCATTAAGGAATACGTTGCCTCTTGCCACACATGCAGGAAGGCCAAACCCCTCCATCAGAAGCTGGTAGGACTCTTGCAGCCACTCCCAACACACACACTCATGGCATACACTCTTTCTGGACTTCATTACTGATTTACCCCCTGTCCAAGGCTTCATTGCCATTTTGGTGGTGGTATATCTTTTCACCAAGATGGTGCATTTCATACCCTGTAAGGGTTTACCCAATGCCAAAGATACAGCCCAGCTTTTTCTAGACCACTGCTTTCACTACCACGGCATGGTATCAACATTTATTTCAGATGGAAGTGCACAGTTCCAATCTGGATTTTGGAAGGCACTATTCCAGCTCCTGCAGGTCAAAGTCAGCCTGTCTTCAGCCCATCACCCAGCTACGAACGGTGAGGTAGAGAAAACTAACCAGCTCTTCCCAACAGTATTTGAGCTGCTATTGTACCTATAGCCAATAAAACTGGCCATCCTTATTACCCCTTGCAGAATTTTCTTATAACAACTCACTCCACTCATCGACTTCAGTGACACCCTTTCAAGCTATGTATGGCACACACCCGAAAGTTTTGCCAGACCACCCCGCACTGGACTCAACCGTCCCAGGGGCAGTTGACTTCTTACAGGAGCAACTCGTTGCCAAAGCCCTATTGAAGCAGCAGCTCGACCAAGCAAAGCAGTCTTACAAGAAGGCTGCAGATGCCTACTGATGGGAGGGGCCACCCATAACAGTAGGGGACAAAGTCTGACACTCTACCAAGTTCTTAACATCTTCAAGACGTTCCAAGAATCTAGGCACTAAATTTGTGGGACCATTCAAGGTTCTCCATCAAATCAATCCTGTCACCTTCCATCTCCTCCTGGCTCACTAGCTGCTTCAGAAGTGGGGGAAGGAAAATTCCTTTGAGACTGGTTCCCTCCTGCCCTTGCCAAGTTCCCATGAGAACTCAGACTTTGAGGAGACTATGGAGGAGAGGGAGTGCAGCTCAGAGGAGCCCATGGAGGAGGAGGGTGGGGAATTGGAGGGGAGGGTGATGTAGGAGATAACCAGGCTGAGCCCGAAAGTGGGGTCAAATGCATCATCAGCCTGGAGTCCCTATGCCCCTGAAAGAGAGCTAAGTCCCGCCCCCTTTGAAGTCTGTTGATTCTTACCTGCCGCCAATATGCCTTGACCGTTAGTAGAACAGATTGTCATATAGGCTTCATGGAATAAACTTGCAGTACTTTGGAACTCTATCCTGGCTCCTGGTTTCTTGTGCCTGATAGGTGCAAAGGAAGTGAGCCTCATGAAACTTGATCTGGGACTGGGCTTGTACAATTGCCCCTGTTCCTACTGTAGTTCTTTCAAACAGGCATCTATGAGCACGCAGTGCTGGAATAACTCTTCTAGGTTCTGTTGGACTCCTTGCCTCACCAGCTTACTCTGAATGTCATTGTGCAACCTTTACCTGAACTGCTCATTTAAGGCTAAATCATTCTAATCAACATCTGCAGCCAACAATTTAAAACAACCATGTAGTGTCTCACTCTTCTGCTGCCTTGCTTAAGCTGCCGAATCTCATGACTGGCCATGACAGCTCAGATCGGGTCTCCAAAATACGCTCTGAATCTCTCCACGAACTTCTGATAATTATCCATGACAGGGTCGTTGCTCTCTATGATCAGCAGTGGCCATTTGGTTGCAGATCCTTCAATGAACTCAATATAAAGGATACCCTAGCGCAGTCTGTAGGAGATTCTGCAGCTGGGGTTCCAATAAACAACTTACACTGAGCAATGAAGGTTCTCATCTTGTCAGCTTCCCCTTCAAACGTCTCTGGTAATCCACCATGAAAATGCAACAAGACTGGTTGTATGTCTATGGAGATTCTCAATCATTCAGATCATGGTTGTTCCAAAGGTGCTTTTTCCAAAAGGCAACTGGACTTTCTTGATTTTTTCCTTTGAAAACATTTTGCTTCTCATCTAAGAAGCTTCTTCAGTTCTAACTGATTGGTGAGGAATGGAAGGATTTATAATATCTACCTTTGTGTAGTACCTTTGGGACAACAAGACTGCTTGTGCTACCGGAGCTGATGGAACTGCTGTTGGCTGGGCATTCTGGCCTTGTTCAACCAATTGAAGAACTGCCGCCCACAAATTCTACATTTCTGCTTCCATCTCATATTGGTGTTGAAGTAAAGTCTCCACCATCTTCTGGGGAGGCATAGCACCTTCCTGTGGGTCCATTGCCATCTCCATGGTTGTCTCCTTCCTAGGAGCAAAGAGTCTGGTGAGATTAATCTCAGGTGCAATAAACCAGAATAGCTCCAAGAAAGGGTCAAAGAGGTTTCTTTATTGATGAACACCAGTGTACAGAAATCTCACTAGACCAGGGGTCCTCAAACTTTTTAAACGGGGCCAATTCACGGTCCTTCAGACTGTTGGGGGCCTGGACCAACTGGGTGGGCATGGCTAGGTCATGTGACTACCATGTTTGCCCGAAAATAAGTCATGTCCCGAAAATAAGCCCCACAGGGCTTTTCGGGACATGCGTTGAAATAAGCCCCCCCCCGAAAATAAGCCCCCCCAACTACTTCCGGGGAAAGGGTGGGGGACATGCCGGGAGCTGCTCTTTTTGCAGCGGCACTCTTTTGGCTGGGAGAGAGAGAAATCCCTACGTTGCCGCCGGCAGGAGCGAATTTCAAAACGTTGCCAGAGGCAGCCCAGAACAGCCGAGCCAGTCCTGCGGGGTGTGAGCGTAGCTGCCTCTCGTTTGCTCTCTCTCTCGCGGGGCAAGGGGTAGAATCAGGACAGGCAGAAGCCGCCAGATAAAGAGCGACCAGAATCAAGGGAATCCTCTCCCGCAACAGCCGGAGTTTGGGGCAAAGAAAGAAAGACTTCTGCTGCTTTCCTTCCATGCAATTAACAACTTCTCACACTCGCGATAACTTTTCCTTTACATTTCAAGAAGTTTCCCTGCAAAGACCTGCCAAAAAAGCGAAGCGGCGAACTGCCAGACGCTGGTAAGATAAGCGTCTCGCAGCCCGGCCCTCCCCCTCCCCTGCCACCCCCAAATTGTGCCTGAAGATCTTACCAGCGTCTGGCAGCTCGCCGCCGCCTCCTCCTCTGCTCGCCTCCCACTGCCCCTTCGGTTCTGCCGCCGCCGCCGCCTCCTCCTTCGCCTCCCACCGCCCCTTCGGTTCTGTCGCCGCCACTGCCGCCTCCTTCGCCTCCCACTGCCCCTTCGGCTCTGCCACTGCCCCTTCGGCTGCGCCTGTCACCGCCTCCCTCCCTCCCTCCCTCCCTCCCTTGCCCTCCCGCCTGCCGCAGAAAGAGCGGCTCACGCGCGGCAAGGGGCAGAATCTGGGCAGGCAGAAGCCGCCGGGTAAAGAGGGAAACCTCTCCCGCAACAGCCGAAGAGCAGGAGTTGGGGAAAAGAAAAAAAGACTTCTACTGCTTCTGCTTTTGGCTGCATGGAAGGAAAGCAGCAGAAATGTTTCTTTCTTTGCCCCAAACTCCGGCTCTTCGGCTTACAAATCCAGCCAGGGCAGCGGCTGCTCTGGATGAGCGCTCTTTACCCGGCGGCTTCTGCATGTCCTGATTCCCTCCCTTGCTGTGACGGGCGTCTCGCGGTGGGGAGGGCTGTGAGACGCATGTCCTACCTGGGACTTGTACCTCCGTCGCATTCCTCGGTGTTGTCTCCAGGGCAGCCCGTTCTAAAAGAAAAGTCTCGTGAGTTCAATCAAGCTTGATTTCACTTTGAACTTTTGAAGTTTGATTTGAAGTTTGAACTCGTGAGACGTTCTCTTTTAGAACGGGCTGCCCTGGAGACAACACCGAGGAATGCGACGGCGGTACCGGGACAAGTGTCTGGTAGGATGCGCGCCCCGCCTCGCCCCGCCCCGCCCGCCCTGCCAAGCCCCAGCGCGAGACCCGTGTCCTACCAAACACTTGTCCCGGTACCGCCGTCGCATTCCTCGGTGTTGTCTCCAGGGCAGCCCATTCTAAAAGAGATTGTCTCGTGAGTTCGAGAAGTTTGATTGAACTCGCAAGACGTTCTCTTTTAGAACGGGCTGCCCTGGAGACAACACCGAGGAATGCGACGGTGGTATCGGGACAAGTGTCTGGTAGGACACGCGCCCCGCCTTGCCCCGCTCGCCCTGCCAAGAGAGACGTACCACTTACTGGAGTTTGGCAGCTCCGTGGTCTCTCGGCTTGTCTGTTTGCAAGGTTTTTTTCCCTAAACAGGAGGGAATGGAGATTTTACAGTAACCTTCCCCTGGAGTGGGGAGGGAATGGAGATTTTACAGTATCCTTCCCCTGCCACGCCCACCAAGCCAGGCCACGCCCACCAAGCCACGCCCACAGAACTAGTAAAAAATTTGAATCCCACAACTGGACATGGCCAATTTAACAGTCCATTAAACAATGCACACAAATTAAACTTTAATTTGTTTTTCTCCTGGGGGTGTTTTATTTGCTTTTGTTTGCATGTTGCTCTTTTGGTTGACTTTTCTTTTTACTAGATCATTTTTTCAGTCAAACAGGAGTCTATTGGTCCACTTCAGAAAACTCAGTTTTGCAGCAATTCTTCTCAACCCCAAGGAACTTGAGAAATCTCTCTCTGTCTCTCTTCTCTCTCTCTCTCTCTCTCTCTCTTTCTCTCTCTCTTTCTGTCTCTCCCCCTCTTTCTCTTTTTCTCTCTCTTTCTGTCTCTTTTTCTCTGTCTCTTTCTGTCTCTCTCCCTCTCTATCTTCTGGAGGCGGGGGAGGTGAAAAACACACCGTTTTTTCCCATTTTTTGGCCTCCTGGGGCGTCTGTGCACCCTGTTTTTCACCCCCCACACCTCCAGAACGTTGGCCTTACATTTCAGTTCCAGCCCGCGGGGCTCGCGAAGGTAAGTCCTGCGCTCGGCCAAAGGGTGGGTGGGGCGATGTGGGCGGGGCAGACTTGTGGTCCTGCGCGGGCCAGATTAATGGCTTCGGCGGCCACAGTTTGAGGATCCATGCACTAGACTGTCTGCCTTTCCTTGGGAAAGGAGGACATATATACTGTATATCTTCTCTTCTGGAGAATAATAGTGAAAAATGGGTACTCAAAGCATTATAAAAGTGAATACTTGTGACACATTTATCTGGGTTTCAAGCCATTTTATGGAATGTTTTTAATGATATTGTGCCTTTTTATTATATTTTGATACTGTCTTTTTGGTACTAGCACCATATCTAAATATTTTTTTCTTCCTGGCTGCTTTTCCGCTGCTTTAGGCAGGCAGTAACATTCACACTGTTTTGTGATGCCTATGATGGATTTTAATACTTTGGTTTGTTTTAAATGTTTGTTCTGGTTTTAACTGCTTATTTATTGTAGGGTTCTAAGTGTGTATGTGTACACACACACACACACTCTGTGTGTGTATGTGCATACACTCTTCATTGTACAAATGTAAGTAACTTTTTCCTTTCTTTATTTTGATGAAAACTGAACCTGACTGTTGTTACCAAACTACTGGAATTCCTCGCTTCTTGTAACCTTTGGCTGCATCTTGTCTACTTATGGACATGTGAAATGATGGAAATATGTTGTTTACAAAGTAGCCGTAAGTACTATTGGCATATCTAGCAAACTGTTTTTCTCTATGCATCTGTTGCAAGACATGCACATGTCTTTTTTAAAGTTAGCTGTTTCTTAAAAAAGAATATTCAATTTTTCTTGCAGTCAAAAGCATAACTTTCTCTAAGAATTTAATTTAATTTAATTTAATTTAATTTAATTTAATAGATTTGTATGTCGCCCAACTCCCGGGGGACTCTGGGCGGCTCACAACATGTCAAATCCATTACAATAAAACATATAACAATTAAAAAATATAAGAATTAAAAGAAGATCTCCAACATTCATATCTAAAGGGGGGAGACCCCGGGATAATCTACTCGGTCTCACTTTCACCCCGCCTGCCGGAAGAGCCAAGTTTTTATTGCTTTACGGAAGGCCAGCAGGGTGGGGATGGCCTTGATCTCCGGAGGGAGTTGGTTCCATAGGGAGGGAGCTCCCACAGAGAAGGCTCTCCCCCTAGGCCCGGCTAACCGACATTGTTTGGTCGATGGGACCTGGAGGAGACCAACTCTGTGGGACCTAACCGGTCATAGGGAGGTATGCGGCAGGATGCGATCCCGAAGAAAATGGAGCGGGGGAGTGTACATATTGTTAATAAAATTAATAAAGATGTTGAAGGTAGTGGGATTATTGAGAAACATGTATTGGTTCATAATACCACTAGTGAGAAGTGATAGTACTTTCCAATCCTAGAACACTTCAGGATGACTTAACAGAAGGTTGCAGCCTGTTCCTGCTCCAGATGATAGCAGATGTGCTATCTGAACTTAGACTTTTTATTAGGAACTATATTCTAAGCCTGTATTGCATTTGGAATCAGATAGCATTTATTTATCAAGAACAAAATATGCCCTAACACTGAATATCCAAATGTTAAAAAATAATGAGGCAGATTGAAAGTTTTTGCAAGAGACAAGTTTATGTAGTTGAAATATGAGGTACTAAAGAAAATAGCCTTTTTCATAGTTACAGAGTATGGTTCTTTTAAAAAATATAAATAGCAGAACTTAATTATATTAAAACAGAAATATCCTAACTTCACATGTTTTTATCTCAGCAACAGAAGAATCTGGAAGGATATGTGGGGTTTGCAAACCTCCCCAATCAAGTTTATCGAAAATCTGTCAAGAGAGGGTTTGAATTCACTCTAATGGTAGTAGGTAAGTTACACTTTTTAATCCTTCAAATTATTATTATCAGTTATCACCCCTGTTTTAATTAGCAAATAACAAAAGACATTCAGTTTCTGATGGCAGCTCGATTAACTTGCTATGCTTTCTGACATTAAACATGTGCCCTGAAAGATGGGTGATGTAGTTATGTAACAGTATGTGCTCTGCAGGAGTGTTATGCTATAGTTGTTTGTCATTAGTACAGGTAGTCCCCGATTTACAAACATTCATTCAGTGACCGTTCAAAGTTACAACGGCATTGAAAAAGGTGACTTGTGACCATTTTTCACACTTACAACTGTTGTAGCGTCCCTGAGGTCATGTGATCAAAATTCAGACACTTGGCAACTGACTCATATTTATGATGATTCCAGTGTCCCGGGGTCATGTGGTCCCGTTTTGCAACCTTCTGGCAAGCAAAGTCAACGGGGAAACCAGATTCACTTAACAACTGTGTTACTAACTTAACAACTGTAGTGATTCACTTAACAACTAAGGCAAGAAAGGTCATAAAATGGGGCAAAATTTACTTAACAAATGTCTCACTTAACAGCAGACATTTTGGGCTCAATTGTGGTCATACGTTCAGGAGTACCTGTACTCCAAATTACAAATGCTTTCAAGTAAACAACCCTGAGCTACAAATATTCTCCTTCATGGGCAAGTAACCAAGGGTTAGTTTTTGATAGAGATGAAAATAGGATTTAAAGAACTTGATAGAATGTATATAGATTTGCATAGTAAGAGCTCTATTATGCTACTGTATGAAATAAATTTAGGAAGTAATTTGTACTACATCAGTTAACTCTAAAGGAATATGTGTATAAAGAGTGAGACAGTATACACTGTGATAATACATAATTTTTGTCTATGTCAGTTTTCCTATGTTCATTAATATGAGATTTCAACCCTGCTTCTTCTGATCACTGCAAAGGCATCTACATCAAAATTCATACTCATTTTTATTTTACTTTATACTTAAATGTGCATTCTCTAAAGTTGTTTGGCACATTTTAATCAGAACTGTCTTCCAGTTTGGAGTAGTGTAATTTTAGAAGGATATTTCATTCTGATTTCTGCATTAGTCTGGGAACTGTCACTCATTCAGTTTAAATTTGAGCCTGCTTTAATTCTTGAGCATCCTTATTAGCATTTTCATGTTCTTAATTTATTCTGTATATATTGTAGCTTTCAATTTCTTTTACCAAGGGACTTCAGGTCCTCAGAGAGGAGGCAGTCCAATACTTCCAAGTTTTTATCTTGCGCTACTAGGGAAGTATTGGACTGCCTCCTCTCTGAGGACCTGAAGTCCATGGGTAAATTCTTTGCTGACTGCAGACTCATACCCAGTGTCAGCAAAACGGTGATTACCTGTTTCCATCTCAATAACAAACTCGCCAATGCTACCCCAAAGGCCTACCTGAATAACAACCTACTCCCTTATGATCCCCACCCCAAATACCTCGGAGTAACTTTGGATTGGACCCTCCCCTATAAGAAACACCCAGAGAACATGTCTGCTAAAATCAATACCTGGAACAACTGAGTCTTCTGAGTGCTGCCCCCGTTGCGACCATCTTTGCTGTTGCTGCAGCTGGGCCATGGGAATTAGTTTTCATCAGCTATGCTCAGGATAGATCCACCGAGCTCCACCCCCATTGCTATCATAGTTGCCGCGGTCACCGCTATTACGGCTGTGGACGTTGCTTCTGCTGTGGGCGAGGCCATGCAGGCTGCTGTTATTGATGGGGCTTTGACTGTTATGAAGATTTTAACTATTTTGGGGCATGCTATCGGGATAACTACGGCCGGTACCCTTTCCTGGCACCTATTTCATCTCTGCGGGAGCCTTCCCTCTGGTAGAGGAGTGTTTTCTCTGGGGGGAGGGTTTTTTGGAACTATAGAAGCCATCCTCGTAGGAGGATATGCTTCCGACCCCTGGATTATTGGCTCCCCAGAATCTGGCATTGCACCACGAAGAGCTATAAAACCAGTATTATCTCAAGAACTCAAAGCGTTTGTCGAGACTATTATGCACTTTACACCTGTTTATCCCATTAGTGGTCAACTATACGAACATCTGGAGCCTTTTACTGACTATCGTGGTCCTTGGTGCAGATGTCAACAATTATTATTTTGATTGTAACTTCTAGTCTCTACCTCGGAAGTGGGAGAGGGGGTGGGAAACGTGGGATTGGATATGATTGGGAATAGGAATGTGCAGAATGATGTAATTCGGATGAGATAGTATGAGTGAGTCGGGAACCGAGGCCCGGACCCCCTTCGCTGAGTGTGCAAACAGAAGCGGAGTGGGGTCCGGCTCTTTTACCCGGCTCAGTGTGAACGGTATGGATGGCCTGCAGGAAGAGAGGTGGACCAGCGGGGAGGGGAAGGGTATCTCTGGGGGGGTGGAGAGCCGGGATATTCCGGTCATGATGGGGAGAGGTAGGTATGGCGGGAGCAGAGGGGCGGGCCGCTCTCGGGGAATAAGACCTTGCTGTTTACAAGCGATCCCTTGTTCCGGCCCCTCCGATGTGGTTCCATCCTGCTCAACCCGAGTACCTGGCAACCAGGGTTTTCAGGGTCCTGGGCTCAGGATGCTGCTGCTGAATGTCAGGTCAATTGTCAACAAAGCCCCTTGATACGTGATTTAATCACTGATGAGGGGGCAGACCTGGTATGTATAACTGAGACCTGGCTGGGCCAGGAGGGGGGAGTAGCCCTCTCCGAGATATGCCCAGACGGGTTCTCAGTGGTGCATCATTCATGACCCCAGGGAAGGGGAGGAGTGGCTATTATAACGCGCTGGAATCTGCATCCTCGTAGGATCCCTGCCCCGGAGATTGTCGGGTGTGAGACGCTCCTTCTGAAGTTGGACTTAGGGGTTCAGGTGGGCCTTTTGTTAGCGTACCTGCCTCCCAGCTACGTTACTAAGGCCCTGCCTGAGCTGCTTGAGGCAATAGCTAGCCTGGCGGTGGAGTTCCCCAGGCTTATGGTGCTGGGGGACTTTAACCTGCCTTCGGCGGGCGAAACCTCTGGTGCACCTCAGGAGTTCATGGATTTCATGACAACCATGGACCTGACCCAAGTAATCCAGGGTCCGACTCATGAGGGAGGCCACACGCTTGACCTAGTGTTTCTTTCGGGGCAGTGGAGAGATGATCTGAAGTTAGGGGATATAGTCACCACCCCGTTGTCATGGTCAGATCATTTCCTATTGAGGTTGGATTTCACAGCCCCACTCCTCCCCCGCAGGGAGGCGGGACCGACTAGGTGGTTCCACCCCAGGCACCTAATGGAGCCGGAAGGATTCCAAAGGGAACTTGGGGAAATACCTGAAACCCTGGTACACAATTCGTCTGAGTCCCTGGTGGCTGCCTGGAACACCGCAGCATCAGGGGCGTTAGATCGGATTGTGCCTTTGCGACCTCTCCGTGGCAGTGGATCCCTGGTTTACCGAGGAGCTCCGGGAGATGAAATGCCACAAGAGACGTCTGGAGCGACGCTGGAGAGCCAGTAAAACTGAATCCGACCGAACACTTCTAAGAACTTTTATCAGGTCTTATCTAGTGACGATAGGGGCGGCAAAATAATCTCATTTTTCCGCTCTTATTGCATCCGCAGATTCTTGCCCAGCCGCCTTGTTTAGGGTGACTCGCACCCTCCTCGCCAAAGGGGGGAGCGAGGAACACTTGCAAGGTAGAGCTGAGGAATTCACGCAGTTTCTGACGGATAAAGTCGCTCAGATCCGGTCAAACCTGGACTCCGGCTGGACAGAGTCCATTGAGTTGACAGGGGCAAGTCTTAGTCCAGCATTGTGGGAGGAGTTTGAGCCTGTCTCTCCTGAGGACGTGGACAAGGCCGTGGGTGCGATGAGTGCTTCCACCTGTTTATTGGACCCGTGCCCCTCCTGGCTGGTTTCAGCCAGCAGAGAGGTGGCACGTGGCTGGATCCAGGCGGTGGTCAACGCTTCTTTTTGGGAGGGATCCGTACCGCAGCCGTTAAAAGTTGCGGTGGTGAGACCCCTCCTTAAGAAGCCTTCCCTGGATCCAGCGGATTTGAAGAACTTTCGTCCGGTCTCCAACTTACCTTTTATAGGTAAAGTTGTGGAGAAGGTGGTAGCCTCTCAGCTTCTTCGGCTATTGGAGGAAACCGATCATCTAGATTCCTATCAGTCTGGTTTCAGGCGCAGCTACAGTACAGAAACTGCCTTGGTCGCCCTGATGGATGATCTCTGGCGAGCCCGGGATGGGGGTGATTCCTCCATCCTGGTGCTACTTGACCTCTCAGCGGCTTTCGATACCATCAACCACGATATCCTGCATCGTCTCGGCGAGTTGGGAGTGGGAGGCACCGTTTTACAGTGGTTCTCCTCTTATCTCGCTGACAGGATGCAGTCGGTGTTAGCAGGAGGACAGAGGTCGTCTCCTAGGTGCCTGACCTGTGGGGTGCCTCAGGGTTCGGTCCTCTCGCCCATCCTGTTTAACATTTACATGAAACCGCTGGGGGAGATCATCCGTAGACACGGGGTGAGTTTTCAACAGTACGCTGACGACACCCAGCTGTACATCACCACCCCGTCTCAATTCAGGGAGGCAGTCGATGTAATATGCCGATGCCTGGACGATGTTAGGACCTGGATGGGGAAAAACAGACTCAAACTCAACCCCGACAAGACTGAGTGGCTTTGGATATTGCCTCCTAAGGACCATGTCGACTGTCCCTCCTTGGTTCTTGAGGGAGAAAAATTAACTCCCTTGGAACGGGTTCGCAATTTGGGAGTTATCCTAGATCCACAGCTAAAATTAGACCAACATCTTACAGCTGTGGCTAGGGGGGCTTTTGCACAGGTTCGCCTGGTGCACCAATTGCGACCATACTTGGAGAAGGAGGCTCTGCTCACGGTCACTCATGCCCTTGTCACCTCCCGATTGGACTACTGTAATGTGCTCTACATGGGGCTACCCTTGAAGAGTATTCGGAGACTTCAACTGGTGCAAAATGCAGCTGCGCGTGCTGTGGTGGGTGTTTCAAGATCCACCCACGTAACACCCATACTCTGCCAGTTGCATTGGCTGCCCATTGGTCTCCGGGTACAATTCAAGGTTTTGATCATCATCTTTAAAGCCCTACATGGCTTAGGACCAGGTTACCTCCGGGACCGCATTCTACCTCATACTTCCCTTCGACCGGTCAGGTCCCACAGAGTGAGTCTCCTCCAGGTCCCGTCAACCAAACAATGTCGGCTGGCGGGGCCTAGGGGGAGGGCCTTCTCTGTGGGGGCCCCTGCTCTCTGGAACCAACTGCCCCCAGAGATACGAATTATCCCCACCTTGCTGGCCTTCCGAAAAGCCGTGAAGACATGGCTCTTTCTGCAGGCGGGGCTTTGAGACAACTTCATCTTGGTCTCCCCCATGTATGTAAGATTTTGTATGCTTTTTTTTAAATGCATTTTAAATTGTTTTAAATTACATTGTTTAGTGGTTCTTCAAATGTTGTACGCCACCCTGAGTCCCCAGGGAGTAGGGCGGCATATAAGAATCCTAAATAAAATAAATAAATAAATAAATAATAAATAAACTTACTTCAGAAACTAAGAGGCTCAAGATGGGGAGCCTCAGCCTCTACTCTCAGAATATCAGCACTAGGGTTGGTCTACTCCACAGCTGAATACTGCGCCCCTGTTTGGCTTAATAGCTGCCACACCAGCAAGATCGATGGTAGACTAAATGATACAATGAGGATCATAAGTGATTGCATAAAATCTACTCCTACTTGCTGGCTCCCCGTCTTGAGCCACATTGCACCACCAGCCCTACGAAGGCAGGAAGTCTTAGTGAAGGAGTACAACAAAATTATGAGAAACCCACTTCTTCCTGTGCACTCTGATCTTCCTCATCTATCAATTGGCAGGCTTAAATCCAGGAAGCCCTCTCTGGCACTTGCTCAACAGCTGTCTAACAACTTTGACGTCAACACACAGTGGAAAGCCAAATGGGCTGCTGAACTCCCAGATACAGGCAGTTACATAGATGACCCTACACAAAAGGTGCCAGGTTTTGATCTTCCTTGCCAGCATTGGTCAACTCTGAACAGGATCCGTACCCAACATGGTGTCTGCCAGGACTCATTGTTTAAGTGGGGCCTTGTCTCTACCCCTCAGTGTGACTGTGGTGCTCCTTGACAAAATATCCACTACATTGTGTCCGAATGTCCATCAAGAGCTTACACCGGCCCAATGTCTGATTTTTTTCAACATAGACCACCCTGTCCTTGAATGGCTGGGTGGACTGGACATTAACATTTGAACTACTATAAGTCCATGTATTTGCCATACGCTAAATAAATAAATTCAATTTCATTGATCCAAAGGCAGATTTTTTTTGTTAACTTTTAACTTAACTTTTAACTTTTCTGATAAAACGATATCATTCCCTAAGAAATAAGGTTGAAAAAGACAGAAGAAAAGAAAAATCTGCTTATGGGTATTATTTTCTTACATTCTTTAACAATTTGTGGTCTCTGCAAAATGAATTCATCTAACCTCCACTTAAAAGACTGTGATCTAAATTTAAAATGCACCATTACTGGGTTGTGGTTTGATGTCATAGTGCGCAGTGTGAGTGTGAGACAACCCAGGAGCAAATACAGTAAACAGGTTTGTATTTAAATAGTGGTTTTATCTACAAAGAATATATACCGTATTTTTCGGAGTATAAGACGCACCGAAGTATAAGACACACCTTAGTTTTGGGGGAGGAAAACAAGGAAAAAAGGCCTCTGCCTCCAAGCAATTTGCCAAACAGCAAACAGCAAACAGCACAGATGATATACACTGTTTGCTGTGTATTTCTGTGCATGTGTGCTTGACCCATAGAAATAGCAAAGAATTGGAGAAATGTACATTATGCCAGAAAGTTTTCTTAAATGTAGTCACACTAACTCCTCCCCATTATTTAAATAGATTTACTCCAAGGTAACTAAACTTTAATACTAAACAGGACACTGTTACATTTCAGACTATACTTGTACAGAGCTGTTAAAATTAATTAAAATTTCTGGAAGTATACATTATTCTCTATTATTTAAAAGAAGATACAATAGCACTGGGCCTCTTCAGAGCAAGCATTTATTTTAAAGAGCTTCATTTTGTTAAGTTGTCTAGAACAATAATAAAGCAGTCTTTAAATAATAAGTCTAATAATTTGAACACTCTACAAACATTTAACAAAATAACATCATTAACAGAATCTGCCTCTACCTAGGATAGAACTCACAACCTCCTGATTGTGAGGCAAGAGCTCTACCTCTAGGCCACAGCAGTTACAGCTTACCTCCTTGCAATTTCAGCAGTCTAACATTGCCCGCAGTTTATCTCCCAGAAATTTGTCTCATTACAGCCACCGTAGTTAGTTTCATTTTACCATGTGGTTTGCAAGCCTCAGTCAGCTGTAGGTCGGGAGGCTGCTAATTAGTTTCTTGTGCAAATCAGGCTCTGCTTCTGTTTGCTGCAAAGAGGTAAATTTCTGGCAGGCACAGGCCAAAGGGTGGGGGTGGCTGGGTGGAGCTGCATTCGGTGTATAAGACGCACCCAAAATTTCACCCTCTTTTTGAGGGTAAAAAGGTGCATCTTATACTCCGAAAAATACGGTACATACACATGCTTTAGTCAGACCTCAAACAAACAGCAATTAGCAATTACAGCACGGAAGCACAGAGAGGGAGAGAGATACGCCCCAACCGGGTCTCTTCTTATTACAGGCTCTTAAAGTGATATCATCCCAAAAACCTTGCTGACTCATTCCTAGCATTACAATACCTGTTGCAATACCCCTGCCTTGCTTTTTAGCAGATAACAAAACCCATATCTCGTGTAGTCATCCACTATGACTAGGGTATATCTAGCTACTCCTAAAGAGGGTTTCCATAGGGCCAATCAAGTCAGCGTGCACTAACTGTTTGCCTTGAGCTTTTCTTACTCACAGGATACACCCTGGACTTTGACTCTTTACAAACAGTGCAATCTAAGTACATCTTGCATTGCTTTAGCTTAAGTCCCTCAGTTAGGTCTAGCATCTTCTGCAGTACTCTAAAACTTGCATGCCCCAATCTCCTGTGCAATTAATGTACACAATTGTCATGTGTGGGAGTGTTTGTAAGTATTCGTGCACAACTATTCTCTTGCCTTCCTAGTATGTACAGACCATCCTGCTTAACCCCTCGTGCACAAATTCTTCCACCTTTCCTTATGGAGTATTGTCCTCCAGCAAATAGTATTTCATACCCTTGGCTATCTAAACTGGAAATACTCAACAGATTATGATCTAATTCAGGTACATACAATACATTGTCTAATGTTTCCCCTATCTCAGGTACATAGACTTTACCTTCCCCTTTAACAGCAGATCGTTGTCCATTGGCCAAACTAACAAATGTTTGCTTAGCTGGTCTCAAGCCAGAAAACATTTGTGGGTCATTTGCAATATGCTGACTCGCCCCACTGTCCAACAACCAAGTGTTTCTAGTGTTTTCAGATGCTGTTGCTGCCAGGGAAAAAGATGATGAAGAACCACTCCTCATGTGTTGAGTAGCCCTATGCCCTTGTCTCGCTGCTCCTATGTTTCTCCTCTCAGGGCAGTGTCTCTGGAGATGCTCTGTAGAACCACACGTGAAGCAACGTTTCACGGTGTAAACAGTCTCAGCTGTTCTGCTTGCATGTTGAGATGTTTCAGATGTTGGCCTGTGCTGAGCATTATCTCCTTCCTTTCCTGGTCGCCGTTCAAGCCCTTTCTGTTCTTCCTCCAACAATCGGCCAGTAAAATACACCATGGTTAAGTCCCTCTCTTGCATAGACTCTAGGCTAGTCATGAGAACATCCCATGAAGTGTCTAACAAACTGAGCACCACATATACCTTGTGTGCCACAGTAAACGTCATTCCTCTTTCCTCTAACTCCAGTAATGTCTTTCTCATAGCCTGCAGATGTTTGGACATGCTCTCCCCCGGCTTCAGTTGTGCTTTATACAGTCTCTTTGTCAGCAACACTTTACTGCCCACAGTCTCTAACATACACACTGCGCAACGCCTTCCATCACTCTTTTGCAGACTGGAGACCCCTCACGTGTATCAGCTGACTGTCCTCTAAAGCAAGAATTATGCTGGCTAATGCCTTTTTATTTCGTCTCTGATCCCCATCATCCAGGACTGCTGGTGGATTAGTAACTATTGCCCACAACTCCTCCCTTTGCAGGTACATCTCCATCTTTACACTCCAGGAGAAGTAGTTTGTCTCATTCAGCCGAGTCACCACGAAACCTCCCATTACGCTGATGGAAGCCATGTTGCTTGTTTCCGTTACAAGCACCAACCACTAACAAACCACAATGCACAACCCCTCTGACTGGTGCAAGCTCTCACTGGGTTTCTCTTCTCTCTGGTATCTCTAGTCACTGTGGGCTTCTCTCTGGTCTGGGCCCATAACCTGTCAGAGTGTGCACAGTGTGACTATTTAAATACAAACCTCTGTTTACTGTATTTGCTCTTGGGTTGTCTCACATAGTCACACTGTGCGCGCTCTGACATCTGAAAAACATTTTGGAAGAATATATGTTTTAATTATCTTATGAGACATATTTTTGTAGTCCATATCATATCGATTCTGGAGAAAGATTTATGTGTCCAGAAAAAAAGTATAATCCTTTAGAGATCCATTTTTGTATCTCCATACATCTAGTAAACCTAGAATATCTGTCAACTCAAAAAATGTTTTTGGTAGTTTCCCTTGCGTTGCTTTTATTCCTTTATCAGCAGATCTATCCAATTGCAGGGTTACCACCCCATTCCAATCTCCCAGGATACACCAATATTGATAAGAAAAGGAGAGTAACTGTTCAAGTAAATGTTCAAAAAATTTAGCCTTCTCTTGTTGTGGAGTACATAAACCAACAACAATGGATTTTATTCCCTATAGTTCAATTTGCACAGTTACTGTATGTATCTTCCTTGGTCATCAGTTAATAATAGCTATGGTTGTAGTTGAGGATTTATATACAAAACTAGCCCTTTAATCTTCTTTTTATGATTAGCAGAGATATATTCCAAACCCAGTGTTTTGTTCTTTAAGTACTTTTTGTCAGTCTCTTTAATGTGAGTTTCTTGCAAACAAATTATATCCTGATTCAGTTTTTTCAAATGGTGAAAGTTTCTTTTTTGTGTGGAATTTGCCCCATTTACATTCCAAGTTAATCTTACAGTCCATCCTGTTCTCCATCCTGGGGTGGAACCAGCCTTCAGGATGGGTTGTCCTCGACCAATCATCTGGAGGATTGAGTCAGTCTTATTTGAATAATTACCAGGATCCGCCCTGTAGTCCCCAGATATGACTCGATTCTTCAGAGGATAGGTCGTGGCTGACTCCAGTCCTGAAACCCTTTTCTACTTAAACCTTTCTCCTTCCTTTCTTTCAAAACCTTCTAATTTCCACAACAGCCCTTGTTAGAGCTCTCCTTAGCAGCTCTCACTAGGGCTGTGATTTGAGATTTGCATACAAGTCGACGGCCAGGGAAAGCTCCGTGAACATTCTGAACAGAAGACATCAGACCTCATCTCTTCAGCAAGACAGCAGGCAAGAAATCGGGGCCCCGTCCCCCCCCTCCTGCCCAACTCGCTAAAGCGAGAGACGGACGTTCCCAGAGCTGCGAAGCTGCTGGAGTACGCTCGCGGTTTCCACCATTAATTTAAATCCCGTGCACTCCTTTTTCAAGGAAACTAACTTCCAGGAGACCACCTTACAAAGAGGCTGAGCGGCGGATAGTGCAATCGGCGGTATTTCAAAGCGCGAAAGAACTAAGCCTTCGATCTTGGGGTCGCTGCTAGAGTTCGCTCACGGCAACCGCGATTCAGTGCCCCCCCCCCACAAGGCTCCCTTTCCAGCGGCGGGCGCCGTTGGAGTTTCTCGCGGCGCCCAATTTAAAAAGGCTGCAATCTCTGCCTCAGCACGTCAGACCCTGACTCTGCAAGCGCCGGCAGTTTTCTGCAAAGTGGGGGGCAGCCCAGCATGCGTACACAGGCCTGATCACCCTGAGGATTGATGGGGGCAGGCCGCACGGGACAAAGGGGGCACCATTACCCTAGTCCCAAGGAGCCACGTGGAAGAGAAAGGGGGCAGCCATCTTGGGGGTGACCACGTGGAGCAGAAGGGCGCAGCCATCTTGGAAGAGCACAGGGGCGGAGCCAACTGTATCTTAGTAATCGGATCCAGAGCAGGGGGGGGAATGCCTTCTGAAGCTCATAATGAGGCCAAGGCAGGGGGGGAAAGACGCAAGATGTCAAACAGACATTCTTCAGATGGGGAACTGGCCTCATCACCTGATCAATCCCCATCTCTGTCTGAACAATCCCGGTCTGACAAATCCCTTCCCTGGTCTCACGGGTCTCGAAAGACCTCCTCAAGGGCCACAGAACAGGCCGAGAAGCGTCGCCACAGAGTTCTCCAAGGGCTGTGCGACAGGGCCTGAGCTGAAGCTGATGCAGCTCAGTCTCCCAGGGAGGATCCAGGGCAAGAAGCCACAGAGTCAGAAGGGGACCCTCTAGCACTGGATGCCACTAACATCCCTCATCCCAAGGGTAAAAATATATGGGGAGGATCAGACCCTAAAGAAACAACAGAAGCACAGATTACGCAGACAATGCAGGATATGCCACAACAGGAATTGACAGCCCCTAATAATAATATGACACCATCCCAGCAAAACCCTCCATTGACTATTGATCCAGCTAATCTCCGGACTCTCATGGCAGAAGCCCTACAGCAAGCCCTTTCGGTTAGTTTTAAGTCTTTCTTGGGGGAGGGGTCTTCTACTGCCACCTCTTCCTCATCTTCATCCAAGACTGCAAAAAAGACCTCTGCTAAACAGAGGCGGCCAATCAGTAGGAATAGCTCAGATGAATCCTCAGACGAGTCTGTTCTTAGTGGATCTAGAGAGGAGGGCCAGGACGAATGTGATTCCAGGTGGGATCTGTCAGAGGACGAAGGTTTATCAGTAGATCAACCTATCACAACCTGTCTTTTTCCTCCTAGCCTGTTTAAATCACTTTTGTTCAAGGCTCGCACTGCGGCAGGCATCAAACTGCCTGACTCTTCATCCACATCCATTGATGACCAGACGAACCCACTTTTCTCGGAGGTCAGACCAGAAGTTGACGTTGTCCCTATCCCTCAACTGTTTGTGGAGGCAGTGGAGAATCAGCGGTCTAGCCCAGCAGTGGGTCCTTCTACCTCTTCTCAGGACAAAAAGTTTTTTAATGTAGCTTCTAACCTTTCTGAATTGCTTTCCATACCAATAGTAGATGTACCAATCAGAGGTCTAAACTCTTCTACAACGGTGCCAGGTGAGGCGGAGGAGATCTTGAAACTGGAGGACAAACGTATCGAGCAGACCTTAATCAAGGCCCACCAATCCGCAGCCTGGGCCATTAAGGCCTCTTCCACCTCATCCTTTTTCACTCGTGCAGCTCTACACTGGCTGGGACAGATATGGGAGCATATTCCCACCTCCAACGTGAGAGCACAAGACCTCAACAAGCTATTTGCGGCTGTCCAGTTCCTGGCTGATTCAACACTTCAGTCTTCACATTTTGCAGCCAGGTCCATGTCTGCCTCAGTAGTGGTCAGGCGCATGCACTGGCTCAAGCAATGGCAGGCGGAGTCTCATCTCAAGTGGAGGTTAGCAGCGGGTCCCATCAGAGGAGGATCTCTCTTTGGAGAGGCACTGGAACCTCTATTAGTGGAGACCAGCAATAAGCGGAAGATCCTTCCAGCAGTGACCCGAAAAGGGCTACCAAGGGCCTCTCCTTACAATCGACAGCCCTTTCGAGCAGCTGACCAGGGCTCCTCCTTCTCCCGGGCCCCAGGTCAGTATTTCTCCCGTCAGAGACAGTCAGACAGGGGAGGAAGGGGGAGGCAGTTCCGTAGACAATCACGAGGGGCTTCCTCAGGTAGGCCCTTTTGCAGGGGTAGATGGTAGTCCTTTCCACGCTCCAATTGTAAGCAGGCTGGCCAAATTTTGGCAGGCTTGGGAGCAATCCGCACAACACCCTTGGGTACAGAACACTGTACGTAGGGGTCTTGTGCTGGTTTTCCTATCACCATCCCCCAGATTTTTCATACGGGGCTCAGTTTCCCCCATTCCATCCAAACGGAAATTAATGGAGGAAGCAATCAGTCATTTAATTTCCATCAATGCCATCCAACCAGTCCCTCAGAAGCAAAGGGGACAGGGATTCTACTCCATTCTTTTCATAGTGCCCAAGACATCAGGGGGATGGAGAGCTATATTGGACCTAAAGAGGCTGAATCGTTACCTAGTCTACAAGCGATTCAAAATGCATTCCCTCTCCTCCATCATCGCCCTGATCCACCGGGGCGACTTCATGGCGTCCCTGGACTTAACTGAGGCATATCTCCATGTTCCCATTTTCAAGCCCCACAGACGGTTTCTTCGTTTCTGCTATGACCAGAATCATTTTTAATATAGAGCCCTTCCCTTCTGCCTATCTTCAGCTCCAAGGGTATTCACTAAGATTCTGGCGGCCCTAGCGGCCCACCTGCGCACCATTCCGGTGTGCATACATTGCTACTTGGATGACATTCTGATCCACGCGCCCTCCAGGGAGCTGTCTACCTTGCCCTAAAACAATTTCAACACCTCATATCGGGATCCAACGTACTAGTCCTGACGGACAACATCTCCACAAAAGCACACATCAACCGACAGGGAGGCACATGCTCCAAGTCCCTCCAGTCAGAAGCAATGAGGCTGGGTTTGTGGGCAGAGAAACATCTTCTTTCGTTGACGTCAGATCATATATTGGGAATTTGCAACTCCCAGGCAGATTGGCTCAGCCGCTCCCAGGTGGACCAGTCGGAGTGGAGACTCCATCCAACCATATTCCACCAGATATCTCAACGATTCGGTCTCCCACTCGTCAATCTCTTTGCAACCCCATCCAGCACTCATCTTCCTAGGTTCTTTTCCCGATTCCAGACCAGGGGGGCAGAGCAGGTGAATGCCCTCCGGAGTCTGTGGCCACACGGGCTACTATACGCCTTTCCCCCACTTCCAGTGTTACCAGAGCTCGTACAAAAGATCTTAGCAGAACAGGCGGAAGTCATTCTCGTGGCTCCGTTTTGGCCACGACGAGCGTGGTTTGCAGACCTAAGAGCTCTTTCAGTCGCCCAGCCGTGGCAGTTGCCTCCCTTGGAGGACATGCTCACTCAGGGGGCCCTGCATCACCTGGACCCCACGTGGATCCAACTGACTGCATGGAAATTGAGAGGCACGATCTAATAAGCCAGGACTATGATCAGGACGTTATCCTAATCATGCAAGCCTCGCGTTGCTCATCTACCAACCGCATCTATTCAGCTACATGGAGGGCTTTCTGCAAATGGTGTACTAAGGAGGGCCTATCTCCAATTCGTATACCTCTTCCAAAGATCCTTAGATTCCTGAAACACGGCCTTAACAAGGGCCTGGCACCAAATACCCTTCGCAGACAGGTGGCGGCACTCTCATCTGTACTGTCGTGTGAACAGTACGAATCGATATCTCAGTGTCCCGCTATCCAACGGTTCCTCAAGGGTGCGACCAACTTGCATCCACCGACAATCCATCGCTACCCCACCTGGAATCTTCCGCGTGTGTTGACATCCCTCACAGGTCCTCCCTACGAACCCCTGCGGGAGGCATCACTGAGATATCTATCCATAAAAGTTGCCTTCCTAGTAGCCATCACATCAGCCCGTCGTATCGCCGAACTGTCAGCTCTCTCGGTCAGGGGAGATCTATGTATTTTTCAACCGGACAGGGTTACTCTCAGGCTAGATCCATTCTTCATTCCTAAGGTAAATTCAGTCTTTCACAGATCACAGGAACTGATACTTCCCTCCTTCTGCGCACGTCCAGTCCATCCATCCGAGCAGCGCTGGCATAGGCTGGATGTGTGAAGGGCTCTCAAGATCTACCTGGACCGTACCAAGGACATCAGGAAGACTGAAGCCCTCTTTGTAGGCTTTCATCCTCGATCCCTGGGGAATCGAGCATCTTCAACCACCATAGGGCGCTGGATCAGAAGCGCCATCGCCAAAGCCTACGAAATAGCCAATCTTCCCGCACCAGCGGGCATCACTGCACACTCCACCAGAAGTGCAGCCACGTCTGCTGCATGGACCACTCAGGCATCGCTCGAGGAGGTCTGTCGGGCGACCACGTGGGCGCTCCCTTCCCAATTCATCCAACACTACAAAATTGACGCCTGTGCGTCAGCGGACGCAGCATTCGGCAGGAGAGTATTACAGCAGGTGGTGGACACTCATTAGGGTGCATTGGGCACTCTCCCCTCCCTGGGACCACTGCTTTGGTATGTCCCATCCTGAAGGCTGGTTCCACCCCAGGATGGAGAATAGGCATTGTTATCTTACCTGAACGCCTCTTCTCATCCGGTGGAACCAGCCTTCAGTCCCACCCTCATTTCTATCTATCTCCTTATCTTACTCCCCCCCAAAAAAGCTTTCTTGTATTCTAACACTTAGCCACAGGTTATGGAGTCCACTCAGTGAAGGAAAAATAGCTGAGTAGCCACACTCGAGTCGAGTCTTCAGGATTCGTCATATCTGGGGACTACAGGGTGGATCCTGGTAATGATTCAAATAAGACTGACTCGATCCTCGAGATGTTTGGTCAAGGACAACCCATCCTGAAGGCTGGTTCCACCGGATGAGAAGAGGTGTTCAGATAAGATAACAACACCTATTTATGACAAAGAACTTTCCAATGCTTCAGCTATGACTCCCATCTCCACAGCTTGTCCTTGGTCTGTGTCCAGCTTCTTTTTACCATTATCTTTCCTAAATCTACGTTCTTTCAGGGTTTGGTCTTTATAATTTGAATCTTTTGTAGTGTGATATACTTGACTTTCATATTTCTCCATAAAATCATGTGCTTTATCTTCTGAAATGTTGATTTTGAAAAGTATAGATAATTCCTTCCAGTTTGTCCCAATGAAAAACAATGTTATTCTGCTTTAAAAGAGCTGTCAAAAAAGACTATTCTCTTTCTAAGAATCATATTTCTCTAAACAAAGACAGCTGTTTCCCTAGAATCGTAAGTCTCTGTAACACTTGTTCTTTAACAGATTTTCTTACAAATTGGATCAAAATATCTCTTGGAAGTTGTATTCTAGTTGTGTATGTTGAATTTACTCTATAAATTTTATCTATTTCTCTGGGAAAATCCAAATTGTCATCTTTCATCCATTTTGTAAATTCTGATATAATTAAGTCTTTAATGTTAGTGCTTTTTCCACATTTTCTGGCAAACCCCTGCTTTTCAGATAAAATTCTTTCTCCTTCAAATCCAATAGTGATGGTTTCCATTAATCCCATTTTTGTATCTAACTTTTCTGCTTTTATATGAATATTTTTAACATCTTCTTTCATTTGATTTCACCCTGTTGCAAATTCTTCAAGTTTTTGGTCCAGGTTTTCATTTAAAATTTTAGCCATTGCATCACATTTATCAGACAGCTCATTTTTTGTGGTTTGTAGATTCAAGAGCATTTTCTGCTCAAAAGTCTCCATAAAAAGTTGGACATTAAAATCCTCTGATTCTCTTCTTGCCTCTTTATTCCTTTTTGGAGGCCTTTTACTTACCGTATTTTTCGGAGTATAAGACGCATCTTAGTTTTGGGGGAGGAAAACAAGGAAAAAGGGCCTCTGCCTCCCAGCAATTTGCCAAACAGCAAACAGTACAGATGATATACAGTTTGCTGTGTATTTCTGTGCATGTGTGTCTGACCCACAGAAATAGCAAAGAATTGGAGAAATGTACATTATGGCAGTATATTAATGCCAGAAAGTTTTCTTAAATGTAGTCACACTAACTCCTCCCAATTATTTTAATAGATCTACTCCAAACATGACTAAGTCAGGGTTTAACTCAGCTGCCTTATCTTAATACTAAAACAGGACACTTACATTTCAGATTATACTTTTACAGATCTTTAAATTTGATGTGGCTTTCTGGAAGTATAGTTATTCTCTGCTATTTAAAAGAAGATACAATAGCACTGGGCCTCTTCAGATCAAGCATTTATTTTAAAAAGCTTCTTCATTTTGTTAAGTTGTCTAGAACAATAATAAAGCAGTCTTTGAAAAATAAGTCTAATAATTTGAACATTTTATAGACATTTATAGTTATTTACTTACCTCCTTGCAGTTTCAGCAGTCCACCTCCCAGCAATTTGCCTCCTTGCTAGTTTCACTTTCAGTTCTAGCATGTGGCCTGCCTGTGCTGAATCAGCTGTAGGTCGGGAGGCAGATAATCACTTCCTTGTGCTAAGCAGGCTCTGCAAGCTGTTTGCTGCAAGGAGGTAAATTGCTGGGAGGCAGAGGCCAAAGGGTGGGGGTGGCTGGGTGGGGCTACATTCGGTGTATAAGACACACCCAAGTTTTCACCCTCTTTTGGGGGGTAAAAAGGTGCATCTTATACTCCGAAAAATACGGTAATATATAGTTCTAAAAATACTTGGTTAACGTTCTCTGTTTCTGAATAAACTTTAGTGTCCTCTCATAGCCAAATTATGCACCACACCAAGTAAATAATCTCTAAGCAATGTTCAAGGTCAAGAGGATTTCAAAGTGTTCCCAAACAATACTGAGCTGTTTTCACAATGAGAGGAGGGGGAAAAAAAGAAAAATTTCCCCTTCTTGAATTAATAAACAGTAAGTAAGTTATGTACAAGGAGAAATTGAATAAAATACTAACGTTCTTTAAAGTTTATATTACATGCAGCCTTTTCAATAAGTAACCAAAAAAAAAGCTAAAATCACTTTACATCAAAGCAAAAGGCTGAAATTTGCTGTTGTCATTCCATGCGGTAAATCCACTCATTCAAAGTAGAAGGCAAAACAAACAAACAAAAAAGTTATAAGTGAAAGTTAAAAGTTAATTAGCAGAGGCGGATGTCTCTAAAAATGCAGACGACAGTCCGACATGTTCCTCCTTCCGCTCTCCAGCTTGCTCTTACCTGAGAGTTGCAAACCACAGGATCTCTCATCCTGGTAAGCCTGCAAATTGTTCGGAAAGCCTCATGGGGTGATTCTAAGATGCTCATACATGAAACAAGCAAAGATTCCAGCTTTGGCAGCACAGCCAGATGTCTGCCAGCAGTGCAAAAGAAAAAGAAAAAAAAAGACATTGCTGCTTAAGGCGCCATTTTCTTGGAAGTTGAGAGATCCTTCTGTATTTTGAGCCTATCTTCTGGAGTGTTGGCTATTCCCACCAGCTTGGTGTTGTCTGCAAATTTGATGATGAGTTCCCTTTCTATCCTCTCAATCTAAATTGTTTATGAAGTACTGGGCCTAAGACAGAGCCTTGTTGTACCCCACTACACACTTTCCTCCATGTAGATGTAGTTCCAATAAGGACTACACATTGAGTGCAGTTGGTCAGCCAGTTACGAATCCATCTGTTGGTGAGCTCTCTAATCCACATTTTTCTATCTTATCAAGTAGTAAGTAGGTTGTGGTCTACTTTATCAAATGCCTTACTGAAGTCCAAGTAAATTATCTCCACAGCATTTCGCTGGTCCACTAATGTAGTCACTTTGTCAAAGAATGCAATAAGATTTGTTTGGCATGATCTGTTTTTGAGAAACCCATTTTGGCTTCTGGTTATAACTTTACTTGCCTCTAGGTCAGTGGTTCCCAACCTTTCTAACGCCGCGACCCCTTAATATAGTTCCTCATGTTGTCGTGACCCCCAACCATAAAATTATTTTCGTTGCTACTTCATAACTGTAATTTTGCTACTGTTATGAATCGTAATGTAAATATCTAATATGCAGGATGTATTTTCATTGTTACAAATTGAACATAATTAAAGCATAGTGATTAATCACAAAAACAATATGTAATTATGCCAGATCAGAAATTCTCGGGCCAGTCTTTGCAAGAGCACAAGGAATATCATCTTCCACAAGTCTACTTCTGTATTTAGACTTGATAACCAACAAATGTACAGCAATATTTCTCAATCTCAGCAACTTTTAAGGTGCCTGGACTTCAACTCCCAGAATTCAAATCAAAGCTGGCTAGGGAATTTTGGGAGTTGAAGTCCACGTATATTCAAGTTGTTGAGGTTGAGAAATTGTGGCCTGCAGTGTCGAAAAACTAGAAATCAGATAAACTTCCAGCAAAGTAATCCTTGTTTAGTAGCTTTCTCCCAGGACTCCAAAGTTTCAGGAGGCAAACAGGGGGCAAAAAACCCCATGATTGGTCCAAAAACATTGCCAGGGTCCCCAAAGCCAATTTCCTCTTTTAAGCTCTTTCTTCTTAAAACAGCCCCATATTCCTTCCTCCCCCATGGGGCCTGCTCACCCACCCTTTCCAAAACCCCTGCAAAGACAACAATTTTAATTTGCAAGGTTCTTCTTTCAACAGTTTCTTTCTTTCTTTCTTTCTTTCTTTCTTTCTTTCTTTCTTTCTTTCTTTCTTTCTTTCTTTCTTTCTTTCTTTCTTTCTTTCTCTTTCCTTCTCTCTCACTTTTTTCTCTTCCTTCCTCCCTCCCTCCCAACCTTCCTCTTCTTTCTTTTCTCTTTCTCTCTCTCTCTCTTTCTTTTCTTTCTTTTTCTTTCTTTCCCTCTCTCACTTTTTTCTCTTCCTTGCTTCCTTCCTCCCACCCTCCCACCTAACATTCTTCTTCTTCCTCTTCTTCCTCTCCTTCCCTTCCTTCCTCTCCTTCCCTTCCTTCCTTCCCTCCCTTCCTTCCTTCCTTCCTTCCTTCCTTCTCTTTTCTCTTCTTCCCTCTCCTAGCCCTCAGCACTGCAAGATCAGCGCGTGCCAAACTCTCTGGCAACCCGGACAAATAAGCGCATTATGGTTATTCAGTCATTCCAGGAAAGCGGAGTGAGCAGGGAGGGGATCCTGCTCGCCCTGCCTACACTTGTAGCAAAGCCAGCCTGCCCCACAGAGCCGACCTTGTCCAGGGAACCAGCCAGCCAACCAGCCCACCCCACCCTCACCTCGCCTTCTCCAAAAGTCGCCCTCCGCTTGGGGGCAACCCTTTGGTGAAAGGTCCCGGTGCAAAAAAAAAAAGGCTGGCCCCAAGAGACCCAGTCATAGGGACCCCCGATTAGAAACCCCCTCCCCCTGCTCTCCTCCCTCCTGGAGACCGCCAGCTGCAGAACCCGCCTCTCCATCGCGTTGCCGGCTGTCCTTTTCTGAGTCACGGGAGGCAACGGCCAGCCAACGACCACTTAAGTTTAAAAGCGCACAACGGCAGGAAGGAGGACAGCTGGGTCGGGCTCGTCTGTCTGCCCTTTCGCCCTCAGCTGGCTCGGAGACCCAGCGAACAAAGAGGCAAACAGGGAGGGAGGGAAGAGAGAGACTGAGAGATATTAGCACAGGGCTAGCCTGATCATACGGAGCAGGGTGGCGGAGACCCAGCGAACAAAGAGGCAAACAGGGAGGGAGGGAAGAGAGAGACTGAGAGATATTAGCACAGGGCTAGCCTGATCATATGGAGCAGGGCGGCGGCGATGGACCATGCTCTGGCACCACCTCCTTCTCCAGTTCCCTCCAGCTTAGCTCCTCCTGCCCACAGCGGTGGTGCCCTCAGCACCGAGGCTGTATGATCAGGCTAGCCCTGTGCTAATATCTTTCAGTCTCTCTCTTCCCTCCCTGTTTGCCTCTTTGTTCGCTGGGTCTCCGCGCCAGCCGAGGGCGAGAGGGCAGACAGACGAGCCCGACCCAGCTGTCCTCCTTCCCGCAGTTGTGCGCTTTTAAACTTAAGTGGTCGTTGGCTGGCCGTTCCCTCCCGTGACTCCCTTTCCCTTCGACACCAGCGGGAAGAAACTGCCGCTGCGAGCAGGAGACAGGGGTGGCCACAGATGTCTTAAGCACCGCCTTGCACTCTCCAGCGCGCAATCTTGCGACGCCCCGCCCCTTAGCTGATGCTTTCAAAGCTCGGCCGCCAGGCATCACAAACACCTCTCGCTGAATGGCACCTCTCCCGACCAATCGGAGGGCTCGGGGGAGTTGAGCCGATATGACCAGGCTTGTGGCGGGGGGGGGGAGCTGAGGATGCCGGGGCAACCCCCAGGTTGGGAACCGCTGCTCTAGGTGTTCGCAAATCTGTTTTTTGATTATCTTTTCCAGGATCTTCCCAGGTATTGATGTCAGGCTGATTGGTCTGTAGTTTCCTGCATCCATTTTTTTCCTTTTTTGAAGATTGGATGGGAACCACATCAGCCCCTTTGCAGTTATCTGGTAGCTCCCCAGTACTCCAGGATCTTTGAAAGATATGGTTCAGTGGTTCTGAGATCATGTCTACCAACCCCTTCAGAACCTTGGGATGTAATCCATCTGGTCCTGGCGATAGTTCCGCTTCTTCAGCTAATTCTCTCTACTTGTCCATCTTGTTGTAACAGGAATTGGCGGTCTTTTAACCAACCTTGGTTCAATAGCAAATTCCATGCAGCCAAGAAACAACTAATTTGCTGCTTTAAGGAATATCAAAAGGATCCTCTCTTTTACTCAACCCAGGATCTGCTGCTCTTCAAAAGGAAATGGAAACAGTTATTACAGGCAAAGAAGAGGCAGGCTCTGTGACAATCCTGGAATCAACTAATCTATGCTACTTCTAAGAACCCAGCTCTATTCTGGAAATGCTTCAATCTGCTTCTTCTCACCTACAAATTTAATCTTGCATTCCCGCTTCAGCTTGGGAAGACCACTTCAGATTGCTGTACACACAGGTGGAATTACTCCACCTGAAGAGAGAGGGAGTTAGACTATGAAGTTCATCTGCTCCCCTCCTAGCCCCTTGTTTCAGGCTCTGAAATTACAAAACTGATTAAACACCTGAAACTGAACAAAGCTCCAGGATATGACTTTATTTCAGCAGAGGCCATTTGAAACAATTTAGATTAATTAAAACTCTTCTGGCTTCCCTATTCACTTACACTGATAATCATGCTAAGGTCCCTGATGATTAGGGCCTAGCTTTGGTGAGCCTCATCTACAAAAAAGGAGGTAGAGATTTATCCACTAATTGCTATCCATTAGCCTTCTCAGAACTCAAATACTTTGGCCACCTAATTAGAAGGAATGACTCACTGGAGAAGAGCCTAATGTTGGGAAAGATTGAGGGAAAAAGAAGAAGGGGCCAACAGAGAATGAGGTGGCTGGATGGAGTCACTGAAGCAGTCGACGTGAGCTTAAATGGACTCTGGGGGTTGGTAGAGGACAGGAAGGCCTGGAGGAACATTGTCCATGGGGTCGCGATGGGTCGGACACGACTTCGCAACTAACAACAACAAAAGCCTTCTCAGTGTGGTCAGTAGACACTTGTATAACAAGCTCCTGAATTGGGTTATAACTGATAATATTTTGGTTGACAAGCAGGCTAGCTTCAGAAAAGGCTACTCAATTATTAACCAGGCTTTAAGTCTCCAACATGTAGTTGAGAAATACTCCTCTGGAGCTCACTAATCACTCTATGTAGCGTTTATTGATCTTAGATGTGCTTTTGATCTCATCTCTAGAGCCAGACTATGCAAGAAACTGAACTCTTCCTCAACTAATAAAAGATTACTTATTCTTATATACAAGCTATATGAAAACTCCTGGATGAAGTTGTGATGTAATGTGCAAGGACACTGCACCAAAGAAATTCTTGTTAAGAGCCTGCCAAAATTGGAAAATAGACACATTTCTGTTCTTCTGTACACAGATGATGTCATGTTGCTTTCTCAGACACTGATTGGCCTTAAACGGGCACTTCATATAACTAGCTGAGCACTATCAAGAAGAACAAATAGAAATTAATTACTCTAAAACCAAGGTTATGGTTTTTGCTTAGTGCCCTAAGGCACACGTCTGGCAACTTAATAACCATTTAATAGAGCAAGTCAAGTCATTTAAATATCTGGGGACTGTTTTTCATACTACGGGCATCTGTAAATCTCATGCTGACGATGTTACTTTAAATGCACAAAAAACAGTGTCGGTGTTACAAGCCTTCTACTTCTCCAAAGGAGCTCAGCATATACCTGCAGCAATTAAAGTCTTCTCAGCTAAGATCTGAGGCCAGCTCCTTTTTGGAGCTCAATTGGGCCCTACAGGTCATTCCTTCCTTTGAAGGAGTTCAATCCAAGTTTTTGAGAACAATTTTTCGAGCATAGCATTTTGAATGTGATTCTTCACCGTGAAGCTGGCCTATTTAAAATAGAAACTTCTGCCTGGATTTTCATCTACTCCTATTGGCTTAAGCTTTCCTTTTCTCAGCCAGCTTGGCCCCTTTAATTATGATCAACAACTTTCAGTTTTCCTGGTGCCAGGCAATACATGCCAAACTGCAACTTTATGGCATTTCACGTCAAGACATCACTTTGATGGGCTATGAATGTGCACTAGCTGATCTCAAATAGTGGGCCATTGATTTCGAACTGCAAGCAGACTTTCCAGTTCTACCTAGAAACACCTTCTTGAACCACTCTGCATACCTTCTCCAACCAGCTAAATATCTTAGTTGCATAATGATCCTAAAATTTATCCAGTGTCCTCCCAGCAGCTGTTACTTAAGGGAGATAATGAAAGATCCCCTTTGAACAGAGACTGTGTCCCTGTGGTAGAAGAATTTTTGAAATGATGGAACACATTATTCTGTATTGCTCCCTCTATGCAGGTGCTCACCAGGAATTATTATCTCCATTTTTGGGAACATCTCTTGAAATTTGAAGTGTTGTGGGAAATTAGGAGTCAGTTACAAACTAAACTGACCTTTTTGTCCACCATAATGTCTGTGTGACAGTACTCTCAAGCAACTTGATCCATCTAACTGGAGATGCCAGGGATTAAATGTGGCATCGTTTCTATCAAAGTATATGTTCTAGTACTAAGTTATGGTATCTCCTCATATACATATATTCCATTTATTTCCAATGATTATATACAAGTGTGCCTTGTTATCCACAGCTCTGTTACCCATTTGCACATCTACATTTAATTAGAGACCAGACCTCATTGTCCTCAGTAGAGTTTTACATATACAGGGAGTCCTCACTTAACCATTTGTTCAGAGACCATTTGAATTTATGGTGGTGCTGAACAAATGGTACTTATGCCCAATCCCTAAAGTTATGGCCATTGTGCTTGGCAGCCTGCCCACACTTATGCCCACAGGGTCAACTCTTCCCCACCCTCCTATTTCCACCCCATCTCTGCCCTTTTGGCTGCCCTGCAGAGTGGCACTTTGCAGGGGCACTGGGTCTGAAGTAGAGACCCTGGGCCTTCAGCAGTCTCAACCAGCTGCTATAGCTCCCAGGCCTCTACTTCAGCCCCACTGCCACTACCAAGGAGTGCTGCCTCAAGCCCCACTCCAGCCAAAGACTTTCCAAACCAGCATAAGAACATCTACTCACCTGTTCCTTGGTCTTTGCCACAGTTGTTCACTCCACTTTATCTGAGGCATCTTCAGTTCACCATACTTCCTTCCGAAGCCCATTATCATAATCTTAATCAACTGTCTTTGGGTTCTGGGGTAAGGTAACTGCATTATTTTATTACAAGTTATTTAAATAAATAGAGAAGATGGTCTAAAACTGCAAAAACAAACTAAACAAAAATTTAAAACAGAAAAACATATTAAGCAAAAAAGGAAAAAATATCTAGGCATGTTACATGTATACCAAGTATTAAACAATATATGAACATTTTAAAATATTTATTTATTTATTTATTTGGTATTCTTATATGCCGCCCAACTCCCGGAGGACTCAGGGCGGCGTACAACAGAGAAAAATAGAAAATAGAAAATAGAAAAAAGCCCTCTATTCCTATGAAATATCCTGTAATCTGTGCCAAAAGGAAACATATAGTGGTTTTTTTGGGGTGGAAAAAATGCCTTTTCAAAAATGGATAAATAATACATGTCTTAAATTCAGTCCTTAATGCCAGGAATTCAATTGTGGGATTCCATTTTATTTCTGAACCTATACTTTTGAGTTTATTGCATAGTGGGATTATATTGTGTTCAGTATCCTTAATTCTTATTACATTCCCCTAATAAATTGTTATGAATAAAAATCCTGTGCCACCTGTATTTCTTGTAAACTTGTAAGAGCGTACAAAGAGTATTTCTGGATTAAGACCAGTGTCAATTTAGTTGATCACACTGTGTCACACAATAATCAGCCAGGTGTAGTTATGAATTACCTTCTGTAGTGTTGTTTACTAGCAACATGGTATTTGTCAGAGTGAGTACAGTGTGACTATTTTGAGACAACCCAGGAGCAAAATACAGTAAACAGGTTTGTCTTTCAAATAATGGTTTATCTACAAGGAATGTATACATACACGTACTAGGCAAAGTCAGGCAATCAATCATCAACTATAGCACGGAAGCACACGGAGAGAGAGAACGCCCTGACAGGGCCTCTCTTATATATATACAGCCTGTTAAAGTGATAAGTTAAATAACCCTGCTGACTCATTCTCATTGCATCATCATTTCAGTATTACAACATTACAGCAGCTGGTCAGCTATTAAATCATCACCCTGACAGTATTCAGCCATGATTCTGAAATAAACAAATACCAAGTTTAGCAGTCTCTGTTTAATTCTTTTTAGAAACAATTTGAGTTGGTGGTTATCACCACATCTGTTGGCAGAAAATTCCATTGCATATGCATACAGTTATTGCACATGGGTTTCCTTGGGTGCCATCTAGGTAGAGGAAAGTAAATTGAATTTAAAAATTAATATGTCACCAATATATTATGAATAAAACATAACTTCAGTGGCGGGTTGCCGTCTTACCGGTGCCGGTGCGCTGCGTGTGCATCTCCAAGTTTTGGGGGGGGCACGCTCGCTACGCGCGCGCTCCCTCACAGGATTTTGCTTCTGCACATGCGCGGAAGCAAAATCGCGCCAAAATCTTGTGAGGGGACGCGCGCGCGAGAGAGATTTTGGCGCGATTTTGCTTCCGCGCATGCGCAGAAGCAAAATCAGCCAAAAATTAACGACAAAAATGGCGGCGCGCACGGTGGACCGGCAGAGGGCTCCGGAGCGGTTGCGCAATCGGCCGCTCCCTACCGGAGCTTTGCATTGGGCAGCTCCGGCAGGAACCCACCTCTGCATAACTTCTTGGATCATGATTTATTTCATATATAGACATTGGGACTCAGAGGCTTTTATCCCGTTCTTTCACTTACCACAATATTGAACATGGGAAGATGTTTGAAATGATGAAAGAAACCTTCTGTAATTTATTTATTAAATTTATATGCCACCCCTCTCAATGATAAGGTGATTTTGGGTGGCTTGCAAACAGTAAAAAGATAAATATAAAATCAATTAAAAATTTAAAAAGCTATATGAAAAACTGGAACCAAGGAGATGAACAGCATAGGAATGAGATCTTCTTACCCCCTCAACCACCTGCAGTGGTGAGCGCTCGGGATCCCAAGGCAACGAGCAAAACTAGGTTTTGCTACCCTTCTGGAAGGCCAAAAGGGTGAGAGCAATTCTCACTTCTGATGGTGCTGTCAGGGTTCTGACCAATGCCCTAATTAAATTACAGTATGAGCCTTAAGCCAAGCTTCAAAAAAAATCCAGTAGGGCATCGCACTTGGCCTCACTGAACACTTCCGCAAGGTCCTGATATTCTCCGGGGATCTGTTCGGCCTCTGGGGTTTTGTCAGAGGTGGCTGCCAATTGTTCTGGTGGGGCCTTTGGGGGATTTTCCTGTGCAGGCGATGCTCCTGTTTGCTGTTGCGGAGGGGGTTGGGGCCCTCTTGCTATCCTCAGCCTCCGGTTGCCCCCTTGCCACCAGATGGTTGGGCCCCACTTGTCTAGCGAGGAGAGCCCCAGTATGACCACGTTGGTCATTTTGGGGGCTATTACGAATTATATTGCTTCCCAGTGGTTCGCTAGCTCTAGCTTCACTGGTTCGGTCAGGTGGGTGGCATAGGCTCCCCCCAATAGGGACCCATTGACCTGTTCGAACCTGATCGGGTGGGCTAGTCTTTTTGCTCTAATCTCCAGTATCAGGACCGTGGTTAGGTTAATCAAGCATCTAGTGCAGCCTGAGTCTATTAGGGCTTGAAAAGTACCCTGGGTTCCTGTTTTTGGGGCTGTGAGGCATATTGGGAAGATGGGGTGGATTGGTTCACTCACCATCGGGTCATTTTCGCCTTCGTCCTCACTGCCATAGGGATCCAGCGATTGGTCGTTGTTTGCTGGAGTTCCCCCCCCCCTTCGGCTCGGTGGGGAGGGGCCTCTACAGCCTGGAGGGCTTTTCAGGACGTGTCAGTGGCACGCCTGGGGCCTCGTTCCAGTCGTGCCCTGGGTGGTGGCTCTGGCTTGGGTTTCGGAGCTGGGGTTGTGCATGCATTTCAGCTGGCTTTGTGGGAGAGTTGGTCTTGTGGCCGGCTGTGGTGCTGTGGCTTCCCATCGGCTGGATGGTCTCTGGTCTGGTTGTCCTCTCGGTGTCCGGTTGCTTTCTCATGTCGTTGGCGCGCAATCCGCCATCAACTTTTATGGCTACTTGGAACCACTCAGAGAGTCGGTTCGGGATGTTACTTGGGTTGTTTGCTTGGGCAATTTGCTTATCCAGGCTTGTTCTGAAAAAATGAACTAATAGCCGCTCCGGCAAAGGGGGTAGCCTTCCCACAACTCTCCTGAACTCACGGATGTGTTTCTTAATGGCTCGCCCTCTTTGCTTTAGGTTTCGGAGCTCATCCTATACTCATCCGCATACTGATCCTCCTCCACCTCCTCAAATCTGGCTTCTAGCTCTTGTAGGAAGTCGTGGACGTCTCGCCGATGGGGGGCTCTCCTCTTGTGGAGGGCTGCTAGCCATTCCTTTGCTTCTCCCTCTAGCCCCTCGGCATTGGTATTCACCATGGCTCTGTGGGATGGCTAGAGGTGTCCATAGCACTCTAGGTGGACTCCAGCCGAGTCAAGGAATAGAGCCAGCTGGTCTGAGTCCCCATCGAATTTCCCCCTGAATCGGGGCGGCTCGTTCAGCACTGCTCCTCCCTTCTCATGTTGGACCCCGTGTGCCTGTGCTTGCTGTGTTTAGCGGTCTCCCTCGGTTCTAGTTTGTAGAGAGGGGAGGGGCTGCCTGTCTTGGATGGCTTGCCTGTTGCGTGGGGGAGGCACCGGCTGCAGCGTCGGGCTCATTCTCCTGCTGGGTGGAGAAGGGGGGCTACGTTCCCATCTGCGTCTCCTAACCCCTAAGGGCTCAGTTGTAACCCCCCTCTCTTTTGGGCAGCACAACAGCCCCTCATCATGAAGGGTGGATTGGTCAAATTCCTCCCTCAGCTGCTCTATGGATCTCCCCAAGGGTTCCATCAGAGTTTTGGGGAGTCTGGACTGTTCCCAGTCTCACCTCCATTCCACTCTTCCTAACTTGTTCAGGGGTTTTCCCCAGCCCTGGGCGCTAGGGTGGGGGAACTCAACCTCAGCTGCTTTAGGGGGGGTCTATGACTGTTCGCCTCCTCCACTCTGCCGCGCCTGTTTTGTCCCCAGCCTTCCGCCCCCAAACAATCCGGCGCTGCCTTTTCTCCTTGGCCCCTTCGCCGAACGGGCCAAAAAGCCAGTTCACCCCGGGCTTTTGGGCACACGGGACACTTTGCCGCCAGCCAATTACAGGAGCAAGAATCCCACCCCCTTGGAAGCAGCCTTTTTAGGAGAAGGAATGGGGACGAGGCTTCCCTCTCTTGCTTACAAGAGACACGTTTGGAGGTGCTCCCAACGAAAGAAAGTGGAAGGGGGAAGAGTGCTTAAGGGGGATTCAATGAGGATTCCCTCTTTTGCTTAAAAGAGACACGTCTGGAGGTGCTCCCAACGAAAGAAAGTGGAAGGGGGAAGAGTACTTTGGGGTGGATTCAATGAGGATTCCCTCTCTTGCTTAAAAGAGACACGTCTGGAGGTGCTCCCAATGAAAGAAAGTGGAAGGGGGAAGAGTACTTTGGGGTGGATTCAATGAGGATTCCCTCTCTTGCTTAAAAGAGACACGTCTGGAGGTGCTCCCAACAAAAGAAAGTGGAAGGGGGAAGAGTGCTTTGGGGTGGATTCAATGAGGATTCCCTCTCTTGCTTAAAAGAGACACGTTTGGAGGTGCTCCCAAGGAAAGAAAGTGGAAGGGGGAACTTGCTTTTTGGCCCGTTTCGGCAAAGGGGCCAAGGAGAAAAGGCAGCGCAGGATTGTTTGTGGGCGGAAGGCTGGGGACAAAACAGGCGGAGGAGGAGAACAGTCCCATGCCTCCTGGAGCAGGCTCTCTTCGGATAGTCCTCCCTCTGACTACATGGCAGCCTGAGTTTCTTTCCACACACCCCAGGTATCGGAGAGCGACTGGAGAGCCCGGGGCTCAGGAGTCCTGGCCATTTTGATTAGTTTTGAGAGAGTTGGCTTGCTTTCAGGGTTCCAACCGATGCCCTAATTAAATCATGAGGCTTAACCCAAGCTTCAAAAGAAAGCCAGTTATTTATTAGGAGCTTCATGTCGGCAGGGACCAAGTGAAGCCAACTCTGACCTCACTTAATTCGTGTCCCAGCTCTGACCCTGTTTCCCCCTCCCTCCAAGGTGTATCATCAGTTACATTCTCCAACGAAGCAATTTCGCGGGTTGTAGAGGTCCCTCCCTTCGGCCACTGTGGGTCTGCGTGGATATGACCTTGACGTGGCCGGCTGGAATGTGCTTTGTTTTGACTGAAGTGCAAGTTCCTGAATGCAACTGCGAGGCTCACTTCCCTATCCCCCTGCCTATGGCAACTCGAGAGTACGTTAGGAATGCTTCGCGAGTTGACAGGTAGAATGTTCCACAGGGCGGGGGCCACAGTGGAAAAGGCTCTTCTCATTGATCCTGCCAGCGGGAATTCCTTAGAAGATGAGGTCCAGAACAGGCCTCTTCTGCTGTAGTTGGGTGGGCTAGTTCCATTGGGGTGAGATGGCTCCTCAGATACCCTGGGCCCAGGCCATAAAAGTCTTTAAAGGTAATAAAGCAGTGGTGGGATTCAATTTTTTTTTACTACTGGTTCTGTGGGTGTGGCTTGGTGGGCATGGCAGGGTTAATATACTGTAAAATCTCCATTCCCACCCCACTCCAGGGGAAGAATCCTGTAAAATCTCCATTCCCTCCCCACTCCAGGGGAAGGTTACTGCAAAATCCCCATTTCCTCCCGATCATCTCGAGAGGCAGAGAATAGATGGGGGTGGGGCCAGTCAGAGGTGGTATTTACTGGTTCTCCGAACTGCTCAAAATTTCCGCTACCGGTTCTCCAGAACTGGTCAGAACCTTCTGAATCCCACCTCTGTAATAAAGGACTTTAAATGTAAAAACCAACAACTTGAATTGGACCCAAAAACAAACTGGTAACCAATGGGCAATGGACTGTAGAATAAGAAACCTAATTTTAATTAAGGACAGAGGGTTATAAATTTTTGATTTATTCCCTATTTGGTGTTTTCTACCAGCATTTTAAATTACAAATGACTCAGTGAAAACTCCATGTCCTCGAATGTGAGTTTAGTAACTTTCTTATTAAATTTTCTGAACACTTAAAATGTTGGAGATAGAAACATTCTCCCATGTAAAAAAACTGGATATGAGTTGTGTTAAAAATACTTTACTTTTGTTTTGTTTTTTTAAAAATAATTTTTATTACAATTTTCCAATTTAAAAAACAAACAATACAACATACAAAACAAACATACATCACATATACATAAATAAAATATAATTCCACTGATACAGCTTTATGCCATCATATTTCCTTCTCATTTCCATATTTCCTAATTCTGGCTATTGTTATACACCTAAACAATTTTTATCTTTCTCTGTTCAATATATATACTATTATCTATTATCTCATATTTTTATACTCTTATTTACATTTATATACATTATATACATTATTTTACATCCATCGAAATTTTAGGTTACATCTATCACATTTCCTTCTTATCTTAGTTTATCCATTGATTTTACTTTTATTTTCTAGCCAATCATACCATTTATCCCAAATTTTATAATACCCTGTTTCCTCTCTGTCTCTTAATTCCATAGTCAATTTGCTCATTTCAGCACATTCTAGCACCTTTTTCACAATCATAGCATTTGAGGGGTTCTTATCTTTTTTCCAATTCTGTGCGAATGTAATTCTTGCTGCTGTTATTATCTGTTGTGTTATATAATAAATTTCCTTTCTCACATTTTCTTTCATTAATCCCAAAAGAAATAATTCTGGTTTTAGTTCAATTTTTTGTTCTGTTATTTCCTCAAGCCAATTTTTAATTTTCTTCCAATATTTTTTTGCTTCGGGACATGTCCACCACATGTGGTAGAATGTCCTTTGTACCTGATTACATTTCCAACAATTTGGTTTAATTGATGTGTACATTTTAGCCAATCTCGCTGGTGGTAGATGCCATCTGTAAAACATTTTGAAAATATTTTCTTTGTATGCGGCCAACATTGACAATTTGTAATTTCCCCCCCACATTTGTTCCCAATGTTCCAAATCAATACTGTACCCAAAAATTTTTGCTCGGGCAATCATTGTTTCCTTAACAACTTCATCCTCCATTTTACGTTTTAATAAGCAATTATAGAATTTAGTAATCAGTTTTTCCTCCGTGCCTATTAATATTTTATCCATTTCTTGTTTTTCATCTTGAAAGACTAATTGTTCTACCGTATTTTTCGGAGTATAAGACGCACCTTAGTTTTGGGGGAGGAAAACAAGGGGAAAAAAATCTGCCTCTGTCTCCCAGTGCAATGTTTTCTATGCAAAGCCCATTAAAAGTCTTCTACTTACAGTGGCCAGAAGTAAAACAAGCCCAAAAAGTGATAAGCAAAAGGAATTTCAGCAGGTATATCCTGCTTATCAACTGGTCATCCCACATAAAAGTCATTCAAACAATCAAAAGATTTATTTAGGACATCTTTTTCAATAAATTATGCCTAGAGATAACAAGTATGACAGGGACCTTGACAGACAAGGAAAGGAGAACTTTCCTATAGTACTTTTTTTCACTAAAAGGAACTTCATTCTGATTAAAACTGCCATAAACATCCTGCTATTTAGATATTTAGTTGTCTAGTTCTTAAAATTATCAGACACTGCAGTGGCTGCTAAAAGAAAATACTGTAAGTAGATTTGCAAATGTTTGAGAGAAGAGTTATAAACATCCATACTATGTAATTTATAAACTTAGGGTACAAATTCAGTCACAATACTAGTGTTGTATATTCTTAATAGATAGGTGATTTAATAACAGTTTCCACTTGTATCTCTTCTGCATTTATTAGGAATAATAAGAATCAATAAATAAGATTGAGAAGTAGTACTCTGCTATTTAAAAGAAGATACAAAAGCACTGGGCCTCTTCAGAGCAAGCATTTATTTTAAAAAGCTTCTTCATTTTGTTAAATTGTCTAGAACAATAATAAAGCAGTCTTTAAAAAATAAGTCTAATAATTTGAATATTCTACAGACATTTATAGTTATTGGCTTACCTCCTTTCAGCAGTCTGAATAGCACAAGAAAATAAAATTCTGCTTCTGTCTCTGCCTATCCCTCCCCCTCCCAGCAATTTGCCTGCTAGCAGTTTCAGTTTCATTTTAACATGTGGCCGGGCCTGCTGCCTCACTCAGCTGATGGTCGGGAAGCTGGTAATTAGTTTCTTGGCTTAACAGGCTGTTCTGTTTGCTGCAAGGTAAATTTCTGGGAGGCAGAGGCCAAAGGGTGGGGGTGGGGTGGGTGGGTGGGGCTACATTCGGTGTATAAGATGCACCCAAGTTTTCAGCCTCTTTTGGGGGGTAAAAAGGTGCGTCTTATACTCCAAAAAATACGGTAAGTCCTTTTTATATTTAGTTTGGATTTGTAAATAGGGCCACCAGTCTATTATAATTCCTTGTTTCTGTAATTCCTGATTTGATTTTAATCTTCCTTGTTTATCTAATAATTCTTCGTACGTAACTATTTTATCTAGATTAATTAAATTTGGGTAAACAACTGCTTCAATCGGTGAAGTCCATCTTGGCATCTTTATATAAAATTTTTGTTTAACTTTTTTCCAATTCTCTATTAGTGACTCCCTTATTTGATGTCTCTTAAAGTAGTTGTGTAATTTGTTCCTTCCTTCGCAAAGAAATGCATGCCAGCCTCGCTGCAAATCATGGCCTTCAATTGTTAAAACTCTTTTATTTCTTAGGACTACCCATTCTTTTAACCATGTCAACAAGGCTGCTTGATGGTATAATTCCCAGTCCGGAAGACCCATTCCCCCTCTTAACCTAGCATCCTGTAACAGCTTGCATTTAATTCTGGCCTTTTTCCCCTGCCAAATAAATTTTAATGTTATTTTATTTAGTTCTTCAAAAAAAATTATTTAATTTTATTGGAATTGTTTGAAACAAATATAAAAATTTGGGCAGTATATTCATCTTAATAGTGGATATTCTTCCTAATAATGACAATTGTAATTTTGACCAATTTTCCAAATCCTTCTTAGTCTGTACTAATACCAGTAGTTTCATGTAGTTGTCTTCTTTTATAGAAGAACACTTTGTAGTTAACCAGATCCCTAGGTATTTTACCTTTTTAGTTATTTGAAATTCCAGTATTCTTTCCAATTCTTTGTTTTGAGCTTGGGTAAGATTTTTAGTTATCATTTTTCTTTTCTTTTTATTTATTTTCAAGCCAGCAACCATTCCAAATTCTTGTAATTCTTTAGCCAATATATTTCCTGATTCTAAGGGGTCCTCAACTATAAATACCATGTCATCCGCGAATGCCTGTAATTTATATTCCTCTTTCCTAATTCTCAACCCCTTCTTGATTTTTTCTAATTTGATTCAATAAAATTTCTAAGGAGAGTATAAATAATAATGGTGATAACGGGCATTCTTGTCTTACCCCTTTGCATATATTCACTTTTTCTGTTGTTTCACCATTTAATATTATCTTTGCTGTTTGGTTTGAATATACTGTCCTAATCATTTTATTAAACTTCCCCCAAATCTCATTATCTCCAATTGTGTATTCAAGAATTGCCAATTCAAATTGTCAAAAGCTTTTTGTGCATCGACCAGAATTAAAGCAAGCTGTTTATCTGGGTGGGCTTCGTAATATTCCAATACGTTCAGTATGATTCTAGTATTATGTTTTATCTGCCGGTTGGGAAGGAATCCGTTTTGAGCTGTATGAATAATTTTACTTAATTTTTTTTAGTCGTTCCACCACTTTTGTTGAGAATATTTTGCAGTCTACGTTCAGCAGTGAGATTGGCCTAAAATTTTGAATTTTTTGAGTATCTGTTTCTTCTTTTGGGATTAATGTGATAAATGCTTCTGTCCAGGATTGTGGTATTATCGCTTTTTCCAATGTTTCACTATACACATCCAACATAATTTCCTCCAATGGTTCTTTAATCATTTTATATAACTCAGCGGGAATACCATCTGGTCCTGGCGTTTTATTATTTTTTTGTTTTTTAATCACCTCTCTCATTTCCACTAATGTTATCTTTCCGTTTAATATTTCTCTATCTTCATCTGTTATCTTTGGTAAATTTCTATTTTGTAAATATCTTTTAACCTCTTCTTCACTAATATTTTCCTGATTGTATAATATTTGAAAAATATCTTTTTCTTCTCTTCTTTTTCACGACATATATTCCCCTGATCCTCCTGTAATTCCTGTATTAAGCTTTTTCTTTTTTCCTTTCTCAATTGATGGGCCAACCATCTCCCTGGTTTATTTGCCATTTCAAAATAGTTTTGTTTTGCCCTTGTTATATTTCTTATCATTTCTTCTTGATGTGTTAAATTAATTTTATGTTTTATTACTTCTCGCTCTTGTATAATTTTATTATTCTGTGATTCTTCTTGTAACCTCTTCTCTAGCTTAATTAATTTATCTTGCAATTGATTTTGTTTTTCCCTTCTTTCCTTGTTTTTTCTTGCTATATAAGCTACTGAAATTCCTCTTATATATGCCTTACTTGTGTCCCACAGGTTTTGTAATGTCGTATGTTCTTTTTTATTTACCTTATAAAAATGTTGTAATTCCTTTTCCACCATTTCTACGTAAGATTTTTCTTTCACTATTGTTTGATTTTTTTAAAAATAATAATTTTTATTTGAATATAAACATTAAAAAAAGACAAACAAACATTAAACAAAACAATATATGTACATACGTGTACATATATACATATAAACCTTTTGGGTACTTCTACGGTAAGCGTCTTGACGTTACTTTTTTACTTATATATAACTATAATTTAATTAATTTAATTTATTGTTCTTATAAGACGCCCAATCCCGTAGGACTCAGGGCGGCGTACAACAGAAAGAAGAACAATCAATAAAAATACAATAATACAATACAATACAATAAAACCATTTTTAAAAAATACAAAAGTTAAAACCATGGGGCATTAAGATCTATTTCACCCCTGCCTGCAGGAAGAGCCATGTCTTAATGGCTTTCCGGAAGGCCAGCAAGGTGGGAATAGTTCGGATCTCTGGGGTAGTTGGTTCCAGAGAGCCGGAGCCCCCCCACAGAGAAGGCTCTCCCCCTTGGTCCCACCAACTGACATTGTTTGGTTGAAGGGACCTGGAGGAGACCGACTCTGTGGGACCTAACTGGTCGTAGGGATGTATGAGGTAGGATGCGGTCCCGGAGATAACCTGGTCCTAAGCCATGTAGGGCTTTAAAGATGATAATCAACACCTTGAATTGCACCTGGAGACCAATGGGCAACCAATGCAGCTGGCAGAGAATGGGTGTTACATGGGTGTATCTAGAGACACCCACCACAGCTCGCGCAGCCGCATTTTGCACCAGTTGCAGTCTCCGGATACTTTTCAAGGGTAGCCCCATGTAGAGCACGTTACAGTAGTCCAAACGAGAGGTGACAAGGGCATGAATGACCATGAGTAAAGCCTCCTTCTCCAAATAAGGTCGCAATTGGTGCACCTGGCGAACCTGTGCAAAGGCGCCCCTAGCCACAGCCGTCAGATGTTGGTCTAATTTTAGCTGTGGATCTAGGAGCACCCCCAAATTGTGAACCCAGTCCGAGGGAGATAATTTGTCTCCCCCAAAGACCAAGGAGGGACAGTCGGTATAATTCTTAGGAGGCAGCATCCATAGCCACTCAGTCTTTTCAGGGTTGAGCTTGAGCCTGTTCCTTCCCATCCAGATCCTAACATCGTCCAGGCAACGGCACATCACATCCACTGCCTCCCTGAATTTCGATGGGGTGGAGATGTACAGCTGGGTGTCATCAACATACTGTTGAAATCTCACCCCATGTCGACGAATGATCTCCCCCAATGGTTTCATGTAAATGTTAAACAGGATGGGCGAGAGGACCGAACCCTGAGGAATCCCACAAGTCAGTGGTCTAGGAGACGACCTCTGCCCTCCTGTCAACACCGACTGCGACCTATCGGCGAGGTAGGAGGAGAACCACCGCAAAACGGTGCCTCCCACTCCTAGCCTGCCGAGTCGGTGCAGAAGGATACCATGGTCGATGGTATTGAAAGCCGCTGAGAGGTCAAGTAGCACCAGGATGGAGGAATAAACCCCATCCCAGGCTCGCCAGAGATCATCCATCAGGGCGACCAAGGCAGTTTCCGTGCTGTAGCTGCGCCTGAAGCCCGATTGAAAGGAATCCAGATAATCAGTTTCCTCCAATAGCCGAAGAAGCTGAAGTGCCACCACCTTCTCAACAACTTTACCCAAAAAAGGCAAGTTGGAGACAGGACGAAAGTTCTTCAAGTCCACTGGGTCCAGGGAGGGCCTCTTAAGGAGTGGTCTCACCACCGCAACCTTTAAGGGCTGCGGTACGGATCCCTCCCCAAGAGAAGCGTTGATCACCGCCTGGATCCAGCTACGTGAAACCTCCCTGCTGGCCGAAACCAGCCAGGAGGGACACGGGTCCAGTAAACAGGTGGAAGAGTTCATCGCTCCCACGGCCTTGTCCACATCATCAGGAGTTACTGGCTCAAACTCGTCCCATAAAACCGGACTAAGACTCACCTCTGTCATCTCAACTGGCCCTGTCCAGCCAGAGTCCAGGTTCGACCGGATCTGAGCGACTTTATCCGTCAGAAACTGTGCAAATTCCTCAGCTCTGCCCTGCAAGTGTTCCTCGCCACCCCCTTTTTGGGGCGGCACTAGCCATCTAAATGGTATTCCTCTTCTTATTAATTTTACTGAGAGATATTGAAAATCCCTCCTTTTTTCCCTTATTCTTTTTGGTATCTGTTTAAGTATTATAATGTCCTTTCCTTTATAATTTATTTGTCCTGTCCTTGTATCTCTGTAAATCTCATCTCTTATATGTTTTTTCGTAAACTTAACATGGATTTCTCTAGATAGTTTATGTTTCCTTATATAATTATTCTGGACTCTATAAATCTCATCAATACTAATTTTTATTTCTTCTTTATCTAATTGAAGGACTTCTGCAAGAATTTCTGGCATTAAATTTAAAGTATCTTCTTCCTTTTCTTCTAGGACATTTTGAAATCTCAGGTAATATGATGCTTTTTCAAATTTGAGCTGTGAGATCGCCCCCTCTAATTTCTTATTTATCATTCTCAATTTTTCTTCCGTTGCTTCCTGTCTTTTTTCCACTTTCTCTGTTTTTCTACTATTGTTTTTATTTGTTGTTCATGATTAGCTACTATTTCTTGTATATTTTCCATTTTATTATCTAATTTCTTAATATCTCCCTTGACCTCTTCAAAGTTCCCTTTCATCTCCTCATGGTTATTTTCTATTGTTTCTTGTGTTTTTGTCATCTTTCCTTGTGATGTAATCATAAATTCCTGTATTCTATCAAGTGAGGCCTGCATAGATTGTAAAGTAGGTACTTGTCCCTGTTTTTCTATTGTTGTCATTTCTGTTAATAATCTTTGTCCAGCCGGTGATGGTGCTGTCGAAGCTGTTTTCCTTATAGTTTTTGTCACCGTTGTTGAGGACATTTGTACTTTTTTAAAGAAAGTATTCCACACTTTCATATACCCTCTTCATAACTTCTATTCTCCTTCCTTTATACTAATTGTTGCCTTATACCCTTATATCTTATTCACAGGACAATCAATAACAATATTCTAAATCCCCTATTAACAATATTCTAGTTCTTATGTTATTTATAATCCTTAATTCCAAATTCTTGTATATTATTCTCTGAAACACTATTAATCAAATCAATCTCTATGGTAATCAATCCATCCATCCATCCATCCATCAGTAGAGTATCTTACAATAACATCACTATATATTAAATTTAACCTTTGATAAATATTTCAATGTTTCAGTTTAACCAATTAAATATAGCTATATTTTTTTACTCAGTTAAATATTAAGTATAAGTCAAAATTATATATTCCAATCACAAAGAGTTCCTTTTCTTTTCTTTATATAACTATTATCCAGAAATGTATTATTTTTTTTCCACAAAGAAACAATCAATATAATCCAAATTGTCACCTGTTTCAAGAACTGCATAGTCACTCTCTCTTTTTTTTTGTTCTCAAATTGTATTCCTCTGTCTGTCTCTGGAGTATATCTCCTCTTTCTGTAGCAGATCAAAAGTTAAGCAACAGTCTCAAATGTGTATTTCAATCTTTGTATCAATCTTCCGGCCGTAGTTGTTAAGAAGTATCTCCTTGTCTTCAGCTCTTTCCAAAATGTTGCTGTCAGAAAGCTCAGTGTCATTGTTATTCTCTCTTTCTCACCGTCTTGCTTCCACAGAAATCACAAAGTCAATACCTTCACTGTTCTTATGTTTTCGTTATTGTTCAAACCCAAAAAGTCTCGATATTAAAGTTTACAACAGCAATTTATTTGTTAATCCTTCTCCAATCCTTTTTTTTTTAAGATATCCTCTCTTGTTACTCCTTACCGCTCTTGTGCTGCCCGTTCCTCTCAGGAGACTCTCACTTTTTTGCCTTTTCTATTCCGTCTCTGATTCCAGTAGTTTTCAGCACTTTCAAGGCTTGGTAGGAAAAGTTTGTCAAGCGTTTACCATTTCACTCTCACTTTTCTTCCTCTACATAAAGATCAGATCGCCATGTCTCTGGATCGTCTTCAATCGCTGATCTCTTTCGTGTCTGTTATCAGGGTTTCCACCTATTACAGCGGGAAATAGCACCATTCCTCGCTGCGGTTCAGTGTCCCCCTTCTTTCTGCGCTCTCCTCCAGAGAATTGCATGCCGCTTTCGGCTTCCAAGAACACGAAAATTAGGACGAAGTTCGCAGTCAGCTTTCTTCGCTGCGCTCCACCATGGCGCCGCCCCGGAAGTCCCCCACTATTGTTTGATTTAATGTCCAGCATCCCTGTTTCCTTTGGCCTTTCCAGTGTATTAATAACGGATGATCTGCCCATGTATTCAGTAGTATTTCTATATTTTGAATATTATTCATCAAATCTGGGCTCATCCATGCCATGTCTATACGGGATCATGAATTGTGTGGATGTAAGTAAAATGTGTATTGGTTCGTTCCCGGGTGCAACTGTGTGTCCATGCATCTTTTATATCTAATTCTTGTACCATTTCAATGAATGTGTTTGGTAGATTCCTCCTTTCCTTCTTATTTTTCTTCCCTCCCTTATAATCTTTTTAATTATCTACTACTGCGTTGTAATCCCCAACCACACATATATTTTCATATCCTAGATCTGTTATTTCTTTTAGTAGTTTTTTATAAAAATCCTTCTGTTTAATGTTGGGTGCATAGATTGTTACCAATAAAAATTTCCTAAAGTTAGTTCTAATTTCCACTATCAGGATTCTCCCTTCTTTATCCCTAAATATTGTTTTTGATTTAATCCAATCTTTAACATATACCACAATCCCTCTTTTCTTTTCTTGTGCTAAAGTTAAATGTAATTTTCTGAGTTTTGGGTTGTCTAGAATTTTGCTATGATTTTCTTTAATATGGACTTCCTGTAAACAAATTATATCAAGATTTAATTTTTGGAGCCTAATTAATGATTTTTTTCTTTTACTAGGGGAATTTAAACCATTAATATTTAATGATAGTAACCTTATTTCTTCTTCCATCCTACTCCTTGTAATTACTTTTTACCCACCTCCTTATTCTGGATTCTGTCTGAGCCCTTGTTCTGGCTCCTTCTCTTTCTTGCCGTTCTTCTTCTCTTCTTTCCTTAATTTCCTGTTCCACTATCTTATCTTCTACTAATCTTTCCTCTTGACTCTTAGTTTCTACTTCCTCTCTGCTATCTTGATCCTCCTCCTCGCTTATATAATGGTCATAGAATTCCTGGGCTTTGCCGATGGAATCTATACGAAACTTCTTTTCCTGCCAGGTGATCAACATTCCGTCTGGAATGAGCCACCTGAACATCACATTATGTTTCAACAATTGTCTCGATAGGAATTGGTAACTTTTCCTTTGATCCCTTATCCTTCTAGGCACCTGTTTGAGTGTAATAACTTCTTTTCCCTTAAATACTATTGGTTCATGTCTTGTTTTACCATATATTTCATCCCTTATTTTCTTCCTTAAAAATTTTACATGAACTTCCTTAGGGAGTTTGTGCCTTCTTGCATAGTTAGTATGGATTCGAAATATCTCATCTATCTCATTTTCCAGTTCCCGCTTATCTTTTTGCAGGAATTCCGCCAATAGTTCCACCATAACTTTTGATAAATCTTCTTCCTTGTTTTCCAGTATATTTTGAAAGCGCAAGTAGAGCATAGATCTTTTCATTTCCAAATTTATTATGGTCTCTTCCAATGCTCTATTTGCTGCTAACATCCTAGTCTCTGTGGTATCTTGTTTTTTCTCTATTTGTTCTGTTTTTTTTCTATTATTGTTATTTTCTGCTCATTCTTTGTTATCTTTTCCTGCATCACACCTATTTTCTCATCTAATTTTTGTATTTCTCCTTTCACCTCTCCTATCTCACTTTTAAGCTCTTTTTTAATGTCTTCAGTATTATTTGCCATTGCCTCCTGCATCTTCATCATCGTCTCTTGGATGGATGCCAATGTTATTTGCACAGCTTGGAAGTTCGCTGCGGTACTTGTTTTCTCTCCTCCTAATAAACTTTCTACCGATCGTGGTCCTACTGGTGAGGCCATTGTTACTGTTGTCTTTTTTGCTTCAATTTTGGTAACTGTGGATGTCGTACTTGTCATCTTAAAATTAATGTTTTTAAGGAGATTTTCCCACAGTACCATATACTTATCTATATCAGCCTAGTGTGAGATAAGCTTGCCAATTATTTTAATACTCACAATACAGAGACAGGTCTGGTTCACAAATCAAAGGCTTTATTGAGAGAAAGTAAAGCGTTTGCAAAGGCTTGGCCTCCGAGCCTCCTCCCAAGTTGGATTGAGAGCAAGGAGGGCAAAGACACATGTTACGATCCATACTTTTATACTTCCTACACATCGCACGCCATGCCTATTAATCCCTCCCTACACCCCCTTTATTCTGCTAAATCATTTCTACGTTGTTCTATCCTAACAGGTCAGTTTGACATTTCTCTCTTTCTCTAGGCGGAACTTTCTTATTTAGTCCTTCTACTGTTTCTCCCTGGGCGACAGCCTTATCTTAATGCATTATAGCTTGACCATGGTTTGTTTCCTGTGTTCTGCCCTTGGGTATGTTCCAGGAGGAATTGTCCCTAGTTATTCTTCATGTATTTGGTGGCTGGAATGTCCTTCCAGCGTAAGTAATCTTCTGTTTCTCAAATTGATCCACTCGCTGACCCATACCAAAATTGCCATTTTATAATAAAGTTGACGAGCAATGCTGGACTTAGGGCATCGCTCGCCACATTATTTCTTAGAAGACTGCTGACTGTGGGAAGCTGGGAGGGGGGATTGCATGAGGGAGTGAATGTAGACATAACACATTCTTACTAGAGATTCAAGGTCATCCTTTGTCCAGCACCTGTCCAGAAACTGGGAGGAGCAACGGCCACGCAGGCAGAAGATGAGTGGGCAACGTGACCTAGTTGGGGGTGTGGGACAAGGGTGCTAACTTCCTATTGGGTGGGGAACTGGGCGGAAAGTCAGATTCGGGTTTCCCTTGGATGTGCCAACATGGCTTCAGCAATAAATTGGAACTTTGAGGAATACTTTGCCTTGGACTCTGATTTAAGTTTGAATGCTATTTGGAACCCTGACACTAACCCGAATCTCTCTTAAAAACTTATCCAGCTACCCCGAGCTCAGGGTGCTGGTCGGGGTCCTGAGCCCCAGCACCGACCCGGCACCGGGCGGTGTAAAGACTCAGGGAAGATGGAAAAAAAGGGGCAAGCCACAGGGGAACAAGCAGAGGACGACTTGGCTGGAGGCTTCCAGATCCTCTACTCTCCACCCCAGGAATTCGCGGCTGCCGGGGAGGCCATGGAGAGGGAGAGCCAGTCAGGGGCTAAGCGCAAACAGCCAGCTCCTGAGCCCCTCTTCCAACTAGAGCGGACCCCTCAAGGTGCAGTTGGGGGCCTGAGTCCTCCCCCCCAGCGAGTGTGGGAGCCCCACCTGGGCGCAGGGTTACCCTCAGCCCAGGAATGGAGGCAGCAAAAGATCACAAGCCGCTCCAAAGGCGAGGGATCCCAGCCACTGTCACACTGTCAATCGTTGATGGATCTCCCTGACCGATTCGGACGCCTAAGTGTAAGTTGGACAAACCCCGAGGCCCCTAGATGGAACTTGGCCCAACCAGCATTCTCCTTCCCAGAGGGGCACCAGGCCCCCCAGTTGAGCGGGGATGCCACCTCCTTCCACACGGCGGCGAGTGGAACCCCAGGGGGCCTCTCTACAGGGGTAAAATCCACTTGGACGACCCGCTACCCCTCTCTGAGGGCCACCAATCAAACCGGCTTTGGGAGCCCCCAGCCATGGCAGCTGGGAGGGGGGGAGTACCGGCACCAGACCACCCAAGCCTTGGAGCAACGACACCGTGGCAAGTCCCGCTGGGATGGGCTTTCTTCCCCGGCGTGGGATGGGCGCAATGCCCGTGGACCCCGGGATACCCCCTGCAACCAAACATCGTGCCGTTGATAGGGTCAGCACAGCTGGGCCCTGCGATGCCAGGTCTGGCCGTGCCAGCCCCTCTGCAAGCGGGGGGACCCCTCCCTGCGGACGGGGCTGCATTGGGGCTAGGCCAATAGATGCAGCAGGGAGGGGGTCAAGTCGGAGGGCTCCCGCAACAAGCGGTCACTCCGCCGGCCGCGGCCATGCCAGCCGCCGCCCCACAAGCCCAGGACGCCGCCCCTCGGTTCCGCGCCACGTTTGATGGCCACCCCAAAAAGCTGGCCTATTTCCTACACAGAGTGTGGGCATACATCAATGAATATGGGGTCCAATTCCAAACGGATAGGCAGCTGATTGACAAGATAACCGAGGGGATGAATGAGAGAGAAGCAGCAGAGTGGGTAGCCGAGCTCCACGACGAAGTGGCCCCCGAGCTAATTGATACGGACGACTTCGTCCAGCTAATGAGAATCAGATTCCGCGATGAGGCCCAGCAGGTAGACGCCGAGGAACAGATCAAAAAGTTGAAGCAAGCGGGACGTCCCGTGAAAGAACTGGTGTGGGAGTTTAGAAGAGCAGCAGAGAAAGTGCGGGACTGGCCCAGGCAGCTCCTGATGCACACGTTCCGAGACGCACTGGATCCGGAGTTGAAAAAAGCATGCGAAATCAGGAGGGTCCCGTGCCAGGTCCAAGATTGGTATTCCACCGCCATCGCTCTGGATCACGTAGTCTGAGCATGGGAGAAACCGCCCCCTGATCGGCCAGCTAGAAGGCAATTGGGCCGTAGGGTTCCCCCTAGGCCAGCAGTGACCCCACGCTTTGAACCGACGAGGGGAGTAAAATGCTATAGGTGTGGTCAAGTCGGCCACCGAGCAACCGAATGCCTGGCGCCAGCCCCCATCCCTCTGCCGAGGAGCAGGCCACCTCCCGCTCCTAAGAGAAAGCCCGCGAAGCCACCAGAACTGGGATGGTTGGCCCTGCAATCAGAGGGGCCCCCTCCCCCTCCGGACGACGGCGAGGCATCACCAACGGAGGAATCGGCCCCTCCTTGGGAAGAGGGGGTCAGCGATGAAGACGATCCGATGGTGAGTGCGGCAGTTCACCCTTTTCATATAAAAACCAGAATTACGGTGCCCAAAACGGGGAAGGAAGGGGGGGTAGATGCCATAATAGACACGGGCTGTTCGAGGTGCCTAATTATCAAGATAGTGGTCGAGAACCTAGGGATCCACACTAGACCCCTAGCCAGCCCCATCCGATTTCAACAGCTGGATGGATCATTAATTGGGGGGGGGGGCGCCGCCAGTCTCCTCACACAGGCCGTAGAATTAAAGTTTGGGCAACGTACTGTATTTTTTGGAGTATAAGACGCACCTTAGTTTTGGGGGAGGAAAACAAGGAAAAAAGGCCTCTGCCTCCAAGCAATTTGCCAAACAGCAAACAGCACAGATGATATACACCAGTGATGGCGAACCTTTTTTTCCTCGGGTGCTGAAAGTGTGTGCGCACACGTTATCGCGCATGCAAAAATGCCCTCCCCCGTCCCCCCGGAAGGCCTCCGGAAGCCGAAAACGCCCTCCCAGAGTCTCCGTGCGAGCCGAAAATCAGCTGGCTGGTGCACACATGTGGGCTGGAGCTGAGCTAGGGCAACGGCTCGCGTGCCTGCAGATAAGGGTCCGCGTGCCACAGGTGTCACACGTGCCATAGGATCGCCATCACTGATATACACTGTTTGCTGTGTATTTCTGTGCATGTGTGCCTGACCCATACCGTGTTTCCCTGAAAATAAGACATGTCCCGAAAATAAGCCCCACAGGGCTTTTCGGGACATGCGTTGAAATAAGGCCCGCCCCGAAAATAAGCCCCCCCAACAACTTCTGGGGGAAAGGGGGGGACATGCCGGGAGCCGCTCTTTTTGCGGCGGACTAGCTCGGCTCCTCTGGGCTCTGCCCATGGCAATTTAAAATGCACTTCTGCCCACGAGAAAGAGGGGGCGAGCATCTATCCCTGCCTCCGCGCAGGCAGGAGCGCATTTCAAAATGCTGCCGAAGGCAACCCAGAACCGGCGAACCAGTCCAGCAAGTGAGGGAGGTGTCGGGAAGAGGCGGAGCCGAAAGGGAGGGCTAAAAGGAAGTTTTGCTTCTCAAGCCCTGCGCTCATCTGGGCGTTTCAAACTGACGTAGGCAGAGGCCAGATGAGCGCAGGGCTTGAGAAGCAAAACTTCCTTTTAGCCCTCCCTTTCGGCTTCAGTAGCGTTTTAAAACATGCTTCTGCCTGCGAAGAACAGGAGGCAAGCATCGGTTCCCTTCATCGCAGGCAAAACACATCCCTTCAAAACGCTTCGAAGGACTTTGAGGGTTTCGGGCGGGGGATGGGGCATGGCGCGGCGCGAGTGAGGAAGGCAGCGGTGACAGGGACGCAGGCAGGAAGTTTTGCTTCTCAAGCCCTGCGCTCATCTGGGCGTTTCAAACTGACGTAGGCAGAGGCCAGATGAGCGCAGGGCTTGAGAAGCAAAACTTCCTGCCTGCGTTTTGAATCCTGCCTGCGATGAACCCAGAACAGGCAAGCCAGTCTCCTGTAACTTTGGCTCTTCGGCTTCCAAATCGAGCCTGGAAAGCAGCTGCTCTGGACGAGCGTCTCGCACTGGGGCGGGGGGCGCGTCTTCCTCCCCGCCGCTTCTGGATTTGGAAGCCGAAGAGCCAAAGGTTGGGGGAAAGACTTCTGCTGCTTCTGTCCCACCTGCCCTGCCAAACCCCAGCGCGAGATGCTCGTCCTACCTGGGACTTGTCCCGATACCTCGGTCGCGTTCTTACAGTGTTCTCTCCACGGCAGCCTGTTCTAAAAGAACGTCTCGCAAGTTCAAACTTCTCGAACTCGCGCTGCGTTCTTTTAGAACGGGCTGCCGTGGAGAGAACACCGTAAGAACGTGACGGAGGTCCCGGGACAAGTCCCAGGTAGGACGCCCGCCTCGCCCTGCCAAGAGAGACGCACCACTTACTGGAGTTTTGCAGCTCCGTGGTCTCTCGGCTTGTCTGTTTGCAAGTTTTTTTCCCTAAAGAGACTAGCTGAGAGACCACGGAGCTGGCAAACTCCAGTAAGTGGTGCGTCTCGTGCCCCGCCCCGCCTGTACCCCGAAAATAATAAGCCACCCCCCGAAAATAAGGCCAGGGGCATTTTTTTGGGGGGGTCAAAAATATAAGCCCCTGTCTTATTTTTGGGGAAACACGGTAGAAATAGCAAAGAATTGGAGAAATGTACATTATGCCAGAAAGTTTTCTTAAATGTAGTCACACTAACTCCTCCCAATTATTTAAATAGATCTACTCCAAGGTAAGTCAGGATTTAACTCTAATACTAAACAGGACACTGTTACATTTCAGACTATACTTGTACAGAGCTGTTAAAATTAATTAAAATTTCTGGAAGTATACATTATTCTCTATTATTTAAAAGAAGATACAATAGCACTGGGCCTCTTCAGAGCAAGCATTTATTTTAAAAAGCTTCTTCATTTTGTTAAGTTGTCTAGAACAGGGGTCTCCAACCTTGGCAACTTTAAGACTTGTGGACTTCAACTCCCAGAATTCCACAGCCAGCAAAGCAAATAATAAAGCAGTCAGCAAAGCAAATAATAAAGCAGTCTTTAAAAAATAAGTCTAATAATTTGAACATTCTACAGACATTTATAGTTATTCACTTACCCCCTTGCATCCAGTTCAGCAGAAAATAAAAATCTGCATGTCTCTCCCAGCTATTTGACTCTTTGCAGCTAGTTTCAGTTTCATTTTAGCACGTGGCAAATCAGCTGGGGGTCGGGAAGCTGCTAATGACTTGCTTGTCTTAACAGGCTCTTCCCTGTTTGCTGCAAGCAGGTAAATTGCTGGAAGACAGAGGCCAAAGGGTGGGGGTGGGTGGGTGGGTGGGGCTACATTCGGTGTATAAGACACACCCAAGTTTTCACCCTCTTTTGGGGGGTAAAAAGGTGCGTTTTATACTCCGGAAAATACGGTATTCGGTTCATAGTAGCCCCTAATATATCAGAAGCCATAATCCTGGGCCTGGTGTGGCTAGACAAGTGGACACCCACCATAAAATGGGAGGATGGGTACTGAAAGCTAACCGTGCACGTAGGCCCGACCCCCCCCCCCGGGGAACCAGAACCTCCGGGAGGAGTTGACATCTAGGGGGTTGGCCGAGCCACAACTGGCCGCCCCTGTGAGGGAGACAACTCCCCCAGGCTCCCAGAGAGTGCCGAGAGAATATCAAGACCTAGAGAGGGTGTTTAGCGAGGAATAATGCAACGACCTCCCCCCTCACCGGCCTACGGACTGCGTGATAGAATTTGAGCCGGGAGTCACGCTCCCGAAACCAAAAATGTACTCCATGTCCCCCAAGGATCTGGGAGAGCTGAGGAGGTACATCAATGCCAACTTGGAGAGGGGGTTCATCCAACCAGCAAAATCGAGGGTCGCTGCCCCTGTGCTATTCAAAGAGAAGGACGGGTGGGGGGGTCAGATTATGTGTTGACTTCCGGGGGATAAATGCTGTGTGCATGCAAAACACCTACCCCTCCCTCTCATGAAGGACTTGCTAAACTACTTGTCCAAAGGCAAGATATTCACCAAGCTAGACTTAAGAGAAGCATACTATCGCATCAGAATCAGGGAGGGGGATGAATGGAAAACTGCCTTCAACTGCCCACTGGGAAGCTTCCAATTCAAGGTGATGCCCTTTGGACTGCAGGGAGCCCCAGCGGTCTTCATGCAGTACATCAACGAGGTGCTTCACCCACACTTGTACAAGGGGGTGCTCGATTATTTAGATGATATTCTCATCTTCAGTGAGACGCTGGAAGAGCACGTGAAACTAGTGCGACAAGTCTTGGAAAAGCTCCTAGCCGCCAAGCTATATGCGAAGCTTTCCAAATGCGAATTCCACAAGACTTCACTAGACTACTTAGGATACCATATCTCCAAAGAAGGGATAGAGATGGATCCGGGGAAATTGAAAGCCATGCTCGATTGGCAGCCCCTACGCACTCGCAAGCAACTGCAGAGCTTCCTGGGCTTCGCAAACTTCTATAGGCAGTTCATCCCGGCATTCGCTGAGGTAGCCCTGCCGCTGACAGAGCTGCTAAAGATGGGCCCGACGCCCACCAAGCCCAAGCCTAATCAGCCAATTGGTTGGACGATGGACTGCCAGAAAGCCTTTGAGAAACTGAAGCGACTTTTCGCCCAGGAGCCAATCCTACAGCATCCCGATCCAGAACGACAATTCATCATTCAGTCGGACGCGAGCAATGTGGCTGTGGCGGCGGTGCTGTTGCAGAAGGGTGAGAAAGGCCAACTCCTGCCATGCGCTTACGTTTCAAAAAAACACACTGCAACCGAGAGGAGATGGGCCATTTGGGAGAAAGAAGCCTATGTCGTTCGTTTGGCGCTGCTTACTTGGAGACAATTCCTAGAAGGGGGCAAGGTACCTTTTGAGGTATGGACAGACCATAAGAACCTCGAGGCCCTAAAGACCCCTAGGAAGCTGTCACCCAAACAAGTGCGATGGGCGCAATGCTTCAGGCGGTTCAAGTTTGAGCTGAAACACATCCCAGTGGGGAAGAACTTGCTGGCTGATGCGTTGTCCAGAAAACCACAATATGACAGTCAAAGAGAGGAGGAATTCCATTCGGTCATCCCCTCCTCGCCGACAGGAGCAGCAGGCACTCCCCCCTCCAAGGGGGAACTCGTAGCCCCTGTCCTCACCAGAGGACAAACCCGACGGCCAAGCACCCGGAGGCAGGAGGAGTGGACTGACAAACTTAAGGCAGCCCTGCCCAATGACCCCTGGCTCAATGACAACAAAGAAATCTTGACCATGAGAGACGGGTTGGCTTGGAAGGGGTCCAAACTATACGTGCCTGCCAGCCTCAGACTGCAAGTGCTACAGCGAAGCCACGACTCCAAGCTGGGAGGACACTTTGGATTCCTGAAGACCCTCCACCTAACACGACGGCAGTTTTGGTGGCCAAAAATGAAAATGGAGGTGGAGGACTACGTGAAAAGCTGCACCACCTGCGCCACTCGGAAGCACCGGCCAGGAAAACCACCTGGACTCCTGCAGCAGGTGGGAGACCCAAGCAAACCCTGGGAGGAGATAGCTATGGACTTCATAGTGGAACTCCCAGATAGCAAAGGGGATACAGTGATCTGGACGGTCATCGATTTATTCTCCAAGTAAGCCCATTTCGTTGCCTGTTCCGGATTGCCATCCGCCAGACACTTAGCGAAGCTTTTCCTCAAGCACATCTACCGCTTGCATGGAGTCCCAAAGAGAATAATCTCCGATAGAGGCGTACAGTTCACCGCCAAGTTCTGGAGAGAGTTTCTACGCGCAATTGAATTCACTCAAGGACTCAGCTCGGCGTTCCATCCAAGAACAAACGGCGCCGAGGAACGGACCAACGCAATGGTGGAACAATACCTCAGTTGTTATGTAGATTACCAACAAGACAATTGGGCGGAGCTGCTGCCATTTGCAGAAGTGGCGCACAACAACGCGATCCACAGCACCGGCTTGACCCCTTTCCAGATCACCAGCGGCCAATAGTTCGTTCCCATGCCAGAACTACCCACGGAAGCACCCACTTCCATGTCCCTGGCTGAATGGATGGAAGCATTAAAGAAAGGATGGGAAAATACCAAGAAAGCGCTGACTGACACTGCTGAAGCCTATAAAAAGCAAGCAGACAAACACCGAGCACTTCAACCCTTTTTCCAGGTGGGGGATAAAGTTTACCTGTCCACAAAATATATCCGGCTGAGATTGCCCAGCAAAAAGCTAGGGCCCAAATTCTTAGGACCTTTCCCAATAGTAAAAATAATTAACCCTGTTACCGTACAGCTTGCATTGCCAAGAATATTGGGAAAAATCCACCCAGTATTTCATTGCAGCTTACTGAAACCGGTAATACGATCCAACATAAGGCCACAAACCCTACCACCGCCTCCCCCAGTAGTAATACAGGGGGAGACACATTACGAAGTGAAAAAAATCTTAGACTCCCGAGTGTTTAGAGGTCAATTACAATACCTCATTCACTGGAAAGGGTATCCTTTGGCTGAATCCACATGGGTGAAAAGTTGGAAAGTTAAAGCAGACAGATTAGTCAAACAATTCCATGACAAGTACCCAGATAAGCCAAAGGATTCCCCTGGGGGAGGGAGGGGTGGTTAAGGCTGTTAAATTAACCCCCTGTGTTCTCTCTCTCTCTCTCTCTCCTCTGCAGGATACATTTTTTTCTTTTCTTTTTTTTGCAATTTTTTTATTTTTCTCCACATTAAAAAACATACATACAACATCATATACCTTCAATACAACTTGATAAACATATTCCTAAATATAATCATTCATAATTCTTAATTTCATATCCATTCTATTTATATCTTTACTTTCGGTATATGTCATTTGTCTGATGCTGCCTCCTTTGTCTAATTTCGTTACCTGGATTACACAGATTATCTTATCTTCCAATTACTGTATTTTTCGGAGTATAAGATGCACCGGAGTATAAGATGCACCTTAGTTTTTGGGGAGGAAAATAGGGGAAAACAATCTGCCTACCAGGTATTCATCTGGCTAGCATCCTTAGTCTGGTCAGCTTCAGCACATTATTTTATCCCCTGGTTAGGACTTAAAAAAACCTTCTTCTGAGAGAGTAACAATGAAAGAGCATGCAAGCCAGTAAGAGCTGGGAAGATCTGTTAGCACCTAGTTAGGGCTGGAAAAAAAAGCTGCATTCGAAGTATAAGACGCACCCAAATTTTCAGCCACTTTTAGGGAGGAAAAAGGTGCGTCTTATACTCCAAGAATACGGTAAGTTTATCGCTATTGCTTATTTCTTCTGCTAATTATTATATCTCTTGCTTCTTAAATCTAGGCCGCCGTGCTTCATTATCTTTTTTATATCATTTACTCATCATTCGTTTTTCTTAACCCCTGTTTTCTCATAACTAAATGCCCCTAAAAATTCCACATTTACCTATCTTCAGAATAAAGTATCAATTCATATTAAATGCTTTATACATTACTATTATCCTTTACAATGCAGGAGGAAATAAAAATTATTCAAGTTCCAAAATTTCAACACACTAACTTATTTCATTCATTATTCATTATAATTTGACTTTCACTCTAATGGTACAAATATATTTACTAATTTTAGATTTAATTCAACAAATCCAATTTAAAATATTTAGTTCCTTAAATAAAATCTTATTCATTATCAATATAAATTATCATCATCGACTACATTTACAAAAAAAAATCATTCAAATTCCAAAATTTTCAAAAATTAACTAATTTCATCCATTTTTATTTGTGATTCTTCCCTCCTAATAATACAGATATACATTTACCAATTTTAAATTTAATCCATCAAATCAAACTTGCATCAACCATCTATTTATATCAATAACTATATTTAGTAATTATCTTAAGTGCTTAAGTATTTAAGTAACTCTTGTACATTGTCAGTGTTAATTGTTATCATTAAATATATTCACAAATATGCTACGTTATATATATATATATATATAGAATATATATATATATATATATATATAGAAAACTGCCTGGATGGTCCCAGGAGGGGCTGAAAGGCAAAAGGAAGCTGTGATGTTTCCTTCCATACACCAGGATGACTCGACAGAATAAACATATAACCCTTTCCTGGTGAAGAGCTGATTGGGAACAGAACCTTGTGGCTCAGAGGTTAATCTTCTGACTTTCAAGCAGACTGCCCAGGTTCAATTCCCACTACGGGTATGGCTATCTGACGAGAGCAAAATAGCTCGAAATAGATCTATAATAGTCTCCCTTTATTTTCATTTATCAGCAAAAAATGTTACACATATAGACAATATAGTTTGTCGACTATAGAAAACTGCCTGGATGGTCCCAGGAGGGGCTGAAAGGCAAAAGGAAGCTGTGATGTTTCCTTCCATACACCAGGATGACTCGACAGAATAAACATATAACCCTTTCCTGGTGAAGAGCTGATTGGGAACAGAACCTTGTGGCTCAGAGGTTAATCTTCTGACTTTCAAGCAGACTGCCCAGGTTCAATTCCCACTACGGGTATGGCTATCTGACGAGAGCAAAATAGCTCGAAATAGATCTATAATAGTCTCCCTTTATTTTCATTTATCAGCAAAAAATGTTACACACATATATATATATATATATATATATATATATATATATATATATATATATATATATATATATATATATATATATATATATATATATATATATATATATATATATATATATGAGAAATATAGTATAAGAATCAAATAAGAATCATCCATTTTCTTTAAATTTCCATCCTTTTAACCTTAGCTTCCCCCTTTTTTTTTCTTGTAACATTGTACCCCCAAATTCTTCCCCTCTATCCTTTTTTCTTCTTTATATATGGTAATTGTATAGGTTTTCTTTCAATTCTCCTTGCTCCCTTCCCCCTGCTTTCTTCTTCTTTTTTAATTTGCCATACCTAATACCTATATCCTCGCCTTATTCCCTTTTTGTCACTGTTAACCCCAGTATAATCATCATAAAGTTCAATATAATCATTGATATGTCCATTTTCAAAGTTCTCTTCCCTTTTATCTCTGTCATTCTCTGAGTCTTCTTCCACCTGTTCTTCCTCTTCTGGTTCAAAGAGTTCAATATGATCATTGGTCTGTCCATTTTCGAAGTTCTCTTCCCTTTTATCTCTATTGTTGTCTGTGTCTTCTTCCACCTGTTTTTCTTTTTCTAGTCTCTTCTTCTCTTTGCTGCCTTGTTTTTTATTCCTTGCAATCATGTTTTCAAAGCCCTTACTACGCTCAAGAGCTTTCTCTATTTTTTTTCTAAATCTATCTTCAAACTTCAAGAAGCATCTCTTTAAGTCTTCAAAATAGTCCTTTAAAAAGGCTATAAGTTCCTCATCTTCTAAAGCCTCCATATTGCCAAAATCACCGTTCACGAGTCTTTACTATCAGTCCAGTTGTGAAGAGATATCTATCCCACAGCCTAGTATAGTCCTCTTCTTTCCACATTAAGTAAGATGTTTATTTTTGGCCTTTAACATTTAGTCTTTAATACATTGAAGTTCATTCAAAGTTCATTCAATCCCAGCGGATGAGATAGCTTTATATTTTCTCAAACTGTTCAATGTTCCCAGTTCAAGGTCAGCAGCTGTTTAAACATCCACAAAAGTCTTCCACAGTAATAATTCCTCCAGCCAGCAGGTGGCACTCCTCACTGAGTCCATAAGTCTGTTCTTTCTGCTCATTAATATACTAATATATTTTAAATCAATTCATGTTAGTCCAAACATTTCTTAATTCAAAGTTAATTCAATATTCAATATTTTCAAGGTTCTCAAAGGTTGGGCTTTAATTGTTACTTTCTTTAAAGTTTTTCTTCTATAGCCTTCTGTGCTAAATAGCTGCTTCATTTTATTTTTTTGCCAGTCCTTTTATTCCCGTTTTAAACTTTAAAAAAAGAGTCCCAAAACTTCTCTTCAGCAAAATAACTCAACAGCTCAACTTCTGTTCTTCTACTTGTCTCTCCAGCACTTATCTTAGGTTTCCTTTCCAGGTGACTTCCAGTCTTCAAAAAGCAGATCAATCAGTCCGTTCGTGACCGCCGTGGCTTGGACGGCTTTACAAGCCGTTTTCCAGTGCCGCCGGTCGAGAGCTCTTTGTCGGCTCCCTGGGGGGGTTGCCGTCCCCTCCCAGATCGCCGACGACGTCTCTCTTCTTCACCACCCCTCCAGGGTGGTTCTGACCTGGTTCTGATCGAACCAGGTCCCCAGGTGACATGGATATCGGGGTTCCCCAGCGGAGCGTGGGGAACTCTGTCGCCATGGCGATTGGCCACGCCCTCTCCAGGATACTTTTTTCTTGAGGGGGAGGCCGCCTGTCGAGTGATGCTGGATTTAGGTCATCGCTCGCCACATTATTTCTTAGAAGACCGCTGACTGTGGGAAGCTGGGAGGGGGGATTGCATGAGGGAGTGAATGTAGACATAACACATTCTTACTAGAGATTCAAGGTCATCCTTTGTCCAGCACCTGTCCGGAAACTGGGAGGAGGAACGGCCACGCAGGCAGAAGATGAGTGGGCAACGTGACCTAGTTGGGGGTGTGGGACAAGGGTGCTAACTTCCTATTGGGTGGGGAACTGGGCGGAAAGTCAGATTCGGGTTTCCCTTGGATGTGCCAACATGGCTTCAGCAATATATTGGAACTTTGAGGAATGCTTTACCTTGGACTCTGATTTAAGTTTGAATGCTATTTGGAACCCTGACAAAAGTCGCCAGTCAGGAATCCCTAAGCCACCTCTGCTTCTATTATCCTGGAGGTCTGTTAACTTTATTCTTGCTTTTTTACCTGCCCATATAAACTTTGTTGTAATTTTATTCAAATCCGTAAAACATTTCTTATCTAGTTTTGTAGGTATAGTTTGGAAAAGATAGAGCAATTTTGGCAAAGCATTCATTTTAATAGTTGCAATTCAACCTAGTATAGATAACTCTCTTTCCTGTTAATAGTGCATAATAGTGCACCAAAATTAATGGGATCTATAACTAAAGCCCAACTTTTAAAGACTTGGATTTTTGCCTTAAATATTTAATAAAGGTGAAGAAGTATTTGGAAAATAAATTTGGAGGTAATAAATTTGTAAATTGAACTTGATTAAAAACGGGAAAATTAAAACAGGAAATGCAGAGATGAGAATTGGACTGGAGAATGCCATCTGGTGGTTGGAAAAATTATTGTTATAGAAGAATACCTTCATGGATGTTTAGACAGCTGCTCTGACCTTGAATGAAGAAAAAAAAACTTTTTTTGAAAGCTGAGAGAAAGTTGAGAGAACTTAAATAAACTACAATTTGTTATTGACTGAAAGAAAATGCTTGGTCTGGTTTGGATAAGAAGGAGTATGAACAGATGTTAACAACAAAGAACAGGGATTTGGTTTTCTTTAATTACTATAGTAAAAACCTGCAAGTTATAAAAGGCTGTGGAACATATTGTTAGCAGCTGAACGCTGAGACATGGAGATTGGTGATTATTGAGAACTGGTGGCATCTTTGAATGAATTTGGATTAAAGACTGAGTTTTGATTAAAGATTAAACTTTTCCAAACTTGGGATTTAAGAGCTGAGAACGGAAATTGTAAAGACATGGAGAAAATTGACTATGAAGAGTTGGCTGGGTTTTTGAAGGATCTTTTTGAAGATTTTAGAAGACAAATGGGAAAAAAATAGACAACATAATAGAAGAAGAAAAGAAGATTGAAAATATTATAAATGATGATGAAAAGGGAAATGGATGATCTCTGGCGAGCCCGGGATGGTGGTTATTCTTCCATCCTGGTGCTACTTGACCTCTCAGCGGCTTTCGATACCATTGACCATGGTATCCTTCTGCGTCGTCTCGGCGAGGTGGGGGTGGGCGGCACTGTTTTGCAGTGGTTCTCCTCCTTCCTCTCTGACAGGACGCAGTTGGTGTTGACGGGGGCAGAGGTCGAGCCCTAGGCCCCTACTATGTGGGGTGCTGCAGGGCTCGGTCCTCTCGCCTATCCTGTTTAACATCTACATGAAACCACTGGGTGAGATCATCCGACGACACGGGGTGAGGTACCAGCAGTATGCTGATGATACCCAGTTGTACATCTCCACCCCGTCTCAATTCAGGGAAGCTGTGGACGTAATGGGCCGCTGCCTGGACGATGTTAGGGTCTGGATGGGGAGGAACCGGCTAAAACTCAACCCTGACAAGACTGAGTGGCTGTGGATATTGCCTCCTAAGGATTTGGTCAACTGTCCCTCCTTGGTTCTTGGGGGGGAGAAATTAGCTCCCTCAGAACGGGTCCGCAATTTGGGTGTCCTCCTAGACCCACAGCTAAAATTGGAGCAACATCTTTCTGCTGTGGCTAGGGGGACCTTTGCACAGGTACGCCTGGTGCACCAATTGCGACCCTACTTGGAGAAGGAGGCACTTCTCACAGTCACTCACACCCTTATCACCTCCCGGCTGGACTACTGCAATGCGCTCTACATGGGGCTACCCTTGAAGAGTGTCCGGAGACTGCAATTGGTGCAAAATTAAATTAAATTAAATTAAATTAAATTAAATTAAATTAAATTAAATTAAATTAAATTAAATTAAATTAAATTAAATAATTAAATTATTAAATTAAATTAAATTAAATTAAATTAAATAAATTAAATTAAATAAATTAAATAATTAAATTAAATTAAATTAAATTAAATTAAATTAAATTAAATTAAATTGCAGCTGCGCGAGCTGTGGTGGGTGTACCTAGATACACCCACATAACACCCATCCTCCGCCAGCTGCATTGGCTGCCCATTAGTCTCCGGATCCAATTTAAGGTGTTGGTTTTAACCTTTAAAGCCCTACATGGCTCAGGGCCAGGTTATCTTCGGGACCGCATCCTGCCGCATACCTCCCTACGACCGGTTAGGGCCCACAGAGTTGGTCTCCTCCAGGTCCCATCGACCAAGCAATGCCGGTTGGCGGGGCCGAGGGGGAGAGCCTTCTCTGTGGGAGCTCCCTCCCTGTGGAACCAGCTCCCTCCAGAGATCAGGACTATCCCCACCCTGCTGGCCTTCCGTAAAGCAATAAAAACTTGGCTCTTCCGGCAGGCGGGGTGAAAGCTAGACCAGCCAGACCTGATATGGGTCTCCCCCCTAGTTATGAATGCTAGATGTTCTTTTTAATTTTTGTAGTTTTTAATTATTATGTCTCTTTTTTATGCTGATAAATGGATTTGACATGTTGTGAGCCGCCCAGAGTCCCTCGGGAGTTGGGCGGCATACAAATCTGTTTTTAAAAAAAATATTGAAAATGCAATGCTGATTAATGATTATGTTAATGATAAAGAATCCACTGGGTTAAACAGTGATAATAGAGATAAAGATAACAGTGATAATAGAGATAAAGATATTAAAAATAATTATATCCAGATTGATGATAAGGATTTTGAGATATATAAAATGGGAAAAAGACCGGAGAAAATTAGATACACACAGAAAATAAACTTAAGAGGAAGGGAAAGAGTGTGGAGAAAGAGAATCTATTGGCACAAGATTTTAAAAAAAGGGACAAGAAGTCAAGGAGATGGGGTGGAGGAAATATATATACAAAAATGAAAAAATTGAGAAATTAAAAGGAAATGGATGATGGCATTGAAATATGGAAATGTTTTCTCTTCTGTTTCTTTTTTATTTAGTATTATTATTTCATTAAGAGTTAAGAATTTTTTTCTATGTTCTTTATATAGAGATTAATACTGATTAATGATTTAACGAAAGAATTGAGAAATTAAAAGGAAATGGATGATGGTACTGAAATATTATTTGAATGTTTTCTCTTTTTTCTTTTTTATTTAGTATTATTTCATTAAGAGTTAAGAATTTTTTTTCTATGTTCTTTTTATATAGATTAATATTGATCAATGAATTAAAAGATTTGACATTCTAGATAAAACAATTAATTAATATGAGGTATGAATGATAAACAGGAATATTAGAGCTTAAAAGATATATCATGATTGTGTATTTTCCTTTTTTTTACATATATGAATTTGGGTTAAATGGAAATTTTAAAAGGGAAAAATGTACTATCTTAGGAGTTGAATACTTAATTGAATAATTCAGAAAGAATTTTGATGATTAGTATGTGAAAAGGTATATTATTATGATGATGATGTATTATTATTATTATTATTATTATTATTATTATTATTATTATTATTATTATTATTATTATTATTATTATTATTACATATGAGATCTGTTTAAATGTTAATTTTTTTTTAAAAAAAATTCTTCTTATTTTAAGAGTTAAATAGCTAATAGAACACAAATAACCTAGGAAGAATTTTGATGATTAATATAAGAAATTGGAATGTAGAATTGGACGTTTAGTTTTTGTGATACAATAAGGATAAAAAACATAAACGATGAATAAAGAGACAAAAAATTAGAAGAAGCAATATGGCCGAAAATTAAGAAGCAGGAGAAATAGTAATTATCTTGGAAATTAAATTAATAGCGAAAAATTTGGAAGGTGAACTTAAAAATTAATCAGTGAATCTCCCAGATGACAAAATTAGACTTTTTTTTTCTTTACTTTTTTGGGGGGGGAAGTAAGATGAAGTTAGCAGCATATACCTAGAATAAAGTATTATATATAAAGAAATGATATAACAATAATAATAATAATAAAATTTTCTTAGAAGAGATATGATGAGTTTAAATTTGAGATTGTGTCATCAGCCTGTCAAATATAAGAGGACTTAGCACAAAAAAGTACTCATGGGAAGGCAAAGAGAGTGTAAGAGGAAGTAGAAGTGGAGGAAGAGAAGGAGTAGAGAGAGTAAAGGAGGAGTGAAGGAGTAAGAAAGTAGGAGGAGATGATGGAGATAGAGAGAGGGGAGTGCGATGGGAAATAAAAGTAGAACAGACTGATAATCGATGATTTAAGCGTCTGTATAAGATATTGACTTTTGAATGATGGATTATAAATGTAAAATTGTGTTTTTTATTGTAACATTTTAAGGTATATGTCTATTGAATTGTAAAAGTGGTGGAGGAAAAAATAAAAAAAAATTGAAAAAAAAAGGAAAGGCCTTTAGGAAAGGCCTCTGCAGCTGATAACAGAGCTCCGGATCGATCCGGAGCTCTGTTATCGGCTACAGAGGCCTTCAGGAAAGCCTTGCCGGCTGCAGAAGAAATGGGCCGAGGTGTGCAAGGCCTGGTTGCAACTATCTGAAGATAAGTAGTAGGGCAGCTCCACTTCCGTTTCGTTTCTGAACTTCCGGTTGGCCCGTTGGGCCATTTTTCGCCATCCCCAGGCTTCAGGAAGCTTTCCTGAACCCTGGGGAGAGCGAAAAACAGCCCAAAGGGCCTACCGGAAGTCCGGAGGCTTCAGTGAGGCCTGTGCACATGCACGGGGGGGCAGCACGGGTGTTGTGCGCAAGCGCGGGGGAGGGCATTGCATTATGGGTGTGGGCACGCACGCACGTGCACCCTTTTGGCACCCGAGCCAAAAAAGGTTTGCCATCACTGGCCTAATGAAACCAAATTTTTCACAAGGGGTAAGTAAACTTCAAGTTTGTGCTATCTGAGGCTTCTGTTTCTAGCTTGGGAGCAATACAATGACTTACCTTCACATACAAAAGTGATATCCTAATAGGCACAAATCTTTTGATAATGCATGTAGCTGTGATAAAATCAGGATGTTTCTAACCATAGTTGCTCTTTTATTCCAATACAAAACAAACAAACAAACAAACAAACACAATCCAGTCAGTTTTAGAACAATTTGGATAACTTCAAAAGTTTACTTAAATTTTTGATACAGGGAAGTTCAACTCCCAGGGAATTCTGGGAGTCAAAGTTCACACAGCTTAAAGTTGCTAAGGTTGAGAAATACACTTCTGTTATATTTAAGGACTTGTAATCCATATCTCTTTATACAGATAGGACAGATAACTCTCATCTCCAGAATATCTAGAGCAGTGATGGCGAACCTTTTTTGGTTCGCGTGCCAAAAGGGGGGGAATGCGGGGATCACATGTGTGCGTGCCCACACTCATAATTCCATGCACCCCCCGCACATGCACGCATGACCCCCCTGCTCCCAGCATGCAATGGCACGCCCATTTTTCGCTCTCCCCAGGCTCCAGAGCCTTTCTAGGAGCCTGGGGAGGGCGAAAACGGCCTTCCCCACCCCCTCTGGAGGCTGGAAACAGCCTGTTTCCCGACTCCCAGTGGGCTCAGAAGGCCCGAAAATCAGCCGGCTGGTGCACACATGCACGCCGGACCTGAGCTCGCGTGCCCACCGATATGGCTCCGCGTGCCACTTGTGGCACCCGTGCCATAGGTTCGCCATCACGGATCTAGAGCATTTGTCTCTGAGAGTGAAGCATTCCTTAATTAATCTTTTTTTAATGTAAAAATCAGTCACAGATTCTATTTTCAGATGTTAAAAGTTTAAATATTTGAACAAAAGTTGACTCCCCCTCAAGAAAATCATATTGAGTGATATGCATATTGTCTTTGATTTTAAACCTGCAAAGTAAAGTATAGTTATGAACAATGCAAAATAACATTTTTATATTTTAAAATATATTGATCTAGAAAACATATCCAGCTAGTGAGTAGTGTCATGTGATCACTCTAATTGTATTAATGTTTCTTTTTGTATTTGGTAGGTGAATCTGGATTGGGAAAATCAACACTAATCAACTCATTATTCCTGACAGACCTGTATTCTCCAGAATTCCCAGGACCTTCATATAGAATTAAAAAGACTGTACAGGTTTGCACATAAAAAGTATAGCTTCTGCTATGTTCTTTTGTATGTTAGACTGAAAGAGAAGTACTTTCATTTTATTTGTTTGTTTAATTAATTTTTTAAAAACTATCCAGTAGCCAAAACTATAAAACTTTACTATAAAACAGACTAAAAAGTACAATCTAAGCAAAAACATATGATAAAACCAAACCAGATACAAAATAAAAATATACACAGGTAGTCCTCAACTTACGAGTGTAATTGAACCCAGAAATATGGTCGTAAGTTGTGCTGATCATTTAGCAGGTCACCATGTGACTGTTCCTGCTTTTACTACCTTTTTTGTGGTGGTTGCTAAGCAAATCCATTGTCCACAATCAGCCATAAATGGAGGCCAGTTGCCAAGTGCTCAAAATGTGATTAAATGATTGCGGGGGCGGGGGGCGGGGGGGCGGTGGCCATCATAACTTCGAATCCAGGTCGGAAATAACCCTGGGGCATTCTGCTGTAACTTTGAATGGATGCTAAGCAACTGGTTGCAAGTTAAGGACTACCAGCGGCAGCATACTGCTGATTCAAAAACTAAGAATTAAAATACAGTTAAAAGCCAATTAAAAGGCTTGGGAAAATAGAAAAATGCCGGAATGATGCTAATGTGGGCACCAGTAGAGCTTTGGGGAAGGAATGCCATCAATTCCAGTCTGTTACCCTGCCCAGCAGTGGTTTAGAACATCAACCACCTCACCTGCTTAAAATGAAAAGGCAAAATAAATAAGAACAGCAAATAAAAAGGCAAAGTAGAACTGGGGATCATATTGTTGGCATCTCAACCCATACTTCTGAATGACCTCACCTAGCAGTTTCTTGTAGATATTAAAAATCATAGTCAATAAAATGGAACTCTAGGGGACTCTATAACCCAACCTGTCTCTGATTGTTTCTGCCCATCCACTGGGTGCACTTCAGGTCCCATTGATCAAGCTGTGTCATCTACTGGAACCCAGGAGACATGCCTTCTCTCTTGCAGTGCCTGCCTTCTGGAATGATGGGGGTATCCCTTCTATCCCCAAAGATCCAGATGGCTCCTACACTGATGACCTTTGGGAAGCTATTAAAGTCCTGACTATTGAGCCAAGATGAAGATTCAGTGACAGCATATTGGTTCAAGTGCATCAAGAACACAGGGGCATAACCTCTAACCGACAGGAGGGAAATTCAAAAGTAATGTTAGAAAGCATTACCTCACAGAAAGACTAGTGGAAACTTGGAACCAACTTCCAGCAGAGGTAGTGGGTCAGTCATCAGTAACTGAGTTTAAACATGCTTGGGATAAATACATTTCCATCGTCCAACAAAAAGAAAAAAGTAAAATAAAAAGTAAATAAGAATAAGAATAAGAAAACAAAAAACAAACTCAAAGGGCAGACTTGATGGACCACTAGGTCTTTTTCTGCTGTCAGTTTTCAATGTTTCTATGTTCCTTACTTATTGTAGGTTTTCATGAACAATAGCAACACAACCTTCTCTCACAGCAACTGAAGTGGAAGAACATATCAGAGCTTCTAGCACCTCATCCATTAGTGACATAACATTGGAGGCATAACTTTTAATTCAACCCTCATAGAAGGGGGCAACAGAGTAGATTTTCTGCCTGGTTCCTGTGTCTTCTATCTATCTATCTATCTATCTATCTATCTATCTATCTATCTATCTATCTATCTATCTATCTATCTATCTATCTATCTATCTATCTATCTATCATCTATCTATCTATCTATCTATCTATCTATCTATCTATCTATCTATCTATCTATCTATCTATCTATCTATCTATCTATCTATCTATCTAATCTATCTAATCTATCTATCTATCAACCAGAGAGACTGTGGGCAATGTATAATAAAATATTAAAACATAGAAACAGTATATAAAAGTTAAAATTGAAAAAGAGGCAAAGTTAATTAAAAACAATGATAAATATTAATTAAAAGGTGAAAGGAGGACTTTCATAGCACTAAACAGCCCCATGGTTGCGTGCTCCTCTGCACTCCTCAAGCAAGACTGCAGAGCCATGTTTTTACACCTGTAAGAATTGGACCCAGTTGAATGGGTCCAGCCTCCCTGTGGAGGATATAGTGTAAAAGAACCTCAAAGTCACCAGGGTGTGTTCTGACCATGACAGAGGGATCAATAGAAGCTCTTCTCTCAGACCACATTGTCACTGCTCCAACAAGAAAACCATGTCTGGTGTATGGCCACTGTCCCAAGTTGGGCCATGGGAGAGACCCATGGCTGTCATGGAGGCCATAAACTCCCAGACTGCTTTGGAGGCTTGCCACAAGGGGTAGCAGGTTGAAGTCCCCCAGGACCATCAGTCTGGGGAACTCCACAGCCAATCCTGAGATGGCTTCCAACAGCTCAGGCAGGTAGGTTGCTATGCAGCAGGGAAGCTGGTACAATAACAACAATCCCAACTGCTCCTGTGTGCAGGGTCTCACAACTGGCAACTTGTAAAGCAGTGCCCCTGATGGCTACCAGACATTTGTAGATGACAACTGCTACCCCTCCTTCCCTGCCCTGGGGTGTCGGCTAGTGCCAAATCCTAAACCTGGCTGGGCAGAAAGGGCAATCCCCACCCCTTTCTGGGCCCAGCCAGGTCTCGGTGATACATGCCAGGTCGGCCTGTTCCTCAGTAATAAGATCTCCAGTAGGAGGAGCCTTATTATTTACTGACCTCACATTAAGCAGCAGGTCCTGGGCTTGAGTACAGAGAGCCAGAACATGCCAACAATATTAAGCACTGAGGCGTCTTCCATGAAGGTGGCTCACCCTCTGACTCCTGTCAAAATGTCCCCTGCCTATTACCACTTGAATGTTACAACCCACCCCAAGCTCCCCAGTGACTGCATTATCCCCTAATCCTGGCCTCCCAGTATCCCTGCCTGGGGATCCTTCCATCCAAAGGAAGGATAGCCGCCCTGAGTCCCTAGGGATTGGGCGGCATAGAAATCCAGCAAAATAAATAAATAAATAAATAAAAAATAAACACACAAACCCAGTCCCTCACAATCAACCTGGGTGTTGTGACGGGTCCCACGTTGCTTCAGCTTTTGCTCTCAGCATAATTGGGACCCTAACCATTAATCCCTCACCCAACCATGTCACCCTCCCTGCCCTCTCTCACTGGCTAGTGATGAGCACCCAACCCACTACCTCTTTTTTCCCTACCCTCACTCAGGAAAAGAGTATCCACTCATACAACCAACCACTCCACACGCAGAAAAACATCCACCGTTGGGCTTCCTCCCCATCTTTTACTCTGGGAAAGGGAGACTTAACTCTAACATACTAGGGGACCCCCACCCCCACAGCTTGGCTGCTGCATAGGGCATTGAGTTCCCTGTCCAGTCCACTGTATAGGGGACCTTTGGCTGCCAGTTCTCTACTGGAGCTGGAGAGGCTGTGTCCGCCAACTGGGGCCCACTCGTCATCTGGCTTCTGGCTCCGAGTGCTCCTGGTTCACCACCATAGGACCACTCCACTGGGTCCACCAGCTGGCTGCTACACTGCTTGACCACCACTCAGAAATCCGCCACCCAGCTGTACTTCCAGGTGCTCGCTGCTCAGCTGCTCCTCCAGTTGGCCATTGCTGCTGTTCAGGAGCTCCTGAGGCCAACCACTCAGCTTTTTGTCAGGTCATCCGCTCATCTGGCCAGCCGCTCACCTGCTTCTCAGGCTAACCACTTAGCTGTTCTTCGGGCCAGCTACTCTTCCCAGCTGCTCCCTGTTCCACCACTAAAGTTGGTCCTGCTCAACTGATCAGTGCTGCCACTCAGCTGTTCCCAGGACCAGACATTCAGCTGTTCCTGAGGCCTTGTCAGCAGGGTTCTGCCAAGGTCTGCAGGCACTACACGGTCCAGGGAGATCCCAAAGCCAGGGAAAGTTCCCCACAAAACCCACAGGTGGGTACATGAAAGCCCCCTCCCCCATTTCTGGTAGCCATCCTTGGGAGCTTCGCAGCGAGCATCTGCTCCCAACCCAAGGATATAATTAATAATTAAACATAATTATTTCTCTGCCTGTATCACATCTGCAAATAGCCGCCCACTGGCCCTATTTCTGGTGACCTTGACCTTGAAGGAGTAATTTTGTGGTCAGTCTCCTGGTTCATTGTGAGGAATATGCTGAACAGCTGGTGGATAAAGTTGTTCGGATTTGGTCTGCATTCAACCCCCAGCCTTGAAAGCAGGGCTAGTGGAGGTTATGGGGGCTGGGTTTTGCATGGTTATCGGGGAGGAGTTTTGAGTATCTTGAACCCGAGGAAGTGGGCAGGGTTCTTGCAGCTGTTTTGGCTTTTCATCTGCTCCATGCGGTTGTAATTCAGGCCCAGTTGTTTGGCACCTTGGGACAAGATTGTGTGTGGGACCCAAGGCCCATTCCCTTACCTGAATTGCAGGCTGGAGAACTGGTCATGGGAGTTTGGAACTGGTGGCAGTTGGATTGTGGGGCTAGAGGCTGCATGGATCAACTGCTGCACACTGGAAGTACTTGGTGCATTTTTCAACGATCAGTGGCACAACAGTGGGAAGGAGGCAGGTGCTGGGGAAAGCCCCTGTAGGCTTGAGGGCAGGAGTATGCTGCAGGTCAAGGAGGACGATGTTGCTGGAGTGCAGATGAGGGCTGCCTGGTTGTGTGGAGGTGAGGGATTTTGCTGTGGTGGAGGCTGGCTGGCTGTGGCTGCCAGGGCCCTGTGGCTGTAGCTCCTTCCCCCACACAGATGGATAGCCATTTTGTCTTTCCCCTGGGTGAGATCTGGAAAGCATTGGGAACAGCCATCTGTGTGAACTGTTTAATCAGCAGTCATCATTGCAAGAGCCATGGTGGCTCAGTGGTTAGAATGCAGTATTGCAGGCTAACTCTGCTCACACTTCCAGGAATTCGATTCCTTCACTCCTGACCAGCTCAAGGTTGACTCAGTCTTCCATCCTCCCGAGGTCGGTAAAATGACCCAGATTATTGGGGGCAATATGCAGACGCTGTAAACCGCTTAGAGAGGGCTGTAAAGCACTGTGTAGCTGTATATAAGTCTTAAGTGCTATTGCTATTATGACCCAGGAGGACTTGAGTGGATGGATTTAAATTGGAATGGGAATAGTTGTCACGTTAGAAGGTTTTGGTGGTGGTTGTGACTCACCTTTTCCGTGGGTGAGAGCCGGGGAGGGCTTTCTTGTTTGAGACATCAGGTTGTGTAATTGGGGCTACAGCAGTCTGGTGAGAGGGGACTGACTGCATTGTATAGTTGGTAGATGGGTGATGTGATGCCTAATTAACTGGAGGTGCTGAGTGCTGTATGCTACAGAAGCACCTTTGGTATTAGGGAGCCTTTATTGGAAGATTGAAGTTTTGTGTGGGCCTGGGCATGGATCTCTATGTACAGGGGAAGTGGGAGGGCTCTGAAAGGGTGAGGAGAGGTTGTAACATTCCAATAATGACAGATAGGGAGAGATATAATGGAACATGCTGAGCAAGATGTTCATGGGAAACAGGCCACAGGTATTTTGTTCCTATGCCACATTCCAGACCCCAAATTCATTCCTGGGTCCTGGATGGCAGACATTCAAGGCCCTTGGTTGTTGGCTGCTGCTGTTGAATGCCAGATCAGTTTGTAATAAGGCCATTCTTATTCACGAGTTGATTGTTGATGAAAATGCTGACCTGCCATGCATCACTGAAATGTGGCTGGGACAAAAGAGGGAGGGTCCCTCTCTCTGAGATATGCCCAGTGTGGTTCTGGGTCTCGCACCAACCAAGACCCCAGAGTAGAGGTGGTGAGGAGGCAGTGGTCATCCAAGATACTTGGGAAACATCCAGGGGCCCTGCTTCTCAGATTGCGTGGTGCAAGACCCTATTAAGTTGAGCACTAAGAGGGATCAGTTGTGATTGTTGCTATTGTATCAGCCTCCCTGCCACGTAACAACTTCCCTGCCTGAGCTCCTCAACTCCGTGCTGGTTGGCGGTGGAGTTCCCCAGGCTTATGGTCTTGGGGGACTTCAACTTGCCATCCCTGGGCACGTGGTCTGAAGTAGCTTGTGAATTCAGAGCCACCATGACAGCCATGGACCTGTCCCAAGTCATCCAGAGCCCAACACATAATAGTGGTTATACGCCTGACCTTTTTTTCTGTCAGAGTAGTGACAGGGTGCTCTAAAATTGGAGGAGATTCTGGTTTCTCCCCTATCATGGTCAGATCACTCCCTGGTGAACCTCCAATTCTCTGGTGCCATCCCCCCTTTGCAGGGAGACTGGGCCTTATTAGAGCAGCCTACTTCAGGTGACTAATTGAACCAGTTGGATTTCAGAGGGAGCTTGGGGTTGTTTCAGGATGTCTGCTACACAGTCCTACTCACATCTGAGTTGTCTCTCCATTCCTATGGTTCCCGGCACTCTCCATGGTATACAGAGGAGTTAAAAGAGCTAAAGAGGACTAAGAAATGCCTAGAGCACCATTGGCTAACAACAGACAGTGAAGACAATTGAACACAAGCTACAGCTGCTGTTAGAGTTATCTTGGAATTGTTTAACTAGCTTGTCGGCTTTTACATTCCAACTTTTCACCCAAGTAGCTTCTGACAAAGGGTACCCCTTCCAATGGATCAGATATTGTAATTGACCCCTAAACATTCTGGAGTCTAGAATTTTCTTCACCTCATAGTGTGTCTCTCCTTGTATTACTACAGAGGGAGGTGGTGGTTGGGTTTGTGGTCTTATATTTGACCCAATCACCGGTTTTAATAAGCTGCAATGACATACAGGGTGAATTTTCCCCAATATTCTAGGCAATGCAAGCTGCACAGTGACTGGGTTGATAATTTTAACTATTGGGAAAGGACCCAAAAATTTTGGCCCTAGCTTTTTGCTGGGCATTCTCAATCGGATGTATTTGGTGGACAGGAAAACTTTCAGTTATCAGTAACTCACAGAAGTTGGCAGAAAGCCCAGAATTAATTATTTCAAGGACCAAAAATCCAGAAGTCAAAGCAGGAGATTCAAAGAACAGCAAACTAGGTCATAGAAATCCAACAAGTTGTCTCCAACGGTGGCGCTCGGTGTGCTTAAGCCTTAAATAGCCTCAGGGCGTGGCCACTTAGCCTGCAGCTCTACACACAAGGAGACCTCCTCCTACAGAGCCAGTCTCGCCTGCTAGCTGCCCTGCATGCCCTAGCATCAAGCAGAGGCTCCTCCTCTTCTCCTGAGTCACTCAGCTCACACTGAGGAGGTGCAGAAGGCCCTGGTTGGCTTTCAGCCTCTGGCACTGAGTCCTCCTTGCTATCGGACTTGGGTGCCAGGTGCACGCGATGATCGTGCCGCGCCACAGTCGTCTCTTGGTCCTCTGGATCCATGACCAGCTGCGCGGGATGCGGGTAAGCCACAACCCGTTCGTACGTTCTGTTGCCCCATTCGTACTCGGATGAAAAGCCGAGATGAGTCCTTGCGTGGATCCAATAGCCCTCAGGAAATCTCTCCAAAACTTGGCGGTGAACTGTACACCCCGGTCGGAGATGACTCGTTTTGGGACGCCATGTAGGCAGTAAATGTGCTTGAGAAATAGTTTCGCTAGTTTCCTGGCCGACGGTAGACCTGAGCAAGCGATGAAATGGGCTTGCTTGGAAAACAAGTTGATGACTGTCCAAATCACCATGTTTCCATTGCTGTCTGGGAGTTCCACGATGAAGTCCATGGCGATCTCCTCCCAGGGCTTGCTGGGGTTGGCCACTTGCTGCAGCAGTCCAGGTGGTTTTCCTGGCCGATGCTTCCTGGTCGTGCATGTGGCACAGCTCTTTACGTAGTCCTCCACCTCAGCTTTCATTTTCGGCCACCAAAACTGCTGCCAGGTTAGGTGGAGGGTTTTTAGAAATCCAAAATGCCCTCCCAGTTTGGAGTTGTGGCTTCGTTGGAGCACTTCCAGTCTTAAGCTGGCGGGTACATATAGTTTGGACCCCTTCCAGGCCAAGCCTTCTCTCATTGTCATGACCTCCTTGTTGTCATTGAGCCAGGGATCGCCAGGCAGGGCTGCTTTCAGCTTTGCAGCCCACTTGTCCTGGTTAGGAGCACTTGGTCGTCTGGCTTGGCCTTGGGTGAGGACTTGTGCTGCCGTCTCCCCTTGTGGAGGGGGAATGATGAAATGGACTTCTTGCTCCTTCTGGCTGTCGTATTGTGGCTTTCTAGACAAAGCGTCAGCCAACAAAATCTTCCCAGCGGGAATGTGCTTCAGTTCGAATTTGAATATCCTGAAGTACTGCGCCCAGCGTACTTGTTTTGGTGAGAGCTTCCTGGGGGTTTTCAAGGCTTCGGGGGTTTTATGATCTGTCCATACCTTGAACAGTATCTTGCCCCCCTCTAGGAATTGCATAGGCTTCTTTCTCCCGAATGGCCCATCTCCTCTCGGTGGCTGTGAGCTTCTTCGAAACGTAAGCGCATGGCAGGAGTTGGCCTTTTCCGTCTCTCTGCAACAGCACTGCCACTACCGCCACATCGCTGCCGTCTGACTGGATTATGAACTGTCATTCTGGGTCTGGGTGCTGCAGGATCGGTTCTTGGGCAAAGAGTTACTTCAGCCTTTCGAACGCCTTTTGGCATGCCATCGTCCATCCAATCGGCTGGTTGGGCTTTGGCTTGGTGGGCGATGGGCCGGTCTTTAGTAGCTCGGTCTGTGGCAGCGCCACCTCTGCAAATGCGGGGATGAATTGCCAATAGAAGTTTGCGAAGCCCAAGAAGCTCTGTAGCTGCTTACGAGTGTGTGGGGGCTGCCAGTCTAGCACTGCATTCACTTTCTCGGGATCCATCTCTATCCCCTCACTGGAGATGGGATATCCCAGGTAGTCTAGGGAGGTTTTGTGGAATTCGCATTTTGAGAGTTTTGCGTACAGTTTGGCGGCCAGAAGTTTTTCTAGGACTTGCCGTACTAGTTTCACGTGCTCCTCCAGTGTCTTGCTAAAGATGAGAATGTCATCCAAATAAATGAGTACCCCCTTGTACAGGTGTGGGTGGAGCACTTCGTTAATGAATTGCATGAAGACTGTGGGGGCCCCTTGCAGTCCAAAGGACATAACTCTGAACTGGAAGCTTCCCAATGGGCAGTTAAAGGCGGTCTTCCATTCATCCCCCTCCCTAATGCGTATGCGATAGTATGCTTCCCTCAAATCTAGTTTGGTGAATATCTTGCCTTTGGACAAGTGGTTCAGCAAGTCTTTCATGAGAGGGAGGGGGTACGTGTTTTGCCCGCACACAGCGTTGATCCCACGGAAGTCAACACACAGTCTGACCCCCCCAATCCTTCTTCTCTTTGAAGAGCACGGGGGCTGCAACCCTCAATTTTGCCGGCTGGATGAACCCTTGTTCTAAATTGGCATCGATGTATCTCCTTAATTCCTCCAATTGTTTTGGGGTCATCGAGTACATCTTTGGTTTTGGGAGTGTAGCCCCCGGCTCGAACTCTATCGCACAGTCTGTAGGCCGGTGAGGGGGGAGATAGTTGCAGTCTTCCTCGCTAAACACCCCTTCCAGGTCTCGGTATTCTACCGGCACCTGTTGGGAGCCTGGGGGTTTGGCTTTGAGCGCCGGGGCAGCTGGCTGGGGATGGTCTGGCCCTAGGAGCTTTGGCTCCTTCGGGCTGCTCTGCTTCTCTTTTGGGGGTAAAGGCCCGATGCTCATGGTTAGCTTTCGGTATCCATCCTCCCATTTAATGGTGGGGGTCCACTTGTCTAGCCACGCAAGCCCCAAAATGATTGCCTCTGACATCTTGGGGGCAGCTATGAACCAGATGAGCTCATGGTGGCGTCCTATTTGCAAGTCCACCAATTCGGTGAGGAGTGTGGCGCCCCCTCCCCCCCGAATTAGCGATCCGTCCACTTGTTGGAAGCGGATGGGGCTGGCCAAGGGCCTGGTGTGGATCCCTAGCTTCTCTACCACGGATTTGCTTATTAAGTATCGCGAGCAGCCCGTGTCTATCATCGCCTCCACCTCTCCTTCCTCCCCCGTCTCTGGCACCATAATTTTCTCCTTAAGGAGGAAAAGGCGGACGGCTTCACTCACTATTGGGTCATCGTCGCCACTGCCCCCCTCGTCCCAACGCGGAGATGTTTCCTCTCCCGGCGACGTCTCGGCCTCGTCAGATGGGGGAGGGGATTCTTCCACTTGTTGGGCCAGGCGGCTCCGCTCCAGTGGCTTTGGGGACTTTCTCCGCGTCCCAGGGGTTGGCCTGGCTCTTGGCTGCGGAATTGGGGCTGGCGCTAAGCATTCTGAAGCCCGATGGCCGTTTTGGCCACATCTATAGCACTTTACGCCTCTCGTGGCTTCAGGGACCGGGGTTGCGGCTTGCTTCGTTTGGGATCGGCGGCCCAGAGGCCTTCTGGCCAGTCTTTCGGCCAGGGTTTTCTTGGAGTCTTGGGTCGCATGATCCAGGACAATGGCCATGTTGTACCAGTCCTGGATCCGGTCTGGGACTCCCCAGATGTTACACGACTTTCTCAGTTCTGGGTCGAGGGCATCCCGGAACGTGTGCACCAAGTGTCGCTTGGGCCAGTCTCGCACCTTCTTTGCCGCCCGTCGGAATTCCCACACCAATTCCTTCACTGGGTGACCCGCTTGCTTCAGCCCCTTAATCTGCGCTTCAGCTTCCACTTGTTGGGCCGTGTTGTTAAAACGGACCCACATCAGCCGGACGAATTCGTCAGCGTCATCGAGTTCTGGGGCCGCTTCATCGTGGAGCTTGGCCACCCACTCTGCTGCTTCCCCCTCATTCATCCCCTCGGTTATCGCATCGATCAGTTCTCGGTTCGACTGATATTGGGCTCCGAACTGGTCGACGTACACCCAGACTCGGTGTAGGAAATAAGCCAGCTTCTTGGGGTTCCCATCAAAAGTGGCACGGAATTGAAGGGGCTGAGTGGGGGCTGGCTGGGCTGCGGCTTGCACTTGTGCGGCTGGCTGGACGATCGCTTGCGGTTGGGGGCCTCCCAGTTGCAGTGGCTGGGCTAGTCCCAGTGCGGCTCTGTCGGCGGGGAGATACCCCTGCGGGTGTGGCGGAACTTGCGCGGCGGGACCGGACATCGCTGGGGGCTGCGCCGCTCGAACATCGGTGCGGGATCAGGTGGCTGCTGGGTCCCTGGAGCCCATTGGCACTGTGCTCATTCCATGCCTGGGAAGAAAGCCCTCCCGGCTGGGGCTGGCCTCGGCGGCACAAGGCCGATATTCGGTGGCCGGCCTGGGGTCAGCAATCCCCCTGTGCCCTGCTGCCAGGCCAGCGGGCTCCTGAAGCCGGACCGTTCGGTTGTCTGCACTTCGGGGCGGAGGGTTGCCCACGTAGGCTTCGCCCCAGTGAAAAGATTTGCAGAGGGCTCACTCATTGCAGTGTGGAATGAGGCCAAATCTCCACTCAGTTGGGCCATTGCGTCCCTCCTTGGGAAAGAGAACTTTGGCTGGGCCAAGTTCCATCTCATGGCCTCGGGTCCTGAACGGGGATTGGTCCAACTTTCACTTAGTTGCCCAAATTGGTCGGGGAGCTCCATCAGCGATTGGCTACGTGACAGTGGCTGGGATCCCTCACCTTCGGAGCATCCGGTCAGCATAAGTTTCGGCTGTCTCCACTCGTGGGCCGAGGCTGATCCCGCACCCAGGTGGGGCTCCCACAGCTGTTCTATGGGAGAGCTCAGCCCTCCGGCTGCGCCTTGAGAGGTCCGCACTTGCTGGACTTCTCAAAGGCAAATGTGCTTTGTATCTGGCATATGAATGGCTCCTTCAACAGCCATGCATTTTCCTGGTCTTATGTACAGAGTCGCCAGCAAGTGCAGTAAGTGTACCCATGATGAAGCACGTTTGCCCACTTTGTATCAAACCACTATATATCTCTAGACTTTTTCCTGATGTTAATTCTGAAATAATGAATTTAGAAATTGTTAATACTCACCATATCTTTGCTGTGTGAAGGTATTTAGTAAATATATTCAGAGCACATAGTCTTAGAGGTTGTAAATGATAACATTGGATTTGCAAATGGACTTGCTGCATTTGAAATCAACACCATTTTCAAAAATGGGTAGTTTAATTTTAAGCACATTTTATCCAACCAACTAGTGCCATTCTTTCATTCCTTTGGTATAGCCACCATCACCACTGAAATCCTTGGCTTCAAGCTCATGATTTCCAACCATCCCACCTTCTCCTTCACCCTATCTTCCATGCATCTTCCTTTCTTACCTCCCCTTAGCCTCTGTATGTCATCACCAGATAACGTTTTTTTCCTCCTCTCCAACACTTATGCCTAGAATACAGTGGATATAGGAAGTCTACACACCCCTGTTAAGATGCCAGGTTTTTGAAATATTAAAAAAATCAGACCAAGATAAATCACTTCAGCATTTTTCCACCTTTAATATAACTTATAAGCTGTACAATTCATTTGAAAAACAAACTTAAATCTTTCAGGAGAGGAATGAAAAACTCACAATAATGTGGCTGCATTAGTGTGCACACCCCTCTTATAAGTAGGGACGTGGCTGTGTTCAGAATTAACCAATCACATTCAAACTGATGGTAACTACCACTTGGTACATACCTGCCATCAGTGGTGGGTTCCTACCGGAGCTGTCCGGTGCGTAGCTCCGGTAGGGAGCGGCCAATTGCGCAATTTGCGCGCGACCACTCCGGAGCCGTCTTCGCCGGTCCGTCGCACACATCCCCATCTTTTTGTGAGAATTTTTGGGCGATTTTGCTTCTGTGCATGCGCGGAAGCAAAATTGCGCCGAAATCTCTCTCGCGCGCGTGTCCCCTCATGAGATTTCGGTGAGATTTTGCTTCCGCACATGCGCGAAAGCAAAATCACGTGAGGGGGGCGGGTGCGTAGCAAGCACGCGTGCGCCTGAAATGTGGAGATGCGTGTGCAGCGCACTGGCATCGGTAAGTGAGCAACCTGCCCCTGCCTGCCATCAATTAAAGTGACTCTGATCAAGCCCATATAAAGTTCAGCTGTTCCAGTAGGATTTTTCTGACATTTACTCAGTTGCCTCTTACAGCAAAAGCCATGGTCTGCAAAGAGTTTACAAAGCATCAAAGGGATCTCATTGTTGGAAGGTATCAGTCCGGAGAAGGATACAAAAAAATTTCCAGGCATTTCATACACCATGGAACACAGTGAAGACAGTAATCAAGAAATGTCAAAAACGACTGAAATGTCTATACACCAACGCACAGAGTATGAGGAATAAACAGGGTGAATTAGAAATTCATGTAAATGAGGGCAGATATGATATTGTTGCCATTACGGAAACTTGGTGGGATGAAACCCACAAATGGAACATACAGCTAGAGGGATTTAAATTATTTTAAAAATAGACCAAATAAAAGAGGAGGTGGGGTTGCACTATATATAAGAAATAGCTACATCTCTACAGAAATAGAGCACAACAATGTTGAAAACTGCCTTGAATGCATTTGGGTCAATATAAAAGGGGGGGAAATGACATTGCCATAGGTGTATACCAGGGGTGTCAAATTCAAGGCCTGCGGGCCACATCTGGCCTGTGGGGTGCTTAGATCTGGCCCGCGGGGCCGCCCTGGAAACAGCAAAAGACCGGCCCATGGTGCCTCTGCCAGTGAAAACAGAGCTCGGGAGCCCGTTTTCACTGGTAGAGCACTGGGGCCACCAAAGGCGCCCCCGACATGAGTGATGTCAAGCTTACCATGCCCCCCATGCCCCCCCAAGGTCAAACACAACCCTGATGCAGCCCTCAATGAAATCGAGTTTGACACCCCTGGTGTACACTAAAGGCCACCCAACCAAACAGAGGAAATAGATGAACTTTTTGCTAGTCGGTTAACTAAGGTATGTGGGAAGCACATCACAATAGTAATGGGGGACTTTAACTACCCTGATATCAACTGGGAGACAAACTGCACCAAGTGGAAGATCAAACAGGTTCCTGACAAACCTAGCAGACAACTTTGTTTCCCCAAAAGTAGAGAAGGGAACAAGGGGATCAGCCATATTGGACTTAATTCTCACGAACAGAGATTAAATGATAGAAGGTGTTGAAGCTACAGGAACCTTGCGGGGGAGTGATCATGCAATATTGAAATTCAACATTATGCAAGCACAAGCAATAGAACAAAGTCAAACTAGAGTCTTGGACGTTAAGAGAGCTAATTTCAATAAACCTAGAGCTTGGAAAGGATTCTATGGATGAGAATCCTCAAGGGGAAAACAACTCAAGAAGCTTGGGAAATTTTGAAAAGTGAGTTTATAAAAGCGCAGTCTAGCACAATACCAATGAAGAAGAAAAATAACAGCTCTCAAAAGAAACCAGCATGGCTGCATAAAGAACTCTCTGATAAATTGAAAGACAAAAAGGAGAAGTATAAAAAGTGGAAAGAGGGGCACATAACTAAGGCAGAATATCAGCAAATAGCCCAAGCCTGCAAAGATGAAGTGAGAAAAGCTAAGGCTCAAAAAGAACTAAGGCTTGCGACAAAAGTCAAAAATAACAACAAAAAAAGCTTCTTTCAACATGTTAAAAACAAGAAAAAAGTCAAGGAAACGATTTGTCCATTGGTGGGAGAAAGTGGCAAGAAAGTGACAAGCAACAGGGAGAAAGCAGAAGTACTTAACTCGTTTTTTGCATCTGTCTTTACACAAAGGGCAAAACAGTCCAACCTATCAAAAACAGCACAGAAAAAAACAGATTTGGAACACAAGTTAAAATAGGGAAGAAAATGGTAAGTGAGGACCTGTCCACCCTAGACGAGTTCAAATCACCAGGATCAGATGGATTACGCCCCAAGGTTCTGAAGGAACTGGCAGACGAGATCTCAGAACCACTGAACTATATCTTTCAAAGATCCTGGAGCACCGGGGAAGAGCTGATATAGTTCCCATCTTCAAAAAAGGGAAAAAATAGATCCAGGAAACTACAGACCTATCAGCCTGACCTCAATACCAGGGAAGATTCTGGAAAAGATAATCAAGCATCGAATCAACGAACACCTAGAAGCAAAGAAAGTAATAACCAAAAGCCAACATGGGTTTGTCAAAAACAGATCATGCCAGACTAATCTTATTACATTCTTTGACAAAGTGACAAAATTAGTGGACCAGAGGAATGCTTGGACTTCAGTAAGGCATTTGATAAAGTAGACCATAACCTACTACTTGATAAGATAGAAAAATGTGGGTTAGACAGCACCACCACCAGATGGATTAGTAACTGGCTGACCAACAGCACTCAACGTGTAGTCCTCAATGGAACTGCATCTACATGGAGGGAGGTATTCAGTGGGGTACTCCAAGGATCTGTTTTAGGCCCAGTTCTCTTCAACATCTTCATCAATGATTTGGACGAGGGGATAGATGGGGAACTCATCAAATTTCCAGACGACACCAAGCTGGCAGGAATAGCCCACACTGCAGAAGATAGGCTTAAGATACAGAAGGATCTTGACAGACTTGAACATTGGGCAATATCTAACAAAATGAAATCCAATGGTGAAAAAAGTAAGGGTCTACATTTAGGCAAGAAAAACAAAATTTACAGGTACAATGTGGTACCTCGCTCAATAGTATGGTAGTAACTGTGAGAGGGAACTTGGAGTCCTAGTGGACAATCATTTAAATATGAGCCAGCAGTGTGCTGCAGCTGCCAAAAAAGCCAACACAGTTCTAGGCTGCATTAACAGAGGGATAGAATCAAGAATCAAGATCACATGAAGTGTTAATACCACGTTATAATGCCTTGTTAAGGCCACACTTGGAATACTGCATCCAGTTTTGGTCGCCATGATATAAAAAATATGTTGAGACTCTAGAAAGAGTGCAGAGAAGAGCAACAAAGATGATTAGGGGACTGGAGGGTAAAACAGAACAGTTGCTGGAATTGGGTATGTCTCGTTTAATGAAAAGGACTAGGGGTGACATGATAGCAGTGTTCCAATATCTCAGGGTTGCCACAAAGAAGAGGGAGTCAAGCTATTCTCCAAAGCACCTGAGGGTAGAACAAGAAGCAATGGGTGGAAACTAATCAAGGAGAGAAGCAACTTAGAACTAAGAAATTTCCTGACAGTTAGAACAATTAATCAGTGGAACAACCTGCCTCCAGAAGTTGTAAATGCTCCAACACTGGACGTTTTTAAGAAGAGATTGGACAACCATTTGACTGAAATGGTATAGGGTTTCCTGCCTAAGCAGGGCGTTGGACTAGAAGACCTCCAAGGTCCCTTCCAACTCTGTTAATTCTATTCTATTCTAAATGGAGAAAATATGGCACAACAGTGACATTACCAAGAACTGGATGTCCCTCCAAAATTGATGAAAAAAACAAAGAAAACTGTTCCAAGAGCCTTGCCAAGAGGCCTACAGCAACATTAAAGGATTTCTCACGTATTCTTCATATGTCTGGGCTGTAGGGTAGGGTGGCAAGACAGAAGCCTTTTCTTAGAAGGAAAAGCATCCAAGCCTGGCTACATTTTGCAAATACCTACATCAAGTCTGACAAAAGCATGTGGGAAAATGTGTTATGGTCTGATGAGACCAAGGTTGAACTTGGCCATCATTCCAAACCTATGTTTGGCACAAAAACAACACTGTGCATCAGCAAAAGTACACCATACCTACAGTGAAGCATAGTGATGACAGCATTATGCTTTGGGGCTGCTTTTCTTCAGCTGGAACTGGGGCTTTAGTCAAGGTGGAGGGAAATGTGAACAGTTCCGAGTATTGGTCAATTTTGGCACAAAACCTTCAGGCCTCTGCTAAATTGCTGAAGATGACGAGGAATTTCACCTTTCAACACGACAATGACCCAAAGCGTACCTCCAAATCGACGAAAGAACAGATTCACCAGAAGAATATCAAAGTTTTGGAATGGCCCAGCCAAAGCCCGGACCTGAATTCAATTGAAAATCTGTGGGGTGACCTGAAGAGGGCTGTGCACAGGAGATACCATCACAGTCTGATAGATTTGGAGCGCTTTTGCAAAGAAGAGGAGACAAAGATTCCCAAGGCAAGATGTGCCATGCTCATAGGCTTCTACCCCAAAAGACTGAATGCTGTCATAAAATCAAAAGGTGCTTTAACAAAGTATTAGTTTAAGGTGTGCATGCTTATGCAACCATGTTATTCTAAGTTTTTTACTTCTCCCCCTAAAATATTTCGGTTTGTTTTTCAATTGAATTGTACAGTTTATAGGTTATAGGTTATATTAAAGGTGGAAAAATTCTGAAGTGATTTATCTTGGTGTGATTTTTTTTTACATCTCAAAAACGTGGCATATTAACAGGGGTGTGCAGACTTTATATATCTACTATACATGGATTTTGATCTGGATACTGATCACCCAAAACTAATTGTTTTATGCACAGAACAGTTTATGCTTGTAAAAATTTGTACATTCCTTTTTATTGGTTTTTTAAAAATGTGCTTTCCAGAACTTAAAACATCCTCATATCCACGAAGGAGGTACTTAATTTGAAACTTTCCCAAATAACTTTCACTTCTGTCTGTCCTCCAGGAAATTGGGATAAACATTTCTTCTATGAGAATGAAGGAGAAAAAAAAGGAATGATAATGGATGAAAACACAAAGTGTTAAGCAGAGGCATTGAAAACCCACCTTCGCTTTTGGTTTGTGCTGTTAAGCCATGTAATATTTTGTCAAATCAGAGGTGTCAAACTTGCGGCCCGCGGTCCGGATGCGTCAAGCGCTGGCTATACCAACCCCCGTTTTAGTGAAGTGGAAAAAAATTGCGATACACCCGTGACAACAATGTGACGCCGCGAGTTTGACACCCCTGGTCTAGACCTTAAAATATTTTCCCTAGAGATGGCAAAAACAAATTGAGCAAATAGAGAAAGATACATGACTTAGATTCTCAATTGATGTGACCAGAACTCTACATGTAGGATTCTTTTTCTAGCAAAACAAAAGGTATTTTTCTTCTGTTTCTTCATGCATGGTGTTTCACAACTAACCTCTCCTGAAGGGTTGGTAAGATGGTTTTGGCCGATGCTTCTTCCTCTCCTTACAGCAGTGGGATTCTCCACGGAATCAAAGTTGTTTCTCTGAACCAAAAGAATCCTTCTATTTTTAGAAGAGCAGTTTGGGATCCAAACCAATAAACTTCATTTGTGTCCATATTTTTAACAACATTTTTAATAGCAGTTGTACTACTGTAATATTTCTTTTTTAAAAACCTAATTATTATGCTCAGGAGTTTTTTTATTTAGCAAAGCAACACTTTCATATTTTAAGTATATGCACTATTTATTTTCTTTTTCTAATTTGCAGGTAGAACAGTCTAAGGTTCTAATTAAAGAAGGTGGTGTTCAGTTGCTACTAACAATAGTTGATACACCAGGATTTGGTGATGCAGTGGATAATAACAATTGGTAGGTACATTCTAATATTACTCAATAGTGGCTATTATCTTGAAACACCTGCATGTATTTAAAGTAGAATCGGGGTTTTTTTTTTCATGACACTTTTACTACTATACTATTGGTCAGAAATGAAATAAAAACATAATTTTCCAAAATCAGTTATCAAATATTTTAGTTTCTCAGTGATTAGTTCTGAGATAAATGATGTTCGGTTTTTACAGAGAAAAATCAAAAGACTTTGTACTATTGGTACTGTGAGATAAATTATTTATTTATTTATCAATCAAATTTATACAGCTTCCCAACTCCCCCAAAGGGGACTCTGGGTGACAAATAATAAACAAAACAGCCAATAATAAAATTGATTTAAAAAAAATCAAAATCACAGTAATAAATAACCCTGAGAGAAGGGAGGTTGAAAATGGCTCCCTCAGCAATGGAGTCATTAGGACAGATCTCCAGGCCCCTAGGTACCCCAGGCCTTGCTGCATTAGCAGGGCTTGAGGACCTTTTGAAAAATCAAAAGGAATGGGTCCAATCTAATTTCGGAGGGGGGGAAAAATGTTCCATAAGGCGAGTGCCACAGCAGAGAAGCCATGTCTCCTGGTACCCACCAGGTATAGGTCCCTAGCCAGTGGTGCCCATAGCATGCCTTCTCTGCGAGATCTGATGGGGCAGGCTGATGTAACTGGGGAGAAACAGTCCCTCAGATAACCCAGTCCCATGCCATGAAGGGCTTTAAAGGTTATAAACAGCAGCTTGGATTGGACCTAGAATACCATGGTTGATGGTATTGAAAACTGCTGAGAGGTCAAGCAGGACAAGGATGGACACACTATCCCCATCCCATCCATATCAGAAGTCTTCCAAAAGTGTGTTCAATGTCATTTCTATCTTATACCTGGGTCTGAATCCTGACAGTAAAGGTTCCAGGTAATCCGCTTCCTCCAAAGCCCTCTGGAACTGTTGTACGGAATAGGACGACTCACAGCGGTCAGGTTGACATGGATGGGTGATCATGGCCGAATGGATGCAACTGGGTTGGCGTGTCCAGGTGGATGGGGTCAAGTGGGCATAGCTGAGTGGACGCGGCCGGTTGGGTGTGGCCAGGTCAGTGCAGAACAAGTCGCACCAGCTAACTGGATGTGGGGACAACTTGCCACCCCACCAGTTCCTTGCCTCCCTGAACTGCTGGCAGCCAAGCACACACGTGTGAGCGTGCACACAAACACACACACCATTCCCAGTTTGGGGACTTTTATCTGGATCCATGCTGGGAAGCTTCCAATTGTGCCTGGGCTTGGGGAGAAGGACCTCTCCTTTGGTGTGCTGCATGCGCACGCACACACACACACCATTCCGAGCTTGGGGACGTGCCTCATTTTGTCATCACAAGTTGGCAGTAAGATGCAGAACATGGGCCAGAAGGGAGTAGCTGAGAGCCATCACAGAACATTTAAAGTTTGGTCTGGAGGAAGTTTGCAAAGGGAGACACTGCAAAAGCAACACTAAAGGGAAAAATGAACAATGAAGTTCCTAAGGTATAGGGTTTCCTGCTTAAGCAGGGGGTTGGACTAGAAGACCTCCAAGGTCCCTTCCAACTCTGTTATTCTATTCTATTCTAAGTGTCTGCATTTACAGAATTGAAAATCTGTGCTCCAGAGGGGAGCCTCCAACTTGCTAATCAAGGTGGGGAAGGAAAACAGTTGATAAAAGTCCCCAAACTTTGAATGGAGTGTGTGTGTGTGCGTGTCCGTGAGCACCTAGCACGCCAAAGGAGAGGTCCTGCGCCCCAAGTCCAGGCGTGATTGGCAGCTTCCCAGCAGGGATCCAAATAAAAGTCCCCAAACTTGGAATGGGGTGTATGTGTTCGCGCCCATCTAAGGACCCCCTCCCCTTCTGCTTCCACCAGCTGCCAAGGTTCTCATCCCATATAACCTTCCCCCCTCCCCCAATACACCTCTGGTTCTGCCCAGAGGAAGGAAAGAGAAGGCGGAATTACTTCAGCCACAATAGGAAACCCATGGACTCCCTAAGCTGTTAATGGGAGCAGTAGCCCTCCTTCCTCCCCATGACCATGGAAAGGAAGGCAGAGGGGCCTCTGCAGGAGAACAAGGTCCACAGTAGTCTGCTGCACTACATCAGAATTTTCCTGATGTCAAGAATATGTCTTTGGTTATTATAAAAGATTTAATACTAATGTAGTGAATAAATATTCAGTCTGTTAATTATTGTAGATAGTTGACATTAATAAATGAACTTTGATTAAGACAATTTACGAAATAGCTTTGGGAAGTATGTTTCGGTCCCTTCACACCATTTTTATGATGACTCCTTTTACTACTGCACCTTCTTCTGCTTGTTGCCCTTGTTTCATCTATAAGAATGAGCATGCCTTTTCTCTTATAGCAACCTAACCAAATTTGCTTATGAAAATTGTATCAGTGATACTTACATGTCATATTTAATATGATGGTGTACAGCTTGCACTGTTACAGTAAATGTTCCAAGTTAATCTGCTTTTTTTAAAAAAATGTGTTTGTACATTATAGCTGGCAGCCAGTTATTGATTACATTGACAATAAATTTGAAGACTATCTCAATGCAGAATCACGTGTGAACAGACGACAGATGCCAGATAACAGGGTCCAGTGTTGCTTATATTTCATTGCTCCTTCAGGACATGGGTCAGTATTAAAGATAAATGCTTTTGCTCCTACTTTACAATTTCTCCAGTCAGAAGCATTTAAAATACACTGTTAGATATGTCTGATCATAGGAATTGTAAGGAATTAAATTCTAATTTAAATAATTTTCCTTCTCTAATATTAGCAAAAGTGTTTTGTACAAAATCCAGAAGAGCAAGATTGGGATTGTATACTATTAGTGGCTTTGTTCTCTGGATTTTTTCTGATTGAGTACAGAGTACAGTTTTGCATGTTTTGTTTACAGTATCACAATAAAGGATGATAAATAATTTATTTTTGGCTATATCTAAATTAAATATTTTGAAAAGCAAGTTGTAAAAGGACGAGAATCCTCAAGGGGAAAACAACTTAAGAAGCTTGGGAAATTTTGAAAAGTGAGATTATAAAAGCCCAGTCTAGCACAATACCAATGAAGAAGAAAAATAATAGGTCTCAAAAGAAACCAGCATGGCTGCATAAAGAACTCTCTGACAAATTGAAAGACAAAAAGGACAAGTATAAAAAGTGGAAAGAGGGGGAAATAACTAAGGCAGAATATCAGCAAATAGCCCGAGCCTGTAAAGATGAAGTGAGGAAAGCTAAGGCTCAAAAAGAACTAAGGTTTGCGACAAAAGTCAAAAATAACAAAAAAAGCTTCTTCCAACATATTAAAAACAAGAAAAAAAGTCAAGGAAACAATTGGTCCATTGGTGGGAGAAAGTGGCAAGAAGGTGACAAGCAACAGGGAGAAAAGCAGAGCTACTTAACTCGTTTTTACACAAAGGGAAAAAACAGTCCAACCTATCAAAAACAGCACCACAAAAACGTATTAGGAACACAAGTTAAAATAGGGAAGAAAATGGTAAGTGAACATCTGTCTACCCTAGACGAGTTCAAATCACCAGGACGGATGGATTACACCCCAAGGTTCTGAAGGAACTGGCAGACGAGATTTCAGAACCACTGAACTATATCTTTCAAAGATCCTGGAGCACCGGGGAACTGCCAGAGGACTGGAAAAGAGCTGATGTAGTTGCCGTCTTCAAAAAAGGGGGAAAAAATAGATCCAGGAAACTACAGACCTATCAGCCTGACCTCAATACCAGGGAAGATTCTGGAAAAGGTAATCAAGCATCGAATCAATGAACACCTAGAAGCAAAGAAAGTAATAACCAAAAGCCAACATGGGTTTGTCAAAAACAGATCATGCCAGACTAATCTTATTACATTCTTTGACAAAGTGACAAAATTAGTGGACCAGAGGAATGCTGTCGATATAATTTACTTGGATTTCAGTAAGGCATTTGATAAAGTAGACCATAAACTACTACTAGATAAAGTAGAAAAATGTGGGTTAATGTGTGGGCAACACCACCAGATGGATTCAAAACTGGCTGACCAACCGCACTCAACATGTAGTGCTCAATGGAACTGCATCTACATGGAGGGAAGTATGCAGTGGGGTACTCCAAGGCTCTGTTTTAGGCCCAGTACTCTTCAACATCTTCATCAATGACTTGGACGAGGGGATAGATGGGGAACTCATCAAATTTGCAGATGACACCAAACTGGCAGGAATAGCCAACACTCCAGAAGATAGGCTCAAGATACAGAAGGATCTTGACAGACTTGAACATTGGGCGCTATCTAACAAAATGAAATTCAGTGGTGAAAAAAGTAAGGTTCTACATTTAGGCAAGAAAAACAATGCACAGGTACAGTATATGTGGTACCTTGCTCAACAGTAGTAACTGTGAGAGGGATCTTGGAGTCCTAGTGGACAACCATTTAAATATGAGCCAGCAGTGTGCAGCAGCTGCCCAAAAAGCCAATGCAGTTCTAGGCTACATTAACAGAGGGATAGAATCAAGATCACATGAAGTGTTAATACCACTTTACAATGCCTTGGTAAGGCCACACTTGGAATACTGCATTCAGTTTTGGTTGCCACAATGTAAAAAGGATGTTGAGACTCTAGAAAGAGTGCAGAGAAGAGCAACAAAGATGATTAGGGGACTGGAGGCTAAAACATATGAAGAACAGTTGCAGGAACTGGGTATGTCTAGTTTAATGAAAAGAAGGACTAGGGGAGACATGATAGCAGTGTTCCAATATCTCAGGGGTTGCCGCAAAGAAGAGGGAGTCAAACTATTCTCCAAAGCACCTGAGGGTAGAACAAGAAGCAATGGGTGGAAACTAATCAAGGAGAGAAGCAACTTAGAACTAAGAAGAAATTTCCTGACAGTTAGAACAATTAATCAGTGGAACAGCTTGCCTCCAGAAGTTGTGAATGCTCCAACACTGGAAGTTTTTAAGAAGATGTTGGATATCCATTTGTCTGAAGTGGTGTAGGGTTTCCTGCCTAAGCAGGGGGTTGGACTAGAAGACCTCCAAGGTCCCTTCCAACTCTGTTATTATTCTATTCTATTCTATTCTATTCTAAAAGCAAATATAGTGTATTTCAGAGTTTTAGACATTTCAACATCCTAATGCTTGATCTTAAAAAAATATAATTGCAAGATAATTTTTCTTTTAATTGTTCTGATTGTTACATACAGGTAGTTCCCAATTTATAACTGTAATTTAGGCCACAATTTTGGTTGTAAGTTGTGATAGTGGTAAAGTGGGTCACCATGTGACCACGCCCAATTTTACCTTTTTTGCAGCAGTTGTTAAGCGAACACATTCTTTGCTATGGGGCAGGTTTTTCCAGAAACTGGAAGTAAATGCCGGTTTCTGGCAAAAATGTTGTAAGTCGTGGTTACATGACCATGGAGCACTCCAAATAGCCATGAATGCAGGCTGGCTGCTGAGCATGCAAATGCACTCACTTCACCCAGCAGGTATCGGTACTTCAAAACTGGGTTGTAAGTCCCTTTTTCAGTATCTGTCATAACTTTGGTCACCAAGCAACCAGTCATAACTCAAGGACTGCCTGTATTATACAGAACAAGAATTTGTGATACCAGTAATTTCTTATATAGCTCTTTGTTTTTGAAATCAATATTAAATATTGTCCTAAGTCTTAAGAGGATAATAGGAATAATGTTTGGAAAGTGACTTGGTTTCCTCTTCTCTAACAAGCATAGCTGTTAAGTAGAGCTGCAAGCTTGAAAAAGATATCTATAGAGATTCTCAGTCATCCAGGTCATGGTTCAACATAGGCACAACATAAGAGAACAAACCAGGGGTGAAATCCTCCCGGTTCGCTCTTACCTGTTGGTCGCCGCACAGCCGAACAACCTGATGGCGTTCGCGGCACGGGGCTTCCCCCACCCGCTTCCCCCGCCCACCTAGACGCCGGCATTTGCGTTCTTTTGCCCTCTGCGCATGCGCAAAGCGTTCTGCTTACGCAGAGGGCAAAAGAACGCAAATGCCGGTGTCCAGGCGGGCGGGGGAAGCGGGCGGGGGAAGCCCCGCGCCGCGAACGCCACCAGGTTGTTCGGCTGTGCGGCGACCAACAGGTAAGAGCGAACCGGGAGGATTTCACCCCTGGAACAAACCCATCAGGACAAGATTCAGCAGTCCATCTGCATTTAAAAGACAAAGGCTGCTCTTTTGAAGACAGCAAAGTCCACATTTTGGACAGAGAGGACTGCTGGTTTGAAAGAGGGGTCAAAGAGACCATCTATGTCAAAATTGAACAGCCCTCTCTCAACAGAGGGGGAGGGATATGACACCATCTATCCAGTCTACAACACAGTCCTTTCAACAGTTCCAAGAAAGCTCCACACCCATTTGCACTACTCAGGTAACCCTGACAACACAGATAAACCTCCAGGTGGCCTCAACGACTGGTTAAAAGAATGCAAATGACCAGCTGTCTGCAAGGAGTATAAATCCTTCCATTCCCCACCATCCAGTCAGAGCTGAAGAGGCTTCTTGGATGAGAAGCGAAACGTCTTCAAAGAAAAACTAGAAAGTCCAGTTGCCTGTTGAAAAAGCACTTTTGGGACTTGAAAAAGATACTTTAATTAGCAGTAGAAAGTTACTTTGCTTGTGCGAGTTTTGAAATAGTTCCTCTGAACCAATTTCAGAAGCACACACAGTTTTTTAGTGTAGAGGTTTCATTGTATACATTTTTCCAATGATTCTGTTCAGAAGAGATTACTTTACTTTTAGTATCGTATATGGCTCACATTTTGGCTGCATTTGTTTGGAAGCCAAATTTGGAAAATAACATTTTAATTTTTTATTTATTAGGCTTAAGCCTTTGGATATCGAGTTTATGAAACGCCTGCATGAAAAAGTGAATATACTTCCACTTATTGCCAAGGCTGACACACTCACACCTGAAGAATGCCAACAGTTTAAAAAACAGGTAAATTTCTACCTCAAACTCAGTCTACCCACCAAGGCTCGATAATTATAATACCCAGGTGAGAATTAAATGTTCTGAGAAAAATGCAATTGAAGTTACTAATTGGATGCTAGCCCCAGAAACTTAATAGAAATTCATGCACATCTCCTAGAAAACAAACCTCATGGATCATATCTAGATGGTATTGACAATCTGAAAACAGTTCCCTTTAATGGAATGCAGCCTCACTCCAGAAATCAGGTTATAAAGAATAAAAAATGCTTTGATCAGGATTGTGTACAGTTAAAGAGGGCATATAATAAAGTGTACAGAAAAAGTAAAAACTCTCCTTCTGAGGATCAAACTCACTACCTAAAATGTTTAAAGGCCCAATATAAGGCCCTTTTAAAAGAAAAGTGCGGCATTGAAGGAGTCCTGGCACAAATTAATTCAATCAGGATGAAAGGAATGATGTGGCCCTTCAAGCAGCAAGTGTATATGTAATTAGGTTTTTTTTTTTGCCCCATCGTGTATCACTTGGCGTGCCTTTGCATTTAACTAGTCACCCAGTACCTTTTAATTGCTTTTGACTTTTACCATTCTGATTATTTTAGTATCATCCACAACTTTGCCAGCTTACTGTTTACCTGTAAATATTATTTATCAGGAAATTAAAAGCACTTTCTCTAACAGAGATACCCAAGGGGCTCTACTTCTTTTTTTACATATATAAATTTTATTAAAAGTTTTAAAGTGAACCTAAAAAATGAATAAAGAATAAAGGAAACAAGAAAAGACAACAGTGCAGAAAAGAAGAATATAAAGAAATAGTAAGAAGACACTTCCGATTTCTTTTGCAGTATGGTCACTAAATTATCACTTCTATGATTATAATAAAAACCTCACTTTTTTCTGTTATCCAACTTTTTTCTAATCAGCAAAACCATGAGTTATAAGTGCATTTTTCTATTTAATGCAAAATGTCTATAAGGGATTTCCAGTCAGCCATAAATGTAGATAATTGTCTTTTCTCTAATTAAATAAGTTAATTTAGCCATCTTGGCAAGTTGCATCATCTTCACCAACTATTCCTTTGTTGTGGGTAGTGTTGAACTTCTTCTCTTTTGAGCATATCATAATCTCACTGCAGTTGTCATATATAAAAACATGAGTTTTTATATATGGGAGAGTTTGGAGGAGATAAGCTCAGAAGAAAATTTACTGCAAAAAGAAGAAAGTGTGAGGACGGTGGCAGTTAATTACGGTAGAGATGGTGCGACAACGAGAGCACAGGCCGAGGCAAAAAGAGCAAAACCAAGGGAAACCACCAACTGAACAGACAGTAAATCTGCTATCCCTGAACATAAATGGACTAAACTCGCCCACAAAAAGGAAAAAATTTTTCCACAAATTACTAAATCAAAATGCAGACATTATCTGTCTACAAGAAACACACATCAAAAAAGAACAACATCAGATTTTGGAATTCCCAAAGTTAGGGAAACTATTCACAGCATTATCTACACATAAGAAGCGTGGAATAGCAATATATACAAAAGCATGGTTGAATCCAAAACTACTATATTCAGACGAGGACGGTAGAACACTGATAATACAAATAAAAAACGGAAGCAAATCTGTAACGATAGTGGTTATATATGCCCCAAATATAAATCAATTAGCCTTTTTTTCCAGCTTACATAAAAAATTACTAGAAATACAGTGGGAGAAATTATTGATAATAGGCGACTTCAACGCAGTCGTTGATAGGAAAAAGGACTATAAAGGTACCAATAAGAAAAAAGCAAGAAGAGTACTACCGACATCATTTAATCAATTGGCAACAGAATTTAACTTAAAAGACAGTTGGCGATACCAAAATCCAGACAGCAGGCACTATACCTTCTTTTCATTTCCACACAAATCATGGTCGAGAATTGATATGGCCTGGGCAAATGGGGAATTCTTAAACGATTTGGCTGAGTCTGAAATTCTTCCAAACGCCTGGGCCGACCACAATCCCTTATGGATAAAATGGAAAGAGCCAAATAGTAAAATAAGAGTAAGATGGACCTTAAACCAAACAATAACAAAGGAAAAAGATTATATTAAAATGATGCAGAAAGAATTAGATATCTTTTTTCAGATTAACACTAAAGAACAGACTTCCCTAAGAACTCTATGGGATACAACGAAGGCATACATAAGGGGGCTGTCCATAGCTTACTTGGCCAAACGTAATAAAGAGAGAAACAACAAATTAAATACATTAACAACTAAATTGCACGAATTAGAGAAAACATTGCAAGAAGACCCCAAAGATTCTAAAACATTAGAGGACTTAAATATAACCAGGCATAAAATAAACTTGATAACGCAAGAGCAATTGGCCAGGAAACTTAAATTAGCAAAACAAAACTACTTCGAATCAGCCAACAAACCAGGAAGATGGCTCGCTTACAAACTTGCAAAAGATAAAGCAGATAGAACAATTGACGCTCTTCAAGACCAAAATGGGGAAGTACATACCAGAATCGCTGAGAAAAAAAAAAAAATTCAAACTTTTTATACCGACCTTTACAAACAGGAAGACCCAAAAGACGAAGCAGTTAAAGAATATCTCAATGAAAGCAATTTGCCAATCGTGCTGGAGGAGGACAGGAATATGCTAAATGACAAGATTACTCTAATAGAATTAAAAAACGCCATCGGTAAACAAAAGAATAATAAATCACCAGGTCCGGACGGTATCCCCTTTGAAATATATAAAAATCTACAAAGCTCATTAGAACTAGTAATGTTAGACCTATTCAATGAAACAATGGAAAAAGGGGAACTACCCGAGTCCTGGAAAGAAGCATATATAACTCTGATACCCAAGGAAGATTCGAACAAACAAAACATTAAAAATTATAGACCGATTTCATTACTAAATACGGATTACAAGATACTCGCATCAATAATGGCTGAACGACTCAAAAAAATTTTAAATCGGATTATCCACTCAGATCAAAACGGTTTTTTACCCCACAGACAGATAAGGAACAATACCAGAATAATACTCAATACACTAGAGTACTACGATATACACATAGATAAACAACTAGCACTTATTTTTGTCGACGCCCAAAAAGCGTTCGACAACCTTTACTGGCAATTTTTTATTATGCAACTAGAAAAAATGAAATTTGGCGAAAAATTTATAGGGTTGATCAGAGCTATATATAGTACCCAAACAGCAAAAATAATAGTAAATAACGATATCACAGAGAAAATAGATATTAAAAAAGGAGTACGTCAAGGATGCCCGTTAGCCCCATTAATTTTCATATTAGCATTAGAAAGCCTACTGAGGAAAGTAAGAAGCATGCAAGAGATAAAAGGCCTAAAAATCAGGAAGGAGGAATTCAAACTTCAAGCTTTCGCCGATGATATGACATTTATAGTTGAAGAACCTTTAGACACCGGCCCGATTCTAATTAATGAAATTGAAAAATTTGGAAAGGCGGCAGGCCTAAAAATTAATAAGGAAAAAACAAAAATAATAACTAAAAACATGACACCAAAACAAAATATCAAATTGGAAAATTTATTGGGCATGAAAATAGTAAAAAGAGTTAAATATCTTGGGATATGGCTCACCGCAAGATGTAGTTCATTAAAGGAGGATAATTATATAAAACTAATACAGAAAATTAGTAAGGACCTTGACGGATGGTCAAAACTTCAATTATCATTTATGGGTAAAATCGCGACAATTAAAATGAACATCTTACCCAAGATCTTATTTCTATTCCAGGTAATTCCAATAAAGTTGAACAAAACAGTTTTTTCAAATTTAAATAAAATGATTCATAAATTCATATGGGCCAAAAGAAAAGCGAGGATCAAACTGAAACTTCTTCAAGACCATAGGAGGAGAGGAGGATTTGGTCTCCCTAACTGGGAACTATACCACCAATCTGCTACACTCAATTGGATGAGGGAATGGATCACACTCAAAAACAGAAGGATACTAACTCTAGAGGGTTTCGATTTGCAGATAGGTTGGCACGCCTTCTTATGGGGGGACACCTATAAAACACATACATATTTCCGCCGACATTATATAAGAAAGAACCTATTAGACACATGGCTAACAATAAGGAAGGACCACTATACAAGTGTTCCAAAATGGATATCACCAACTGAAGCAATTATATACCCGAACCTTTTAGACGTAAATAAGATTATAACATATCAACAACTCCTAGATGAACACAATGAGATGTTCTCAAAACAAGAACTTAAAGAAAAAGGAATAGACCTTGATTGGTGGCACTATTTACAGGTCAAATCAAAATACAATAAAGATAAAATAAAATACGGATTTCAAAAAAAATGTGACTTAGATAGAATATTAATGGGCAAGGACCAAAAAATGACTTCCAAACTATATAATTTCCTACTCCAATATAATCTATTTGAAGAGGTGGTGAAAGGCTCGATGATTGCGTGGGCTCAAAACTTTGGTTATTCAATTAATTTAAACGAATGGGAAAAAATTTGGTCTATAAATTATAAACTAACACTGGCGATACCATACAAAGAAAACATATACAAAATGTTTTACCGGTGGCACCTTCCTCCAGCACGATTGGCAAAAATGTTCCCGAAACTTTCCCCAAAGTGCTGGAAGTGTAAAGAAGGTATAGGAACATACTACCATCTATGGTGGACCTGCCCCAAAGCGAAAAACTTTTGGATTAAGATCAAAAACTGCCTTGAACAAATAACTTCAAAAACGATCCCCCTAAAGCCGGAGCTTTTCCTATTAGGTATCTTCAGGGAAAAAATGACGAACGAAGACAGATATATAATTCTACACATTACAACAGCCGCAAGAATTATATATGCACAGATTTGGAAAACTGAAAAAATCCCAACTATGTTAAATCTCATTAATAAAGTATTTGAATGTGCAGAACTTAGTAGGATGTCACTGGAAATGCAAGATAAAGATGACTTTGAATTCTATAAAACTTGGGACAGGTGGTATAACTGGCTTAACCAAAATAAATATCAAAAATTGCTATAACTATATGTCATGATCTTAGACACATTATGAGTTATGATCTCAGACAGTATAAATAATAACAAATGTCTACTTTTTCGCAAAGACCGGAACAAAATATCAGAATGTATACAATTTTACAAGGTTATAAAATATTAATCAAGCTGAACAAAAGAACCATTGTTGAAAAAGGGAAAATTGTTTTATTGTAATGATAATAGACTGAACATAATATAATAACAGAAAAGAATAAGGGAAATATTGGAAGATATAAGAAAGATAATGATGTAAATATTTTTTGTATCACTAGGCTGTAAAAGGATAGCGTCGACGAGATGGTTGACATGTATGTTCAATGTTCAATGTTTTCTATATTCAAAGATATTTCTTACTCTAATTATATATACATATGTTTATACACGTTTTTATGTTTGTTTGGATGTTTGTTTGTCTTTTTTATATAATTAATAAAGATTATTTTACAAAAAAAAAACATGAGTTTTTTCTAGTTGCCTGTCCATTAATCCCAAAAGAAAGATCTCTGGTTTTAATAGTACTTTAGTCTTTAAAATCTTCTGAATCAGTGTATGTATTTGTATCCAATTTTTTTTAGTTTTTTCACACTTTCACCAAACATGATAGAATGTCCCTGTCAGGATTCCGACAGATGCCCTAATTAACTCATGAGCCTCGAGCCAATTTTCAAAAGAAATCCAGTCATTTATTAGGAGCAACATGTCAGCATCTACCCATGTGAAGTCAGCTCTGCCGCACGTAATTTACGGCTCAACTATGACCCTGTTTCCCCCCCTCCTCTCAGGCTGTGTCATAAATCACATTCTCCAACGAGGCACTTTCGCAGGGCCGTAGAAAGCCCACCTCACATTCCGGTTCTGGTAATCTGAGATCCAACCTTGAAGAAGGTATGCATGGAATGTGCTTTGGAATGTAGCTGCTGGACTGCTCCGTCAATTCTCCCCCCTTTCTGCCCATGGCAACTCGATAGCAGACTAGAAATGCTTTGCGAGTTGACAGTCCCCTCATGTTGTTCACATTTCCAACAAAGATTCAAAGTACCGGTACTTTTATACATTCTAGACAATTTTTCTGGTGACAGATACCAACAATACATCATTTTTAAAAAATTCTCCTTAAGTTTAGAACATAATCCTTTCAACCACATATTTTCCCATTGATGTATTTGTATATTATAACCATTTTTGGCCCAATTTATCATACATTCTTTCACTTGTTCTTCTGTCTCTTATATCAGCAAAAATTTATACATTTTAGCAATAACACGTTCATCTTTGGTACATACAGTGGTTCTGTTTCAAACTCAGTCTTACATTGTTCAAAACCATATAATGTATTATCCACTTCTTAACCTTTTTGATAATTGTACATAAGAAAACCATTGACAAGTATATCCTTCTATTGTCAAGTGTTCTCTTGAGAACATTCTAGTATATCATGGTAAGTTAACCATTCATGTTTATTTATTTCTCATCTATAAAATGCTTCTTGTGCAGAAAGCCACAAATGTGTTTTCGGGCACAGGCTAAATTTATATTTATTCCACACTCTAAGAATACCCATCTAACATACATTAACCTTAAGTTTGTCATACCATAAATATCCATGCCACCCAAATCTCAGATCATGTCCTTCTAACTCCAATAGCCTTCTATTTCTTAACAACACCTACCCTTTCATCCAAGCTGGACATCAGGTGGCAAAATATAATTTCAAATCTGGTAGACCTAATCTTCCTCTTTCCTTTCCATCTTGTAGTACCTTATATTTAACTTGTGGCTTTCCCCCCGCCATACAAATTCCAAGGGGCCTTACTTCTGACTTCCTTCCACTGAGAAAATTCCCATTTAGTCCTATTCTTTGCTTTCTGTTATTAATGAATTAGCGGAAAGGTTAGGTCCTCTAATCTCATGGCCACTATGTTTATTCAAGAATCTTTGATGAGGAACTTTGTCAGAGGCTCAAGTTACATATTTTTGCCAGGAGACCCATCAAATACATATTTGAAATTTTAGTGAATACCCTTAGGATCTCATGAGTATTTGTTTAGTTGTTTATGAGGTTTTTGATTTCTATAGCTGCCCATCTCAACAAGGACTATGGGTGGCATACCTCATAAGACACAAAAACAATTAAAACAGTACAAAATAAATATAGATGGCACCAAGTAAAACTGTTACTATGGATGTTAATACAGCCAGGAAACGGGGCTCTTAACACACTTGGGGCCCCAGGCCTGGGCACACAACCAAGTCTTTATAGCTTTACAAAAGGCCAACAGGGTCAGGGTCATCCTGATATCTGAAGGGAGAATATTCTAGAGGGCAAGGAATGTGGCAGAGAAGACAGGTCTCCTGGTTCCCACCAGCCAACATTCCTTGGCTAACGGCACCCACAGCATGCCCAACCTGCCTGCCTGAGTTGTTAAAGGAGGTGGTATATTTGTGGTTTGAAAAATAATACAGTGCATTTGATTGAGGTTTCTGTATGGATGACTGCAATTACCTGTCAGACAGGTTGGAAACTTAAACGTAATGTAATAAATGCAATTAACTGAATGAAAAATGGATTTACATCTAGTAGTTCTGAGACATAAGGAATGTACTAAAAATAACTTTGAGAATTACAAATGTGAATAGAATTGTTCAATGAGTTCTGAGATAATTGTTAATGACATAATCAGTCTTTCATAGTTTGGATGTCTGCATTCTTTCTCTAACCCATCAGAAAAATATTAAGATCTCCAGTGATCCTTTTATAGGAATTATGTAGTAGTTTGTCAGAGTAGTTTATTTCTATACAGTGTGAATTGAAATGAGTGAGAGTGGGATGACTCTGGAAAAGGGAAAAGAGGAAAGTACAACTTTATCTGAAAAAAGATAAACACATAAGCTGGATTTCAAAAGAGATTGTAATTATGAAAATTGTATCCATATTCTGACATAAATTTGTGGTGTTCAACTTCAATATATATAAAAAATTAATACAGCATACTTTTATTAACATAAACAACATTTGTTTCAGTTTCTATTAACAATTATGGTTATTTTCAGATAATGAAAGAAATCCAAGAGCACAAAATTAAAATATATGAATTCCCAGAAACTGATGATGAAGAAGAAAATAAGCTGTTTAAAAAGTTAAAGGTATAAAACATATTTAAGCAAAATATTACAGTTTCATGTCACAGAATTCTGTGCAAATGGGTTTTATTTTAATACAGGGGTCCTCAACCTCCAACCCCCAGGCCGGAACTCGGCCGTACAAGCACTGAGCAAGCACATGAACTCACACAGCTCCATTTGCGTGAGCGGCGGGTGCACACACTCGTGTGGGAAGCTCCATTTGTTTGAGCGGTGGATGCTTGCACAGGAAGCTCCATGTGTGCAAGCAGCAGGTGTACACACCTGTCGCTTGCATACATGGAGCTGTGCACACACGCACATGCACCCGCTGCTTGCGTGGAACCATCCCCTCTTCCCCCCCACACCAGTCCACAAAGCCAGAAAGGTTGGAGATCCCTGTTTTAATGGACATAGCAATTCCACAAAAGAATGCCCATCAGAGATCTCTCTTATTGGCTTTAGTCAAATTATCAATAAAGCCCTGGTATACAGAAACTATTAAATATTTACACACACAACATAATAGTACCAAATTATTAGGTAACATTTTAATTGATTGTTTAATATCTTTAAAAAAACCCACTGAAATAATTTTAGAGGTTAAAAGAAATGTGTTTGCTTTATCTCTATTTTAGTGGCTTTTGGGGGATATTTTCCCTTATTAGTAGCATTATGAGAAATGCAATGCTATAAAAGAAAATAATGATGACATTTGGATGTAAGGTTGCATTTGGATGCTTTATTTTTGTTTTTGATTTACCATAACTACCTATGCCATCAACACATAGGCAAAGTGTACTTAATCTTAACAATGGCTAGTTGAAGCAGGGGGGAAATTCATATTTTCAAACTGATGGATATTTTGTAATGATACTTCTGATTTTTAAACATTTAATATTTTAAAATGAGAGGCTATAGTACCCTCTTGTGGTAGATATGTTGCAGTGTCATGTAGTGGGATAATAATAACTTCTCAAAAATCCCAAAGGTGCTTTTTCAAAAGGCAACTTGACTTCCTTTGTTTTTCCTTGAAGACGTTTCACTTCTCATCCAAGAAGCAAGCACCTTTGGGAAATCCATGACCTGGATGACTGAGAATCTCCATAGACAAACTTCCCAAAATGTTATTTCTTATCCTTGCAATTTCCCATTCATTCAACCATCAGTGCACTCATTTTTTACTTGATTCTAAATGGATGTGTGTGTGTGTGTGTGTGTGTGTGTGTGTGTGTGTGTGTGAGAGAGAGAGAGAGAGAGAGAGAGAGAGAGAGAGAGATTTTTCATGAAGTATACTGGTTGTAAAATTATTTCAATTCAATTATTATTCAATTAGACTATTCAGTTCTGAGGAATGTCAGTGGAAAATCATTGTGTGAAAATTTAGGACAGCCAAAAATTAAACAAAGAAAGTGAATGTTTAACCTTCAATTCCATCAGCGCATGACTAATTTTGAACAGAAAACTTCCTTAGGTCTGTTACCAAACAGGGGTGAAATGCTCCCGGTTCGGGCGTGCCTGCTGGTGGTCGGAGAGCCGGTAGCGATGGCAGCGCGAGGCTTCGCCCACCCGCCCAGACGCCACCATTTGGGTTCTTTTATCCTCTGCGCATGCGCAGAACACTTTGCATATGCGCAGAGGGTAAAAGAACCCAAATGGCGGCGTCCAGGCGGGTGGGCAAAGCCTCGCGCTGCCGTCACTACCGGCTCTCTGACCCCCGGCAGGCACGCCCGAACCGGGAATATTTCACCCCTGTTACCAAATGATGTTCTGCTTTAGAGCTGTAGTCCTTCTTGTATATGCTTTTTTAAAAATATATATATAATCTCCTTTGACAGTCATTTTATTGTAGTTTCAGAGCAGTACAAAAATGTTTTTCTTTATATTCAACCTGTCAATAAATTATTATAGGAAAAATTATTCTGTTTCTTTTGTAGGACCGTTTACCTCTTGCGGTAGTAGGCAGCAATACTATTATAGAAGTCAATGGCAAGAGAGTTAGGGGAAGACAGTATCCTTGGGGTGTTGCAGAAGGTAAGTGAATAGAATGTGTAATATGCATAATTGGGCAATAAGCTATATCTTTATAGCAATATTATAGTTTCAGAAAAGGAAGAAAGAGGTAAAGGCTTCCCACTTCCTGTCAGACCTGCCTCAGCTTTAACCTTTAAGTAAGAACGATCCTTAACTCCATTTATTGAGAAAGGTATAATTTACTAGCAGTCAAGTGAATTACAGTAATAGCACTTTAGCAATAGCACTTTACTTATATACCGCTTCATAGTGCTTTACAGCACTCTCTAAGCGGTTTACAGAGTTCAGCATATTGCCCCCAACAATCTGGGTCCTCATTTTACCCACCTCGGAAGGATGGAAGGCTGAGTCAACCTTGAGCCTAGTGAGATTTGAACAGCTGAACTGCTGAACTAGCAATCAGCTGAAGGTCGCAATGCTGCTTTTAACCACTGCGCTATCTCAGCTCTGTAATGCATAGCCCGAGTTGAAAAAGCGTACACCAAAGTTCCCAAGTCTAACTTTTCCCTCCCTTAGTTGCCTCCCATCACTGGGCCCCCATGTCCAATCAAATTCAAACAGGATGTTTTCAGAACAGTCACTTCAGAGGTAGGTTTGTTATGCAGCTGCATTCCATTCCCAGCTGGTTGTCCTTGAAGCCCATCTCAGAGAGGTACCGTGAAGTTTTGTTTCCCCTAGAAGCCCCCCCTCCCATCCAGCCCCCCCCCCCCAGTTCATGGCAGCTGATACTGAATGGTTGCAAAGTGCAGGCTGAGGTGGCAGCTGACACTTCCCCTCCTCCCCTCCACATGACAGTACATTATTACCTACCCTAGGTTATATTTTTTATCTTTTACCAGTACTATAACAAAGTTATTTGTAAGACTCACATTTATATAAATTGAGAGTTTCCTGAGATAGTAATTGAAGAGAGAGTTATATTGTGGATGCTTGAATTATTTTAAAATTCATCTATCATATCTTTTCAGCTTGGTTATGATTAACAGTCTAGGCTGTAATACAGGTAGTCCTCAACTTTTGGCCACAATTGGGACCAGAATTTCCATTGTTAAGCAAGGTGGTTGTTAAGTGAGTCATGGCTGATTTTACAACCTTTTTTCATGGTTGTTAAGTGATTCACTGCAGTTCTTAAGTGAATCACATCATTAAGCGAATCTGAATTACTCCATTGACTTTGCTGGTCAGAAGCCAGCTGGGAAGGTCACAAATGGCAGTTACATGGCCCTGGGATGCTGCAACCATCGTAAATACATGCTGGTTGCCAAGCACCCAAATTTTGATCATGTGACTGTGGGGATGCTGCAACAGTCATAAGTGTGAGGACCGGTTGTAAGTCACTATTTTCAATGCTGTTATAACTTTCAACAGTCACTAAATGAATGGTTGTAAGTCGAGGACTACTGTTACCATGTTCTTACACTGTAATTAATTTTCGGATTAAATCATTAGATTAAAAAATGTATAATTACCATTGTGGAAGCTTTATTTAGTGCTTTCCCTGTGACACCTTTCTATATGTTCCTTATGTTTTGTTACCTTTCTCTTAAATCAACCATTTTGTGTGCATGGCCAATGTTGTATACATAATTGGACATAAACTCTTGCAAACAAAACTGAGAAATTATCTCAAGAGAACTGACAGCTACTCAAAATGCAGTATGTCTCATGACAGGAAAAAAGGTTTCTTAGACTGAAATGCAGTCTTATTCTCATTGAATGCTAAATGTTGAGTTCAGAATTGTAATGCAATTATTACTTTTGTTATAATGTAGGAAACATGATATATAAAGCCTTAATGAAACTATAAGATAAGCCAGTTGTGAAAATTAAAATACAGGAAAATTTTGATGGTTGACTTATCTGCAGGTGGCACATTTTTCAGGATATTTTCATTAAAATTTCGAGGGTCAGCTTATCCGCAGATGGGCTTATCTGCGAGTATATGTGATAGGCAGAATATCAGAGGTGTCCATACATTTCTGTGGAAAAAAGTCTTAAATATTGCCCATCTCCCACAAGAGACAAATGAAGAAAAAAACCTGCATTTTGAAGAGAAATTCTCTGTGTTGCAACAGCTTGTTTCAGGCATTTTTCCTTATATCAGAAAGCTCTGAAGCTCTCTGAATTTGTAAGCAAGAAACTGCTTCAAGACATAAGGAGGTACACACATAGCACCTTTCTGCAAAAGCAGATGCATCTCTTCCCAGCACAAGCTACGAAAACACATTAATCGCAGACAGGAGTTGCTACATGTGAATTCCTGCACACTCCAAAGCATGTTTTTGTTGTTGAATCGGAAGTGCAGCACAATTCTATTATACTTTTCTTAAACTGCAGTCAACTTGCATGTTGGTTTTCTTACAGTTTGTCTATTTCTTTAATTGTAAATTTGGATAATTATAATGACATCTTAATAATGCAGCATAAAATTTATTAAGCTTGTTTCTACTATTGCTGGTGGCAGCATTAAGTTGATATTATTGACCTCAAAATAGTTGGGCCTGGTTAATACTTGAATGGGGAGTCCACAGGAGAACACAGACTATATGCTAGAGAGGGAAGTTGTAAAAACATCCTGGAAGAAGGCAGTGGCAAAGCACTTCAATATTGTTGAAACAAAAATAACATGGGTGTGTCATTGGAGATACCAAGAGTCAAGGGAAATTTTACTACAGGTAGTCCTCAATTTGTGATCACAATTGGGACCAACATTTCAGTTGTAAGTCATTGCAGTTGTACATTGAGGCATCCAAATATCTGGAACTGATTTTTCAACCCTTTTTATGGCAGTCATTAAGTGAATCACATGGCCATTAAGCAAATCCATTCTTCCAAATGGGTGGTTTTTTGCCAGAAACTGCAAAAAAGGTTGCAAATAATGGTAACATGACTGCAGGATGCTGCAGCTGTTCATAAATGCAAGCTGGCTGCCAAGCACATGAAATGTGGTCATGTGACTCCAGGGTTACTAGCGTCATTTTACGATGGCGGGAAGTGCTTTACAAGCCATAAAGCACTTTTCCTTGTAACTTCAAATGTTCATTAAATGACTGAACAGTTGTTAGTAAATGAATACTTGTAAATAGAGGGATTAATTTCCATGCTTGCCCATCTGGTGCTGATTGAAATCTGTTAAAATGAGCATTTTTCTCCTGCAGTTGAAAATGGTGAACATTGTGACTTCACAATTCTAAGGAACATGTTGATAAGGTAAGCAAGTAGTTTATAATTTTAATATTGGCAATACATTTTATTTATTCCATATATTGGACCTTTCCTATATTTTGCAATAAGAGGAACTTGGAGTAAAAGAGGGCTTGACTATTTTCAGTGGAGGGTGTCGTGTGATGGCACAAAAGAGAGTAAGAGAAGAAAAACTTGACATCTAATGTGAAAACAGGGTTTATTTGCCCATTTCATATAGTAAATTTGGGAAATAGTTTGTTGGCTATAATTTGAAATGAAATCAACATTAAATGCATCACAGAATAATATTGTATTCTGCCCATTGCGGGTACAAATATAGAATTTTCCAACCCTGAACTAATTTGCCTTAACCATAATATTTCAGTTTTCAAACGAACTTTTGAAAACCATTTCAAACACTCTTTGAAAGCAACATTTAACACTATTGCTTATATAAGGTATGCTACTATGCAGGAAATAGGTTGCTGACAGGTTTTTTGTTTCCTTCCCTAGAACTCACATGCAAGACCTGAAAGATGTCACTAATGATGTCCATTATGAGAATTACAGAAGCAGAAAATTGGCAGCTGTAACATACAATGGAATTGACAACAACACAAATAAAGGGCAGTTAACAAAGTAAGTGGTAATTTAGATGGAGCTATAGCTTGTTCTGCCTGGTCCTGGAGAACTATTTGTGGGTAAATATTCTGCCATCCTATTAAATTTTTAAAGACTCATAAAACAATATAATCCTGCTGTCTTTCAAGTTACCGTATCATATAAATGGTAGCAGTACAGTAGGAGCACTTTGTTGTTGTTTAGATGTGGGCTTCTCATCATTGATTGGACAGGGTGAGGAACAGGATACTAGACTAAACAGACTTTATCCCACCCAAACACTCTTCTGTAGAATGCAGTCTGTGCATGTTGTGTTGATTTTGGCCAAACTTATTCTCAAATATGTACATGCATTGGATAGTAGCTGGATCTGTTTTTAAATAATGAAAGCATTTCTATATGGTGCTGCTAGCAGGTTATACACAACAAATATACTGATGAGCTATTTGAAATTATTTGAACTTGTGCTACACATACTCTGTTTTTGTATGTGCTTCAGATTTCAGTCCAGTGTTCTCAAGATTTTTTACCGCAGCATTTCATAATTTACTTCTGGTATTTGTGTGTGCATTCCACATTAAAAAAAAACTGGTGGGAAGAATGAACATTATTTTTCAAACAATAATTCATCTTCTTGCCATTTTGATAGGAGAAGCACCCATACTAGTCCAAAGGAGGTTAATGTAATGTTGCAAGAGACATTTATTTTTATTTATTTACCACATTTTGGAACCGTCCATCTCCCTCACGAATATATACCGGTAGTTGTTTATGGACTGATTATCATTATATAATGCGAAGTTTCTTCTTCTTGCCTATCTTTGTTTTAACTCCCAAACAAAGATTACAGCTATCACTTAATTCTATACTATCACAGATAGTTACTCTTTTCTTCACAGCAAGTTTCAAGCCAACTTTTGCACTTTCCTTCTTCACCCACATCAAGAGGCTCTTTAGTTCCTCTTCATTTTCTGCCATTAGAGTGGTATCATCTGCATATCTGAGGTTGTTGATATTTCTCCCGGCAATCTTAATTCCAACTTTTGATTCATCTAGCCCCGCCTTTCTCATAATGTGCTGTGCATATAAGTTAAATAGGCAGGGCAACAGTATACAGCCTTGCCGAACTCCTTTCTCAATTTTGAACCAATCAGTGGTTCCATGTCCAGTTCTCACTGTTGCTTCTTGACCCGCATATAGGTTTCTCACGAGACAAATAAGATGGTCTGGTACTCCCATCTCTTTAAGAACTTGACACAATTTGTTGTGATCCACACAATCAAAGGCTTTAGCATAGTCAATGAAGCAGAAGTAGATGTTTTTCTGGAACTCCCTAGCTTTCTCCATGATCCAGCGTATGTTGGCAATTTGATCTCTAGTTCCTCTGCCTCTTCGAAATCCTGCCTGTACTTCTGGTAGTTCTTGATCCACATACTGCTGGAGCCTATATTGTAGGATTTTGAGCATAACTTTACTAGCATGTGAAATGAGTGCAATGGTGTGGTAGTTTGAACATTCTTTGGCATTGCCCTTTTTTGGAATTGGAATGTAAACTGACCTTTTCCAATCCTGTGGCCACTGTTGAGTTTTCCAAATTTGCTGGCAAATTGAGTGCAGCACTTTTACTGCATCGTCTTTTAAGATTTTGAATAGCTCAGCTGGAATACTGTCAGCTCCACTAGCTTTGTTGTTGCTCAGATTTCCTAACGCCCATTTGACTTCACATTCCAGGATGTCTGGCTTGAGGTCAGTGACCACCCCATCGTGGTTATAGCAATAGCAATAGCACTTAGACTTATATACTGCTTCATAGTGCTTTACAGCCCTCTCTAAGCGGTTTACAGAGTTCAGCATATTGCCCCCAACAATCTGGGTCCTCATTTTACCCACCTCGGAAGGATGGAAGGCTGAGTCAACCTTGAGCCGGTGAGATTTGAACAGCTGAACTGCTGAACTAGCAGTAGCCTGCAGTGCTGCATTTAACCACTGCACCATCTCGGCTCTCAATGTTATCAGGGACATTAAGCTCGTTCTTGTATAGTTCTTCTGTGTAATTTTGCCACTTCTTCTTAATCTCTTCTGCCTCTGTTAGGTCCCTGCCATTTTGGTCCTTTATCATGCCCATCTTTGCAAGAAATGTTCCCTTCATATCTCCAATTTTCTTGAAGAGCTCTCTGGTCCTCCCTATTCTATTGTTTTCTTCTATTTCTTTGCACTGTTCATTTAAGAAGGCATTCTTATCTCTTCTAGCTATTCTCTGGAATTCTGCATTCAATTGGGTGTATCTTTCTCTTTCTCCCTTGCCTTTCACTTCCCTTCTTTCCTCAGCTATTTGTAAAGCTTCCTCAGAAAGCCATTTTGCTTTCTTGCATTTCTTTTTCTTTGGGATGGTTTTAGTTGCTACTTCTTGTACAATGTTGCGAACCTCCATCCATAGTTCTTCAGGCACTCTTGTCTATCAGATCTAATTCCTTAAATCTATTTGTCACCTCTACTGTATATTCATCAGGGATATGATTTAGTTCATACCTGAGTGGCCTAGTGCTTTTCCCTACTTTCTTCAATTTAAGCCTAAATTTTGCAACGAGAAGCTCATGATCTGAGCCACAGTCAGCTCCTGGTCTTGTTTTTACTGACTGTATAGAGCTTCTCCATCTTTGGCTGCAGAACACATAGTCAATCTGATTTCTGTGTTGACCGTCTGGTGATGTCCATGTGTAGAGTCGTCTCTTGGGTTGTTGGAAAAGAGTGTTTGCTATGACCATCGTATTCTCTTGACAAAATTCTACCAGCCTGTGCCTTGCTTCATTTTGTACTCCAAGGCCAAACTTGCCTGTTATTCCAGTTATCTTTTGGCTTCCTACTTTAGCATTCCAATCCCCCATGATGATAAGGACATCATTTTTTGGTGTTAATTCTATAAGGTGCTGTAGGGCTTCATAGAACCGGTCAACTTCATCCTCTTCAGCACCAATGGTTGAGGCATAGACTTGGACTACTGTAATGTTGAATGGTTTGCCTTGGGTTCGAACTGACATAATTCTGTCATTTTGGGGATTGTATCCCAGTATTGCTTTTCCTATTCTTTTATTGACTATGAAGGCTACTCCATTTCTTCTGAGGGATTCTTGCCCGCAGTAGTATACCTGATGGTCATCTGAATTAAATTCACCCATTCCTGTCCATTTTAGTTCGCTGATTCCTAAGATGTCGATGTTCAGTCTTGTCATCTCTTGTTTGACCACGTCCAGCTTGCCTTGATTCATGGATCTTACATTCCAGGTTCCTATGGAGAAAAGATCTTTACAGCATCGGAGTTTCCTTTCACCACCAGATACATCCACAGCTGAACGTCCTTTCGGCTTTGGCCCAGTCACTTCACTCTTTCTGGCGCTACTAGTACTAGCCCTCTGCTCTTCCCCAGTAGCATATTGGATGCCTTCCGACCTGAGGGGCTCATCTTCCAGCGTCATATCTTTTTGCCTTTTGGTACTGTCCATGGGGTTTTCATGGCAAAGATACTGGAGTGGGTTGCCATTTCCTTCTCCAGTGGATCACGTTTTGTCAGAGCTCTCTGCTATGACCTGTCCGTCTTGGGTGGCCCTGCACGGCATAGCTCATAGCTTCATTGAGCTACGCAAGCCCCTTCGCCACGACAAGGCAGTAATCCATGAAGAAGAATATATGTATAGAGGACATATTATATATTCTTCAAAACTATATTTTTGTAAGTTATCCTGTAAATGCTTTGTGCAACCTCAAATAGATAAACAGGGTAGCCAAATGAGTATTATTTCTTGTGGCTGTCAAAATTATTCATCCCTACAAGTTTGCGTATACATGTGGAAAGAAAGTCTTGTAAGTGTATTACTTCTCTTTTAAACTAAATACAGAATGTTGTGCCATCCAAACCCATTCAAAGACTAAATCCTTTTTAGTGAGTTAACTTGCATACAACTGGAGCCGCCAGGTGCCTGGAGGGGCTGACTGGTTTAATTACCTCTGGCTTTGAACTATTGTATTGCAGCAGCCTGGATAAAGCAACTGCTAAAAAGTTCCTCCCCGCTGGGAGGTACCTTAACATGAAGTTGAATCGGTTAAAGTACTGGGCCCACCGAGCCTATTTGGGCGATAGTCTCCAGGAGGTTTTTAAGTCTTCTAAATTTTTATAGCAATAGCAATAGCACTTAGACTTATATACAGCCCTCTCTAAGTGGTTTACAGAGTTCAGCATATTGCCCCCAACAATCTGGGTCCTCATTTTACCGACCTCAGAAGGATGGAAGGCTGAGTCAACCTTGAGCCGGTGAGATTTGAACAGCTGAACTGCTGAACTGCAGTGCTGCACTTTAACCACTCCGCCACCTCGGCTCTTTATGGTCAGTCCGTACTTCAAATGGGGTTTTCCCTCCTAGAAAATGCCTCCAAGTTAGGAGCACCCAGCGGACCACATAGGCTTCCTTCTCCCAGACTGCCCATCTCTGCTCCGTCTCATTTAGCTTTTTAGAAGTGTAGGCACAGGGCTGCAGGACCCCTTGCTCATTTTCCTGTAGAAGCACTGTGTCCCTTGCAACATCACTGGCATCAGCCTGAAAGACGAAGGGGGCGTTGTGGTCTGGGTGTTTCAGCACCAGCTCCGCTGGGATCAAGCACTTAAGCTTTTCAAATGCAGCCTGGCATTCCATAGTCTGTTTAAGTGGCTGGCTGTGTTTGAGTTTCCCCTCCCCTTTTGTCTTTAGCAGGTTGGTGATGGGGAGGGCTATCTGTGTAAATGAGGGGATGAACTGGCGGTAAAAGTTTGCAAACTGTGGAAGCTTGTTGTTTCCGGGTGTGGAAAGGAGCGCACTCTAGCACTGCCCACACCTTTTTGGGGTCCATCTCTATCCCCTTGTGGGAGATGCGGTAGCCCAGATAGTCGGTTTTACTCTGGTGGAATTAGCATTTGGACAGCTTGGCATATAATTTTGCTGTTCAAAGCTTCATGAGCACAGCTCTGACTAGTTTTACATAATTTGCCATTGTCTCAGTATGTTCTGACCCAGCCTTAGCAGAACCAAGAAACAGACTCCTTGTCCCGAAAACCCCCTCTTTATTTAGCTCGTGAATTACTGGCATTCACACACTGAAAAGTCCAGGCAATAATCCTTCAAAGGGTTAATTGCAGTAACAGACCTTATCAGTTCCTTGGGATACTTGCCAGGCCAGGAGCTTCCAGTCGCAAAGCTGTAAATTAAGTTCTGGCAAGCAGTCTCTGAGGCACGAACCACGATAAGCAAATCTGAAAGAAATCCGAATGGTTGTCTCCTGCAACCACCACTCCCCTTTCCTCCAATTTATTCCCCAGCCAGCGTCCACGTGTGCCTTTCTTCCCAAGTTGGCTCCTTGTCCTCAGTTGTTCTCCTCTCCTAACAGCTCTGCACATGCGCGCATCTGGAGCAGGCCCCAGCTGTTCATCCTCCCCACTTATCTCCGACTCCGAAGGCAGCTGGGAAATGTCGGACGGCCCTGGCTCTATCTCTGCTTCCGACGCAGAGCATCCATCAGAGCCTTCCCCAGACTCCAGGACTGGTCCAAGTTCCTCCCCAACCTCATCATTGTCCGAGTCTGCCGCCAGCTCCACTGGCTATCAGGGTTCCAAATAGCATCCAAAACTAAATCAGAGTCCGAGGCAACGCATTCCTCAAAGTTCCAATTTATTAACAGAGCCATGTTGGCACATCTGTGAGAAACCCGAATCTAAAGCTACGAGGGTTTCTCCACCCAGTTTAAAGTTCATTCCCGTGTTCCCACACCCACAAGTTCATCACGTTTGTTAGAACCCTGTTCAAACGATTGGGTGTGTTAATATATGATTAAGCCACAAATCATTGTTATGTGTATATTGCTTTAAATGCATTGTGGATGATTACTATATAAGTAAGCAAGAGAGCATGCTCAGTGTGGTTGGTGGTTTATGGTTGGTGGTTTAGTGTGGTTTAGTGTGGTGAGTGGTGTTTGACGGTGTGTTCCGGATTGAAGACTCTCTGCTGCTTTACTGCTGAGTAGATTACTTTATGACTGTGTGGAATTGCTGTGAAGAGAAGAGTAACTATCTGTGATAGTATAGAATTAAGTGATAGCTGTAATCTTTGTTTGTGAGTTAAAACAAAGATAGGCAAGAAGAAGAAACTTCGCGTTGACTGAATAACTGTGTATGACTTGGACTTCCTATTTAACTTTGCTACTATTCAAGTAAAACTATTTTGTACATACTAAAGATATTCTGTTTATTGACTGAATAGCATTCATATCAAACTGCAACACCATTACTACAACACATTTCGCTGTGTATGTGCTTAACAGCACAATAACTCCTTAACAACGTTGACCAGTCATCTTTTGCCAACGTGTCCGTTACTCCCATCAGCTTCCGGCCAGGTGCTGAACAAAGGATGACCTTGAAAACCTAAAAGGAATTTGTTATGGCTACATGTGTCCACCGCTCATGCAACAGCCCCTCCCAAATTCCCACAGCAAGAATACATTCTAAAGCATCAAGTGTGGCAAGCCAAAGTCTCTAATAAAATATGGCTTCGGCCTGACACTGGCAGCTGGTGGGCCACAACACTGTACAGGTAATCCTCGAGTTACGAATGTAATGGAGCCTGCCAATTACATTCGTAACCTGAGGATTCATTGCAGTGAATCATGTCTAACGAATGTGATCGCTTCCTGCTTTCGCCCACACATGTGCTAATCGAATATGCAGAAGATATAAATCTATGTGCTGGAGAGAGAGGGAAAAAAACGGAAGCTGGTGAGTGATTTTGCCGACTGAATGCTTGAAAAGAACATTTTAAAGTCTGAAAGGGGAACAAAAGGATTGGAAATTGAAAAAGCGGCTATCTAGCAAGAGAAAATCATAGAGAAACTAAAGTAAAGGAGCTGAAACTAAAGCCCAATTTGGAGAATTGTATTATTAAACTGTATTATAAACCTGGTAGAGATTTAAGTGACTGAAAAATAAGTTTGGAGGAAATATTTTGTTAAAGCCAAGTTGACTTACTATATAGAGGAATATTATAGAACAGGATAGAAAGATTTGGGGGATTGAAAACGGAGAACGCCATCTGCTGGCTGGAGGAATTATTACAATAGTGGAACATTTTCATGGATATTTTGACAGCTGTTGACCTTGAATAGAAAAAACTATCTTGGAGTTTGAAAAAAAAAAGTTAAACAGTGAGCAATTTGATACTGTATTAAAAGACATTGTCTAGATTTGTTTGGATTGGATGAACTTGAAATGAACTTTAATATTCAAAGACCAGAAGGACTTGGAGTTTGAATGAGAACTATGAAATTTAAGTGTTGGAATTGATAATATTTCATTTGGAGGAAGATAATTGAAAAAGGCTGTGGAAACAGACATTTGTTAACAGCTGGATGGACTGTAAAGATTTTTGAATTGTAATATTGATGAGATGGAGGCAAGCGATTGTGAAGAGCTGATGGCATTCCTGAAAGACTTATGTGAAGATTTAAGAAGATGCTTTTTGGGATTTGGAACTGGAATAGAAAAGGGAAAAGAATTAGATGATAATAAAGATTTTGAAAATATTATGGTAAGAAACGAAAATGGAAAAAATGAAGAACAAGAAGAAAATCAGATTGCTGAATACACCGTGATCTACAGCGATAAAAGAAGGAAAGACATTGAAAATGGACAGATTGATGATTATGTTGAAATTTATGACGATTACACTGGGATTTACAGTGACAAAAGGAGAGTAGGGGGAGAATATTGGTATTGGATGAAACAACTTAAAAAAGAAGGGGGAAATAAGAAAAAGATTAAGAAGAATTGAAGGTAGACCTATACTAATAATACACCTAAAGGGGAGAAAAGGAGTTTGGAGGAAAAGAAGTTGGGGGTACAAATGTAAAAGGAAGAAAAAAAAGGAGTTAAGAAAAGGGGGGTGGAAATCAAAATAAAATGGATGATTGATGAAGAGGAGGAATAGATTTTTTTTGTAGTACTATTATATTATTTTGATTGTGATAATCATTATTAATAGTAAATAAGATTTGATTAAATATCTAATATGACTAGTTAATAGGTTTTTTTCTGTGAATTTATAACTATATTATAGATTGCTATAAGATTGGTTGTATTAAATTAAATTTTAAATTGATGGAGTTAAATATTTCTACCACCAGAGGAAAAGACAAAACATGAGAAAGAATGAAAATAGATTAATTTGTTTTGGAAGTATATAGAATCTGAATAATTATTACCTTTTTTTGTATAGGATAAGATTTGTATAAAATATGAATTGGATGTAACACAAAGAATTTTGATGATTAATATAAGAAGTTGAAATGTATAATTAACATGATTATATAATTGAATAGTTGATTCTATGGGGCTTTAGAGATGACAAAAATAGGGGATAAAGAAAAAAGAATGATGAGTATAGAGATTAAGGAAGGGGAGGAAGCAAGACGGCTTAAAATTAAGAAGCAGGAGAGACAATAACTATATTGAGAAATTAAGCTATAGCAGTTAATTCGGAGTGAAAATTTGAAATTAACCAGTGGTGGACCCAGAAGACAAAATTAGATTTTTTGGGGGAGGTAGCATTATTTTAGTAACACATACCTAAATTAAAGAATTATATATATAGAAATGATATAAGAAATAAATATTTTAGAAGAGGGTGCAAAATAAGAAATTGATTTCTGAATGACTGATTTAAAATGTATAACTATGTTTATTATTGATATATATTAAGGTGTGTGTGTATTGATATATAAATGGAGCTGTGGAGAAAAAAATTTCTGTATTAGAATATGAATCCTACTCCAATATTTCTTTGCTTTATCACACGTCTACCATAAATGATAAAAGGTCCCTTTTTTACATTTACATTTCCAACATTCATTTGAAATACCTTTATACATTCTTGACAACTTGTCTGGAGTTAAATACCAACAATACATCATCTTATAAAAAATTCTTTTAAGTTATATTATAATATAATGTAAATTTTAAACCTTTCTTCCGCATATTCTCCCATTGTACAAGCATTACATTATATCCGAAGTTCCTTGCCCACTGAATCATGTTCACTTTCCAGATTTAAATTCAATAATATTTTATAGACCTTAGTAATAATATGTTCATCACTACCACACAGTAAGATTTCCAATTCATTTTTAATGAAGTCAAACCCATAACTCTTTTTTTCTAATTTAAATATTTCTTTCAATTGTAAATATGTGAACCAATGGCAGACATGAACTTCTGATTCTAGCTCCTCCTTAGACTTGAGGGTAGTCCACCAGTTCAGCTTTGTCACCATTTCTTTTCTGAAAAAAACTTCCTGTGGGGGAACCCAAAGAGGCACCTTCGTAGAAAACCTTGTTTTATATTTATTCCAAACTCTTAGAATGGCACATCTAACAAAATGGTTGTTGAAATCAACATTTACTTTAACCTTGTCATACCATAGGTAACCGTGCCATCCAAATCTTAATTCATTACCTTCCAGCGGAAGTCTGCGGACTTACTGGTAGCATTTTTCTTGGACTGCTACAGATTCGCCACAGTTTCATGCTTTAGAATGTTTTATTTATTTTTATTTTTTTTAATATAATTTATACTTATCATTATGTGAATGATGTGGAATCATGAATGTATGGACGGCTGAAAGTATTTTTTAATTGAAGATGTGTTTTTTAATCTGTTTTTAGATGTTTTATATCAATTTATGTCTGTTTTTTATTGTGAGCCGCCCAGAGTCCCTAGGGAGTTGGGCGGCATAGAAATGTAATTAATAAATTAATAAATTAATCTGAGTATCATACAGTTCAATACAAACAAACATGTTCATAATTATTACATTCCATTTTCCTTATTCCATATTATTTACCCATATCTTTTCTTATTTTGATATTAATGCTTAATACTCATCATGTTCCTTATTATAAGGTTTCTTTCCCTGACTTATTCAACTGTAATACATTGCTTTACCACCCTTCCATTCTAAACTTTCTTTAACCTCTTTTTTCCCCCTCCACATTATTATAGTTAAAGACATGATGATCTGTTATATTACTGTATTTTTTGGAGTATAAGACGCACCGGAGTATAAGACGCACCTTAGTTTTGGGGGAGGAAAACAAGGGGGGGAAATTCTGCCTCTGCCTCCCAGCAATTTGCCAAACAGCAAACAGCACAGATGATATACACTGTTTGCTGTGTATTTCTGTGCATGTGTGCCTGACCCATAGAAATAGCAAAGAATTGGAGAAATGTACATTATGGCAGTATATTAATGCCACAAACTTTTCTTAAATGTAATCACACTAACTCCTCCCAATTATTTAAATAGATCTACTCCAAACATGACTAAGTCAGGGTTTAACCCAGCTGCCTTATCTTAATACTAAACAGGATACTGTTACATTTCAGACAATACTTGTACAGAGCTGTTAAAATTGATGTGGCTTTCTGGAAGTATTCTCTGCTATTTAAAAGAAGATACAATAGCACTGGGCCTCTTCAGATCAAGCATTTATTTTAAAAAGCTTCTTCATTTTGTTAAGTTGTCTAGAACAATAATAAAGCAGTCTTTAAAAAATAAGTCTAATCATTTGAACATTCTACAGATATTTATAGTTATTGAGTTACCTCCTTGCATCCAGCAACTCATTAGCACAAGAAAATAAAATTCTGCCTCTCCCTGCCAGCAATTTGCCTCCTTGCAGCTTTAGTTTCACTTTCATTTTAGCACGTGGCTGCAGCCTCTCAGCTGAGAGTCGGGAGGCTGATAATGGCTTGTGCTAATCAGGCTCTGCGCTGTTCGCTGCAAGGAGGTAAATTGCTGGGAGGCAGAGGCCAAAGGGTGAGGGTGGGTGGGTGGGTGGGTGGGGCTACATTCGGTGTATAAGACGCACCCAAGTTTTCACCCTCTTTTGGGGGGTAAAAAGGTGCGTCTTATACTCCGAAAAATATGGTATTCATATTCCCATTATTTAACTCTTCCTCTCTATATATATTAAAGTTCCTTTCTTTCTTCCTTCCATCATTTAATATCTCAATAGTGACTTCTAGTATCAATCACAATCATTTAAAGCAATCAACATATTCCTATCCTATCCTAATTTTTATTATATTCCATACCAACTAATTGTCCAGCCTATATCATTCTAATATTAATACAATTATTAAAATATGATCATAACATATCTATAACTCTTTCCCCCCCTTAACCATTATATAACCTCTTGTCCACATCCAATCCTTTAATCCTATCTTTTTTTTACTTGTCTCCCATGTTTTTCTCTTAAGTCTTTTATTCCATCTACTTCGAAGTTTATATTCTGAATCCATAATTTAATTTTTTCTCCTTGCTCTGCCCTTTCCCACTGTTTAATTTGAAAGCTTTCTGTTCTAAATCCTACCTTTCCCCCCAAGCCTCTTCCTGTTCCTCCCATTTCTTTTTTAAATCTTTTAAAGTGTTTTTCCCTGTTTTAATTCCTCAATCCTTATTAATTTTAATAGTGTCTCCTCCTTGTTATCTTCTTTTTGCTGGTTTCTCAATTCTATTTCCTCTTCTATTCCAACTGATAATTCCATTCTTTCCTTCTTATCCTGGTCTTTGCTCCTTGTCTCTTGTGTACAACTTTCCCATTTTCTATCTATACGATCAAATATTTCCACCATGTCCTTGTGTAGTTCCAGTATAAGATCCTTAATGCTTTGCATTGTTGACTCCATTCTGTTTAAGTCTCCACAATCGTCAATTCAGAAACCAAGCCTCCAAGTCAAATTTTAATGTCTCATCAATGTTCAATCAAATCAGTCAGTTACTTCAGGGATCCTCCACTCCTCAAGTTGTTTTTATATATCCAATGATATTCAGGGGTCTCCAAACGCAAAATCTTATTTAATATTCCAGTCTCCAGTGGTTAGAAGGTAAATATGTATAGTTCAATAGTTATTTTCAGTTATTTCAATATTTACTCCCAAGTTGCAAAAATTCACTTTTATCAGCAGATGGTGCTCTTTGCTTCACTCTGCTACCTCTCTGCTTTTATTTTGACAAGTCCGATTTATTTATCTTGTTTGTTTTAACTTATAAATCCAATACTTAAGGCAAATTATTTGAAGAAAAGGTGGGGTTATGGTTCCAGCATCTTAATATGCCTTCTTAATATCACACCTTTTGTTTTGAGGATTCAATTTCCAACTTAATTTTCTTTTTAAACAAATATTTACTTTTTAAGTTTCCAATACGCTTTTTCACAATAATTGCACACCTGGTGTCTGGCCCCATTAAGGGCAACTCCCTGTTTGGGGAGGCCCTAGTTCCATTATTAGTAGAATCTAGTGATAGGAGAAAAGTTCTTCCTTCCCTCTCTCGCAGAGGCACTCCTCGAGCAGCTCCCTTCTACCGCCGGCCCTTTCGAGCGGCTGACCAGGGTTTCTCCTTCCACTGGGCCCCAGGTCAGTATTATCCCCGCCAGAGGTCCCAGACAGACAGGGCAGCCAGGGAAAGGCAGTTCCGTAGGCAGTCACGAGGAGGGGCCACAGGCAGACCCTTCAAGTGTGCCAAGTGGTGAGGATTCCTCCATTCCCATAGGGGGCCGCCTGTCAAAATTTTATGCGGCCTGGGAAGCCACCACCCGACTCCTGGGTGAGGAATACAATATGATTTGGCCTCTCACTAGAGTTCACCTCCATTCCCCCGAGGTCCTTCGTCCGCTGCTCAGTCTCACAGGTTCCTTCAAAGAGGCTCCTGATGGACGAGGCGGTGCAGCACCTTCTTTCCATAAGAGCCATTCAACGGGTTCCCCGAGATCAACAGGGTAAGGGATTCTACTCTGTTCTTTTCATGGTCTCCAAGTCTTCGGGGGTGTTGTGCCTTGGCCGCGTCCGGCGCCGAGTCTGGAGGATCCGGAGGACGCGGAGCCGCTCATGGTGCAGCAGTACCAGCCTATGTGCCTGGCACCAGAGACGGCTGGTGATGAGGACTCGGTGCCAGAGCAGGACGATCTCCCAGGACCTTCTGCACCTGCGCAGCAGAGTTCTTCATCAGGAGATGAAGAACTCATGCTGAATGCCAGAGCACGCAGAGCAGCCAGAAGACAGGACTGGCTGAGTAAGCGTCGGTCCAATAGGAGGAAGCAGTGAGGGCTAATTGGGCCACGCCCTTCAGTGGCTATATTAGGCCATGGTAATTAGTGCTCATTGCTGAGAACAACAATTCACTGACCGCAGCATATCCAGAGTTTCGTTTCTACGTCTGTTTGGGAATCTTATCACCAGCTTCTGCCAGCTTTATTCCGGGAAGCCAGCCAAGTTGTTCAGATAAGAATTAATGAGTCTTGCTTTGAACTTTTGTCTGTGTGCTATTTAACCCTCACGTAACCCAAAGAACCTTATTCCTGAAGACTTTCCGTTTGTGTTGTTTTGGACTTCTAAACCCTCTGAGTTTTACTAAGAAACTTTATTAGTAAAAGGAACCTTTTTGTTTGCCTCCCAACGACTGTGTGTGTGTGTTTCTGGGGGGTTGCGGTGCTGGGTCACAACAGTTTGTTCTCAGCCCAAACTGACCACACACAAGCCCAGATTGCATCATGGAGCAGCTTCAGGACGAGAATGCTCAACTTCGGCAGCAGCTGGCAATCATGAACGCTCAGTTAACAAGGCAGCAAAATCAGTTGGCAGCTGCTCCTGCGTTGGCCCCAGCCCAACGGACACGCTGCCCGATAGCCATGCCGGATAAGTTCCATGGTGACGAGACTATGTTCCCGGCGTTCCTGGGCCAGTGCCAGTTGTTCATGTCTCTGAGGCCAGAGGATTTCCCCCACGACCGGGACAAGGTGGGGTTTGTAATTAGCCTGCTGTCTGGAAATGCAGCACGTTGGGCCACCCCTCTACTGGTCCAGAACAGTCCCCTCCTCCAGGACTTTGGGCGTTTCTGCACTCATTTGGAGGAGATGTTCGCGGATCCAATTAAGGCCCAGACAGCGTGCAGGCAATTAAGGCAGCTGAGGCAAGGCCGGAGACCACTCAGGGAATACATCAGTGAGTTCCGTCTCCTCAGCCAAGACTCGGCCTGGAATGAGGCAGCGTTGTTGGATGCCTTCCAGGAGGGCTTGGCAGACAGCATCCAGGATGAGCTGGCACGCGTGGACATTCCTGCAACCACCCAAGAACTGGTGCGGCTCTGCTTGAAAATTGATGCCCGGTTGCAAGCGAGGAACGCACGCCGTGCTGCTCCGGCGCCTCTCGCGCCACCTGACGTCCCCGCTGTTCTGGCTCCACGTCGCGCTGCTCAGGCACCTCCTGTTCCCCGTGGACTTCCGTCGGCCCCGGCTCCCCGTGACGAGCCTATGGACCTTGGCGCTGTTCGGCCCCGCTTGACCGGCGCGGAAAAGGACAGACGCAGGGCAGGGGGGTTGTGTTTGTATTGCGGCGACCCGGGCCATTTCGCTCGCTCGTGCCCTAGGAAGGGTCGGGGGCCCACCGCTTCTGGTCCTGCTCCACCGTCCCAGCCATCGCCGTCGGGAAACGGCCAGCGCCCGGCCTAGCGGAGACGCTGGGTCGGGCATGCACACCGAAGGACTCCGGCTCAGCTGACGTGGATCCCGGTCCTCCGCGGCATCTGCTCTTGGACACCAAGGTCTTTATTGACCACCGGGACCGCGGCGTCTCCGCACACGCTTTGGTGGACTCCGGGGCAACCACCAATTTCATTGACGAGGCGTTCGCCCAGCATCTTGCCGTTCCCCTGTGCCCCGTGGACCCGCCGATGAGGGTGGAAACAATCGATGGCCGGGTGTTGCTGTCCGGTCCGATTAAGGCCATCACGCAGCCGGTGCGCCTTTGCATTGGACGGCACAAGGAGGCCATCCAGTTTTACGTGACGTCGGGACTCCATTTCCCTTTGGTTCTCGGACTGGCGTGGCTGCGCACCCACGACCCTCAGGTTGTATGGTCCCAGAACTTCATTGCCTTCCCGAGTCTCCAGTGTGTGGACCATACGCGCCAGGTTTGTGCTGGCGCGGTACCTGACCCTCTGGACATTTCACTCCCAGCTGAGTTTGCAGACTTCGCTGATGTGTTTAGCGAAAAGGAGGCGGACCAGTTGCCCCCGCACCGGCCCTACGATTGCCCTGTGGATCTGATTCCCAACGCTCCGCTCCCTGTGGGCCGCCTCTATTCCATGTCAGAACCCGAACTGGCCGCACTGCGGGACTTTATCGATAAAAACCTGGCCAGGGGTTTCATCCGACCCTCCTCATCGCCCTTGTCTGCCCCCGTCCTCTTCGTCAAGAAGAAAACCGGGGACTTGCGCCTGTGCTGCGATTATCGCAAGTTGAATGCCATCACAGTGCGTAACCGGTACCCGTTGCCCCTCATCCCGGAGTTGATGGAACGCCTCCGCTCGGCGACCATCTTCACCAAATTGGATTTACGTGGCGCTTACAATTTGGTGCGTGTTCGTGAGGGGGACGAGTGGAAGACGGCGTTCGGAACCCGCTACGGTCATTTTGAGTATACGGTCATGCCGTTCGGCTTGACCAACGCTCCGGCTGTGTTCCAGCATTTCATGAACGACATCTTTAGAGATTTGCTGGACCAGTTCGTTGTCGTGTACCTGGACGATATTATGATTTATTCTACGTCCCGGAGCAGCCACATCCAACATATCCGTCAAGTCCTGCAGCGGTTGAGAGACCACCAGCTATACGCAAAATTAGAGAAATGCCAGTTTTTTCAGACAACTGTGGATTTCCTGGGCCATCGGATTTCGCCAGAAGGCATCGCCATGGACCGGGGCAAGGTCGAGGCCCTGAAAACCTGGCAACCCCCGCGCCGGGTGAAGGACGTTCAGCGACTCCTGGGGTTTGCAAATTATTATAGGACCTTCATCCCAGGGTTCGCCACTCTGACCGCGCCTCTCACTCGACTCCTGCAGAAACAAGTCCCTTTCCGGTGGGGCGATTCCGAACAGGAGGCGTTCAAGATCCTCACGGATGCCTTCATGCAGGAGCCGATCCTCAAGCACCCAGACCCTCACCGCCCTTTTGTTGTGGAGGCGGACGCGTCCGACATTGCCGTGGGCGCCGTCTTGCTCCAGACCCGGGAAGATGGCGGCCATCTCTTCCCTTGCGCTTATTATTCCCGGAAATTAACCTCGTCGGAGCGCAATTATACGATCTGGGAGAAGGAGTTGCTGGCCATCAAGGCGGCTTTCGAGACCTGGCGGCACCACCTCGAGGGGGCTCGTCATCAAGTGGAGGTGCGCACAGACCATAAGAACCTGGAGTTCTTGCAGACGGCCAGGAAGCTCAACCAGCGCCAGATACGCTGGTCGTTCTTTTTCTCCCGCTTCAATTTTCGCATTACGTACATCCCGAGTGGCCGGAATCAGCAGGCGGACGCGCTGTCCCGCAAGCCGGAATACGTCCAAGCCCAGGAACCGCTGCCACCCCGGACGGTCCTGCCCGTCGAGTCCTTTGCAGCTACCCAGGATCCCGTGGACCTCCGAGGACAGATCCGGGAGGCGCAGCGACACGACGCCTACGCGGCACAACGGAGGCAGGAGATAGGGCCTGAGTCCCCTTGGACGTTTTCGGACGACCTCCTCCGTTTCCGGGACCTGCTCTACGTTCCTGCCGGTCCGCTCCGTGGCCTGATCCTGCAGCAGTGCCACGACAGCCCTGCGGCTGGCCACTTCGGCCTTTTCAAGACTCTGAACCTGGTGGCTCGGACTTTTTGGTGGCCCCGACTCCGTGATGACGTCCAGGCCTATGTGACGTCTTGTGTTCGCTGTCGCCAGGCCAAGTACGCCCCTGGAGCGCCGCCGGGCCTGCTGCAGCCCTTGCCGACGCCTGAGAGACCCTGGGGGGCCGTCTCTATGGACTTCCTCACGGACTTGCCCCCGTCCGCCGGCTTCACGACCGTGTTCGTAGTGGTCGATATGCTGACCAAAATGGCACATTTCATCCCCTGTCGCGGGTTGCCGACAGCTCGTGCCACGGCCCGCATGTTTATCCAGCATGTTTTCCGCCTGCATGGTCTGCCGGATCGGGTCGTGTCGGATCGGGGAGCCCAGTTCACGGCCCAGTTCTGGAAGGGTCTGATGGCGGCCCTGGAGGTCCAAGTCTGCCTCTCGTCAGCGCATCATCCGGAGACTGACGGGGGCACTGAAAAAGTCATCGGCATCCTTGAACAGTACCTGCGCTGTTTTGTCAACCAGCAGCAGGACAACTGGGCGGAATACCTTGCCGTGGCCGAGTTTGCTTTTAACAACTCTCAGCACACCTCCACGCACGCCTCTCCGTTCCTCGCCAACTTTGGTTACCACCCCCGTTTCTTCCCGCTCACGCTCCTAGACTCTCCTGTTCCTGTGGCAGAGGAATTCCTGTCCGAGCTCCAGGCCGTTCACCAACTGGTCAAACGCTCGTTGAATAAAGCCAAGGAAGATTACAAGAGGATCGCGGACCGCTCCCGGCGAGCAACTCCACCTCTGGCGGTCGGGGATCGTGTCTGGCTGTCCACGAAGCATCTCCCCTCCGACCGACCGGCTCGCAAGCTTGACCACCGCTTCTTGGGTCCGTTCCCGGTGGAAGCGGTCATTAACCCCGTGGCCTACCGGTTGACGTTGCCCCGCTCTCTCAGGATCCACCCCGTCTTCCATCGGTCCCTCCTTGTTCCCGAACGTCCTGCCTGTCCGCTCCGCCCTCCCGCTCCGCCTCAGCCTGTGATCCGCACTCCCGCTGACCCACCCGAATACGAAGTTGCCAGTATTCGGGATTCCCGCTGGATGAAGGGCCGGTTCCAGTACCTCATTGAGTGGAAGGGGTACGGCCCTGAAGACTTCACATGGGAGGATGCGACCGCCGTGCATGCTCCGGATCTGGTCCGGGCCTTCCACGCTCAATTCCCGTCCCGGCCGCATCCGGACCGACAGACCCGGGGGAAGGGCCCTGCGGTGAGGGATAGTGTTGTGCCTTGGCCGCGTCCGGCGCCGAGTCTGGAGGATCCGGAGGACGCGGAGCCGCTCATGGTGCAGCAGTACCAGCCTATGTGCCTGGCACCAGAGACGGCTGGTGATGAGGACTCGGTGCCAGAGCAGGACGATCTCCCAGGACCTTCTGCACCTGCGCAGCAGAGTTCTTCATCAGGAGATGAAGAACTCATGCTGAATGCCAGAGCACGCAGAGCAGCCAGAAGACAGGACTGGCTGAGTAAGCGTCGGTCCAATAGGAGGAAGCAGTGAGGGCTAATTGGGCCACGCCCTTCAGTGGCTATATTAGGCCATGGTAATTAGTGCTCATTGCTGAGAACAACAATTCACTGACCGCAGCATATCCAGAGTTTCGTTTCTACGTCTGTTTGGGAATCTTATCACCAGCTTCTGCCAGCTTTATTCCGGGAAGCCAGCCAAGTTGTTCAGATAAGAATTAATGAGTCTTGCTTTGAACTTTTGTCTGTGTGCTATTTAACCCTCACGTAACCCAAAGAACCTTATTCCTGAAGACTTTCCGTTTGTGTTGTTTTGGACTTCTAAACCCTCTGAGTTTTACTAAGAAACTTTATTAGTAAAAGGAACCTTTTTGTTTGCCTCCCAACGACTGTGTGTGTGTGTTTCTGGGGGGTTGCGGTGCTGGGTCACAACAGGGGGGATGGAGGGTGATCCTAGATTTAAAATGCTTGAACTCCTTTATCAAATACCGAAAATTTAAGATGCACTCTCTCTCTTCCATACTGGCCTCCCTTCATCAGGGCGACTTCATGGCGTTGTTAGATTTAATGGAGGCTTACCTCCACATTCCCATTCTCAAACGTCATCGAAAATTCCTCCATTTTTGTTACGCCAGGGAGCACTTTCAGTATAGGGCTCTCCCTTTTGGATTGTCTTCTGCCCCTAGGGTATTCACCAAGGTGTTGGCAGCCCTAGCGGCTCACCTTAGAACATTCCCAATCCACATCCAATGTTATCTGGACTATATATTAATCCATGCAACCTCTAGAGAGTTAGCAATCCAACACCTCAACATTACCATGGCCGCCCTAAGGCGGCATGGTTTCTCCATCAATATTTTCCAAGAGTCAGCTGTCTCCCTCCACTTCCCTCCTGCATTTGGGCTCCATAATTGATTCTGTTCACTGCAGTGTCTTCCTTTCCCTGGACAGGCAATCCAGTATTAGGCAGTTGGTCCTTCAGATCCAACGGGAAGTCACGGTCCCCATTTCTCTTTTGGCAACTTTGCTAGGAAAATTGATCTCATGCATTGCAATAGTTCCCTGGGCCCGCCTTCATGGGTTCCTTTTGCCTATTGCTATTTCAGAGATCGGGTCAAGGCACGTTGTCTCGCAGGGTCCTGGTCCCAGCGCAAGTAATTTGATCTCTCTCCTGGTGGAATTCCTCGGCCATCTCCAAGGGCTCCCTCTTTCGAATTCCCCACAGAGTAGTAGTGACAACAGACGCCAGCCTGTTGGGATGGCCCAGGGTCAATGGTCCCAAGCGGAATCCCTCCACTCCATCAACTGGCTGGAGCTCCGAGCGGTCTTCCTGGCTCTACGTCAGTTCCATCGGCAGGTCTCGGGGCAACATGTGCTTATCCTAACTGACAACATCTCGACAAAAGCGCACATCAACCGCCAGGGCGGGACGCGCTCCAAATCCCTTCTAACGGAGGCAATGCGTCTGGGTCTCTCGGCGGAGAAACACCTACTCTCGCTATCTGCAGATCACATCTCGGGGACCTCCAACACTCAAGCAGACTGGCTATCCCGAGCAAAGGTGGATCAGGCGGAATGACGCCTTCTCCCATCTCTTCCTCCAACTGTCTCAACGTTTCAGACTCCCTCTAGTCGATCTCTTCACGACTCCCCAAAACTCCCAGCTTCCAAGATTCTTTTCTCGCTTCCCGTCCCCGGGAACGGAGGGAGTCAACGCTCTCAGGAGCGTATGGCCACCAGGCCTCCTATATGCCTTTCCCCTGCTTCCGGTCCTTCCAGACCTGATACAGAAGATTCTACAAGATCGGGTGGAGGTGATTCTCTTGGCTCCCCACTGGCCCCGTCGGGCCTGGTTTGCCGAACTCCAGGCTCTTTCCATCGCCCCCCCATGGCAGTTGCCTCTTTTGGCGGACATGCTCTCCCAGGGAACCCTCAAACATCCGAACCCGGCTTGGCTCCATCTAACCGCCTGGAGATTGAGCGGCGCGACCTGACCAGGCAGGACTACGACCAGGACGTCATCCTTATGATTCAGGCCTCTAACCGGCCGTCCACTAACCGTATTTACTCGGCAACTTGGAAGAAGTTCTGCAACTGGTGTCAAGAGGAAGGTCTCTCTCCCCTTCGTATCCCTCTGCCCAAGATCCTACGTTTCCTTCAGGGCTCTCTCCAAACACTCTCCGCAGACAGGTAGCGGCTCTCTCATCTGTTCTCTCTTGTGACCGGGTGGACTCACTCGCTCAGTTCCCCACCATTCACCGTTTCCTGACGGGCACATCCAACCTTCGTCCTCCTGCGGTGCACCGCTATCCTACTTGGGATACTTTTTTTTTCAAAAGTTTTTTTATTTTTTTAACATTCTTCACATAAACATCAATACATATACCATAATATATTATCAAAAATTAACATAAATTTTATATTGTATATCCAGTAACATTACTAAAATGCCTATCTATCCTGCATATCAAATCCAATCACTCCCTTCCCTCTATCCTTCTCCCCTCCTTCTACTTTCTTCCTCCTTCTCTCCCCTCTCCTACTACCCCTTCTTCCATCTATCTCCTTCTCACTCTTACCTTCCTTCTCCTCCCCTACCTACACTCTTCCTTCTTTACTCCTCTCTACTACTTCCTCTTCCTCCTCCTTCTCCTTTCCTGAGTGTGTTTATTTTTAATCTATTTTAACAGATAGACAGGCAATACATCTCCTCAGCTTACATTTTAAATTGTTATTTCCAAATCTGTCCTGTGTTAAAAGTCTATTTCAAATTAATTATTTCTAGGTATATTTTTATAGTACTATACTGCTACCTCCTTTTCCATATACATTTTGTCATGTGGGTTATTTATCTATGTTCATTTTCTTATCTTTTATACACAGTAATTGTTCTATCTTAACTTTCAACTATATTCATTCTCCAACCAACTGTAAAATTTCATCCAAACATTATAATATTCTGAGTCCTCTTTATCTTTAATTTTCATTGTCACTCTGTTCATCTCAGCGCAATCCAAAATTTTCTTAATTAAGCCTCTTCAGATGGAACCTTAGTTCCTTTCCATTTTTGTGCAAAGGTAATTCTAGCTGCTGTCAACACATGTATAATCAGATAGGTATCTTCTTTACTAAGTTTATTCGATATAATCCTCAACAAGAAAGTCTCAGCTCTATATTTTGTTTCACCATTTTTTCTAGCCAATTCTTGACTCGAGTCCAGTAAGATTTTGCTTCTGCACAAGTCCACCACATGTGATAATAAGAACCTGGTATTTGTTGGCACTTCCAACATTTCATAGACATGTTCTTAAACATTTTAGCTAATCTTTCCAGTGACAAGTGCCATCTATAAAACATTTTATACATGTTTTCTTTATATGTTGTTGCCATAGTCAATTTATAGTTCCTTTCCCAGAGTTGATTCCATTTTTCTAACTCTATTGCATAGCCAAAGTTCTAGGCCCATTTTATCATTGTCTCTTTAACTTGTTCAAACTCTAAATCAACATAAAGTAAATAATTATATATTTTCTTAATTAGTTTTTCATCTGATCCTATAAGTATTGTATCTAATTCTGTGTTCTTTAACATGATACCTTCCATTTTTTTATCTTTTTCGTATCTTGTCTGTATTTGCGCTCTCATAAACCAATCCATTTTAATTCCTTGGTACTCTAATTCTTGTGTCGATTTCAATTTCCCTTCATCTGTCAAAATGTCTTTATATCTTGGTATTTTTTGCCAATTCACTCTGCTTGGATGTATTAATGCTTCTATTGTCGATATCCAGTTTGGTACACTCATATAATCTTTAGCTTTTACTTTTTCCCATACTAAATATAAAGAGTTTCTTATATAATGTCTTTGGAAATAGCTGTGTATTTTATTTCTTCCATACCATATGAATGCGTGCCATCCAATATGCATATCATGTCCTTCTAATATTAACAATATCCGATTTCTTAGTAAGATCCATTCTCTCATCCATGTCAATGTCGCTGCCTGGTAGTAAAGTTCCCAATTCGGGAGTCCAAAACCACCTCGAGTCCTGGCATCTTGCAGCATTTTTAAATTTATTCTTGATCTTTTCCCTTGCCAAATAAATTTCAAAATCAATGTATTTATTTCCCTAAAATATATTTTCTCTATTCTTATTGGGATTGTTGAGAACAAAAATAGTAAACGAGGTAATATATTCATCTTGATCAATGCAATTCTGCCCATGAGTGATAATTGCAAATTTTTCCATTTGTCCAAATCTAATTCAATTTGTTTTTTTAGTTTTATATAATTGTCTTCTTTAATAGTTAAACATATTGCAGATAGTTGGATCCCCAAATATCTAACTTTCTTTACAATTTGTATCTTTAAAGTTTCAGACAGTTTCTTTTTTTGTTTTTCTGTCATATTTTTAACTAAAAGTTTTGTTTTGTCTTTGTTGATTTTTAGTCCAGCCACCTCTCCATATCGTTCTATTTGATGTAATAGTTTTGGACCTGTTTCTAGTGGCTCTTCCAGTATAAACACCAAATCATCAGCAAAAGCTTGTAATTTATATTCTTCATTTTTGATCTTTAATCCTTTTATGTCTTTATGTCTTTATCTTGTCTTACAAGCCTAGCTAAAACTTCCAAAGTTAATATAAATAATAGTGGTGATAGAGGGCAACCTTGTCTGGTTCCTTTCATTATATCAACCTTCTCTGTCATTTCGCCATTTAATATTATTTTGGCAGATTGCTTAGTATATATTGATTTGATTACCCTATAAATTTTTGTCCAAAGCCCATAGTTTGTAATTGTTTTATCATAAATTGCCAATTCACATTATCAAAAGCTTTCTGTGTGTCTAGAAACATTAAGGCTACTTGTTTACCAGGATGCTGCTCATAATATTCTAAGACATTTAAAATCATGCGCATGTTATCTTTGATTTATCTTTTTGGTAAAAAACCATTTTGATCAGAATGAATAAAGTCATTTAAAAATTTCTTAAATCTGTTCGCTATTATCGAAGCAAATATCTTATAATCCACATTTAACAGCGAAATCAGCCTATAGTTCTTAATTTTTTGCAGATCAGTTTCTTCTTTTGGAATCAAAGTTATGAATGCTTCTGTCCAAGAATCAGGTATTTTATTTTCCATCATTAATTCATTATATACTTCTAGCATTACAATTCCAAACGTTTCCTCAAAAATTTTGTAAGTTTCTACCGGTATTCCGCCTTGCCATTTTTCTGTTTTTTAATTGCCGCTGACAGTTCCGACATTGTGATTTTTTCCTCCAATAAATTTTTATATTTTTCTGATATTTTTGGTAAGTCCGTATCTTCCAAATATTGATCTATTTTTTTACTTTCTGTTTTCTCTTGTTCATATAGTTCTTTATAATATGTCCATGCAATCCTTTTTTTTTCTCCATCGCTATATCTGATGTTCCCATCCATGTCTTCCAATTGTTTTATCCATTATTTTTCTTTTTCTTTTTTTATCGTATATGCTAACCATCTCCCTGGCTTATTAGCATGTTCAAAAAAAATTTGTTTGGCACTTTTTGTTTTTCTTGCAATGTCTTCATTCTCAATCATGTTTAGTTTGTGTTTTCCCAAGTCCATCATTATCTTGATATTATTATTTTGTGTATCTTTTTGGAACTTCTTTTCTAACTCTTTATATTCTTCTTCTATTTTCTTCTGAGTTTCTCGTCTTTGTTTATTTCGTTTTGCAGTATAACTCATCGCTAATCCTCTGAAATATGCTTTAGCTGTATCCCAGACCGTTTGTAAAGATATATCATTCTTTTTGTTTTCTTTGAAGAAAAATTTCATTTCCTTCTCTGTGAATTGTTGAAAACCTTTTTCATTTAATATTTCTTGATTTAATGTCCATCTACTGTAATTCTTTTCCTTTTTCCTTTCCAGGTTATTCCTATTGGGTTATGGTCAGCCCAAGTGCTAGATTCAATATTTATATATTGTATGTTGTTTAACATTTCCAGGGACATCCACATCATGTCAATCCTTGACCAAGGCATACCATATTTTTCGGAGTATAAGACGCACCTTTTTACCCCCCAAAAGAGGGTGAAAACTTATACACCGAATGTAGCCCCACCCACCCCCACCCTTTGGCCTCTGTCTTCCAGCAATTTACCTGTTTGCAGCAAACAGGGAAGAGCCTGTTAAGACAAGCAAGTCCTTAGCAGCTTCCCGATCCCCAGCTGATTTGCCACATGCTAAAATGAAACTGAAACTGCAAAGAGGCAAATAGCTGGGAGAGACACGCAGATTTTTATTTTCTGCTGAATTGGATGGAAGGGGGTAAGTGAATAACTATAAATGTCTGTAGAATGTTCAAATTATTAGACTTATTTTTTAAAGACTGCTTTATTATTGTTCTAGAGCCAGGGGTCTCCAACCTTGGCAATTTTAAGACTTGTGGACTTCAACTCCCAGAATTCCACAGCCAGCTTTGTTAGCTTTGCTGGCTGTGGAATTCTGGGAGTTGAAGTCCACAAGTCTTAAAGTTGCCAAGGTTGGAGACCCCTGTAAATCTAGACAACTTAACAAAATAAAGAAGCTTTTTAAAATAAATGCTTGCTCTGAAGAGGCCCAGTGCTATTGTATCTTCTTTTAAATAATAGAGAATAATGTATACTTCCAGAAATTTTAATTAATTTTAACAGCTCTGTACAAGTATAGTCTGAAATGTAAGTGTCCTGTTTAGTATTAGAGTTAAATCCTGACTTACCTTGGAGTAGATCTATTTAAATAATTGGGAGGAGTTAGTGTGACTACATTTAAGAAAACTTTCTGGCATAATGTACATTTCTCCAATTCTTTGCTATTTCTATGGGTCAGGCACACATGCACAGAAATACACAACAAACAGTGTACCGTATTTTTCGGAGTACAAGACACATCTTTTTCCTCCCTAAAAGTGGCTGAAAATTTGGGTGCATCTTATACTTCGAATGTAGCTTTTTCCCCCCAGCCCTAACTAGGTGCTAACAGATTTTCCCAGCTCTTACCTTGCAGGCTTTTTCATTGTTACTCTCTCCAAAGAATGTTTTTCCAGCCCTAAGTCTTTGCAGAATTTTTTTTCATTGCTCTACTTGCTCCGAATAAGTTTTTTTCTAGCCCTAACCAGGTGCTAACTATCTTCCCAGCTCTTACTGGCTTGCATGCTCTTTCATTGTTACTCTCTCAGAAGAAGGTTTTTTTAAGTCCTAACCAGGGGATAAAATAATGTGCTGAAGCTGACCAGACTAAGGACGCTAGCCAGATGAATACCTGGTAGGCAGATTGTTTTCCCCTATTTTCCTCCCAAAAAACTAAGGTGCGTCTTATACTCCGGTGCGTCTTATACTCCGAAAAATATGGCATATCATCTGTGCTGTTTGCTGTTTGCTGTTTGGCAAATTGCTTGGAGGCAGAGGCCTTTTTTCCTTGTTTTCCTCCCCCAAAACTAAGGTGCGTCTTATACTCCGGTGCGTCTTATACTCCGAAAAATACGGTATGTCTACAAGAATAGAAAGTAAATTGTTTATCTTCAGGAAATCTCTGTCTCCAAGTGTCAAAAAAATTTAGTTCCTCCACCATAGTAAAAAACGATTTTGGTAATTTTTTCCTTTGTGTTTTATTTTTTTTCGATGTTTTGTAGTCCAGCTCTGCTTTTACAATAGCATTAAAATCTCCAAGTATACATATGTTCTCATAAGCTAACTCAACTATCTTCTGGTGTAACTTTATATAAAATTTCTCTTGATTTTCATTCGGGGCATAAATAGCAACTAATAAAGTCTTTTTCTTGTTCATTATTATTTCTACCATAAGAATCCTTCCATCTTCATCATTGTATATACACCTTGAAATTATTTTCTTTTGTATATATAATGCTATTCCTTTTTTGCTTTGATCTACTAATGTCGTATATAGTTCTAGTCTCGCACATTCTAAAAATTTCTTATGTTGCTGCTTAATATGTACTTCTTGTAAACAAATTATATCCATCTTCAATTTTTTCAGTCTATTAAATATCCTTTTTCTTTTAATGGCCGAATTTAATCCATTTATATTCATTGAAATCATCTTTATTTCGTGCTCCATGGTTTTCTTTTTACTTTAATGCCTTAGTCGATCTTGTCATTCTCGTTTCTCTTTGATCCCTTATCTCCATTGCTGCTGCTCCTTCTAACTCTTTCTCTTGGGTCGCTTCTTCCTGCAGGGTAGCCAATTGTTTAGTCTTTCCATTTGTCCCTGCTTTTTGTAGTCTTATTTCTCTTGCTTCTTTTTCTCTTCTTTCCTCTTCACCATATACAAAATGTTGTCTATAAAAAAATTCAGCTTTATCAGTTGTGTCCAATCTTACTTTCTGGCCTTGCCACCACAGCATTATCCCTTCTGGTATAAGCCATCTAAAGTTAATCCTTCTTTCAATCAAAATTTTTGTCAGAAATTGGTAGTCTCTTCTCAGATCTCTAACTCTTCTTGGTACTTGCTTCAAGGCTGTAATCTCTTTCCCTTTGTATTTAAGGTTCACATTTCTCAGTTTTTGTAAAAACTCTGTTCTCCGTGCCTTTTTTGTAAATCTTATGTGGACCTCTCTTGGTAATTTATTTCTTATCGCATATCTAGTATTAACTCTGTAAATTTCATCAATGTCGTTCATCAATCTCTCTTTATCTTCCTCTATTGCTTCTGCCAACATGTTCACCATTATTTCTGCTAGGTTTTCATCTTTCTCTTCTATTACATTCTGAAATCTCAAGTAATAGTCAGAGCGGTCCATCTCAGAAATTATATTTATCTTCTCTTATTTTTTATCAGATTCTATTTGGTGGGTTTCTACTTCCTGTACCTTTTTCTTAGTTACTTGGATCTCTTCTTCTGCTTTTTGTAAACATTGTTCATTTTTTTCCAGGAAGCCTCTCACTTCCTTCAATTCTTCTTCAACTTTCCCCATACTTGCTTCCATCTTGCCAGCAACCTCCGTTTTAAAATCCTCAAATAACGCTTGCATCATATTTTTTAACTCCATATTAGATTTGTCTGCTTGTGTCGTTGTATCAGTTGTTTTCTGTCCTGGACTCTGTGATGAAGTAGATGATGTAAGATATGATGGTATCTTCCTTGTAGTCATCTTAGCACGAATTTAGAGATGGTTGTTAAGTGAATCACTGCAGTTGTTAAGTGAATCGTGTGGTCATTAAGCAAATCCAGGTTCCCCCATTGACTTTGCTGGTCGGAAGCCAGCTAGGAAGGTCAGAAATAGTGATCAGATGTCCCTGGGACAGTGCAACTGTCATAAATACATGCCGGTTGCCAAGTGCCCAAATTTTGATCATGTGACTATGGAGATGCTGCAACGATCATAAAAGTCATAAGTCACTTTTTTCAATGTTGTAACTTTGAACAGCTGCTAAACAAATGGTTGTAAATCAAGGACTACCCGTATAGTATTAATTTATCACCGTGATTGTGCTACTCTAAAGATAACTAAGCATATATGGATGTTTAATGGAAATCAAAGTAAATTCAGTGAGATACTTAGGTGTATATGCAAGATTTCTCTGACAAATACAGGGAAGATTTCTCTATCCTATTTATTTATTTATTTATTTGGGAATTCTTCTATGCCGCCCTACTCCCTAAGGACTCAGGGCGGCGTACAGCATTTTAAAGAACACCAAACAATAAAATCATTAAAAACAATTTTTTAAAAGTTAAAAAAAGACATACAACACCATGCATACATGGGGGAGACCTCAGATGTAAAATCGTCTCAGAACCCTGCCTGCAGGAAGAGCCATGTCTTAATGGCTTTTCGGAAGGCCAGCAAGGTGGGGATGATTCGGATCTCTAGGGGAAGATGGTTCCAGAGAGCAGGGGCCCCTACAGAGAAGGCCCTCCCCCTAGGGCCCGCCAGTCGGCAGTGTTTGGCTGACGGGACCTGGAGGAGACCCACTCTGTGGGACCTGACCGGTCGAAGGGAAGTATGAGGTAGAATGCGGTCCCGGAGGTAACCTGGTCCTAAGCCATGTAGGGCTCTTAGCACGAATTTGTAATCCAAATTGTAATTTGTAATCCAAATCGATATTTATAATTTGTAATCCAATGGGAGGGTAATAGTAATCCAATAGATCCCAAAAAATAAAATAAAAAAGAGAGGGGGAAAAAAGAGAGAAGAAAATATAAGTCCAAAGGGTGGGTAATTAAAAAAGAAGAGGGATAAAAAAGGGAGCAAAAATTAATAAATAAAAATAGGCCAAATCCAAATGGAGGGAGGGGAAAAAAAGGAAAATATCAATATCCAAAATATCCAAAAAGGCAAAAAGAAAAACAATTTCAATTGTCAAAAAAGAAAGAAAAATCATACAAGCTCCATCTTCAGGCTCATGCCCTAATCCACTTATTATAGCCAGGGGAAAAAAGAAAAATCATACAAGCTCCATCTTCAGGCTCACGCCCTAATCCACTTATTATAGCCAAGAAAAAAAAAAGAAATGAGAAAAATAAAATAAAAGCAAGGCTTGAAATTCAATTTCAAAAGTTCAAAGAGGGGGAAAAAAGTATTCCAGGCTGCAGACATAGAGCTAATTTTAGTCAAAACATCTTCTCAGGTCAAACATAAACAGTTCTCTTGAGTAAGATAATATATTGTAAGCAAGCTGCAGCTGTTGTCTCTTATTACAAAGTATCCAAATTGTATCTCAGTTCAAACATTAGGTGGCACTGTGCTTATATTGGCTACAGTGTTCCAGCACAGAAAAAAAAAAGAAGAGAGAAAGGATACAGTATTTTTAAAAAAAGAAACAAAAAGTATATCACAGTTCAAACTGAGGCAAACATTTCTTTTAAAGTCCAAAAATTTAGTATAATTGTAAGGCACTCAAATTTCCTTCAATAATATTAAAGCCAAATGTAAAAGTTTTACTTTTAATGCTCTTTCTGCCGCTGATTGGGAGTGACTTCAAAGAGCCACCTCCCTCGCCCAGAGCTTCCGATCCAAAATGCAGCTAATTCCAATTTATAAAGTTAAAAATTTCCTTCGCTAGTTACTTAAAAGAAAAATTGTCAAAAAAGAATCCTCTCACCCAGATGATACGATCATCCGTCAATCTTCTTCCCTGTAGCAACAATGCCGCCGGAACTAATGGCGGCACATCTGGTCGCCTCCGCACTGCCAATGGCCAAGAAGCATGAAACCGTAGCTTCCGTGGGGTCTGCGCCAACCCCTACGGTCCGCTACAGTGAGCTTCTTTTTTCACTGCTCCACCTGAGTGGCTCCGATCTGAATTTTGGGTCTCCAATCGGCCGTGGTTCGGAGTTCTCCACAGAGCGTTGTGGAGAAGCATCCGTACCGTCCCGGCGCTGGCTCCTCCTCCGGACCTCCCCCGTGTTCTATCATCCCTCACAGGACCCCCGTATGAACCCATCAGGGAGGCTTTGTTGAGACACCTTTCCTTTAAGGTGGCGTTTCTAGTCGCCATTACATCCGCTAGGCGGATTTCCGAACTCTCGGCCTTCTCTGTGAGGGGTGACCTCTGTATTTTTCATCCGGACAAGGTAGTCCTCCGGCTGGATCCCACTTTCCTTACCAAGGTGAACTTGGCTTTTCATAGGTCTCAGGAATTGGTTCTACCATCCTTCTGCGCTCACCATGCTCACCAGTTGGAACGCAGGTGGCACTCGTTGGACGTCAGGCGGGCCCTCAAAGTCTACGTAGACAGGACCCAAGCCTTCAGGAAAACGGAAGCCCTCTTCGTTGCTTTTCACCCTCGTTCCTTGGGCTCTAAGGTCTCGTCGTCAACTATTGGACGCTAGATTAGAGGCACCATCGCAAAAGCATATGATCTGGCGGATTTGCCCACGCCATCTGGAATCACAGCTCATTCTACCCGAAGCGCCGCAACATCTGCTGCATGGGCCATGCAATGTTCCCTAGACGAGGTGTGCCGGGCGGCTACCTGGGCTTCCCCAACTTCCTTTATCAGACATTACAAGATTGACTCATATGCATCCGCGGATGCGGCTTTTGGACGCAGAGTTCTCCAATGAGTGGTGGAAAGTGGACAGTAGCTGGGAGCACATGACAGTTCCCACCCTGGAGGGACTACAAGCTTTGGTATGTCCGACTCTGAATGCTGGCTCCTCCTCAGGATGGAGAATAGGCGTTGGACCTACCTGATACGCCTCTTCTCATCCGAGAGGAGTTCCCTCCCTTGAACTGTGTCACGTCAATTTTTTTCATAAGTGGATGGGAGTCCACCAGGTACTTACCTGTGTTTATGTTTGTCACGTCTAGTCTAGTCTTTGGATTCGTCAAATCTGGGCTATAGCAGGGCGGATCCTACCAAGCAAAAAAAGAGAGACTTGGTCCTTCACCTGAATGGACGAGGACAACCCACTCTGAATGCTGGCTCCTCTCGGATGAGAAGAGGCGTATCAGGTAGGTCCAACGCCTATTCTCTCCCAGACAACACACCATTCACTGTTTCTCTGCTCCTGCTCAAACTTACGATTTCTGGCTGTTCCCCGTCTTAATATCAGCCATTTTGACTGCTGCTGCTCCTAGTTTTCAGATGAGGGGGTTTTCCAAGTCAGGGAGGGGAGATGCGGCTCCCCTCAACCTGCAAGGTGGTTCCTCCTTTGCTTCACCACCCCTACAGGGTGGCTATGGCTTCAAATGAAGCCCCCGACAGGGAGCGCTCGGAACGGGGCCACGGAGCTTGCGGGCCTCACTTCCGAAGGCGCCGGAAGTTCAACCGGAAGTCCACTTTAGAATGTTTTCTAAGGCAGAAGAAACTTTCCTGGGAAAGGGGAAGTTCTGGAAATCAACCCTTCTGCTCCCCTGGATAGCTGGATGCTCTCAGAAAGCTTCTTGAAGAAGAAGTGATCGGGTGACTCTCTGGCGGGAGGCTGAGCAACCAAGAAACAAGTTCACTGTGTGTTAAGGAGTGTGCAGAGCGACCCCTGAGTTATCAGGGACATGCACGTAGAAACGGGGTATTTCAGCTTGGTAACCAGTGGATAGGAGTAATGATCCAGCCACAAACAGATTCGTTAAAGTGTATAAAATAGTTTACTTTTAGATAAATAGCACAGTCCAATTAAACGGTCCAGGTCATACACGTTCAGTCAGTCAATAGCAAGAAGTACAATAATCTTCTTACCAGCTTGTCTTTGTCTTAAACATCAAACAAAGATATTACAGCTTACAAACACTTCGATACTATCAAAGAGTAACAGAGCTTCACACAGAGCTTACTATCAAACACAAAGTCAATCACGAATGAATCAGCAGAGAGAATTCCAGAGCACTTCCAAACTACAATCTCTAGCTCCCTCTTATGGCAATCTTGAAACACCACATCCAATCAGAGTACAGCAATACATTTAAAGTTATAGTACTTGAATATATACAAACATAGATTGGTGGCTTGTTTATATATTAACAACCCAACCATTTGGACATAGTCCTAACATTGTGGAAGAACCAGCCGTTTTAAATGGACAATAAAGTCTGCCACTGCTTCTTGGACACTAGCTTTTTGCATATTTACCTTTCACTCTAAAAGAAGCTTCCTTTGGCTGCAGCTTGCTTTTTCTTTTTTGTGGAAACGTCGTCATTTCTGAGGCTCCAGGACTTTAAGATGGCGAGGAGGGGGAGGAGCTGGTGTATCCAAGCAAAAATAAAGAAGCTGGAAATCACTGTACAAACTACTTCTGAAACTTCTGGACTTAAACTTTTTAGAGGATTTTATATTTCCAATAGACTCTGCTGAACTTTTTAATTTTTAAAACAAAGATGGCCTAAATGGTGTTCTGTTCTTGCTGGTAGGAGGGGGAGAATAGCTCCGATTTTATTCACTTCTTTGGTTTAGCAGCGTGGGCTGTTAGATAAAGAGGCACAGATTAAGTTTATTTCTGTCGCTTATACTACAGTGGCGTTGTTTGACCACAGGAAGGAGCCAAAAACTGTAGCATTGTGAATTCTTTTTAATACTTCAGTAGTATTACTCAAACTATTGGATTTAATGTTATAAATTTACAAACCTAGAACTTTTAATTTTAAATTTTAAATCTTAGTTATATTTTGAAGGGATGGCCACCCATAAGAGGACGGAGAAGATATCAGGAGACACAGAATCTTTAAGATCCTTTTTGGATGAATACACAGCTAAAACACATGAAGTAATTCAGGCAATGGGAACAAAGCTTGAATCAAAACTTGACACACTTTCAAAGGAACTCCATGAGGAGATACAACATTTGATGGGAGATATTAAACAGGTGAAGGATAGAGTGGATCTTATGGAGGACAAACTGGACAAGAAAGACATTTTGTTTGAAGCTGATCTGGCTTGGAAGCCCAGATGAAAGAGATTCAAATAAGATTTAGAGCGATCTAAATGAACGATCTAGAGAGGACATCAGAGTAAGGATGATTAATGTTTTGGCCCAGTTAATTAATTGTGAAGAAAAATTCCTCTATCTCGAGATAGACAAGTACCGTATTTTTCGGAGTATAAGACGCACCTTTTTACCCTCAAAAAGAGGGTGAAAACTTGGGTCCGTCTTATACACCGAATGTAGCCCCACCCAGCCACCCCCACCCTTTGGCCTCTGCCTGCCAGCAATTTACCTCTTTGCAGCAAACAGGGCAAAGCCTGATTAGCACAAGAAGAGATTATTTGCCTCCCGACCTACAGCTGACTGAGGCTTGCAAGCCACGTGGTAAAATGAAACTAACTACGGTGGCTGTAATGAGACAAATTGCTGGGAGATAAACTGCTGGCAATGTTAGACTGCTGAAATTGCAAAGAGATAAGCTATAGCTGCTATGGCCTAGAGGTAGAGCTCTTGCCTCACAATCAGGAGGTTGTGAGTTCTATCCTAGGTAGAGGCAGATTCTGTTAATATGTTATTTTGTTAAATGTTTGTAGAGTGTTCAAATTATTAGACTCATTTTTAAAGACTGCTTTATTATTGTTCTAGACAACTTAACAAAATGAAGAAGCTTTTTAAAATAAATGCTTGCTCTGAAGAGGCCCAGTGCTATTGTATCTTCTTTTAAATAGCAGAGAATACTTCCAGAAAGCCACATCAATTTTAAAGATCTGTAAAAGTATAATCTGAAATGTCTTGTTTTAGTATTAAGTATTAGTATTAAAAGAAGGCAGCTGAATTAAACCCTGACTTAGTCATGTTTGGAGTAGATCTATTTAAATAATTGGGAGGAGTTAGTGTGATTACATTTAAGAAAACTTTCTGGGATTAATATACTGCCATAATGTACATTTCTCCAATTCTTTGCTATTTCTATGGGTCAGGCACATGCACAGAAATACACAGCAAACAGTGTATATCATCTGTGCTGTTTGCTGTTTGGCAAATTGCTGGGAGGCAGAGGCCTTTTTTCCTTGCTTTCCTCTCCCAAAACTAAGGTGCGTCTTATACTGCGGTGCGTCTTATACTCCGAAAAATATAGTATATAGAGTGAACTCCAGATTCGCTACTATGAGAAAATTACCAAGGGATGCCTTAGTTCATTTCGTGAGAAGAACAATGAGAGACCATGTTCTGGACTGCAATTTTAAATCCAAACTAAGAATGGAAAACATGGACATAATTGTTTTGAAGGAAATTCCTGTCAGAATTTTGAGAAAAAGGAAAGCCTACTCATTCCTTACTGATATTCTGAAGAAGAGAAAAATTCCCTTCCATTGGGATAAGCTTGAAGGAGTGATACTTATCATGAGCAAAGATTCAGACTGAATTCTATAGATAAAGCCAAGGATTTCTTGTCCAGACATAAATTAATTTCAGACCTAGTTGAAGAAATGGAGATAGACAAGACATTGGAGATAGATCAACCCCAAAAAGCTGATACTGAAGAAGAGGTGGCTGAGATGTCTGCACAGGAATTTGCCATTTAACTCAAAGATGGAAATTAAATTTATTACATGGAATATTAATGGTGCAAAAAAGATTAATGCAGTGGCTTTATATATTAAACCCAAGGTACTTTTATTAGATGAATATGGTAGATTTGTAGAATTGGAAATTGAACTTAATGGAATAAAATCAATAGTAGTTGGTCTTTATGTGCCAAATGAGGAGAAAAGTAAATTTTTTGAATATCTTATGAATCAATTACTGCCCTTTTCATATGAAAATTGGCTTATGCTGGGTGATTGGAATGGAATGACTTCTCCAGCTTGGGTTAGAACATCTATTAAAGCAGTGGTTCCCAAACTTTTTCAGTCCACCCCCCCCTTGGTGCTACAAACTCATCCTCACTGCCCCCCACCCCCTTCAAGTGGGCGAGGCTTGGTGGTCAGGTGACCGGGTGGGCGTGGCCAACTTGTAAAATGTGGTGAAACTCACTTAACAATGCTCTTGCCAACCAGAATTTTGGGCTCAATTGTGGTCATAAGTCTTTTTCTTTCTTTCTTTCTTTCTTTCTTTCTTTCTTTCTTTCTTTCTTTCTTTCTTTCTTTCTTTCTTTCTTTCTTTTTTTCTTTCTTTCTTTCTTTCTTTCTTTCTTTCTTTCTTTCTTCCTTTCTTCCTACCATCTTTCTTTCTGTCTGTCTGTCTTCCTTCCTTCCTTCCTACCATCTTTCTTTCTTTCTGTCTGTCTTCCTTGCTACCATCTTTCTTTCTTTCTGTCTTCCTTGCTTCCTACCATCTTCCTTTCTTTTTCTATCTGTCTTCCTTCCTTCCTTCCTTCCTACCATCTTTCTTTCTTTCTGTCTGTCTGTCTTCCTTCCTTCCTTCCATCTTTCTTTCTGTCTGTCTGTCTTCCTTCCTACCATCTTTCTTTCTTTCTTTCTTTCTCTTTCTTTCTTTCTTTCTTTCTTTTTTTTCTTTCTTTCTTTCTCTCTCTCTCTCTTTCTTTCTTTCTTTCATCCTTCCTTCCTACCATATTTCTTTCTTTTTCTTTCTTTCTGTCTTCCTTCCTTCCTAACATCTTTCTTTCTTTCTTTCTTTCTTTCTTTCTTTCTTTCTTTCTTTCTTTCTTTCTTTCTTTCTTTCGTCTGTCTGTCTTCCTTCCTTCCTTCCTTCCTTCCTTCCTTCCTTCCTTCCTTCCTTCCTTCCTTCCTTTCTTTCTTTCTTTCTTTCTTTCTTTCTTTCTTTCTTTCTTTCTTTCTTTCTTTCTTTCTTTCTTTCTTTCTTTCTTTTTCTCCCTGCAAACCAATCCCCACCGGGGCTACTTTCTCCCTCGCCCAGCCCTCTTTCAAGATGCTGCGTCTCCTGCCCATCCACCTCTTGCCTTAAGCCGCCAGCTGGCGGTGGTGGCCGCAGCCTTCCCATCAGCGTCGCACTTCCAGGGGCTCCAGCCACCCGACTGAGTCCCCGACTGTGGCGCTGGCAGGGTTAACGCTCGTGGGAGGGATCACGGAGCAGAAGCACCAGGCAAGCGGGGCGAGAGGCACAGGGATGCCAGAAGTGGCGGCATTGGCGGCAGGCTCCTGCCCGCCTCTTGCCTTAACCCGCCAGCTGGCAGTGGCGGCCGCAGCCTTCCCAGCAGCATCACACTTCCAGGTCTCGGCCGGGGGTCGCTCCGGGGAACCGCGCCAAGCGGGGTAGGTGGGTGGTTTGCTCCCCTCCCCTCAGAGGAAGAAGGAGCCTCCTTCACCATCTCCCGCGGGGTTCCAGCCACCCGACTGAGTCCCCGACCGTGGCGCCGACAGGGTTAATGCGCGTGGGAGGGACCATGGAGCAGAAGCGCCCGGCAAGAGGGGTGAGAGGCACAGGGATGCCAGAAGTGGCGGAATGGGTGGCAGGCTCCTGCCCGCGTCTCCCGCCCGCCCGCCTCTTGCCTTAAGCTGCTGGCTGGCGGTGGCGGCCGCAGCCTTCCCTGCAGCGGAGCCGGACAAGCCCGGATGGCCGAGGAGACCGAGACCCAGGCCGGGAAAGCGAGAGGGGAGGTGGCGGCCGGGCTGGGCTGGGCTTACTTGGCAGGCAGATCAGCGCTTCAGAGACTGGGCGGAGCAGGGTGAGCGAGCAGCGACCGCGGCGGAGGCGGGGCGGAGGTGAGGCGAGGCAAGGTGAGGCGCTGGCAAGACGAGGTATTAGCAAAGCGAGTGCCTGTGTCACAAAGGGGAACAAGTTATATAGGCCGGGGTGGGGTGGGTGGGCCAGAAGTGCCGAGTGGTGGGAAAAGCATGGCGGGAAACGTGTGGTGGGAAAAGCGTGGTGATTGGGTGTAAATGGGCGGCAGGGTCGCTACCGGTATGGCAAACCACCTGCCGCCACCCTGGCCCCTCTTAGCGCCCCCCTGTTGCCACCCTTGCCTCTCAGCGCCCCCCTAAGGCATCCCACCGCCCCCTGGGGGGCGGTACTGCCCACTTTGGGAACCACTGTATTAAATGAAAAACAGGCAGCTGAAATATTTTTAGATGCAGAGAAGAACTTTGACAATTTAAATTGGGCTTTTATGTTTAAAGTCCGGGAAGAAATGGACTTTGGTGGGAATTTTATTCAAGGGGTCAAAGCTGTTTATACGTCACAGTAAGCAGAAATTGTTATTAGTGGTGACTTAACCAAATCATGTGAAATTCAAAAGGGTACGAAACAAGGATGTCCTCTGTCTCCTTTGCTGTTTATTTTGGTGTTGGAAGTTTTGAATAGAGATATCAGACAAGATGAGAAAATAACATATAAATATTAAGAAGGGAGTTTATAAATTGAGGGCATTTGCTGATGATTTGGTTATATTTCTGCAAAACCCTAAAAACAATATAGAATATTTGATGAGGAAATTAAATGAGTTTGGGTCTTTAGCGGGTTTTAAAATAAACAGAAAACAACAATGCTGATTAAGAATATGACCTCACAGGATGGTGATATATTGACTAAAAAGTCTGGTTTTAGGGTTGAGAAAAAGGTGAAATATTTGGGGGTTATGTTGACAAACACAAAACTGTTCCAAAAAAATTTACGTGCCCCTCTGGAATGACATTAAAAAGATTTATTAAGATGGGATAAATTGCATTTATCACTACTGGGTAGAATTTCTGTAATCAAGGTGAATGTCTTACCAAATATGCTCTTTCTGTTTCAGACATTACCAATACTTACAACTGATATTCCATTTAAACAATAGCAGATGGATACGTCTAAGTTTATATGGCAAGGGAAAAAACCAAGGATTAGATACAGGTTACTGCAAGACGCTAAGGAAAAAGTGGTGTTGGGTTTACCAGATTTGAAATTGTATTTTGATGCTTGTTGTTTGGTCTGACTAAAAGAATGGTGAACCTTCAGAATAAGGAACTGGAAGCATCCTAAGGGGCAATTGAAAGCCGTTTTCCACTCATCCCCTGCTTTGATCCTCACTCAGTAGCATGCCTCCTGCAGATCCAACTTGGTGAAGACCTTTCCCTTGGCCAAACGGGCTAGCATGTCCTTCATGAGGGGAAGTGCATTTACAACTTCTGGAGGCAAGTTGTTCCACTGATTACTTTTTCTAACTGTCAGGAAATTTCTCCTTAGTTCTAGGTTGCTTCTGTCCTTGATTAGTTTCCATCCATTGCTTCTTGTCCTGCCCTCAGGTGATTTGGAGAATAGCTTGACTCCCTTTTTGTGGCAGCCCCTGAGATATTGGAGCACTGCTATCATGTCACCCCTAGTCCTTTTCATCAAACTAGACATACCCAATTCCAGCAACCGTTCTTTATATGTTTTAGCTTCCAGTCCCCTAATCATGTCTGTTGCTCTTCTCTGCACTCTTTCTAGAGTCTCAACATCTTGTTTATATCGTGGTGACCAAAACTGGATGCAATATTCCAAGTGTGGCCTTACCAAGGCATTATAAAGTGGTATTAACACTTCATGTGATCTTGATTCTATCCCTCTGTTTATGCAGCCTAGAACTGTGTTGGCTTTTTTGGCAGCTGCAGCACACTGCTGGCTCATATTTAAGAGATTGCCCACTAGGACTCCAAGATCCCTCTCACAGTCACCACTATTGAGCAAGGTACCACATATACTGTACCTGTGCATTTTGTTTTTCTTGCCTAAAAGTAGAATCTTACTTTTTTTCACCATTGAATTTCATTTTGTTAGATAGCACCCAATGTTCAAGTCTGTCAAGATCCTTCTGTATCTTAAGCCTATCTTCTGGAGTGTTGGCTATTCCTGCCAGCTTGGTGTCGTCTGCAAATTTGATGAGTTCCCCATCTATCTCCTCGTCCAAATCATTGATGAAGATGTTGAAGAGTACTGGGCCTAAAACTGTTGTGGCCCACCAGCAGCCCGTGCAGTTGGTAGCTGATTCCGACAGCGCAGAGGCTGATGTGGTGATGCGCCAGTGGCCTGTGCAGCTGGCACCCGAGTCAGACAGTGAGGAGGCTGGAGAGGACTCGGTGCCAGAGGCGGAGATTCAGCCAGGGCCTTCACAACCTCCAGAAGCTCCCATCAGTGACGAGGAGGAGCCTATTCTCAATGCACGGGCATGCAGAGCTGCCAAAAGGCAGGAATGGTTCCTCAGGAGGAGGTCTCCTCGGGAGTAAGGCTTGGGGCTAATTGGCCACTCCCCTAGCCTATTTAAGGGATGATGATGAAGGAAATAATTTGCAAGAAACAACTTCGTTCATATTCCTTCGTGTCTTGACTCCAGAAATGTCTGATCGGCTCTTGTTCTCTCTCTTGGCATTTTTCCTGCAAATTGCTTCTGGGCATTTTGCCAACCACCGTAAGATTGTGGTTATCTACAAGACTGTTTACTCAGAATTGAGTTATTATTTCCTGGACTCGTGCTGGCTGTTAATGAAGTTGAATTAACAGCAGGTGTTCAGAAAAGACTGCTTTAAACTGCATTTGTGTTTGACGACTACTAAGAAAGCTCATTAGTAGTCCTTAATTAGTAAAACTAAGGTTTGTACAGACTTTGTGTGTGCTGCGTTCTTTGTGGTCCGTAGCTGGGGCAGAACAAAAACAGAACCTTGGGGTACCCCACTGCATACTTCTCTCCATGTAGATGCAGTTCCATTGAGGACTACACGTTGAGTGTGGTTGGTCAGCCAGTTACAAATCCATCTGGTGGTGATGCTGTCTAACACACATTTTTCTACTTTATCTAGTAGTAGGTTATGGTCTACTTTATCAAATGCCTTACTGAAGTCCAAGTAAATTATATCGACAGCATTCCTCTGGTCTACTAATTTTGTCACCTTGTCAAAGAATGCAATAAGATTTGTCTGCCATGATCTGTTTTTGAGAAACCCATGTTGGCTTTTGGTTATTACTTTGTTTGCTTCTAGGTGTTCACTGATTCATTGCTTGATTATCTTTTCCAGAATCTTCCCTGGTATTGAGGTCAGGCTGATAGGTCTGTAGTTTCCTGGATCTAATTTTTTTTCCCTTTTTTGAAGATGGGAACTACATCAGTTCTTTTCCAGTGGGTAAAGTGGGTAAATGTTTTCCACAAACACAGCATTAAGCCCATGATAGTCTATGCATAGACAAAGGGACACATCCTTCTTTTCCCTAAACAGTACCGGGGCAGCCACCCTCAGTCTGGTGGGTTGGATGAATCCACACTTCAGGTTTTTGTCAATAAAAATCTGCAATTCCTCCAATTCCCTAGGGGTCATGGAATACAGTTTCAGTTTGGGTAGTTTGGCCCCCGGTAGGATTTGTATGGAACAGTCAGTTGCCCGGTGGGGTGGGAGTGCATCTGACCCCTTCTCACTGAAGATGTCCTGTAAGTCCCAGTACTCCTTGGGGATCTGAGGGTCACCCTGGGGCCAATCTTTGGCGGCTACTCCCACCACCCTTTTCGGTTTCGCCTGCTGCACCTTCACAGTAGGTTTTTGATGTCCTTTTCCCCCTCCCCCATCACAGCCAGCAAGCCAGATTTTTAGTAGCCCCCTCCTCCAGTTCACACAGGGGTTTCATTTCTGGAGCCAAGACAGTCCTAATACAAGGGGCCTTTCTGTTCCAGGGGCTATGATGAAGCTCAGGGTTCCTGTGTGTGCACCCATCCTCATTTCTATTGGTTCGGTGACAAATGTCGCTGCCCCCCTCCCGCCACTGAGTCATCCAAGTGGCAAAAAGCTATGGGCACTTTAAGCTGTTTGAGTCTCATGCTCAGTTTCCTGACCAGGGCAGGGTTGACCAGGCATCTGCTGTACCCCGAGTCCAGTAGGGCTACTAGGCTCCCTTTTCGCCCCGAGGATTGAACCACCAGTTCTATGGGGATGGTCACTGGGTTGACCGGGCGACTTACCAAGGGATCATTGTCATAGTCCAACTCGCTTTCCACTGGGCTGCCCACTGGGTCAGTCGGAGTTGTCCCGCCCTCTTTGGGGGGTGGGGTGAAATCTACAACTTCTACTCCCTTCAGGGCGGTTTCATGGGCTTGCTGTTGTGGTTTCACTGGGTTTTTGGCAGTACCCTGAGTTGCCTTCTGGGCTGGGCATGCAGCTCAGCAGTCAGCAGCTCAGTGCCCCTCCTTCCCACACCTCAAGCAGCCAGTAGATCGTCGGCACAGGCTCTGCGTGGTGCCAGTTTGGGGGCCTCTTTCTTTTTGGGGGGGATCTTTGCCATCCACGGCTCAGCCGGTATTTGGATCGAGCCAGGTCGATTTCCACTTCCTCTGTTAGGACATACCAGCCATGGAGGGTGGGGGGTGCACCTCTGGAAATGCAGGTGTCAGGTTCCAGGAAGCTGTTGGAAGAAAAACTCGAACACAAGCGTTTGCAATCGAAGTTCTTTACTTCTCCAACTCCTGGCACTCACCAACCATCATTACATGAATGAGAATTTTGTCAGCAGCAACTTCCCAGTGATCCTTCCCCCTATTTAGCATGTAGCACGCCCCACCCTGCGACTCCACCCTCTCCCGGTGTTCTGTGCCTCAAGCCATGATTGCTCAGCTGCTCGGCACTTTGCACAGCTGGGCGTCGTGAAGACAAAAGGCAGCTTTTTGGCTTCTCCAGTCTTTGCAGAGGCAGTCGTCGGCTTGTGATGTTTTCTCAACAGCGCGAGGTTCCCTCCACCCGAATGGCAGCCCCAAAAGGTGGGGCTGACAGCAGGTGTTGTAGACCTCGTCACTTATCCGTCTCAGAAGCATCCAATCAAGTTGTCTTCTGGTCAGTCGGCAGGCCAGGTCGCAAAACTCCTGGGTATACTCGGCCACCCCCCTGCACCCTTGGCTGATGGTCTTTATGCAATCTCTGGCTTTGCAATTGCCTAGAGGGTCTTCAAAGCGCTTCCGAAGTGCAGCCATGAAGCGGTTGAAGTTTCTCAGCTCCAGGGTGTCATCATTGTGGAGGGTGACCATTTATCTGCAGCCTCCTCTAACGCCATGGTCACACACCGCACCTTAGCCCCTTCGTTGGCTATTTCTGAACCATACTCTTGTATGTATGTCCAAACTTGTGCCAGGAAGAATCCCAATTACTTGGGGTCTCCGTTGAACTTTACTCCCAGGGCTGGTGCCTTGTGTCCTCTCTGCATTGCTGGGGCTGCTGCAGCTGGTGCAGGCTGGGTTGCGGGGCCAGGTGCTGGAGTGGTTGCGGTTGCCGAGGGGCTCACTGCTGCTACCATTGTGATGGCAGAGGTACTTGCCTCCTTGCTTGCCGTGGCTGGAGTTGGCTAGTCAGTGGGATGTGCCACCTGAGCTAGTGCTTCTCAAGCTTTGAGACTACCAGAAGCCCGCCTCAGGAACTTTATAGCTTGCTCCAGCATCCAGTCCCCTCATTCTAGCTTGCTTGTGCTCGATTCTTCCTCCAGTTTCTCCAGCTCCACTCTCCTGGTCTCTCGCCGCCGGCTGCCATAGCCCCCATGAGTGAATGTCACTCCCATGGGTTTCTCTTCCCATTCTTCCTTTTTCCCAACCCTGAGGGACCATCGGGGTCTTGGTGGGTCTTCCTCTCCCAGCCACCTGGGTAGGTCCAGCCCTCCAGGAGGGGGTTTTCGAGGATGCTACCCCCCAGGTCTCGATCTCTTACTGGTCTCTCCCTTGAGCCAACATCATTTGCATGGTCCCCATGGTAGAGGCGGGTTCCTCTCTGGGTTGACCACAACTGCAGAGCTGGTTTAATGTCAGACCTGCCCCAATCTGGTCCCTTAGGAAAGAAAAGCCTTTGACTCCATTTGGTTAAAGCAAAGGGTTCTTTTACTAAGGATGTTGGTTACAGTAAAGTCAAGCCAGCTCTGAAATTTAGGGATAGGGTTACAAAAGTAAGGTGTAGCCTTCCCCAGCCCACCCCTCCCCCTGTGACCAGTCTGTTTCCAGCCAACTGGAGCTCGCCAAGATGTTTTGAGATCTCTGAGATGTTCGGGGGTAATCAGCATATTTCTCAGGGTGCCTGGCCGTGGGGTACTAGTAAAATCAGGATCCGGCTGCCCTGGTCCTTATCACCTGTCATTCCCCCCATCCCGATTTCCTATCACGTACACACAAAGCTTTATTGCCCTTTCATCCCCCCCCCTTTCTTCTTTTGATGGCGGGATCCCTGTGAGGCCCCAAACCAAGCCAGATAGAGCTGACAGGAACAGTTACTGTGATAATAGCTGATTTTTAGGTATTTGGGAGTTGAAATGTAAAAATGTAGATGAGCACTTTCAGAGAAGTTACTACAGAAAGTATTTCCCCAAACCATTAAAACAGATTAAAGAACTTAATCCTTGTCCAAGTGCATTGTTCTCTACTATGCCAGACTGCGTTCATTTTCTTGCTTGTCCTCCCCAAAATTCACAACAAAAACCTCAAAACTACTTAGTTGAAAATGAAACTATCACATAAACTTTTAAAAACTTCCGTTTCTTTATATACTGTACTTCCAACTAGCTTCATTGGGAGTTTTTTTTTTATTTACTAGATTAATTGGGGAATTTATCTTGAATACGGATTACAAATGAAGATATTCTGTGTGCGCAACACTGTCAGTAATTTGTTAAATTTGGTATAGACTGAAAAATAATTGAGAAAATAACCTCTTAAGTTTATTTAGCACAGAAATATTACATTATCTGGATTAGTTAATAGAGTTTTAACCTAGTTTTCTTCATACAGTTCACTTAATTATTTTAATCATTTAACCTACCGTATTTTTCGAAGTATAAGATGCACCTTTTTCTCCCCTAAAAGAGGCTGAAAATTTGGGTGCGTCTTATACTCCGAATGTAGCTTTTACTAAGCTTTTTTTCAGCCCTAACGAGGTGCTAACGCGATCTTCAGTGCTTTACTAGCTAAGCGATCTTCCCTTTGCCTGCTTTTTTCATTGCTGCTCCCTCTGACAATCAGCTGAGCCTTTTTCAGCCCTAACGAGGTCCTAATGAATGAAGCGATCTTCTGTGCTTTGCTAGCGAAGCGATCTTCCCTTTGCCTGCTTTTCTCATTGTTTCTCTCTCTGAAGAGAGAGAGAAGTGAAGTGTTTTAGAAACTGGTTTTTATCCCCAACCAGGGGATAAAAAGCAAGCACGTGAGCTCAAAACCAGCAAACTAATGCGCTGAAGCTGACCAGCCAGATGAATACCTGGTAGGCAGATTATTTTTTCCCTATTTTCCTCCCCAAAAACTAAGGTGTGTCTTATACTCCAGTGCGTCTTATACTCCGAAAAATACGGTAATTAGTCTGATTAATTAGGGCTCAGCCATTTTAAAAGATTCTTTAAGTGTTGTTAGGTTTATAACTCACTTTAGTAGTTATGAATTTAGGATAAAGCATTTCAGATTTAATGTGCTTTTTGTCTGTGGCATAAAACTCCATTGCTGTTTACTGTCCATGTCTGCTTAATATAGTCTTTAGTGACTCTTAAAATAACTCACATATATTGAGTTGTGGTCTTGCATACAATTGCTTAGGACTGATTGTGTTTGTTTTGTATTACCCGACCAAGAGGGCAATGTCAACCACTTAATAAAAGTATGGCTAGTTGAATCCAGGATTTTAAAAGCTGCATGGCTACATGAAGTTTAGATTTTTTTACTACCTGATAGTTCATTTAGTGACCATTCGAAGTTACAATGACACTGAAAAAAGTGACTTATGACCATTTTTCTCACGACTGTTGCAGCATCCCCATTGTCATGTGATGAAAAATCAGATGCTTGGCAACTGACCCATATTTATGACCATTGCAGTGTCCTGTGGTCATATGATCCCCTTTTGCAAACTTCTGACAAGCAAAGTCAATGGGGAAGCCAGATTCACTTAACTTCTGTGTTACTAACTTAACAACTGCAGTGATTCACTTAACAACTGTGGTAAGAAAGGTCGTAAAATGGGGCAAAACTCAACTGTCTCACTTAGCAATGGAAATGTTGGGTTCAATTGTGGTTGTAAGTCGAGGACTACCTGTAATATTTAATATTACTGTCCCAAGAACCAGTAGAATGGATTTGTTGATGACCATGACCCTAGCATATTAATTTAAAGTTGTAGCTGAAGAGTTCTTTATTAACTGCCATATAATTGTCCTGTTTCATATTGTCTTCCCTCAGTTTATAAACTGTTAGCGTAGGAATAAAGAAAAACATTCCTTAGGAAGAAGGGTTTAATCACTAAACGGTTGGGTTCTATCTATTTCCATTTCAGCAAGAAGAGATAGGAACTATCTAGCATAAAATTGGGGGTCAACTAAAGGTGTTTCTGAATTTCTACTTTAAGCAGCTACAGGTATTATGATCGATAGTTGAAAAATGATGAAAATTACACTTCAGCCATAATTGGATGACCAGTTTCCATCCTTTTGTTTTTAGTTTTAGCTCTTTGAGTAGTTTTAACATTATGTATTTCTTTAGAACAATTATGAAAGATTATCTGTGATCCTCTTAGAGCAGGGGTGTCAAACTGAAGGCCCGCAGGCCAGATCTGGCCCGTGGGGCCACCCTGGAAACAGCGAAGGACCGGCCCCCAGCGCCTTGACCTACAACCTGGTGGCAGCCATCCAGGCCAGAACGCGGTCAGCCTTAGATCTGCAGGGCCGCCCTGGAGCCGGCGAGATGCCGCCCCCGCCCCGTCCCCTGGGCACACGCACAGGAGGCGGTGAGCGTGCAGGGCCTGGCGTCCCTGGTGACCGTCTTGCACTGCAGGCTGACTGCGTTCTGAGCGCTTCCCTTTCACCCAAGACCCCAGGGCTCACTGCCATGCCCAGGGATCAGGGCTGAGACAGTGGGGCGGTTTGTCGCTGACTCCAGGGCGGCTGCGCGGGTCAGATCTAAGGCTGACCACGTTCCGGCCCGGATAGCTCCCACAAATTGTACATCAGCGCTGCGCCTGCCACCAGCACCTCCATGCCCCACTCACCAGCCTGGCCTCATAGCACAACAAGGCTTCCCTTTCACCGGGACTGCCCCTACCCCCGTGTGGGAAAGCCACGGCTGCCGGCGGCACGGCCACTGGCGGCACTGCCAATCTCTCCCCCTCCCCTCATCCCTTCCTGAGTGCGGAGGAAGGAAGGAGATGGGAATGCGAAGCAGGGAAGGGAGGAAGGGAAGGGAAGGGAGGAGGGAAAACAGTAGGGATAGGAGGAGTAAGGGTGGGGGGAGGAGGAGGAGGAGGAGAAAGGAAGGACGGAGGGAAGGAAGATGGGAATGAGAAGGTAGGAAGGAAGGAAGGAAGATGGGAATGAGAAGAAGGGAAGGAAGGAAGATGGGAATGAGAAGGAAGGAAGGAAGATGGGAATGAGAAGGGGGAAGATGGGAATGGGAAGGAAGGAAGGTAGGATGGAGGGAGATTATGAGAGGGAGGGAGGGTCTGAGGGAAGTCCTGCCTTAGCACCTGGCCACCAGGAGCCCTGCTGCCCTTTCACCATCCCCTTGCCCCCGCCTCTCCTGGTGGTCTCCCATCCTATCGCTGAGGATGCTTTGGTTACAGAGCCGGGTCTCCTCACAAGGAGAGGGAGTGGGCCTCCCTCTGACCCATACACTTTGCCCTCCTGCACACACCATGAGCAACCTGGCCAAGGAGAGCGAGCACAGCAGCAGAAGCCTCGAGGAGGAGGTAAGTGCAGCCAGGCGCCACCTCAGGGAAGCAGGGCTCAGCTGGGCTGGACTGTGGGGTCCTGGTGCCCTGGGAGGTTGAGGGCCAGGCTGGGTGCTTGCCCTCCACTGCCCAGGTCTCCAGGCAGCCCGCGCCGCCATCTGGGGGTCCTCCGCATGGCCTGAGAGAGACGGCGAGGCTCCTCTGGTGGACAAGGGTTTGGCGTTCGCCCTAGTCTTGTCTTCCTCCACTGGAGACAATGGATCCCCCCAGCCCCGCCCGGGCCACCACAGGCGCCCCCAGACGGGAGCGATGTTGAGCTGGCCATGCCCATCCTGGCCACGCTCTGTTGGAACATGAAAACAAAGTTCCGTAGCCATAAATCAGAGGAGAATAGATCGAGCCTCCTCATGACTGCTAACTCAAAGAAAAGAATCCAAAACTTACAATTCTAATAAATGTTTTAATTATAAAAGAAACACAAAATATATAACTGACTACATGCTCACCAGGAAAACATACGTCCAGCCGGACGGAATGAAAGCAAAGAGAAAAAGGGCAGAACAAAAGAACAGAAACCTGCACATGCGTATAAATCAGTCAAAAGACACATTGGAGATAAGAACTTCTCAGGTTACACACACTTAGAATAGATGCTCATGGAAGCTCATCTGACGGAAAAAAAACGTTAGTTGACACGCTCACCCAATCGGCTGTGACCACCCGGCCACGTCCCCCGCCCCCCTGAGGTCAACCACAACCCTGATGCGGCCCTCAATGAAATCGAGTTTGACACCCCCATCTTAGAGGATCACAACTGTACCTCAGCTCATAATTATAAAATTTAATTGGTGTCCCACAGTTGGCAACTCAGGATAACTAAAAGGAGACTTTAATAAAACACGCTAGTTGTACAGGTAGTCCTCGACTTATACCACAATTGAGCCCAAAATTTCTGTTGCTAAGTAAGACAGTTGTTAAGTGACTTTTGACCCATTTTACAACCTTTCTTTCCACAATTATTAAATGAATCGCTGCAGTTGTTAAATTAGTAACATGGTTCTTAAGTGAATCTGGCTTCCCCATTGACTTTGAATTTTGATCACATGACCAGTCATAAGTCACTTTTTTCAGTGCCATTATAACTTTGAACAGTCACTAAATGAATTTTTGTAAGTCGAAGACTACCTGTATATTCTTCATTTAATTCTCCTTTCTTTTCCCCATTTTTATACCAATTCCTTATGGAGCATCAGATAGGATTACCATATTATTATTGGACAGGCTTTTGATACTAGTGATAGTGTTAAACTATAATTAATTCTAGACCAGGGGTGTCAAGCTCAAGGCCCGCGGGCCAGATCCAGCCCGCGAGGTGCTTAGATCTGGCCCGCGGGGCCGCCCTCGAAACAGCCAAGGACCGGCCTGCAGCGCCTCTGCCAGCGAAAATGGAGCTCTGTTTTTGCTGGCAGAATGCTCAGGCCCCCACAGGCGCCCCCAACACAAATGATGTCGAGCTGACCACGCCCATCCCGGCCCCCCGAAGTCAAACACAACCCTGATGCGGCCCTCAAATTGAGTTTGACACCCCTGTTCTAGACCCTTGAGAACATATTCATGCTGTAGAGAATTGGAGGCAACTTTGAAGGCTGTAGAATCAGGAATTTTTTTATTGGTTTGTACAGAAACTAAAACGTCTACTGTTGAAACTTAGAAAACCATAGTTTTCAGGTCAGAGATGTTGTAAGTCGGGTCTATGACTGTTCGCCTCCTCCACTCTGCCGCACCTGTTTTGTCCCCAACCTTCCACCCCCAACCAATCCGGCGCTGCCTTTTCTCCTTGGCCCCTTCGCCTAACGGGCCAAAAAGCCAGTTCACCCCGGGCTTTTGGGCGCACAGGACACTTTGCCCCCAGCCAATCAGAGGAGCAAGAATCCCACCCCTTGGAAGCAGCCTTTTTAGGAGAAGGAAAGGGGGACGAGGCTTCCCTCTCTTGCTTAAAAGAGACACGTTTTTGAGGTGGTCCCAACGAAAGAAAGTGGAAGGGGGAAGAGTGCTTTGGGGTGCACACAATGAGATTCCCTCTCTTGCTTAAAGCAGACACGTTTTTGAGGTGGTCCCAACGAAAGAAAGTGGAAGGAGGAAGAGTGCTTCTGGCTGGACTCAATGAGATTCCCTCTCTTGCTGAAAGCAGACACGTTTTTGAGGTGGTCCCAACAAAAGAAAGTGGAAGGGGGAAGAGTGCTTTGGGGTGCACACAATGAGATTCCCTCTCTTGCTTAAAAGAGACACGTTTTTCAGATGGTCCCAACGAAAGAAAGTGGAAGGGGGAAGAATGCTTTGGGGGGAACCAGTCGGGAACAATGGAGGACGTATATTTTCCCCTTCATTGTGTGTGTATGAACATTTGTAAGAGAGGGGCTTTCGATCCCTTCGGTCCAGGTTCCTGGTTCCTGTCATGAATTCCCTTGAGACAGGCGACCATCCCTCGAAAACCCCGATGCCAGCTGTGATTCTCACTATACCTAAATCAGCTAAACCAGGAGCTTTAGTTTTTTTGCACCGGATTTGATTCAATATCTTTCTTTTGCTGCCCCTCCCTCCCTCCCTCCCTCCCTCCCTATGAGAGAGAGAATGAGAGACAGAGGGTATGGGAGAGAGAGAGCTAGGGAGTGCGAGGAACAGAGAGAATGAGGGAGGGAGGGAGAGAGAGAGAGAGAGAGAGAGAGAGGGAGGGAGGGAGAGAGAGAGAGATACTCCTGATAACAGTTGTTCATAAACAACTCTTCTTAATTTATCTAAATCATCACAGTTCAAAAACAGTAACCTTGTCTGACTCAATTCAAAGCACGCTTCCCCCTTCCACTTTCTTTCGTTGGGACCACCTCAAAAACGTGTCTGCTTTAAGCAAGAGAGGGAATCTCATTGTGTGCACCCCAAAGCACTCTTCCCCCTTCCACTTTCTTTCGTTGGGACCACCTCAAAAACGTGTCTCTCTCTCTCTTTTGCTTCCGGTGGCGCCGCGAGCTTCGCTGGACGCTCTTTATGGGCACTCCACTCCAGGCTCCATAAAAGCTGCCAGATAAGCCATATCAGCTGTCTGGTGGCTTGGAAACTCCCGTCCCGGGCAAAGGGAGGGGAGAAGAGCAGATGGGCAGAGGTAGAGCCCCCCCTAACACCCCAGAAGAAGCTCTGGGGTGCGAAGGGCAAGGGCTCCCTTGAAGCCTGTCACAGCTCCGGACCTGGAATGCCTCCGCTTATTTTTAGTGGAGCAAGAAGCTGCGACCATCTCTGCTGGTAACAAATGGTTTTATTACTTTATTACTCTAAACAATGCAGCAGACAGAACATACCAGGAGAATCTAAAAGCAAGTATTCTTACCTAACTCCGGTGTTGCTTTTTGGATTATTTGGGAAGCAACAAAGTAGCTAAAGATGGCGCTTGGAATTTGAAAGGCGTGGAGAAAGCGAAAGCAACTGAAGCTAATGACAGTTCTGATTGTTAACAGATGTTGGTGAGAACTCCTTTTGTTTTTTGCTCTCTTCTTGGATGAACTTTGTTTTTTGGCTATACAGAATTAATACAAATTGAAGATGTCTTTAAAACTGGCAAAGAATGTTTCTTTTAAAGGAATAGGAAAAATTGAAAATCTTCCCACAAATATTGTTAATTTGCAAGACTTTGCCCCCCCAACACAGCCTCTTACATTGGAAAAATGGCAGCAAATTATGAAAGATATGCAGAAAGAAATTGTTTTAGTAGTTAATAAAAAAATTAAAGAAATTAATGGAAAAATTACTGAAATTAATGAAAAAATACAAGCTGTCTCAGAGGAGTTTGTTTCTCAGACTCAACAAACCAGAGACAATGTGGAATCTGTATTTAAAGCCTTGGCAGCTAATATGGACTTATTGGGACAGGACGTGGCTCAAATTAAACAGTCTACTGGGACTTTGGTTGAAAAAGTAACTGAGATCCAGAATAAAATTGATGGAACTGAGGCAGAATTAACGATGTTTCAATATAAAGACATGGAATTTGCCTTACGGCTACGGGGGCAAAAGAAAATAATAAAGAAAATTTAAAAGAAAAGATCCTGGATGCATTGGTGAAGCTCTTGGGGGAAACAAAAGTTGAATTGGAATGGCAGATTGAAAAAGTATTCCGGGCTAATTCTTGGTTTTCCAGAAAAAATCATTTACCAAGAGACATTGTAGTATATTTTACCACAAGGACACTGCGAAATCGAATCTTACAGGCGACTTATAAAAACAATCTTAAGGTGGAAGAACAAGAGGTTCTGACGTTTAAGGAAATTCCTCCAAAAATATTAAAAGCACGTAAAGGGTATACTTTTCTGGTGGCAGAATTAAAAAAGCAACAGATACGATATAAATGGGGAATCCCGGCTGGACTATCTGTTACCTTAAGGGGGAAAAGTGTGGTGGTCTCCCATGAGAAATGAGACACGCAGGCAGGTGTCTTGGGATGGGAGCACAGAATCTTCTGTGTAACCCTCTTTTATTACAATTCAGTTCATATCCAGTTACATTCTCATGACAAAGTTAGTAAGGGGTGGGTATATACCATATATGGTCATATTGTTAGTCTACTCCTGAGTACACATCTTTCAGGTAACTTATGCATTCAGGTCACGTAGGCACTGGGGTCAGCAGATTTCAGATGAGATGAGTCACATCATGCTTTTCCTGTTCTGCTTAGTGCCATTGTCCTAATAGTTAATGAAGTATCCATTATACAGACTGAAGTAAAGACTTTGTTCCCAAATTAATCCCACATCTCCTCCTTTTTTGTTTTATGAAACGGTCCATCCTCCAATTCCAGAAGGGCTTTGGTTTCGCTGATTAGAACGTCCTTCCTGTTGGAGAAAAGCAAGTTTTTGCACATGTGCAGGAGAGAGGGGAGACATTGAATACAACAACACAACAATATCAATAACAAAATACAACAATAAGTAAAACTGTTGGTATGAGTGACCTCAGCCAACTCCCATCAGGTAGCCAGGACCATAAGGCATCCCAAATGTCAATGATGCCACTTCCGTCTCCGGCCAGGGGGTTGACCATGTTCTCCATATGCTCAATTGTGTGTGTGATGATATATTTATAGACAGATACATAAGCATAACAATGTGAATGAATTAAAGCACAAACACATCCTTTAGCAGCCAATACAATATCTAAAGCATATCTATTCTGTAAGACCACTTCTTGAATTTCTCCTAATTCTTTGTTAATGAATTTCATAACTTTAATAGTGTCATTAAACATAACCACAGTCCAGTGATTAAGTAAATGTAAGTCTCTATAATTCATCGCAACCCCAAGATTAGGGAGAATTCCCCGAGATATTTGAGTAGTCAGGGAACCCCCCAAGGTTAAGGGTTGATCTTCAATGCCAGCTCTTTTGTTCCGCAAACGACCTGTTGGTAATGTTGAAACAGGGTAAGTAGCAGGCACCAAGAGACCCAGGGTGCAAATACCCTTCCAATCCCTTGGGACCAACCGATAGGCTCGCCGGCCACAAAGAAGCCAAAATTGTGTTAGCTCATAATGTCCTGAATCAGAAGAATTAGCAAACATAATCATAGTTTCCATGTCTGAACATGCTACATACGTGGAAACGTTTGTCCACTGATTAGATGTGCTGATACCATTTGCAGTTGTAAGATTGCTTTTTATATGTGCACACCATTTTGCTGAATCCCATACAATGGTTTGTTGGCAATTAGTGTAATTGCCCATTTCCAAGGCATTGGCTAACAAGCCTGTGCTTTGAAAACAAAAGCGAGTAGGTTCTAAAATTCTGGTAGAAACTGCATATGTAAAGTCCAGCATGGAGTGGAATTCCATTTCTGATTCCATCCAGATTCATTAAAAGGTACAGCATGAAGTGCCAGTACTGATTTGCTGTCTGATGGAATGTGCATACAAATCCAACAATCAGTTTTATTCAACAGCTGAGCTGCCTTATTCAGGTCTCTTACGAACGCATTGGTTTCCCAGGCTCCTGGATCACTGGTCTTAACGTGTTGATGGGGTGACAAAATAAGGGCGAACGCAGCGAGCAGGAGTCCAGATGATATCACCATTGTCATTGACGGCAGCGTAGCCTCGACCCCAAGTGACAAGGGAGGCCGGGCCTTTCCACGTAGGATCAGGAAGATGGCGATAATAGACTTGCGGTCGCAGGGAGTCTATAGGAGAAGCAGAAAATTTGCCGACTTGCGGCGGTTGAATCAGGGGTGCCAGAAACATTGAGAAAATTGAGGGTAAATGGGACAAGGTTCAAGGTATTTTGTATTCCAGGCAAGCCGGGGTGGTTTTCCCCTTTCTGTTTTTAAAGTTTGGGATTGCCTAGAATACAGAAAGTCCGAATACAATGATTAAGAACATGGTTGGTGGCTGCACCCCTCTATGGGGAAGCCATAAGAAACCCTGAGTATGTATCAATGGAAACATGCAAATATATTTCCAATGGGCAAATGATGAGGAAAAGGTGACATCCATTTGCCATAATTGACAACTCTCTGTACCCCGGGGGTTAACCCCAAGGGGGACAGAGTGAGCTTGCAAACTGCAAGTAGGACATTGCTGAATAATAGCAGAAGCCTCTGCTACAGAAAGAGAAAATTGTTTCAGCAAGGCCTTTCAGTTTTGATGAAAATAAGAGTGGCTAGTCCACGGAGTAATGAGTTACAAGGAAAAAATAGAAAGATCAGGGGGGGGGGGGGGGGCAAAGGCAGCAGCATCTGCCCGAGAACTCCCCTCCTGGATAATACCAGGAGAGGGTTGGTGACTTCTGATATGGGCCGAAAAAAGAGCAAAGTCCTAGCATGAAGGAGAGATTGCAAGGTTAAAAAATAAGCTGAGAAGATTACCATCAAGAGATGGGGAAACTTGAGTCCGAGAGGAATGGAAGAACCTAGTAAACATCTATAAGATTAGCATTAATCCCAGATGCTAAATAAACTTCCAGGGAGAATCATGAACTAATTTACAGACATTATGAAAATCAGAAATAATTGCAAAAGTGCAGAAACAGTTAAAGGAAGACAAAGATCTTTAGGAAGATTAAAAGTAAATTTCCCTACAAAATCTGAGGCTTTTTAATCAAAATAAAATTCAATAGTGAAAAAAGGTAAAGTTGTATATTTAGGCAAGAAAAACAAAATGCACAGGTACAGTATATGTGGTATCGTGCTCAACAGTAGTAACTGTGAGATGAATCTTGGAGAACCATTTAAATAGGATCCAGCTGTGTGTAGCAGCTGCCAAAAAATTAACACAGTTCTAGGCTGCATTTACAGAAGAAGAGAATCAAGATCACGTGAAATATCAATACCACTTTACAATGCCTTAGTAAGCCACACCTGAAACTGCATTCAGTTTCAGTTGCTACGATGCAAAAAAAAAAAATGTTGAGAAACTAGAAAGAATGCAGAGAAAGCAACAAAGATAATTAATGAAATGGAGGCTAAAAAATATGAAGAACAGTTGCAGGAACTGGGCATTTCCAGTTCCATGAAAAGAAGGACTAGGGAACACATGATAGCAGTTTTCCAATATCTCTGGAGTTGCTATAAAAAAAAGAGAGACAAACTATTCTCCAAAGCATCTGAGTGTAGAACAAAAGCAATGGGTGGAAACTAATCAAGGAGAGAAGCAACTTAAAACTAAAAAAGAAATTTCCTCATAGTTAAAACAATCAATCAGTGAAAAAGTTTGTCTTCAAAAGGTGTGAATGCTCCAACACTGAAAATTTTTAAGAAGACAACAATTTGTCTGAATGGATTTTCATTTGCCTGAAGTGATTTAGGCTTGCCTGTCTAGGCAAGGAGTTGGACTAGAAGACCTTTAAGGTTCCTTCCAACTCTGTTATTCCATTCCACTCTATGGCTATTTGAAAAAAACAAAAACTCTCTGAAATTCAAATTCAAATTTAAATTTAAAAATAGGAAAAATGATTTTAAAAATATCCTGGCAAACTCTAGCAAGTGCTCATGCATAGAGCTCGGCTAAAGCCTAAGGATAAAAAACATGGAATAAATATAGCCATCCTACAAAATAAATTTGTTGCAAGGACAACACAGCCAATACTTCCAGTAGGTGCTGGCAAACACAGCACCTACAACACCACACAATGTTGTGTAAAACCTTGCATTTTGGAAATATCTATGAAAATATTTATGAGGAAAAAATAAAGAAACATAATTTCATGGAAAAATCACAAAAATTAAAATCTGCAAACAGAAGTAAAATTACTGTTGCTAAAGAAAAGCAAAGTTAATAGGTAATTTGAAATGTAATCCCATCAGCTGCAGTAGCATTTTAAACTTTGACTAGCTTTCTGAGGGATGAGATAAGATCATAGAATGTTTAACTTTAGTTAATAATGTAAATAATGAACTTAACAAAAAAGTGGATAATTTAAAAAAAAGGACTAGCCAATTAATAGTTCCCAACAATTGTAACTGAATTAAAATAATAATTGTGGGATATCTGATGCAGCATAAGATCAAGACATCTTATGTCGTAGATTCAAAAATTTTCTTGTAGCTAAATTTTTTCTCTCTGGTGCAACATTTAATCCATAGGAGAGAAGACTATACCAGATAAAACATCCAATTTAAGTTATTCCCAGCACGAAAGCTCTATGAGAATCAACACCTCTGCCAGGCACTCTGCACTTTTCCTTAAAACATTTCTGCTTACCACAATTGCAACAATTTCCTTGGGCTTTGTTACTTTGTCTCATGGCTGCAATTAACAAATTATTTTGATGACTAGAAGAACGTATATCTTGCCAAATTTCAACCATTTCAGCCATTTCAGGATTTTTTCCTAATGCTAAGATTTTCCTGCATTCAGAAGCAGCTTTTTTGTTAACGCAATCAGTGTATTCTTGATTAGGTTTCGGTTGAATGTTTGAAAAGGTGTGTGCCGGCTTATCAGCTTTCTGAAAATTTTCAAAGGCACATTCAGAAAAAACTTGCAAATTTGGTGCAGGAAGGTCAATTTTAACATCTACAGCAAGCATTTGAACAATTTCATGATTCTTTTCTAATCTTTCTCCTTGCATTGTTTGAATCAGACCAGTATTTTTTACTACTGGAAAAGACTCATGAGATGAAACTTGGAAACCCTTTGCAAGTTTCATTCCTTTTTGCTGTTCTTCTTTAAATTCTGCCCTGTCTACACTGAATGCCTCCTGTGGAGGAACAATAGATAAGGAAGCAGAAGCATCCAAAGTGCCGAATTTTAAAGCCTTTTGGTATGCCCCGCAAATAAGGCCAGATTGCAAAACAGGAGCAGGGTTTGAAGCAGAAAAAACAGGGGTTTCGGGAGCCGTGGGTGAAAAAGAACGCACGACTGAAGGTAATGGGGTAGTCAACATGACTGAGGGAATCTGATAAGGTGGGGGATCTAATAGAAGCTGGCGAGGTGGATCAGCATGAGTCTGAGTCATGATGTAAGCCTCACTTTTAGAAAAGGATGGGGTAAATTTTTGTTCTTGAGGGGAAAGGTATTTTTTCCTGCCCAATTGTCTCAGCTCTTCCACGTTTTGAGCTGTAGACGTTCCACCCCCCATACTTACGAGAAGAGTCAGTCGCCAGCGACGTCGTCGGGTGCACCGTGCCTATTCCAGGCGATAAGTAGAGGGTCGGCAGGGACGTATTCCCATGAGGAATCACATCGAGGGGTCACCAAATGCGGTGGTCTCCCATGAGAAATGAGACACGCAGGCAGGTGTCTTGGGATGGGAGCACAGAATCTTCTGTGTAACCCTCTTTTATTACAATTCAGTTCATATCCAGTTACATTCTCATGACAAAGTTAGTAAGGGGTGGGTATATACCATATATGGTCATATTGTTAGTCTACTCCTGAGTACACATCTTTCAGGTAACTTATGCATTCAGGTCACGTAGGCACTGGGGTCAGCAGATTTCAGATGAGATGAGTCACATCATGCTTTTCCTGTCCTGCTTAGTGCCATTGTCCTAATAGTTAATGAAGTATCCATTATACAGACTGAAGTAAAGACTTTGTTCCCAAATTAATCCCACAGAAAAGATACAGACTTATTACGATCTGTGAAGCAAAAGATTTTTTTGCCAACGTGTTAAAGGTTGAGAGACCAAAGTCACCAGAAGACAAAAGAAATGAGGAACAGAAAGGAATCCTGAAAAGTCAAGAAGAACCAAAGGACCCAAGACAAGTTAAAGAGGTAAAGATTGAAAGTGAAGAAGACAAAAGATATGAGGAAATTAAAGAAGAGGGAGAGGAATACTGGTGGTTTTCACAACAGAAAGGAACTCTGAAAAGTCAAGAAGATACAAAGGATTTAAGACAGATTAGTGAAGTAAAGGTTGAAAGCGAAGAAGATTTAAATTACCGATTTCAGTCCTCAACTTCTCCAAATGAAGCAAGAATGGATAAACATATCTTCAGATGCCAACTTAAAGAAATATTTAAGGGGAGAATAATTGAGAATTGACGTTTTACTAATAGTAGGATAATGTAAAAGAAATAAGAATAAAGTTTAAATGTATATATGAGGCTGTTTAAGTTTACAGAAATTAGATTACAAGATTACTTATGGGGAATAATTATAGAAGGTAAAGTAATGTAATAGAGATTAAATTGGTTTAAATAATAAGATTAAATTAATTTTACAGTTTGGGGAATAAGAATAGAAGATAGTTAATGTAATAGAGATTAAATTGGTAGAGAATAAGATTAAAATTATATTAGAGGTGGAAATAAGTATAGGTTGTAATCTAATGTAATAGAGATCAAATGAATGTGATGTTGTTAAATATTTTTAGATTTGGTTAAGTTGGTTTGGAATTTAATAATTGCTGCCAGGTGTTGGTGGCATAAAACTGCAAGAGGAAGACTTATTTAAAATTAATATTGTAAAGGGCAAAAATTTTAGAACATGTTAAAGATTATTTAAATGATATACCTGATAAAGGAGAAGATGAATGGACTAAAATAGATGAGGAAGGACATATTTCAACTTAATTTTTTGTTTAATTTACTGTATAAGGAGTTAAGAGTTTTTGATATTTGGAAGTTAATAATTTGTTAGCATATTTTAGTTTTGCATTTGTGTAAACTATATTATACCCTGTGTATGTTCTGGGAAGTCCAGGGAGGGGAAGGGAGGGGGGGAGGGGGAGGGGGGAGGGTTGGGGTTAGGGGGAAAGGGGGGGAGAAAAGAGAAAAATGCTTGTACTTTGTACTAATAAAACTTTTTGAATTAAAAAAAAGTGTCTCTTTTAAGCAAGAGAGGGAAGCCTCGTCCCCCTTTCCTTCTCCTAAAAAGGCTGCTTCCAAGGGGTGGGATTCTTGCTCCTCTGATTGGCTGGGGGCAAAGTGTCCCGTGCGCCCAAAAGCCCGGGGTGAACTGGCTTTTTGGCCCGTTAGGTGAAGGGGCCAAGGAGAAAAGGCAGCGCCGGATTGTTTGGGGGCGGAAGGCTGGGGACAAAACAGGTGCGGCAGAGCGGAGGAGGAGAACAGTCCCATTCCGTTGTAAGTCTACCTCAATTTATGAGATATTTCAAGTTTGTGCTGAAGTTGTTTCAGTGCAGTGAATCTGATGTATTATTTGTTGTGAAAAACGTCCAAATAGTTTTTCCTTATTTAATTCAGAAAAGCAGTTGTAGGATTTTAAATTCATTTATGAAGTACTATTAATAAGGTGACCAGACGTCCCGCTTTTGGCAGGACAGACACGCTTTTCAAGCGTGTGTCCCGCGTCCCGCATTCTTTCCAAAAAGTCCCGCTTTTTTGGAAAGAATGCCAAAACAGCGGGACGTCTGGTCACCTTAGCCGGGAAGCACAAAAGAGAGGTACCGGAAGCAAGTCGGGCAAAGCGGAATTTCAGCGAGGCGGCTGCCTGCTGGGGAGAGGGGGAGGGGGGGCTGCTCCTCCTCTCCTTCCCCCGCCCCATCCCTAGCCCCGCCCTCGGAGGCGCCGCTGCTGTTGGGATGCGGGTGGAGGGGTGAGGGACGAGGAGCCGTCGCCGGTTTGAGCTCACGAGCGGCCCCTCCGGCAGCGCAAACAGAACTTCCTCATCCCCCTCCCCTTCCTTCCCCCCGTCGCCTCGCTGCCGCCGTTGCCCTGGGGCCGGCCGGGAGACCGGGAGACCGCGGCGCTTGGATGCCTGGAGCTCGCGACAGGTAAGCTGCCGGCTGCCTCCTTTCCCCGTCTCCCGCCTCCCGTTCGTCGCTTGCCAGCCCGGCCCCAGGGCAGCTCCCGAAGGGGAGGCGGGAGGCGAGGAAAGGCCTCCCGAAGGGGAGGCGGGCTCCCGAAGGGCTGCCGGCTCCCGAAGGGCTGCCGGCTCCCGAAGGGGAGGCGGGAGGCGAGGAAAGGCCTCCCCCCCACCTGGACGCCGACATTTGCTGTGTTTTGCCCTCTGCGCATGCGCGGCGTTCTGCGCATGCGCAGAGGGCAAAACTCAAATGGCGGCGCCCAGGCGGGCCTGCCCCCCGTCCCGCTTAAAAAAAAAAATCTGGTCACTTTAACTATTAATGATTTTGTGAAATTATAATAATTTTTAGGGAAAGGAAAACTAGTAATTGCTGTAGTGTCATCTGAAATTACTGTATTTTCCAGAAAGATACCTTTGAAGTGGTCAGTCAAATGAAGTTTCTGCAATATTGCATTTTAATATACCTGCTAGTAGCATAGGCCTAAAGGGAATTGTAAATTGATGTTTGTATTGAGTAGTTAATTAGAAGACTATTTAGTCCCCTTTTAAAAAGCATGCATAATTCTGGGCATACCAGTACAGTATAGGTAAAGTTTTGAAAGCTTTGCACAGCAGGTCTGCATTAATTATGTGCAACACTTGACTAACAGAGTATTTAAAGCCTAGCTTTAACTAACCATCTACCACTATGATGGAAATCTTGCTTGTGGAGAGCTTTGAAACAAACATAACTTCAAATCCATAATTAATTTTCTTTCTTTTTTTAATTTAATTAAGCTTCTGTATTTTTTTTAAGATTTGACACAGTTGAAGGCATATAAGTCGTCATTTCCATTTTTCAAAAGACTTAAGACATTTAAAAAAAGGTTTTAATGTTAAGTGTAACATTTAATATTTCAGCTTGTGCATTTTATTTTGCTTTAACATTCTTTTTATTCTCAAATTTCCCTAACACAAGGTTAAAAATTTATGAGGATTAAGAGCATCTTTCTTCACAAAGAGTCTTAGAAAGTGATTTGGCTGTATTTGGATAAAAAAAATCCACTGTTTATACTGTTATATGAAATGGTTCTTGAAAACATGTCAAGCTCATTTCTTTCTTAAGTTAAGGTGAGCATGTAAAAGTACTATCTTGTGAAGATAAAGAAGACTCCGAAATTATTTGCAACGGCTCATCTTTTGGTTTTGTGTTCATAGGATAAATACTGTTCTGCTTTGTATGTCAGCTGGTCATGTGGACCCATTTCTTGCACAACACAGAGAAGTAGTTAGGTAGTATTGCATATCATTAGAACGTGGTATTGCCCTGCTCAAATGTCTTTAAAAATCTCCCCCTTTCCTCAAGCACAGAACTATTTGGGTCTGGAAGATACCATGTTCAAACATGTACAATCCTGTTCATTTGTACATTTCTTCAGCATGTAAGGCCAGGAACTCCTCTCAGAATAAGAATTCTCTCTGGGGTGAAACACTCAAATAGGTCTTTTATTTGTGTCAAATTTCATTAGCTTTAATTAATTTTCCTGAATTATTACTTTTCAAGTCCTATGTTTCATAGTACATATTTCCACACTATGAAAGGGAAAGCAATTTTAAACAAATCTCAGCCGTTGGCTATTTCTCTTTTTTTAATTGATAAGATTTTGCATATTGATAGGTGCTGGAAATTGTCTAGATTCAGTGTATGTGCTTTTTAATAAATCAACTGCAGGGTTTGGTTGTTTCGTTTTTGTTTTTTGAGAAATATGTGATCTGTAAACTTGCATCACTTCTTGAAATAACTGCTGGGTTCTAGTAAGTGTAGAATCTAATTACAAAATGTGGAAATGGCTTCTGTATTAAAATACAGTTAATGAAACAGTTATATTGAGAAAAATAAAACCCTGCAGTACAGATTTATCCATTTTAAGGACACTTTTTAGTTTTGTTGCACAAAATATTTCAAATAAACTCACTCTCTCCCGGCCAAAAGAGTGCCCGCCGCAGAAAGACTGGCTCCTGGCCGGGAGAGCGAGAGCAAGCCCCTTCGGCTCTGTCTCCTGCCACCACCGCCTCCTTCGCTCGCCTCCCACCACCCCTTCAGCTCTGCCGCCGCCGCCTCCTTCGCTCGCCTCGCACCGCCCCTTCGGCTCTGCCGCTGCCCCTTCGGCTGTGCCTGTCACCGCCTTCCTCCCTCCCTCGCCCGCCCACCGCAGAAAGAGCGGCTCACACGCGGCAAGGGGGAGAATCTGGGCAGGCAGAAGCCGCCGGGTAAAGAGGGAATCCTCTCCCACAACAGCCGAAGAGCAGGAGTTGGGGGAAAGAAAAAGACTTCTACTGCTTCTGCTTTTGGCTGCACGGAAGGAAAGCAGCAAATATCTTTCTTTGTTTGCCCCAAACTCTGGCTCTTCGGCTTACAAATCCAGCCAGGGCAGCGGCCGCTCTGGACGAGCGCTCTTTACCTGGCGGCTTCTGCCTGTCCTGATTCCCTCCCTTGTTGTGACGGGCGTCTCGCGGTGGGGAGGGCTGTGAGACGCGTGTCCTACCTGGGACTTGTACCTCCGTCGCATTCCTCGGTGTTGTCTCCAGGGCAGCCCGTTCTAAAAGAAAAGTCTCGCAAGTTCAATCAAGCTTGATTTCAGTTTGAACTTCTGAAGTTTGATTTGAAGTTTGAACTTGCGTGACGATCTCTTTTAGAACGGGCTGCCCTGGAGACAACACCAAGGAATGCAATGGCGGTACCGAGACAAGTGTCTGGTAGGATGCGCGCCCTGCCAAGCCCCACGGCAGCCCGTTCTAAAAGAGAACGTCTCGCGAGTTCAAAGTTCTCGAACTCGAGAGACGTTCTCTTTTAGAACGGGCTGCCCTGGAGAGAACACCATAAGAACGCGACCGAGGTACCGGGACAAGTGTCTGGTAGGACGCTCGCCCCGCCCGCCCTGCCAAGAGAGACGCACCACTTACTGGAGTTTTGCAGCTCCATGGTCTCTCGGCTTGTCTGTTTGCAAGGTTTTTTCCCTAAACAGACTAGCCGAGAGACCACGGAGCTGCCAAACTCCAGTAGTGGTGCGTCTCGTGCCCCGCCTGCACCCCGAAAATAATAAGCCACCCCCCCGAAAATAAGGCCAGGGGCATTTTTGAGGGGTCAAAAAATATAAGCCCCTGTCTTATTTTGGGGGAAACACGGTAAGTCGAGGACTACTTGTAATAAGGGAGAGGCGGTCCTTCAAATAACCTGACCCCAATCTATGTATGAGTTTAAAAGTGACAACCAGCACCTTGAATTGTACCCAGAAGCAGATTGGCAGCCAGCGCAGCTCCTGCAGAAGAGGTGACACAAGCACAAGTCTAGGCTTGCACAAAACTGTTTGGGCCATTGCATTCTTAACTAACTGAAGCTTCTGAATACTCTTCAAGAGCAGCCCCATATAGACCACATTACAATAGTCCAGACAGGAGGTGACCTGGGCATGGGTGACTGTGAGAAGGGCATGTTGGTCCAGCAATGGGCGTAAAAGCTGCGGTGGTGCGACCCCTCCTGAAGAAGCCTTCCCTGGATCCAGCTGACTTGAAGAACTATCGTCCGGTCTCCAACTTACCTTTTTTAGGGAAAGTTGTGGAGAAGGTGGTGGTGACTCAGCTTCTGCAGCTCCTGGATGAAACAGATCATCTAGATCCTTACCAGTCGGGTTTCAGGCGCGGCTACAGTACAGAAACTGCCTTGGTCGCTCTGATGGATGATCTCTGGCGGGCCCGGGATGGGGGGAACTCCTCCATCCTGGTGCTACTTGACCTCTCAGCGGCTTTCGATACCATCGACCATGGTATCCTTCTGCATCGTCTCAGCGAGTTGGGAGTGGGAGGCACCGTTTTGCGGTGGTTCTCCTCTTATCTCGCTGATAGGATGCAGTCGGTGCTGGCAGGGGGGCAGAGATCGTCCCCTAGGCCCCTATCATGTGGGGTGCCTCAGGGGTCGGTTCTCTCGCCCATCCTGTTCAACATCTACATGAAACCGCTGGGGGAGATCATTCGCAGACATGGGGTGTGTTTCCATCAGTACGCTGACGACACCCAGCTGTACATCACCACCCCGTCTGACTTCAGTGAGGCAGTTGATGTAATGTGCCAGTGCCTGGACGACGTTAGGATCTGGATGGGGAGGAACAGACTCAGACTTAATCCCGACAAGACTGAGTGGCTGTGGATATTGCCTCCTAAGGACTATGGCAACTGTCCCTCCTTGGTCCTTGAGGGAGCGAAACTGACTCCCTCGGACCAGGTCCGCAACTTGGGGGTCCTTCTAGATCCACAGCTAAAATTGGACCATCATCTTTCTGCTGTGGCTAGAGGGGCCTTTGCACAGGTTCGCCTGGTGCACCAGTTGCGGCCATATTTGGAGAAGGAGGCTCTACTCACGGTCACTCATGCCCTTGTCACCTCTCGCTTGGACTACTGCAATGCGCTCTACATGGGGCTACCCTTGAAGAGTATCCGGAGACTTCAGCTGGTGCAAAATGCGGCTGCGCGTGCTGTGGTGGGTGTGCCAAGGTACACCCACGTGACATCGATACTCCGCCAGCTGCATTGGTTGCCCATCGGTCTCCGGGTCCAATTCAAGGTGTTGATCACCATCTTTAAAGCCCTTCATGGCTTGGGACCAGGTTATCTTCGGGACCGCATTCTGCCTCATACTTCCCTTCGACCGGTTAGGGCCCACAGAGTTGGCCTCCTCCAGGTCCCGTCGGCCAAGCAATGCCGGCTGGCGGGCCCAAGGGGGAGAGCCTTCTCTGTGGCTGGCCCCGTGCTCTGGAACCAACTTCCCCCAGAGACCCGAACTATCCCCACTCTGCTGGCCTTCCGGAAAGCTGTTAAGACATGGCTTTTCCTGCAGGCGGGGGGTAGAGCTTAATTCACTCGAGCTCACCTCCCAAGTATGTATGATGTTGAATGGTTGTTGATGATTTTTTTTATATTGTGTTTTAATTTTTATATTTGCTTTTAATTAACTTTTTAGATTTTGGTTATTCTTGTATTTTCTCACTGTTGTACGCCGCCCTGAGTCCTTAGGGAGTTGGGCGGCATATAAGAATTCCAAAATAAATAAATAAATAAATAAACTGGTGCACAACATGAAGTTATGCAAAGGCCCTCCTGGCTGTGACTGCCACCTGCTCCGTGAGTCCAAGAGAACCCCCCGATTATGCACCAGGTCAGTCTGGGATACTGCAACCCCATCCACAACTAAAGATGGTACTTCTCCAAGAACCAAAGAGCCCCTAATGCAGAGCCACTCTGTCTTGCCAGGGTTCAGTTTTAACCTGTTGCTCCCCATCCACATCTCGACAGCCTCCAGTCACCAAGAGAGGGCAGTTGCAGCATTGCTTAACTCACCATGGGCATAGTTGTACAGCATGAGTATCAGCCGAATGGTGATGGATAATCTCCCCCATTTGTCAAACCAAGGGTCAAACCATTTGTCACGGCTGCCATCCTGCTTGTTTCCCTTCGCAACCTGTCAGCCAAACATATTTGCAATAGGGGGAGGAAGGAAGAATTGGAATGCAGAAGAAAGATTGGGGGGGGGGTGGAATTCACACAAGAAAGGAGGAGCTGAGATAGCGCAGTGGTTAAAAGCAGCATTGCGACCTTCAGCTGATTGCTAGTTCAGCAGTTCAGCTGTTCAAATCTCACTAGGCTCAAGGTTGACTCAGCCTTCCATCCTTCCGAGGTGGGTAAAATGAGATTGTTGGGGGCAATATGCTGAACTCTGTAAACCGCTTAGAGAGTGCTGTAAAGCACTATGAAGCGGTATATAAGAAAAGTGCTAAAGTGCTATTGCTATTGCATCGCTCCAGCTCAAGGCCACTGAAAGAATGCAGAGATGGAGAAGCTGCGCAGAAGTTCCATTCCCAAAACAAAAAAACATTGCTAATTGTACACTGACCGATAGCAGGGGGGTGGCCAGGGGAAAGGGAAAAGTTATCTGTAAAGTTTTCATGCCAATTCGCCAGATTCCCCTTCTCTTTGTCTGTAAATCATTTATTGCTCTAGTAAAGCACGCTCTTGGAAAAATCTCAGGCCAGGAGTCTTCTTTTGCTCGGTGACTAAGTGGGATGGATGACATTAAGTGAAATCTGCAGTAAACAGCCTACCTGGAGAGTAATAGCTACCGAGGAGGCTGTGCAACAATGTCTGCTCCAGGGAAGGACACAAAGCAGAAGAGGAGACCTGAGAAGAAGGCAGAGGCTGAGACCCCAGTGACTCCATAGGGAGGCCAAGCCAGTCCAGCTACAGGAGCCCGCCTGAAGGCAGGCAGTACCAACCCCCATTCTGGAGGAGCAACCCAGGGAGACTCCCTGGGGCCCGAGAGACCAGTGGTCCTGGGGAGTTGGAAGCATTGGGGATTTCGAGGAGATTCCCCCTGGAGTTAATGTGTTCCGGGTAGGCCGTGGAAAAGCACAGCAGGCTGTCGAGTGGGAAGATCCGACCAAATTGAAGCTCCTCAGCCCCAGCCCAGCAGTAGAGCAATTGAGGTAGACGTTCCAAGCGTTGGGGATGCCAACCCCTTCACCACCGGGAGCTACAACACAGGCACCGGCACCAGTGGCCATGGCTGGGACGGGACAAACTGGGCCAACAGCTCCACCCTGGGCTCTTCTGGCCCTGGCAGCCGCCACAGTGGCAGGTGATCTGGTGGCCGCTCCAGTGATGGCCGTCCCACCAGCACCAGTCCTGCTTCTGGTCCGGGGAGACCGCCCTCCACCACCGCTGGTGATTAAGTTCCTGGCCTATTTCCAGGCCCAAGTCTGGCACTACATGGAGTGCTATGGAGCTGCATACCCGGACCATGCCGCCCGCATTGACTATGTAGCCCTGACCCTAGAGGGGGGTGTGGCAGAGTGGTTGGTAGCCCTCCACGATGACACCTTGGAACTGGGGCACTTCGATGCCTTCATGTGAGGTTTAGTAAGGCAGTTTGAAGACCCACTCGCAAACCAGCAGGTGGAAACCTGCATTCGCCACATCAAACAAGGACGTCATACCACATCCCCTGTCCTGCAAGCTAGGCTGATGCCACACCTAATACCTGGCCATACACATTTCTGAGAGAGGAACCCCTCCCTCTGGCCCCAACCAGAGCTCTGTAATATATGCCATGTTAGCCTTCTCTGCGGTGATGAAATCAGCAATAAAGAGGGTCTTATTACAGACTGATTGGTACTGGCATTTAAGAGCAATAGCCTAAGACCTGGGTCACTGTTGATCCTCTGACCAGGTATAGAGTTCGAGCTCATGGGGCCAGAACACGTAACCGGTACAAGACACAGGTGGCTGTGTACCTTGTGAGCCGCCCACCTCCTGCCTCCCGCCATTTTATCTCTCCATACACAACACCACCAGAATACAATGCCCCACCTTATTCACCCTGCCAATCTCTCCCTCCCCCATCCTCAGCTTCCTTTCCTGTCCTAAGGGTACCCAGCTCCAACCATATGCACCAGGGGGGTAAGAGGAGACCCAACAGGCACTATAGCTACAGCTCTCAGTGCCCTTGAGTCATTACATCCCTTCCAGTTACCTCTCCAACCAAGGTGCACCCCACTCAGTTGCTCTCACCCACCAAGTGGGAGCCCACTGCCCCTCCATCTCTCACCCAGAGGAGAGGGTCCAATCACCCACACCACACCCTCACCCACATCCCCACAAATCCTAGATCACCATAAGAATTCTTCAATACCAAATCATGTTACCAAACCCCAGGGCAGTTCATAAGTACCTTTGTGCAAGATAACAAAATAAAACAACTGCACAAAGATGCTGTTGCAGCCACCAGCCAGCCACCACGTGGCATAGACTCACACAAACATCTGTGCCACATCCAGGAGTCTGGGATTTGCAAAGTCCAGGGAACAAATAAAAGTCCACACAACAGATCGTCCAGCCAGCAACCTACCATCCTCCACCTAGGGTGTGATGGATCCAGCTGCCACCCTCAGAGAACAGTAGGGAACATTTTCTCTGCCACCTCCATTATCACTGTGCAGCCAGCACCATCTTAAGCTTGCTGCAGTTCTGCTCCAACTCCCCAGTTTCAGCAGCTTCCAGCAGCTTGCCCTGTTATATATTGATTTAATCCCCTGGGAACTAGGGGAATCAGGCATGAATTCAGCTCTCAAATTCTCCCACTTCACTTCAGCTCTCCGCTAATCAGGCCAATTTTCAGTCAGCTTCCACTCTGGTCAGCTTCTCTATCTCCCTCTTTATCTCTGTCTCTGTTGCCATCTTTCAAGCTCTTCATTGCAGCAGTAATTTCATAATTTGTGTTGCATGAATGTCTAGACTAGTGGTGGGAATATGCACATTTATATTTTGGAGCATATCCTGCTTTTCTGTTCTTATACAATGTAGAGCATGCAGATTTTGGTATGTTCAGATTAGAATCTGGAGCATTTTCTTGCATTTGAACCTGTTTTTGGTATGGATTCATAAGCTTAAAAAAAGGAAACACTTCTGTGAAAAATATTTCATTTTGAATTGTTTTGAATGTGAATTTGGTTTGTTTCAAGTATTTCCAAAATGTTTCAAGCTTGAATGTATGAAACAGTGTGCTTTGAACCTGGGATAACAGTTTTATATTCAGGACAAGTAGTTTCATGAAACTTTATGCTTGAAATGCTTCGAAATGAAACATGCACTCTTATTGTGACAGACTTCTGTATATCAAACACCTAAAGCTATTTGCTGAGTTTTCGAACCCTGTTACCAGTTGCACCTAGTCATGCACAAACACAGACTTTAAAATTATCTTGCCTTTTCCAGCATAGCTGCTCATTACTACAGCTTTAAAGCACAGCAAGAGGGTTGTTGAAAGCTCTTATTTTACACTGAAATCTATTTTACTTGGAGATTACATCTCATACACCAAGAAATTCATCCACCCTTTTTTCTCCTAAAAGCATTGTTAAGGTTGCTGTGCAGTGGTGGTATTAAATTTTTTCCCCTACCGGTTCTGTGGGCGTGGCTTGGTGGGTGGGTCATGTGACTGAGGGGTGGCACCTTGTTGTGAGTGACATCTAGTTGGCCACGCCCACTCAGTCACATGTCCAACCCCCCCCACCAAGCCATGCCCACAGAACCCGGTAGGAAAAAAAATTGAATTAATACTATATTTTTCCTTAACATCACCCATTCCCCAAGGCCCCGGAGCCTCCACCCACTCGCCGCCCGCTCTCCCTTAAGCGCGACGCGTCACCCCCGTTTCCCCTCCTTCAGAGGCCCCGGCCCTTAATCTCCCCGCTTCCTCCCCCACGACTGCCTTGTCAGTTTTGGAAGCCATTATTTCTGTTTGCTTCAACTGCCTGACATGCCTCTTTCTTCGTCCCACAGCCGTGGCCGCGACCTTACCTTCCTCCCACGGCTGGCTGCCAGGTAAGGCAAGCCAAGGCTGAGCCATCACCGCTGGGCTCCCCACCAGCCTACATTTCGCCCCCCTTGTCGCGAGATGCCTGCAGCCGCCGCTGCACCGGAAGACTTGCCCAGGCAAGTCTGAGCGGAGCAGCACAGCAGGCAATGTGGTGCGCGTGCACGGCCGGCGCATAGAACAGGGCAGCGACAGCACGTTCGAGAAGTGGAGTGGAGCCGGAGGTCGGTAATTTTCGCTGTAAGAATCCTGCAGCCGCCGCGTCTTTTTTTTGGTGTGGCTGGAGTCCAGCCGCACCGAAAAAAAGACGCGCTGGCTGCAGGCATCTCGCGACAAGGGGGGGCGAGATGCGGGCTGGCGGGGAGCCCAGCGGTGACGGCTCAGCCCTTGCTTGCCTTCCCTGGCAGCCAGCTGTGGGAGGAAGGTAAGGTCACGGCCGCGGGATGAAGAAAGGGGGGAGGAAGCGGGGAGATTAAGGGCCGGGGCCTCTGAAGGAGGGGAAACGGGGCGACGCATCGCACTTAAGGGAGAGAGGGCGGCGAGCGGGCGGCGGCTCCAGGGCAAGGCCAAAGCCGGGGAATGACACGTTCCCCGACCAGGCCAAGGCAGGCGGCGCCTCCAGTGCCTTGGGGAATGGCATGTCCTTGGGCCCTGGCTCCCGGCCCAAGGCGAAGGGCGAGCTGGCGGCATGCATTGCTTACCTTTGGTGAGCTGAGCAGAGCGGGCGAGGCGAGGCAAGGCAACTGGCGAGGCGATTAGCTGGGCTGCGTGGTGAAGGCAACATATATAGGGGGGTGGGCGGGGTGACCGGCGAGTGGCCGGAAGGGGCAAGCGTCCAGAAGGGGCGACTGGGCGGGCGTGAGCGGGGCCAGGCAGAGGTGGTATTTACCGGTTTGGCGAACCAGGTCAAATTGCCGCTACCATTTCACTTGAACCGGTCCGAACCAGTCGAATACCACCTCTGTTGCTGTGTAGCACACCGGTCGAATACCACACTGTGTTGCTGTGCTACTATAGCAATTGTAAAAGCCACAACTGGAATAATTTCCCTTCCAGAATCTAGACCACATTCTTCGCCAAATGGGCACCTTCCCAACAATATAGTTCTAACATATTTAAGGTTCTAAATAGTTCTAACATATTTAGTTCTAACATATTTAAGGGCACCATTTAAGGGCACCATTTAAGGGCACCATTTTCATGATATCATATCTGAGTCCTTTTCCTCAGTCTTCTCTGACATTTGCTTACCACTTTTTTCCCATGTTTGTTCAATTTTTTTTCGCATTTTTGTCAGTCTACTTAGCTTTGATGGGATAATGTCTCCTCAAACTTCCTACTTCCTTTCATCTTCCTTTTTCCCTGGGTTCTTTCTTAGCTTTTCATATCAAAATCAATTACCAAGTAAACAACCTGCTATTATTGTGAAATTTCAGGCGCGGTTTCAGGCGTGGTTACAGCACAGAAACCGCCTTGGTCGCCCTGATGGATGATCTCTGGCGAGCCCGGGATGGGGGTAATTCCTCCATCCTGGTCCTACTTGACTTCTCAGCGGCTTTCAATACCATTGACCATGATATCCTTCTGCATCGTCTCGGCGAGTTGGGAGTGGGAGGCACCGTTTTACGGTGGTTCTCCTCTTATCTCGCCGACAGGATGCAGTCGGTGTTAGCAGGTGGGCAGAGGTCGTCCCCTAGGCCCCTAACTTGTGGGGTGCCTCAGGGTTCGGTCCTCTCTCCCATCCTGTTTAACATTTACATGAGACCGCTGGGGGAGATCATCCGTAGACATGGGGTGAGTTTCCAACAGTACGCTGACGACACCCAGCTGTACATCTCCACCCCGTCTCGATTCAGGGAGGCGGTTGATGTGATGTGCCGGTGCCTGGACGACGTTAGGACCTGGATGGGGAGAAACAGACTCAGGCTCAACCCCGACAAGACTGAGTGGCTCTGGATATTGCCTCCGAAGGACTATGTTGACTGTCCCTCCTTGGTTCTTGAGGGAGAAAAATTAACTCCCTCAGAACGGGTTCGCAATTTGGGAGTTCTCCTAGATCCACAGCTAAAATTGGACCAACACCTTGCAGCTGTGGCTAGGGGGGCTTTTGCACAGGTTCGCCTGGTGCACCAATTGCGACCATACTTGGAGAAGGAGGCTCTACTCACGGTCACTCATGCCCTTGTCACCTCTCGATTGGACTACTGCAATGCGCTCTACATGGGGCTGCCATTGAAGAGTATTCGGAGACTCCAACTGGTGCAAAATGCAGCTGCGCGTGCTGTGGTGGGTGTTTCAAGGTACACCCACGTAACACCTATACTCCGCCAGCTGCATTGGCTGCCCATTGGTCTCCGGGTACAATTCAAGGTGCTGATCATCATCTTTAAAGCCGTACATGGCTTAGGACCAGGCTATCTCCGGGACCGCATTCTACCTCATTCTTCCCTTCGACCGGTCAGATCCCACAGAGTGGGTCTCCTCCAGGTCCCGTCAGCCAAACAGTGCCGACTGGCGGGGCCTAGGGGGAGGGCCTTCTCTGTAGGGGCCCCTGCTCTCTGGAACCAACTTCCCCCAGAGATCCGAATTATCCCCACCTTGCTGGCCTTCTGAAAAGCCATTAAGACATGGCTCTTCCTGTAGGCGGGGTGAGTTTGAGACGTCTCCCCCATGTATGTATGTTGTTTATATGTTTTTTAAATTGTTTTTTAAAATTGCTTTTTTAATGATTTGTTTGGAGTTTTCATAAAATGTTGTACGCCGCCCTGAGTCCTGAGGGAGTAGGGCGGCATAGAAAAACTGCCAAATAAATAAATAAATAAATAAATAAAATTGTGGCTCCAACCAAATTGACAGCATTTTCTTTTCTCACAAAAACATGATAGCAGACTGGATGGTTACCAATTAATTGGTATCTCAGGATTCAGCATCAGAATGTCTGTGTGTGTGTGTGTTTGTGTGTGTGTGTGTGTGTGTGTGTTTGTGTGTGTAAGAGGAACGGTAACAGAATTTTAGTTCCAGGTTAAGCTTACTGATAAACAGTGATACAACGAACATTTAGGATAGATTATTTCAGAATACACTATTTTTTAAGGATGCCCATCATGTATCTATGGTATTGAAACCCACTACTTGCATAATATATTTAACTGTTTAGAATTATTGTTTTTCTTATACTACTGTAAATGGAGCAGCACATGATTTCATTCTCTCTGAAAACTAGATTTTCATATTATTTTTCAGTATAGAAGAAAATAATATGAGGTATTTGAATCTTGTTTCTTAGCCACCTCTTAACTCTGGGTTACTTTTCATTAGAATGTTTCTTGATTGTTGTTAGTGTATGTCTGTAATGCTTTTCACCAATGAAGCATTTGCAAAATAAAATTGAATATAGTCATCTATTCTGATTTATTGCAGGAGCCCTCTGGCACAAATGGAAGAAGAAAGGAGAGAGCATGTGGCAAAAATGAAGAAAATGGAAATGGAAATGGAGCAGGTATTTGAAATGAAGGTCAAAGAAAAAGTTCAGAAACTGAAAGACTCTGAAGCTGAGGTATGCATAGCTTGATAGAGAATTTACATTCTAGGATCAACTGAATAAAATAATAAGTAGACCCAGTACTGGTAGTCCTCAACTTACAACCACAATTGGGACCAGAATTTTCATTGCTAAGAAAGGCGATTGTTAAGTGAGTTGTGCCCGACTTAATATTTTTGGCCATGATTGTTAAGTGAATCACTGCAGTTGTTAAGTGAATCGTGTGGTCATTAAGCAAATCCAGGTTCCCCCATTGACTTTGCTGGTCGGAAGCCAGCTAGGAAGGTCAGAAATAGTGATCAGATGTCCCTGGGACAGTGCAACTGTCATAAATACATGCCGGTTGCCAAGTGCCCAAATTTTGATCATGTGACTATGGAGATGCTGCAACGATCATAAAAGTCATAAGTCACTTTTTTCAATGTTGTAACTTTGAACAGCTGCTAAACAAATGGTTGTAAATCAAGGACTACCCGTATAGTATTAATTTATCACCGTGATTGTGCTACTCTAAAGATAACTAAGCATATATGGATGTTTAATGGAAATCAAAGTAAATTCAGTGAGATACTTAGGTGTATATGCAAGATTTCTCTGACAAATACAGGGAAGATTTCTCTATCCTATTTATTTATTTATTTATTTGGGAATTCTTCTATGCCGCCCTACTCCCTAAGGACTCAGGGCGGCGTACAGCATTTTAAAGAACACCAAACAATAAAATCATTAAAAACAATTTTTTAAAAGTTAAAAAAAGACATACAACACCATGCATACATGGGGGAGACCTCAGATGTAAAATCGTCTCAGAACCCTGCCTGCAGGAAGAGCCATGTCTTAATGGCTTTTCGGAAGGCCAGCAATGTGGGGATGATTCGGATCTCTAGGGGAAGATGGTTCCAGAGAGCAGGGGCCCCTACAGAGAAGGCCCTCCCCCTAGGGCCCGCCAGTCGGCAGTGTTTGGCTGACGGGACCTGGAGGAGACCCACTCTGTGGGACCTGACCGGTCGAAGGGAAGTATGAGGTAGAATGCGGTCCCGGAGGTAACCTGGTCCTAAGCCATGTAGGGCTTTAAAGATGATGATCAACACCTTGAATTGTACCCGGAGACCAATGGGCAGCCAATGCAACTGGCGGAGTATGGGTTTTACGTGTGTATCTTGAAACACCCACCAAAGCACGCGCAGCCGCATTTTGCACCAATTGTAGTCTCCGAATACTCTTCAAGGGTAGCCCCATGTAGAGCGCATTACAGTAGTCCAATCGGGAGGTGACAAGGGCGTGAGTGACCGTGAGTAGAGCCTCCTTCTCCAAGTATGGTCGCAATTGGTGACCTATGTAGGATGAGAGACACATGTAACTCCTAATGACCTCTTACAATACAGATGGTCTGTCATTTTGCCAAGGAGCAAGGCACAGAGGTAGTACAGCATCAGTGGACAGGTTTTCAAGAAACAGTCTATTTTGGTGGAAGTGGGTGAATGATTCTGGAAGTATAAAATGGAAAATAGGTGTGCTAAACTGAATTTCAGATTTTTTTTTCTCACAATGAGTTAGTCTTTGGGCTGCTATCTCTCACTACTATAGGACCTAATCTGGTTCAGTCAGCATGTTAGTTTGTACCTCTCATTCTCCAGCACATTTACATGACTAGTGCTAGGGATTCTTCATCAGTTGAAGATTCTCATTTTTCTGAGACTCCATTCACAAGGAAAATCCCAAGGATAGTAGAAGCCGTCTATTGCAGAATCCCATCCTATACAAAAGTAGGGTAGCAGGAGAAGAGTACAGTTAGCATGCTTGTCCCCTTCCAACACTTATCATCCAGTCATAGGTAATTATTTGTTGAAAAATATTTCCTTCTTTTCAGGTATATATAATATCATGTACTGTGGTTAGTTTTTAGGCTAAGTAATGATGTTTTTACCTTTCATTGTCCCTAAGGTGCTTTTTCAAAAGGCAACTGAACTTTGTTTTTCCTTGAAGATGTTTTGCTTCTCATCCAAGAAGCTTCTTCAGTTCTGACTAGATGGTATAGAATGGAAGGATTTATATTCCTTGCAGTCATGTGGTCATTAGCCCTCTTTCTAAGAATCATTGAGGCCATTTGGAGGTTTATCTGTGTCCTCAGGGTCACCTGAATAGTGCAGATGGGTTTGGAACCTTCTTGGAACTGCTGAAAGGACTGTGTTGTAAACAAGAGATAAGTGGTGTTGTATCCCTCCCCCTCTGTTGAGAGAGGGCTGTTCAATCTTAATGTAGATGGCCTCTTTGACCCCTCTTTCAAACCAACAGTCCTTTCTGTCCAGAATGTGGGTTTGCTGTCTTCAAAGAGTGACCTTTGTCTTTCAAATGCAGATGGACTGCTGAATCTTGTCCTGATGGGGTTGTTCGCTTACGTTGTGCCATGAAAAAGCACCTTTGAAAAAGCACCTTTGACCTGGTTGACTGAGAATCTCCATAGACATTTACCTTTCATTATTTCTATGGAAATGGGAGATTGTGCATATTGACAGTTCCTTAATTGTTATATAAATATTTTGCAAAATACATGTAAAGGACACATGTATATGAAAACATGCATATTACTGAAAATGCACAAAATGTATTAACAAAAACTACACAAAAGTGCAGTGTACAAATTTTCAGGCAGACTGTTTATAAACATATAATTAAAACAAAATTTAGTTTAGATTGGAAAAATGAAATATTGACAGAAATTACATGTACAAAAGTGACCTTAAACTTTTGTACCTTACACCTACAGATAATAATACAAGAACCTCTCTCTAAATGACTAATTTATATTTAATCCATCTTAAAATATTAATGATAAACATTCTAAAATCAATATTCATATGATATTCTCTTGATTTTATACTCAAAACATAATAAATTGTCAAATATGAGTAACTATATATTTAAAATACAATATTTTTCTAGTCAGATCAGATCTAATCCTCAAATCCCAAAGTCCAAAGCTGATTTTTCTCCTTATCTTGTAAGAAATCTAATAGTGGCCTCCAAGTCACAATAATAATAATAATAATAATAATAATAATAATAATAATAATAATAATAATAATAATAATAATAATAATAATAATAATAATAATAATAATAATAATAATAATAATAACAACAACAACAACAACAACAACAACAACAACAACAGAGTTGGAAGGGACCTTGGAGGTCTTCTAGTCCAACCCCCTGCCTAGGCAGGAAACCCTACACTACTTCAGACAAATGGTTATCCAACATCTTCTTTAAAACTTCCAGTGTTGGAGCATTCACAACTTCTGGAGGCAAGCTGTTCCACAGATTAATTTACTTTATTTATTTATTTATTTATTTATTTATTTGGGATTCTTATAGGCCGCCCTACTCCCTGGGGACTCAGGGCGGCGTACAGCATATATAAGAACAACCAAATACTATCAAAAAACAACACAATAAAAACAACAATAGTAAAAATAGCAATTAAAAAGATAAAAATAACCCAAGCAACAGTCACAATCACACCGCCTGCAGGAAGAGCCATGTCTTAATGGCTTTCCGGAAGGCCAGCAAGGTGGGAATGGTTCGGATCTCTGGGGGGAGTTGGTTTCAGAGAGCCGGAGCCCCCACAGAGAAAGCTCTCCCCCTAGGGCCCGCCAACCGACATTGTTTGGTTGAAGGGACCTGGAGGAGACCGACTCTGTGGGACCTAACTGGTCGTAGGGATGTATGAGGTAGGATGCGGTCCCGAAGATAACCTGGTCCTAAGCCATGTAAGGCTTTAAAGATGATAATCAACACCTTGAATTGTACCCGGAGAACAATGGGCAACCAATGCAGCTGGCGGAGTATAGGTGTTACGTGGGTGTATCTAGAAACACCCACCATAGCTCGTGCAGCCGCATTTTGCACCAGTTGCAGTCTCCGAATACTTTTCAAGGGTAGCCCCATGTAGAGCGAATTACAGTAATCCAAGCGAGAGGTGACAAGAGCATGAGTGACCGTGAGTAAAGCCTCCTTCTCCAAATAAGGTCGCAACTGGTGCACCAGGCGAACCTGTGCAAAGGCACCCCTAGCCACAGCTGTAAGGTGTTGGTCTAATTTTAGCTGTGGATCTAGGGGCACCCCCAAGTTGCGAACCTGGTCGGAGGGGGATAATTTATCTCCCCCAAAGACCAAGGAGGGACAATTGGTATAATTCTTAGGAGGCAATATCCAAAGCCACTCAGTCTTATCAGGGTTGAGCTTGAGCCTGTTCCTTCCCATCCAGATCCTAACATCATCCAGGCAACGACACATCACATCCACCGCCTCCCTGAATTGTGACGGGGTGGAAATGTACAGCTGGGTGTCATCAGCGTACTGTTGAAATCTCACCCCATGTCGACGGATGATCTCCCCCAGCGGTTTCATGTAAATGTTAAACAGGATGGGCGAGAGGACCGGACCCTGAGGGACCCCACATGTCAGGGGTCTAGGAGACGACCTCTGCCCTCCTGTCAACACCGACTGCGACCTATCAGCGAGGTAGGAGGAGAACCACCGCAAAACGGTGCCTCCCACTCCCAGACCGCCGAGTCGGTGCAGAAGGATACCATGGTCGATGGTATCGAAAGCCGCTGAGAGGTCAAGTACCACCAGGATGGAAGAATGACCACCATCCCGGGCTCACCAGAGATCATCCATCAGGGCGACCAAGGCAGTTTCCGTGCTGTAGCCGCGCCTGAAACCCGATTGAAAGGAATCCAGATAATCAGTTTCCTCCAATAGCCGGAGAAGCTGAAGAGCCACCACCTTCTCAACAACTTTACCCAGAAAAGGCAAGTTGGAGACCGGACGAAAGTTCTTCAGGTCCGCTGGGTCCAGGGAGGGCTTCTTAAGGAGGGGTCTCACCACCGTTGCTTTTGAAGGCTGCGGTACGGATCCCTCTCTAAAAGAACCGTTGATCACCGCCTGGATCCAGCTACGTGAAACCTCCCTGCTGGCCGAAACCAGCCAGGAGGGACACGGGTCCAATAAACAGGTGGAAGAGCTCAACGCTCCCACGGCCTTGTCCACATCATCAGGAGTTACTGGCTCAAACTCGTCCCATAGAATTGAATTAAGACTCGCCCCTGTCAACTCAACTGGCTCTGTCCTGCCAGAGTCCAGGTTCGACCGGATCTGAGCAACTTTATCTGTCTGAAACTGCGCAAATTCCTCATCTCTGCCTTGCAAGTGTTCCTCTCCCCCCCCCCCCTTTTAATTGTTCTAACTGTCAGGAAATTTCTCCTTAGTTCTAAGTTACTTCTCTCCTTGTTTAGTTTCCACCCATTACTTCTTGTTCTACCTTCAGGTGCTTTGGCGAATAGTTTGACTCCCTCTTCTTTGTGGCAACCCCTGAGATATTGGAAGACTGCTATCATGTCTCCCCTAGTCCTTCTTTTCATTAAACTAGACATACCCAGTTCCTGCAACCGTTCTTCATATGTTTTAGCCTCCAGTCCCCTAATCATCTTTGTTGCTCTTCTCTGCACTCTTTCTAGAGTCTCAACATCCTTTTTACATCGTGGCGACCAAAACTGAATGCAGTATTCCAAGTGTGGCCTTACCAAGGCATTATAAAGTGGTATTAACACTTCGCGTGATCTTGATTCTATCCCTCTGTTAATGCAGCCTATGTCACGATGTGATTATTGCCAGTTGTGCATCTCTATGTTTTTCTACTGTTTCTTGTATTTATGGTCAAGCAGCCGTATGATATATTCTATTACGCATGCCTGCATTCCTGAAGTCAACTCCTTCCTTTCTCTTCGCCATTTCTACCGAAGGTAGAAGTGATTTATTTCCTTAGCCGATCAAGATGTAGTTTACTAAGAATTCTTTTTATTACTTTTCTACTGAAATAAATATTTTGTTAATTAGATTTGAATCTCGGTTTTATTTTCTGAGTAAAAATGTTTTCAAAAGGGAAGCAACGATCCATCGACCTCCGGGGGATCTCCCCCCCCCCCCGCTAACAGCCTAGAACTGTGTTGGCTTTTTTGGCAGCTGCTGCACACTGCTGGCTCATATTTAAATGGTTGTCCACTAGGACTCCAAGATCCCTCTCACAGTTACTACTGTTGAGCAAGGTACCACATATGCTGTACCTCTGCATTTTGTTTTTCTTGCCTAAATGTAGAACCTTACTTTTTTCACCATTGAATTTCATTTTGTTTGATAGCGCCCAATGTTCAAGTCTGTCAAGATCCTTCTGTATCTTGAGCCTATCTTCTGGAGAGTTGGCTATTCCTGCCAGTTTGGTGTCATCTGCAAATTTGATGAGTTCCCCATCTATCCCCTCGTCCAAGTCATTGATAAAGATGTTGAAGAGTACTGGGCCTAAAACAGAGCCTTGGGGTACTCCACTGCATACTTCTCTCCATGTAGATGCAGTCCCATTGAGCACTACACGTTGAGTGCGGTTGGTTAGCCAGTTTTGAATCCATCTGGTGGTGTTGCTGTCCATCCCACATTTTTCTACTTTATCTAGTAGTAGGTTATGGTCTACTTTATCAAATGCCTTACTGAAGTCCAAGTAAACCACATCGACAGCATTCCTCTGGTCCACTAATTTTGTCACTTTGTCAAAGAATGCAATAAGATTAGTCTGGCATGATCTGTTTTTGACAAACCCATGTTGGCTTTTGGTTATTACTGTGTTTGCTTCTAGGTGTTCATTGATTCGTTGCTTGATTATCTTTTCCAAAATCTTCCCTGGTATTGAGGTCAGGCTGATAGGTCTGTAGTTTCCTGGATCTGTTTTTTCCCCTTTTTTGAAGATGGGAACTACATCAGCTCTTTTCCAGTCCTCTGGCAGTTCCCCGGTGCTCCAGGATCTTTGAAAGATATAGTTCAGTGGTTCTGAGATCTCATCTGCCAGTTCCTTCAGAACCTTGGGGTGTAATCCATCTGATCCTGGTGATTTGAATTCATCTAGGGTAGACAGGTGTTCCCTTACCATTTTCTTCCCTATTTTAACTTGTGTTCCTAATATGTTTTTGTGATGCTGTTTTTGATAGGTTGGACTGTTTTTTCCCTTTGTGTAAAGACAGATGCAAAAAATGTGTTAAGTAGCTCTGCTTTCTCCCTGTTGCTTGTCACCTTCTTGCCACTTTCTCCCTGCAATGGACCAATTGTTTCCTTGACTTTTTTCTTGTTTTTAATATGTTGGAAGAAGCTTTTTTTGTTACTTTTTACTTTTTTCGCAAGCCTTTGTTCATTGTGAGCCTTAGCTTTCCTCACTTCATCTTTACAGGCTCGGGCTATTTGCTGGTATTCTGCCTTAGTTATTTCCCCTTCTTTCCACTTTTTATACTTGTCCTTTTTTTCTTTCAATTTGTCAGAGAGTTCTTTATGCAGCCATGCTGGTTTCTTTTGAGACCTATTATTTTTCTTCCTCATTGGTATTGTGCTAGTCTGGGCTTTTATAATCTCACTTTTCAAAATTTCCCAAGCTTCTTGAGTTGTTTTCCCCTTGAGGATTCTCATCCATGGAATCTTTCCCAAGTTCTCTCTAAGTTTATTGAAATTAGCTCTCTTAAATTCCAAGACTCTAGTTTGACTTTGTTCTACTGCTTGTGTTTGCATAATGTTGAATTCCAATATTGCATGATCACTTGCCCCCAAGGTTCCTGTAGCTTCAACACCTTCTATCATTTCATCTCTGTTAGTGAGAATTAAGTCCAATATGACTGATCCCCTTGTTTCCTTCTCTACTTTTTGGGTAACAAAGTTGTCTGCTAGGTTTGTTAGGAACCTGTTGGCTCTTCCACTTGGTGCAGAGTTTGTCTCCCAGTTGATGTCAGGGTAGTTAAAATCCCCCATTACTATTGTGATGTGCTTCCTACATACCTTAGTTAGCTGACTAGCAAAAAGTTCATATTTAGAAGAAATCTTGTTAGTATAATTATAAATTATATTTTATAAACTTTTTGAATATAATAGTATTGATTGTACTTACTATATATTAACTATATTTATATTTATCAATGTTTATATTTGCTAAGACTTTTTAAGTAGATTATTGATATTCATTATATTGGAAGTACCTAAGCTATATATTCATATTTATATTTATTAAGTTATTTAGAGCTTTTTTTACTACTCTGACAACAATATTTATATATTGATTAAGTGTTAAGCAAATACTAGGTAAATACTATAAGAACAACAAAGGGGGGGGACTAAAGTGCTATATGGTAATTTGGAATAGAATTTATAGGATATTAGAACAGCAAAACCAAATACTGAAAGAAATGACTAGTACTACTACAACTACGACAGTAAGGGGGGCAAAGAAAACAATACCTACTACAACAGTAGGAGTAGCTTCACCTGCAAGTCAGAGACAAATCGATGAGATGTTAGTAACTGAGAAGGCGAGCTCATCAGTAATGCAAAATATGAATACTACACTGAATACCGTACAAGAGACGATGCTCATACTAAAAGAACTAATTACACAAAACCACACAGAACTAAAATCAGATATTTCAAAATTAGATAATAGAATGGAGTCTATACAAGCCGCTATACAAAAACTTGATCAACGTATTAGTACAGTTGAAACAAGAACCGAACAGAATGAGAAAAAGATGAGAGTAGGTCAGAAAATGATAGAAACCAACAAAGAACTAGAAACATCATTAATCCATCTAGAAATGGATCGATCCTCCTTCTTCCTAAGATTTCAGAACATCCCAGAAAATAAGGAAGAGAACCTAGGAGAAGAAATGGCGGGGATGATATCAGAGATTTTACAACAAGATAAAAATGATGCTAGAAAAGAGATAGATGAAGTGTATAGAATACAAACAAACTATGCTAAACGCCATTATCTCCCGAGAGAGGTGCACATTCGTTTTGCAAGAAGAAAGATAAGAGATAATATTTATGCGGCAACACGAGGGGAAACACTGATATATAAAGAAAAGGAAAAAAATATCTTAAAACAGGTTCCAAGGAGGGTTAGGGAACTAAGGTGAGACTACAAATCTTTGGCGACTGTACTAAATAAGAAAAATATTATGTTTAGATGGATCATCCCGGAGGGGATGATGATCTCATTGGAAGGAAGGAAGGTAAAAGTAGACAGTATGGAAAAGGTTCAGGAGGTTTATGATCAACCTGTAGGTTTGGAAGAAGAAACAGACAGTGGAGAAAAATTAGAGATAGTAAGTCAGGAGGAAAGACAGGAGGAGGGGGAGGAGGAAAAGAAAGGAAAAACTAAAGGACCAGAAGAAGGTAATCCAAATATAGAAAAAGTTAAAACCAGGACACAAACAGCAGCAAAAGTAAATAAATAAAGTGCTACAACTTCATAGGGAATGCAAAACGAAACTAAACTTATATCATTAAACATCAAAGGACTAAACAATGCAGGGAAAAGAAGAAAAGTATTTTTGAAACTAACTAAACTGAAAGCAGAAATAATATGTTTACAAGAAGTCCACATAACACAAATAGACAAAAAATACTTAGAAAATAAAAAACTAGGTGAATTATATGCATCATTAGGAGAAAAAAAGAAGAAGGGAGTGGTAATATACAGTATGTACAAAAAGAAAGTAAATCCAAAGAAATAATTGTAGACCCTAAAGGAAGATATATAATGATAGAAATAGAAATAGGAGGAGAAAAAATACTATTAGTTAACATTTATGCACCCAATAAAAAACAACAAAAATTTTACAGATACATGAGAAAATACTAACAATAAATCACAAAAAAATATGCTTAGTAGGAGATTATAATGGAATAATTGATCCTCAGAAAGATTATACAACCGGGGAAAGGAAACAAATGAGGAAAACTACATTGCCAAATACATTTAAGGATATGACAGATGAATTAAACATGATATATGGCGACTCCTACATCCTAAAAGTAAACAGTATACATTTTACTCCATCCCACATCAATCCTTCTCAAGGATATACATGGTATGGATAAGTAAAGAAATTGGTAGTAACATAGAATCAGTTGAAATAGCCCCAAATATATGGGCAGATCACAATTCTCTGGTTGTGACATGGAGAGAGGGAAAAAAGGGAATAAGGAGATGGACTCTAAATACTAAATTACTACAAGAAAAAGAATTTGTACAAATGATAACAAAAGAAATAAATTTATTCCTAGAAGAAAATAAGAAGCAACCAACTACTACACAAAATCTATGGGATACGCTAAAAGCGTATATAAGAGGAATTATAATATCTTACACGGCAAAGAAAAATAAGGAGAAATGGCAAGACTACAATAAAAAAGTAGATGATATTAAGCAATTAGAATATAAACTCCAAAAAACCCCAAACGATGACAACATATATAAATTATTAATGGGAACTAGACACCAACTAAATTTAATTCAACAGCAAGATTACGCTAAGGATATTAGATTTGTAAGACAAACATTTTTTGAAAATGCAAATAAGCCGGGTAGGTGGCTGGCCCATAGAATCAAAAAAGAAAAAGATAATAGAATAATTCATCAATTAACAGATACAACAGGAGAAATACAACATACAGAAGAAAAAATAAAGGAGATTGCCACAGAATATTATACAGAATTATATAGACAGGATTCAATAGAACCAAGTAAAATAGATAATTACCTAAATGACAGAAAGATACCACAAATAGAAGAATCAGACAAGGAAATATTAAATAGGGAAATTACATTACAAGAAATACAAAATGCAATTAAGAAACAAAACAATAATAAATCACCAGGACAGGATGGTTTTCCAGGAGAATATTACAAACAGTTAGGAAATGTAATGGAGAATTTACTGTTAGAATTATACAACGATGCATTTATCAAAGCTAAGATACCAAACTCGTGGAGGGAGACGTACATCACCATGATTATGAAAGAAGGTACCGAGACAAATCAAATACAAAATTATAGGCCAATTTTGTTGTTGAACGTAGATTACAAAATTTTTATGACAATTATGGCTGAAAGAACAAAAAAAAATTAAGCAAAGTTATACATTCGGACCAAAATGGATTTTTACCAATGCGGCAGATACAAAATAATACAAGAAGAGTACTAAATATAATAGAATATTATGAAGTGCATCCAGAAAAGCAGGCAGCGCTTGTTTTCCTGGATGCGCAAAAAGCATTCGACAACGTAAATTGGCAATACATGATAGGATTGATTAAAAAAATGAAATTTGGCGATAAATTTGAAAAGATATTAGGGACAATTTACACCTCCCAGACAGCCAAGATAATCATAAATGGTGGAATGACCAAATCATTTCAGATATTTAAAGGAGTTCGACAGGGATGTCCGATGTCGCCTCTGCTCTTTCTTTTAACATTGGAAATATTACTTAACAAAATTCGAAGCAATCTGGAGATTAAAGGAGTCAAGGTGAGAAATGAGTATAAATTGCAGGCATTTGCCGATGATCTTGTATTCTTCCTAGAAGAACCACTGGAATCAGGACAGAAATTACTCAAAGATATTGAAGAATACGGAGAGTCGGCAGGATTAAAAATTAATAAACAAAAAACTAAATTTCTAACTAAAAATATGACAATACAACAAACAGATAGATTGGAAAAGAAACTAGGCCTGCAAATAACAAAAAGAATTAAATATTGGACTTACGGTTGGCGCCTTGATATTCGAAGACGCTCCTCGACGAGCGCCTGATCTCGGGTTCCGTTAAGCCACCAGAACAGCTGTCTGGCGGCTTGAAAATCTTCTCCCCGGGCATAGGGGAGAGATGAGAGCAGACAGGCGAGGGTAGAGCCCCCCAAGTGCCCCAGGAGAAAATCTGGGGCGCGAAGGGTGAGGGCTCCCTAGCAGCCTGTCATTCGCTCCAGACCTGGGACGTCTCTGCTTAAGCGGAGCAAGAAGCCGCGACCAACTCTGCTTTCAATATGTGATTTTTAACATCTAGATTTACCGCAGACAGAAAAAGCCAGGAGACTCGGATGGCAAGTACTTAAACTTAACTCCAATGTTGATTCTCATTTCGGAAGTGACAAACTAATTGAGTTAACGAGCAACAAAATGGCGATTGAAGTTTCAAAGGACGTGAAAAGTGAAAGCTAAAAGGAAAGTTTTGTTTCGCTAGCAGCCCTCTGTATGAAAACGCCTGACTTTGATGAACTTTCTCTTTTCTTTTTGACTTTGGAGTAAAATAAAAAGTTTAATTTTAAATTTTAAATGGCCTCAAAAGCTGGAAAGACTGTTTTTAATAAAGGATCTGATAGTCCTCCTGCTCATATTTTAAGAATGCAACCTATTGTTTATTCAACACCCCCACAGTCTTTAACGTTTGGAAAGTTACAAGAAGCCTTAAAAGCCATGAAGGATGAACTTGTCACGGCGTTTAATCTAAAAATTAATGAAATTAATGAAAAAATGCAACAAATTAATGAAAAAATACAGGCTGTTTCAGAGGAGATTGTAACTCTGAACTAGCAATTAAGGGAGGATATATTATTGGTATTTAAAGGACTGGTAGAAAATATTGAAATATTGGAAGAGGAGGTGGAAGAAATTAAACAATCTGTGACAACTTTGGGTGACGATATAGGAGAGACTCAAAATAAAATTGAAAAGTATGAAGCTGAGGTATTAATGATTCAATATAGAAATATGGAGTTTGCTTTAAGAGTAAGAGGTGTAAAGGAGAACAAACAAGAAAACTTAAAAGAAATTATGCTGGAGGCATTTGTGCAAACGTTAGGGGCGACAAAAGAGGAATTGGATTGGCAGATTGACAAGATATATCGTGCTAACTCATGGATGGCTAAACAGAAACATCTGCCAAGAGATATTGTAATATATTTTACTACAAGGACACTACGTAATGAAATCTTACAGGCGACTTTTAAGAACAAGCTTCAGGTAGAAGGACAGGAGGTGATGACAATGAAAGAAATTCCTCCCAAAATGTTGAGAGCCAGAAAGGATTACGCCTTTCTGGTGGATGAATTGAAAAAACAGCAAATACAGTATAGATGGGAAGCTCCAGCTGGCATAGCGGTGATACATCTGGGAAAGAGATATCGGCTCAATGCGATATGGAAAGCAAGAGATTTTTATGTAAAAGTGTTAAAGGCCGAGATATCCAAAATACCAGAAGGAAGAAGAATGAAGGAAGTAATGGAAGGATAGAGAGGAGAGTCGTCGACAGTAGTTCAAATGGGAGGAGCTTTGATGAGTCAAGGTGATTTACAAAACCAGAGTGATGTTCATAATTTGGATGTAATTGATATACAAGAAGAGATAAAGGATCAGAGTTAGACCAGAGCACTGGCTATATGTAAAGAAGAATCAAGACAACATCAATTCAAGTTGACAACTCAAGAAATTACTAAATTACAAGTGGGTAGAAGAGTTAGATCTAAAGGTCGAATGAGAAGAAGGAACAACTAGAATTTGATTTCAGTATGGGTAGTCGTAGGCCAGATGGAGAGAAGATCAAAAATTGGTATTTTGCAGTAAGAAGACAATTTGACAATACAAATAAAAGATAACAGTTAAATGCATATAGAAAGGTTGTATAATGTGTTAATGGAATTAAACCTAGAAACTGAGCTTAAGGACTTATGAAAATGGGGTTAAAATAGTGGAGAAATTATAAGGATGGAAATATGGGAAAAGACTAAATCCATAACTTAAATGTTGGTGATGTGAAGATGTTATTTATTTTTGTATATGATGGTTATGTTAAAAAAAGAAAAGAAAATTAAGGCTTTTTGGATAAAAATATGGTGGACTATTCAAAATATTTTATAGAAAAGATCAAGTTTATAATACAGTTTTTCTTGTTGGGAACAACTACGGACTGTACTGTAACAGTAATCAAGTTGATTTTAAATGCCAGATTATTGGAGGTATAGTGTTGGAAGAAGGAAGATTCATCTATTATCGAGGAACTGATGCTGATGGTGCGCATCTGGCCGAGATGGCGAAAACATTTTTTTTCTTTTTCTTTCTTTTTATTATTACATTTTAAAGACTATTTAAATGAAAGATATATAGTGGAATGGATTAGAGATGATACATGTTAAAAAAATTTTTGACTACTCTTAAAAGGTTTTGAGTTATACGGAATTAAAGATCTAGAATAATTGTGAAATTAATAATTAGATATATTGGAATGTTAGTTTATTAAGGATATATGCCTAATTTTTAGATTATGATTAAAAGGTTTTGAATAACAAGGAGTTAAAGAACTAGAGAAAATTTGAAATTAATAATTTGTTAGTATATTTTAATTTTATGTTTACTGAATACTATACCCTGTGCTTTTTCTGGGAAGTCGGGGGGGTGGGGTGAGTGAGAGGGGGGAGGGTAAGGGGGGTGGGGAGGGGTTTGGGGGGGAGAAAAGAGAAAAATGTTTGTACTTTGTACTAATAAAACTTTTTGAATAAAAAAAGAATTAAATATTTGGGTATAATACTAACAAATAGATGCTCATCAATTAAAAAAGATAATTACGAGAAATTTGTGGTGGTCTCCCATGAGAAATGAGACACGCAGACAGGTACCTCAGGACAGGAGCCCAGAATCTCTTCTGTAACCCCCTTTTATTACAATTCATCCCATATCCAGTTACATTCTCATGACAAAGTTAGTAAGGGGTGGGTAAATACAACTGTTACTACCATATATGGTCATATTGTTAATCTATTCCTGAATACACATCCTTTAGGTATCTTGTGAATTGTTAATTATTCCTGAATACACATCCTTTAGGTATCTTGTGGATAATGTCACGTAAGCTTTCAGGTCACGTAAGCACTGGGGTTAGGAGATTTCAGATGAGGTTTGTCACATCCTGCTTTTCCTGTCTTGGTTAGTGCTTAATAGTTAATGAAGTATCCATTATACAGACTGAAGTAAAGTTCTTTGTTCCCAATTTAATCCCACAGAAATTAATACATCAAACGAAAGTGGAATTAGAAAAATGGGGGAAATTACAATTATCTTTATTGGGACGTATAGCGGCAATTAAAATGAGCATTTTACCAAAATTTCTATATTTATTCCAAACAGCCCCCATTAAATTAGAGATGATTTTTTTATTGAATTAAATAAAATCGAAGGACTGCAGGCCATGGCGGAGCGAAGCTGAGAGGCAAACCGCTGCAACTTAGCTCGACTTTCTTCGCTCAGACTGCCGAAAATTCGCAGCGTGGAGCCTCGTAGGGGTTAGCGCGAGGAAGGGGAACATCGGGCGAGGACGGGAGGAGGTGCAAACCCCCGCCGAAGCAGATGGAAGCCCCAAATCTGAGCGAAGAAGAAACCAGCAAACCACGCTGGTCCAGAGGCATGGCCACCTGAGCATACAGCAAGGAAGGGAGAGATAGAGGAACGGCAAAATATTGGTGGATCATTGGAAACATCGGATCAAATTGGATTACAATTTTTGATTTTCGGAGAACATTCCAAAATAGAAGAGAACGATCGGCACCCTCGAAGGACAATTGAGCCTCCAAAAAAAAGAACTTAGCGGCGCCTTAGCGGAAAGGAGCGAAAGGCGAGACGAATAAAACTAAGTTAACAGACTGCTTTAAAGGGATACAATCCAAAAGAGCTACAGATCTACGGGACCACGGGAAAAACAGTTGAGAGTGGAAAAAGGAACTTACGAGAAGATCACATTTGAAATACTTTGAAATAAAAGGAGGAGGAAAAAAAAAAGGAGAGAGAACAGTGACAAAGCAATTTTTCCTGAACGCAGACATCTTGCATAGACTGTAAAACAGAAATAGAAGATTGAAGACTCCTTCCCAAAAAGACACTTGTAAGATATAATATACGATACCAGATCAACTAGAAATTGAAAACTTTAATTTATATATATATTGATTTAGTAATATACTGATATTTAAACTTTAACATATAGTTATCAAAATTTTTAAAGTTAAAAATAGTAATACGTGGATACCTAAATAATTAATTATCACTGTTATTATTATATACTAGTTTTCTTTTTTATGGAAAGTAAGAAATAAGAAATAAGATTCTTAAAAATATTAATAACAATTTATATTAAGATACTGAATTAAGTGAATTTATATATATATATAGATATTTTTTTTCTCTTCTCTTCTTTTTTCTTTTCCTATGATTACTGAACACTAAACTATTTAGATTGTTTAGATTGTGAACTTACAAAGATAGAAATTGTTAGTAAATATTTCTGAAAAGATAAGTTAAAAAAAGGGGGGGGAATATAATAACAATAATAATAAGCTCTTGACAGGTTTTTTTCAAAAATAGAAAATTGACGTTCAAATGATCAACAATTAATCCTTTTTTCCTATCTCCCTATCTCAAAATACGAATAATATTCTCCAATACTTTCCTTTATTGTACCTTAATGAATTTCTGACCCCCCTTGGATTTTCTTAAACTCTAGAATCCTTTACTCCATTTCATACCCCCCTTTCTTACTCTTTAATAGCTAGTTTAATCTTTACCCTCTACCTCTTACTCGAAGTATATTAATTATAGAGAAAGTATAACGATAAGAAGAGGGAAAAATATATGAAAGTGTGGAATAACTTTTTCAGCAGAGTGATCATGTCAACAACAACTACTGTAACTAAACCAATTAAGAAACCAACCCCAGTAACACCTTCAGCGACAGGGCAAAAACTGATCACAGAAATGGCAACTACTGAAAAACAAGGACAAACACCATCACTACATACCATGCAGGCCACATTAGACAGGATACAAGAATTCATGATGACACAGCAAGAAACAATGGTAAAAATGCAACAAACAATATTTAATAATCAGGAGCAGACTAATGAAAATTTTGAAGAAGTTAAGGGAACCATCAAAAAATTAGATAATAGAATGGAGGTAATTCAGGGAGTAGTAGCAAAACATGAACAACAAATAAAATATTTAGAGGAAAAAACCGATATAACTGATAAAAAAATAGAGGAAACGGAAGAATCATTAAAAATCAAAAACAAAGAATTGGAAGGGGCCATTGCCCTCCTCGAAATGGAGAAATCAGCATTCTACCTTAGGTTCCAAAATATACCAGAGGTGAAAGAGGAGGAGTTGCGTGATCAGGTAGCAGAAATACTAGCAGAAGCTCTACAGGTAGAAAAAGAAGAAATAAATAGACATATAGATGAAATTTACAGAGTACAAACAAACTTTGCCAAAAGACACAAGCTACCCAGGGAGGTACATGTACGATTCACAAAAAAAGCAATAAGAGATGAAATCTATAAAACTACGAGAACAGAACAAATACTACATAAGGAAAGAGAAATTAATGTATTAAAACAAATTCCCAAACGAATAAGAGAAAAGAGAAGGGACCTACAATACTGCACTGCAAAGCTAATAAGACAAGAAATTCCTTTTAGATGGTTGATTCCGGAAGGAATCCTGGTGACATGGAAAGGGAAAAAAATAAAGATAGAAACAATGGAAGAGGCAGACCAATTTATTGAAACACATTTAGAAAAAGAAGGAGAGAGTAGTGTAGAGGGTGAGGGACAAAGTCAGGAAGAAAAAGAAATGTTGGAAGAAATGGAGAGAATGAAAAGACAAGAGAGAGAGGGGGATAGGAGAATGAAAACAAAAGAAGTAAGAACCGTGAGACAAACAAGAGCAACAAGTAAAAAATAAAATGCAAAATCCAATCAAAATATTTTCAGTTAACATAAATGGAATCAATTCACCAATAAAAAGAAGACAAATACTCAATAGACTACAGAAACAAGGTTCAGATATCACATGTTTACAAGAAGTTCACATTAAAAAAGAAGAGTATAAGTTATTACAGCAGCCCAAGATAGGTAATCTTTTCACATCCCTAGCTGACTCAAGGAAAAAAGGAATAGCACTATATATCAAAAACTGGTTAAGCCCCAAACAAATATATAGAGATACAGAAGGAAGAATACTTATGGTAGAAATCACAATTGATAAAACTAAAATACTATTAATAGCCATTTACGCTCCCAATAATGGACAAAAAGAATTCTATACTAAATTATATCAACAAATTATAAAATTAGAGAGAGAAAACATCTGCATAATTGGTGACTTCAATGCAGTAGTAGATGCCAAAGAAGATTATAAATCGGGATCAAAAAAAAATTCTGAAAGAAAAATTTTACCCAAAAATTTCTTTGAAATCGTGAATGAATTTAAAATAAAAGATATATGGAGAGAAAGACACCAGAAACAAAACCAATATACATACTTTTCAAACCCACATCAATCCTGGTCCAGACTTGATATGGCCTGGTCAAATATAGAACCAATTATTAAAATAGAGAGTGTAGAAATAGAACCAAATACGTGGGCGGACCACAATCCCATAGTAATTACAATGAGAGGAATAAGTAAGACAAGAAGGAGATGGATGATGAACCAGAAAATAATAAAAGAAAAAGAATTTAAACAATATATGGAGAAAGAATTAACTTTCTTTCTACAGGAGAATTGGAACGAAGATACATCTATACAAAACATTTGGGATACTATGAAAGCATATGTAAGAGGACTATCTATTGCTTACTCTATTAAAAAAAATAAAAATAAAAATAAACAGATTAAGGATTTACAAAACAAGATAGGGGAATTAGAACACAAATTACATGAGACACCACAAGATAAGGAAATAAAAGAAGAAAAGGAATTAATTAAACACAAAATAAATCTGATAACACAAGAAGAAATCGCATTAAAAATTAAGTCAGCCAAACAGAACCATTTTGAACATGCTAACAAACCAGGTAGATGGCTGGCTTATAAATTAAGAAAAGAAAAAGAAAAAAAAACAATACAACAACTAGAGGATTCGCTAGGGAAAATGCAGTTGGCAATGGAAGAAAAAAAAGAAATAGCACGAGAATACTACAGAGAACTATACAGCAAAGATACTATACAAATCCAAAACATACAAGATTATTTAAAAAATTCTAGTATAGCACAATTACCAGAGGATATTAAAAATAAGATGGACGAAGAAATAACACTGATTGAATTAGAAAAAGCAATTAAGAACCAAAAAAATAACAAAACCCCAGGACCGGATGGTATTCCAGCAGAGTATTATAAAGAATTACAAACGATTTTAAAAAGTATACAATTAATTACATACAACGAAGTACTAAAAAAAGGAGCAATTCCAGACTCATGGACAGAGGCACTAATAACAATCATCCCTAAAGACACCAATACGAAACATAAGATCCAGAGTTACAGGCCAATCTCGTTGTTGAACTCAGATTATAAAATCTTTGCCTCCATAATGGCGGAAAGACTTAAAAAAACGCTTAATAAAATTATACACTCAGACCAAAATGGTTTTTTTACCAAACAGACATATCAAAAACAATATCAGAACAATTATAAACATTTTAGAATATTATGAGACTCATCCAGGGGAACCCATGGCACTCATATTCCTAGATGCCCAAAAGGCATTCGATAATTTAAACTGGGACTTCATAACAAATCAATTAGATAAAATGAATTTTGGAGAAAACTACATAAGAACAATTAAAGCAATATATTCAAAACAAACTGCAAAAATCCTCATCAATGGAGAAACTACAAAAAATTTTAATATAGAAAAGGGAGTTCGACAAGGCTGTCCTCTTTCCCCTTTATTATTTATATTATCATTGGAATCATTATTACAAAAGGTAAGGGAAAACAAAGAAATAAAAGGACTCAAGATAAAAGAACAGGAATATAAATTGCAGGCATTCGCAGACGACATGGTTTTCAATATAGAAGAACCATTAGAGGTAGGACCAATTTTACTAAAAGAAATTAATGAATTTGGGAAAGTAGCAGGTCTAAAAATTAACAAACAAAAAACTAAAATAATATCCAAAAACCTGACAGATACACAAAATAAGGAATTAGAAAAGAAATTAGAAATACAAACTGTAAAGAAAATAAAATATTTAGGAATCAACCTGCCAGCGAAATGCACAACAATAAAAGAAGAAAACTATATGGGAATTTTAAAACAAATTGAAAAGAAATTAGATAACTGGAATAAATTACAATTATCTCTAATTGGCAGAATTGCAGCGATTAAAATGTCAATACTACCTCAAATTTTATACTTATTTCAGACTATACCAATCAAATTAGAGAAAAAATATTTTGAAAAATTAAATAAAATACTAACCAAATTTATATGGGCCGGGAAAAAACCAAGAATCAAATTAAAATATTTACAACAAAATAGAAATCAGGGAGGGTTCGGACTGCCAGACTTTGAATTATATTATCAAGCATCCGCTTTAACATGGATAAAGGACTGGATACAAATCAAAAATAGACACTTACTGGTATTAGAAGGTTATGACTTACATGTAGGGTGGCATGGATTCCTCTGGGATGATAAACATAAAACACACTCATATTTTAAAAGACATAAAATCAGAGACTCCCTATTAGGAATCTGGCTTAAAATCAAAAAACAATATTATACCAAGATACCACCCTGGTTCTCTGGCATGGAAGCCATTACTTACCCAAACACAACAAATCTGGAAAAAATGGTTACATACGAAGAAATACTGGAAGAAGGAGGAGCCTTAAAATCTATATCAAAATTACAACAGGGAGGAATTAAGATTGACTGGTGGCCATACTTTCAAATTAAGAACAGATTAGAAAACGACAAGAGAAAATATGGAATACAAAAAACTAAATCAGAATTAGATAAAATTTTATTAGGCCAGGAACAAAAAGCAATAACTAAAATATATAAATTTCTTCTAAAAAATAAAACACAGAAAGATATAATAAAGGGAAATATGATAAGCTGGACGAAAAATTTTGGACATGAAATACCAATTAATCAATGGGAAAAAATATGGAATCAGAATTACAAAATCACAAAATCAGTCTCATATAAAGAAAATTATTATAAACTATTCTATAGATGGCACCTCCCTCCAGCGAGATTGGCAAGAATGTATAAAAATCTACCACCAAATTGTTGGAGATGTCAGTGTAAAACTGGATCTTATTATCATATGTGGTGGACCTGTCCAAAAATCAAACTCTTCTGGAATAAAATTAAAAACTGGTTAACAGAAATCACACAACAAGACTTAGATATGAAACCGGAAACCTTCTTATTGGGAATCATTAACCAAAAAATGGAAAAAAAACACTACTATATCATTTTACATATACTAGCAGCGGCAAGAATAACGATAGCACAAAATTGGAAATTAAATGATATTCCTGAGGAAAGCAGTGTAATCAGAAAAATTTTGGATTGTGCCGAAGCGGATAAGTTAACTATGGAACTGAAAGGAAAGGAAGACTCCGACTATTATGAAATCTGGAACTTATTTTACAATTGGTACGAAAAACGAAAATAAATATCATCAATGTAATAAATGTAAATATAAGTTAAATAAGACACATAGAAACTAGAATGAGGAATTAATAGAGAAAACAGTTATATTATATTAATATATATGTATACTATGATTTTACAAAATTGAAAGTGCCTTATTGCTTATGAACTATTATTATTATTATTATCAATACTATCATCAATATCACTATCGTTGTACTATTATTAATACTATTGTTAATATTACTATTACTACGATTGACTTATAAAATTTACTACATAAAAGACAAGATAAAAATTGGAAATTACATAAAAATATATCGCTAACATATACTCGCCGTAGAACAAATTATAGAAATTAACAGCTCTATAGCTGTATGCGTTTTTTTATGTTTTGTAAATGTTTATATTGTACTTGTTAATGTCATAATGTTCTTTTTTTTTTTCTGTTTTCTATGTTTGGTTTTTAAATGTAAATAACTCAATAAAAACTATTTTATAAAAAAAATGAATTAAATAAAATCACCTCTAAATTTATCTGGCACAATAAAAAACCAATAATCAAATTAATAAACTTACAAGATAATAAGAGCAGATGCGGCCTCAGACTACCTGACTGGAAACTTTATTATAAAGCAGCATCCCTAACATGGATAAAAGAATGGATTAATTTAACAAACAAACGAATGTTATTACTAGAAGGACACGATTTGCAGATGGGATGGCATGCTTATTTATGGAATGATAAAACTAAATCACAACAAAGTTTTAATAACCATTTAATTAGAAATTCCCTTTTGAAAACATGGACTGAAATTTTAAAAAATCACTATTTAAAAATTCCTAATTGGCTTTCTACCATGGAAGCTATGACCTACCCAAATTTAATGAATATGACTAAAGTAATTAAATGCAAAGATATTCTGGACTCATTTGGAAAACTAAAAAGTAGAGAACAATTGGCAGAACAAAATATAGAAATTGACTGGTGGCATTATTTACAATTAACCTCAAGATATAAAAAGGATATTGAAGTAGCTGGTATAGATACAGAAACACAAAAATTGGATAAAATTTTAACGGGTCCAGAAGAAAAATTGATATCAAAATTATATAATTATTTATTAGAATTTGACAAATTTGAAGATATAGTTAAAAATCCGATGATAGCATGGGCAAGAAATGTAGGTCATAACATACTCTTGGCTGACTGGGAGAAGACTTGGAATATAAATTGCAAAATAACAAAATCAGTAGCTTACAAAGAAAATTACTACAAAATATTTTATAGGTGGCATTTGGCCCCAGCAAGATTGGCTAAGATATATCCAAACGCTAATTCGGTTTGTTGGAAATGTAAAAAAGACATAGGTACCTTCTTTCATATGTGGTGGACATGTCCAGAAGCGAGAGGTTATTTATTTATTTATTTATTATTTGTTCTTCTATGCCGCCCTACTCCCGAGGGACTCAGGGCGGCGTACATCAGTTTTAGGAGAACACTAATAATAAACAGTAATTTAAAAACAACAGTTAAAAATATACAAAAAATTAAAAATGATTCACAATCAGCCATACCAAGGGGGGAATTCAGATGGATTTAATCGTTCCCCCCTGCCTGCAGGAAGAGCCATGTCTTGACGGCTTTTCGGAAGGCCAGCAGGGTGGGGATGGTTCGAGTCTCTGGGGGAAGTTGGTTCCAGAGCGCGGGCCCCCCCCCCACAGAGAAGGCCCTCCCCCTAGGGCCCGCCAGCCGGCATTGTTTGGCTGACGGGACCTGGAGGAGGCCCACTCTGTGGGCCCTAACCGGTCGGAGGGAAGTATGAGGCAGAATGCGGTCCCGAAGGTAACCTGGTCCTAGGCCATGTAGGGCTTTAAAGATGGTGATCAACACCTTGAATTGTACCCGGAGACCGATGGGCAGCCAATGCAGCTGGCGGAGTATAGGTGTAACGTGGGTGTACCTTGGCACACCCACCACAGCACGCGCAGCCGCATTTTGCACCAACTGAAGTCTCCGAATACTCTTCAAGGGTAGCCCCATGTAGAGCACATTGCAGTAGTCCAATCGAGAGGTGACAAGGGCATGAGTGACCGTGAGTAGAGCCTCCTTCTCCAAGTATGGCCGCAATTGGTGCACCAGGCGAACCTGTGCATAGGCCCCCCTAGCCACAGCTGTAAGGTGTTGCTCTAATTTTAGCTGTGGGTCTAGGAGGACCCCCAAATTGCGGACCTGTTCCAAGGGGGTTAATTTCACTCCCTTCAGAACCAAGGAGGGACCGTTGTCTTGGTCCTTAGGAGGCAGTATCCAAAGCCACTCAGTCTTGTCGGGGTTGAGTCTGAGTCTGTTTCTCCCCATCCAGGTCCTAACGTCGTCCAGGCATCGGCACATTACATCAGCTGCCTCACTGAATTGAGACGGGGTAGTGATGTACAGCTGGGTGTCGTCAGCGTACTGATGGAAACTCACCCCATGTCTCCGGATGATCTCCCCCAGCGGTTTCATGTAGATGTTGAACAAGATGGGCGAGAGAACCGAACCCTGAGGCACCCCGCATAACAGGGGCCTAGGGGATGATCTCTGCCCACCTGTTAACACCGACTGCGTCCTGTCAGCGAGATAAGAGGAGAACCACCGCAAAACGGTGCCTCCCACTCCCAACTCACCGAGATGACGCAGAAGGATACCATGGTCGATGGTATCGAAGGCCGCTGAGAGGTCAAGTAGCACCAGGATGGAGGAATTTCCACCATCCCGGGCTCGCCAGAGATCATCCATCAGGGCGACCAAGGCAGTTTCTGTACTGAAACCGCGCCTGAAACCCAACTGATAGGAGTCTAGATGATCCGTTTCCTCCAATAGTCGCAGAAGCTGAGTGGCCACCACCTTCTCAACAACTTTCCCTAAAAACGGTAAGTTGGAGACCGGACGAAAGTTCTTCAAATCCGCTGGATCCAGGGAAGGCTTCTTTAGGAGGGGTCTAACCACCGCAACTTTTAACGGCTGCGGTACAGATCCCTCCGTCAGAGAAGCGATGACCACCGCCTGGATCCAGCCTCGTGCCACCTCCCTGCTGGCGGAAACCAACCAGGAGGGGCACGGGTCCAATAAACAGGTGGAGGCACCCATCGCACCCACGGCTCTGTCCACGTCTTCCGGAGAAACAGGCCCAAACTCCTCCCACAACGGTGGACTAAGACTTGCCCCCGTCATCTCAATGGACTCTGCCCAGCCGGAGTCCAGGTTTGACCGAATCTGAGCAACTTTATCCGACAGAAACTGTGCGAATTCCTCAGCTCTACCTTGCAAGTGTTCCTCGCTCCCCCCTTTGGCAAGGAGGGCGCGTGTCACCCTAAACAAGGCGGCTGGGCGAGAATCTGCGGACGCAATAAGAGCGGAAAAATGAGATCGTTTTGCCGCCCTTATCGCCACTAAATAAAACTTGATGTAGGTTCTTAATAGTGTTCGATCAGACTCAGTTTTGCTGGCTCTCCAGCGGCGTTCTAGACGTCTCTTTTGCTGTTTCATCTCCCGGAGCTCCTCGGTAAACCAGGGGGCTTTCCGGGATCCACTGCCGCGGAGAGGTCGCCTAGGCGCAATCCGGTCTAATGCCACTGATGCTGCGGTGTTCCATGCAGACACCAGGGAATCAGCCGAATTGTGTACCAGGGTTTCAGGTATTTCCCCAAGTTCCCTCTGGAATCCTTCTGGCTCCATTAGGCGCCTGGGGCGGAACCACCTAGTCGGTCCCGCCTCCCTGCGGGGGAGGAGTGGGGCTGCAAAATCCAACCTCAGTAGGAAATGATCTGACCATGACAGTGGGGTGATGACTATGTCCCTTATCTTCAGATCATCTCTCCACTGCCCCGAGAGAAGCACAAGGTCGAGCGTGTGACCTCCCTCATGAGTCGGACCCTGGATTACTTGGGTCAGGTCCATGGTTGTCATGGAATCCATGAACTCCTGAGCTAGCCCAGAGGTTTTGCCAGTCGAAGGCAGGTTAAAGTCCCCCAGCACCATAAGCCTAGGGAACTCAACCGCCAAGCCGGCTACTGCCTCGAGCAGCTCAGGCAGGGCCTTGCTAACGCAGCTGGGAGGCAGGTACGCTAGACAAAGGCCCACCTGAACCCCTAAGTCCAACTTCAGAAGGAGCGTCTCACACCCGGCAATCTCCAGGGCAGGGATCCTACGAGGATGCAGATTTTGGCGTGTTATCGTTGCCACTCCTCCCCCCCTTCCCTGGGGTCGCGAATGGTGCTGCACTGAGAACCCGTCTGGGCATATCTCGGAGAGAGCTACCCCCCCTCCTGGCCCATCCAGGTCTCAGTAATACACACCAGGTCTGCCCCCTCTTCTGTGATTAAATCACGTATCAGGGGGGCTTTGTTAGTAATTGACCTGGCGTTAAGCAGCAACATCTTGAGCCCAGGGCCCTGAAAACCCTGGTTGCCAGGAACTCGGGTTGAGCAAGATGGAACCACATCGGAGGGGCCGGAACAAGGGATCGCTTGCAAGCAGCGAGGTCTTATTTCCCGAGAGGGGCCCACCCCTCTGCTCCCGCCATATCTGCCTCTTCCCATTATGACCGAGATGTTCCGACTCTCGTTCCCGCCAGAGACCCCCTCCCCCCCCACTGGTCTCCCTCCCTCCCTGCAGGCCATACATACCGCTTTCACAAGGTAGGGTAACTGAGCCCCACCCCCCCTCGCTTCTGTTTCTGCACTCAGCGGGGGGGGGACGTGATCCCAGTCCCTGGCCTTTCCATTTATTTCACACTCATTCTAAAACTCAAATATCCAACTCATCCATCCCCATACTCACTCACACCCATACTGCATCTCAGAGGAGGAGATTACAATTTTAAAATTTTAAAAGAGGCAGGCACATCAAGGTGAGGGTGTGCTGGGGAGGAAGGTTCCCTGGTTCGGGTCCGTCTCCCAATTGTTCTATAGTCCAGGGATGGCCACAAACCTCCCTTATTCCGATGGCTTTGGGGGGATCTAAAGTCCTGCCCCCCTCGGTTTGCGGTCGACTTCTGTCAGAGGGGGGATTCCACATCATCGTCTTGTTTACTGTAGTCGTTAAGGCGAGTAGGAACATCCACGGGAGCAGGGGTGGTATCACGCCAAACATCCAGGAGAAAAATAGTCCCCCTAGATTTGGCAATCCATCTCCGGGAATCACAGCTGGAAAATATCCCCGAGGCGCGGCAGTGACGAAAATAAAAGTGGCAGCAATGTCAGCACTTGACTTTCAGGCTTCAGCAATGGCAATGTCAGCCCTCGATATAAAGTGCTTGGCTCTCAGCAAACCCCCCGCGAAGGACGACAGCTGGCAAATCTCCCCCGCAGCCGCCAAAATCCTCCAGCTGCAATGCCGGGCCAAGCAGCACATACGCAGCAAGCAAAAAGTTTAAAGGGCGAGGCACGGTGAAACTCTGAGCAACCGAAACCGGCACACTATCCAAGTTCCCCGTCCTTCCTTCCAAAAGCTGCAAATCATCCCCTCAGTTCGTCAGTCTTCGTTCGATTAATCCTCCAAACCTGCAGTCAGGCTAGCAAACTAGCCCTCACGGCAACCTATTGGAACAAAGTGTATAAATGGATAAAAGATATAACAGGAAGAGACATAGAATACTCTCCGGAGTTTTTTCTACTTGGAATTATAAAGAAACAACACCCTAAGAATATACAATAGTTAATATTACATATCATAACTGCGGCAAGAATTGCATATGCACAATATTGGAAGAACAATCAAACACCACCGGAGAATGTATTAATGGACAAAATATACAAATGTGCGGAAATGGACATGTTAACCATTGAACTTAAAGGTCAAAATAACTCAGACTATTATGATGTATGGACAAAATGGTACGCATGGACTAGGAAAGATAAAGAAGAGACTACGAAATAACTTTGGATGAAGAAGAAGAAAGAAGACTAAAACATAAGGAAACATTGTATAAATTTTCATTGGAAAAAAAATAATGGATGTGAAAAGGTGTAGATCTGTGTTACAATATGATGTTTAAAATTGAAAAACAATAAAAAAAGATATACTAAATGAACAGGGGAACCTAAAAACGAAACAGGAACTAAAAAATCAGGGAATTGACTTCGACTGGTGGCCACTTATGCAAATACAAATGAGATATAAGAAAGATACAGATTTATATGGATTCTATAGTGACCCACAAGAACTGGACAAGATACTGTTAGGGACAGATGAAAAACTGATAAAGAAATTTTATAATTACCTATTGAATTTTAAAATGGAAGAAGAATTTGTAAAGGAAACCATGATAGTATGGGCAAAATTTTTTGGGTACACTATAGAATTAGGTAACTGGCAAAAATTGTAGGAAAGAAATTATAAATTAACAATGTCAACAGCATATAAAGAAAATCTGTACAAAATGTTCTATAGATGGCACTTGCCACCAGCAAGAATGGCAAAAATGTTCCCAAATATGTCACCAGAGTGCTGGAAATGTAAACAGGCACAGGGATCTTACTATCACATGTGGTGGACCTGTTCATCGGCGAAAAAATACTGGTCAAAGATAAAAGGGTGGTTAGAAGAGATGACAGCACAACAAATAGATCTAAAACCAGAACTACTATTATTATGTATACTACCAGGGAAATACAATAAAATAACTATATATTTAATGTTACACGTAATAACAGCAGCTAGAATTACATATGCACAAAATTGGAAAAACGGAATTACACCTACAGATGAAATGGTAATAAAGAAAATATTAGAATGTGCCGAAATGGACAGGTTAACGATGGAACTTAAAGATAAAGGAGAAACAGAAGTATTACTCAATATGGGACTTATTGTATAAATGGCTAGATAATAGGTGCAGAGATTAGAAACTTAACAACGAAAGAAGATTAACAAATTAGAAATAAATACAGGTACAAAGATACGCATAAGAATATATACTGTAAGCAATATTATTGTCGGACTGTACGCGGTTATAGATTAAAATGTATAGAGTGATAAATGTAATGAGTGTTAAGGCATAACTATGGAAATAATGGATATAACTATGACGTACAATATTATGTATTTAAAAAAAGACTATATATGATTAAGAGAATAATGGTTATTATTAGGATGTACAACACCATATGTATTTAAAAAGGACTTGATACAACCAGTATACTGCTGTTGCAAAATTGAAATTGTGATGTAGAATAAAGGAAAATGTACAATAAAAACATTTATTTTAAAAAACTGCCTAAGAAATGGGAAAGACTTTTGTTTCTTTGTTAATTGGAACAGATAAACTTCTGAGAAATACAGACATAACAAACTGACTGAGATAGAGAAGAGAGACAAGGGAACAGCTGCAAAGTTGTTTTGCTTGTTGCTTAGAGACAGACGGTGAATGTATTGAAACTCTTTGAACCTTTGTGGATTACAAATATTCTTGATAGAGTGGAACAGCTTGAAATTGTTTTGAGATTAAGTGAAATTGTTTTGAGACTAAGTGGAGTGGCTTTTTTTTTGGTTTGCTGGACATTTGGATTACTGAAACTTGGGAAACTTGGTGGGCCATTTGGATTATAAATACTAACTGACAGAAGACAAGGATTTAATTGCTGACCTTAAAGAAGTTAAGAAGAAGTCTTTTTCAACGTTCCCAATAGACTGACCCTGTGGATTATAAAATATAACTGGCATTGAGGACATGTTTGGTGACTGAGAGAATTGGATTTTTGGGTTGGCTTCCTAGCTTCTTGGATACTTGGGGTATTGTGGTTTGGGTGGGCTATTTCAGATTATTATTTTTCTTTCTTCTAATAGATTTAATAGATATAATCTTAGACATTAAAATGACGAGTATTCCAAACCTAACTAAAATCAGAAAGAAAGCATCTTCCACACCATCATCAGCTGCTTCTAGTCCATCAAGCCAAAGATCATTATACGATATGTTACAACACAAAAGGATGAATACATTCCAAAAAGAAATACAAATGATGTTTCAGTCTATCCAGGAGAGCATGACAAAAAACCATAATGAGATGAAAAACGATATGGGGGAGATGAAAGAACAGATGCACAACATGGATGAAAGACTAGGGAACTTCCAGCAAATGATAACAAAAAATGAACAAAGGATTCAGATAATTGAGGAGAAATCGGAAGAAGCCGAGAAGAAAGTTGATTAAATAAACAAAAAACTAACACAAGCGAATAAAGACCTCGAAGAGACCGTGATAATGTTGGAAATGGAGAAGGTGGTCCATTTTTAAAGATTTCAGAACATAGAAAAGGACAAAGAGTGGGGTGCCGCAGGGCTCGGTCCTCTCGCCCATCCTGTTTAACATCTACATGAAGCCACTGGGTGAGATCATCCGACGACACGGGGTGAGGTATCAGCAGTACGCTGATGATACCCAGTTGTACATCTCCACCCCGTCTCAATTCAGCGAAGCCGTGGACGTAATGGGCTGCTGCCTGGACGATGTTAGGGTCTGGATGGGGATGAACCGGCTAAAACTTAACCCTGACAAGACTGAGTGGCTGTGGATATTGCCTCCTAAGGACTTGACCAATTGTCCCTCCTTGGTTCTTGGGGGGGAGAAATTAGCTCCCTCAGAACGGGTCCGCAATTTGGGTGTCCTCCTAGACCCACAGCTAAAATTGGAGCAACATCTTTCAGCTGTGGCTAGGGGGACCTTTGCACAGGTACGTCTGGTGCACCAATTGCGACCCTACTTGGAGAAGGAGGCACTTCTCACAGTCACTCACGCCCTTATCACCTCACGGCTGGATTACTGCAATGCGCTCTACATGGGGCTACCCTTGAAGAGTGTCCGGTGACTGCAATTGGTGCAAAATGCAGCTGCGCGAGCTGTGGTGGGTGTACCCAGATACACCCACGTAACACCGATCCTCCGCCAGCTGCATTGGCTGCCCATTAGTCTCTGGATCCAATTTAAGGTGTTGCTTTTAACCCTTAAAGCCCTACATGGCTCAGGGCCAGGTTATCTTTGGGACTGCATCCTGCCGCATACCTCTCTACGACCGGTCAGGGCCCACAGAGTTGGCCTCCTCCAGGTCCCATCGACCAAGCAATGTCGGTTGGCGGGGCCGAGGGGGAGAGCCTTCTCTGTGGAAGCTCCCTCCCTGTGGAACCAGCTTCCCCCAGAGATCAGGACTATCCCCACCCTGCTGGCCTTCCGTAAAGCAATAAAAACTTGGCTCTTCCGGCAGGCGGGGTGAAAGTGAGACCAACTAGACTAGATATGGGTCTCCCCCCTTGATTGTGAATGTGAGATACTCTTTTTAATTTTTGTACTTTTTAATTATTGTATTTTTTATACTGTGGAATGGATTCTGATATGTTGTGAGCCGCCCAGAGTCCCCCGGGAGTTGGGCGGCATACAAATCCATTTAAATAAATAAATAAATAAATAAATCTTCCAGAAGTGATGATAGAATTGTTCGCAGGTGCTCTAAAGATAGGAAAACAAAAGATAGATGTAGAGATAGATGTAATATTTAGAATAAACACGAGCTATGCGAGAAGACACAAACTTCCAAGAGAAGTGCATGTGAGATTTGTTAAAAAATCAATAAGAAAAGATGAAATACTTAAAAAACCAAGAGATGAACCATTGCAATACAGAGGGAAAGAAATTGTGGTCCTGAAGCAGATCCCCAGAAGAGTAAGAGACTTACAGAAACAATATCAATTTTTGACTGATTAAAATAAATGTAAATTTCAGATGGCTGGTACCTGAAGGAATGCTAGTTAACTGGGATGATAAAAGATACAGATTGGATTCATTAGATAAAGGGATGGAATTCTATGACAGCTACTTTAGCACAAATGAGGGACAAGAAATGAGATGAGAAATGGAATACAAAGGACAAGAGGAACCAATAAGAGAAGAAAGGAGTATACAGCAAGAAGAAAGTGAAGCTGAGACAATAGAAGGAGCAGAATGAGAAGGAGCAAGAGCAAAAGAACAGAGAGAAGTAAGAACAACTAGGAGAATAAGACTTACAGTAACTAAGCAGTTTTGAATGAGCGACATCTTGGAGGAAGGGAGAAAACCAGCACTTCCGGAAAGAAGGACGGAGGAAAAAAAAATTTAAAGGGACCCTGCAAAAATAACCTGACTGTGGAGCGTAGAGGGGGGGAAAAAGCCCCACTGACTTGTTGTCTTTAAAAAGGTGGAAAAACTGAGCTTAAAGGAAAGAAAAGAACGGTGAAATATAAAGAGGATTTGGAAGGGTGTTATCTAAGCAGCAGAAGGAAGCTGGGGTATATCTACATTGAAAGATTAATAATAATTACAACTTAAATTGAAGAGATATTGTTACTGATTTAATGAACATATTTACATTACATATTACTTAAACTATCTATATATCTATATCAGCTGAATTTTATATATTATAGGTATTATATGCATTAATTACTAATTAATTAACACAAACTAATTAGTGACCATGTCAGGCACAACCCAAAAAAACACCACCACCAAATACCCACAAATGAAAGACATCGAAAACAGCAGCAACCCAAACAACCCCAGCACACAAGGAACAGACTCTATTGTGACCTGCAGAGCATGCTCCATGTACACTCTTATGCCCACAGAACTCCAAAACTACATATGTACCAAATGCAAACTAATCAAATTACTAGAAGAAAAAGTAGAAGATCTAGAGAAAAACCTAAACACCCTCAAACTCAATCAACAAAATGAGAAACCCCAAACCTCACAAAAAGAACATGCACAAAAAGAACATAAAAATGACCAAGCAACTTCCACTACAGGTAACCCCCCAGAGGAAGAAAGCAGATGGACACATGTCACCCACAGAAAAAAACACAAACCAAACACAAAACCACAGTCCAAACCAACCCACCCAGACCCAACCCCACTGACTCTAAGCAACCAATAACATGGACTTCCAATAGAAGATAACGCACAGACACACAGAAAAGAAACACCAGAAAGAACGCTCAACAAAGCAGCACCACCAAACACCACTACAACACAGAAAGAAACTCCCCAAACAACCCCAAGCAAAAAGAAAAGGCGAGTACTGGTAATAGGAGATTCAATCCTCAGAGGAACTGAACCCGCCATCTGTAGACCAGATAACCAATCCAGAGAGGTATGCTGCCTTCCAGGAGCCAAAATCATAGACGTAGCAGAGAAAGTAACCAAAATAATAAAACCCACAGACTATTACCCCCTACTATTACTCCATGTAGGAACAAATGACACAAAAAAGAACTTGAAAACAATACAGAACGACTATGAGCAACTAGGCAAGAACGTCAAAAACCTAGGTGCGCAAGTAGTCTTCTCATCCATACTACCAACAAGAGGACAACACCCAGCAAGGGAACAAAGAATCCTACAAGTAAACCACTGGCTAAAGGGTTGGTGTCGCCAAAAAAACTTTGGATTCCTAGACCACGGACTGCACTACCTCCAAGATGGACTTTTGGCAAGGGACGGGTTACATCTCACAAAGACTGGGAAGAATGTCCTCGGAAAAAGACTGGCCCAACTTGTCAGGAGGGCTTTAAACTAAAATCGCGAGGGGAGGGTGACCAATCTACAGGATCCCCGGGGCCCAACTCCAAGCATGGACCCCAAGCAAACAAAACAAACAATGAACCAAAAAGGGATGGGGAAGAAAACAAACTCAAACGACAAATAAGAGACAAAGAAAGAACACCCACAACCAGGCACAAAGAACTCAAATGCCTCTACACAAATGCACAAAGCCTAGGGAATAAACAAGGTGAACTTGAAATATTAATGCACGAAGGTACACATGACATAGTCGGAATAACAGAAACTTGGTGGGATGAATCACACGATTGGAACACACAGATAAAAGGATACAAACTCTTCAAAAAAACCAGATCACATAAAAAAGGAGGTGGTGTTGCACTGTATATAAAGGACCACTATGTAGCTACAGAGCTACAAGTAACCAAGGAAGAAAACCCATTAGAATGCATATGGGTCAACATAAAAGAAAAAAAGAACGACACAACAATAGGAGTATACTACAGACCACCAAACCAAACAGAAACAATGGACACCCTTTTTACCAACCAGCTAAATAACATATACAAGAAAAACAACATTGTAATAATGGGAGACTTCAACTACCCGGATATCAACTGGAAAACCAAATCAGCATCAAGTGAGAAATCGAACAGATTCCTAACCAGCCTAGCTGACAACTTCATTGTCCAAAAAGTGGAGGAGGGAACTAGAGGGGCAGCCATACTGGATTTAATACTTACAAACAGAGAAGAAACAATAGAAGGAGTTGAAGCTGCAGGAACACTTGGCGAGAGTGACCACGTAATACTAAAATTCACCATAAAGCAAACACAAATAACTGAACATAACAACACCTATATCCCAGACTTCAAAAAAGCCGACTTCAATAAACTCAGAGAAAACTTGGGGAAGTTCCCTTGGATGAAAGTACTAAAGGGTAAAACAACTCAAGAAGCCTGAGAGATCCTAAAAAACACGATCTTAAAAGCCCAGAACACCACAATACCGATGAGGAAGAAAAACAAGAAATCCAAAAGGAAACCAGCATGGCTAAACAAAGACCTCACCGATAAACTGAATGAAAAAAAAGATAAATACAAAAAAATGGAAAGATGGGCACATAACCAAGGCAGAGTACCAACAGACAGCCAGAATCTGTAAAGAAAAAATCAGGACAGCAAAGGCCCAGAATGAACAAAGACTCGCAACAAAAGTCAAAGACAACAAAAAAAGCTTCTTCCAACACATAAACAACAAGAAAAAAATCAAAGAAACAGTTGGTCCACTAAGGAGAGAAGACGGCAAAGAAGTAACAGACAACACAGACAAAGCAGAGCTACTGAACACATTCTTCGCATCAGTCTTCACACAAAAGGAAATTGCAGCTCAACTACCCAGCAACACAAATATAAAAAACAGATTCGAAGCAAGACTCAACCTAAGCAAAAATACAGTAAGAGATCACCTATCTGAACTTAATGAATACAAAGCACCAGGACCTGATGGATTACACCCCAGAGTCCTAAAAGAACTAGCAGAAGTCATTTCAGAACCACTGCACCACATCTTCCACAAATCCTGGAACACAGGGGAACTCCCCGAGGACTGGAAAAGAGCTGATGTGGTCCCCATCTACAAAAAAGGTAAAAAAACAGACCCAGGAAACTACAGACCAATCAGCCTAACATCAATACCTGGGAAAATACTGGAAAAAATAATTAAAAACCAGATCTCACATCATCTAGAAACAAACCAAGTAATAACCAACAGCCAACACGGATTTGTTAAGAACAAGTCATGCCAAACCAACCTCATTTCATTTTTCAACACTGTGACCAAATTAGTAGACCAGCGAAATGCAGTAGACATCATATACCTGGACTTCAGCAAAGCATTTGACAAAGTAGACCACAACCTACTTCTTCATAAGCTAGAAAAAAGCGGGATAGACAGCTACACAACCAGATGGATTAACAACTGGCTGACCAACCGTACCCAACGAGTAGTCCTCAATGGCTCTAAGTCCACATGGAGAGAAGTAAGCAGTGGCGTACCACAAGGTTCCGTCCTAGGCCCAGTACTCTTTAATATCTTCATAAATGACCTAGATGAGGGAATAGCAGGAGAACTAACCAAATTTGCAGACGATACCAAGCTGGCGGGAGTAGCAAACACCTCAGAGGACCGACTCAAAATCCAGAGGGACCTTGACAGACTCGAACACTGGGCCCAAACCAATAAAATGAAATTTAACACGGAGAAAAGTAAAATTCTACACCTAGGTAAGAAGAATCAAAAATACACATACAAACTGGGTGAAACCACACTCAATAGCAGCGATTGCGAGAGGGATCTTGGAGTCTTGGTAGACAGCCAACTAAATATGAGCCAGCAGTGTGCAGCAGCAGCCAAAAAGGCCAACGCAGTCCTGAGCTGCATAAATAGAGGGATACAATCAAGGACCAGAGAGGTACTAGTACCACTCTATAAAGCCTTGGTCAGACCACACCTAGAGTACTGCATCCAGTTTTGGTCACCACACTACAAAAAAGACATTGAAACCCTAGAGAAAGTGCAGAAGAGAGCAACCAGGATGATAAAGGGTCTGGAAAATAAAACATACAAAGAGCGGTTGCAGGAACTGAGCTTGGCCAGTCTGGTGAAGAGAAGGACCAGGGGTGACATGATAGCAGTGTTCCAATACTTGAGGGGATGCCACAGAGAGGAGGGGAGCAGGCTGTTCTCTATAGCACCAGAAAGCCAAACAAGGAATAACGGATGGAAGCTGACCAAGGAGAGATTCAACCTGGAAGTGAGGAGAAACTTTCTGACGGTGAGAGCGATCAACCAGTGGAACAGCTTGCCAGCGGAGGTTGTGAGAGCCCCAACACTTGCAACCTTCAAGAGGAGACTGGACTGCCATCTGTCTCAAATGGTGTAGGAACTCCTGCTTGAGCAGGGGGTTGGACTAGATGACCTACAAGGTCCCTTCCAACTCTAATAATAAATCTAAATCTAAGACCTATATATAAGTGAAGGAGATGGAAGGAGAAACCGAGATGTTGTCAATTAACATAAATGGACTGAACTCCCCTATAAAAAGGGGGGGGAATTACACACGACTACAAAAATTAAAATTAGATATAATTTGCCTTCAAAAAACCCACATTAAAAAAAAAAACAGTAAACTATTGGAGTGCCCTAAAATTGGGAAATTATATTTCTCATTAGCACAACAAAAGAAAAGGGGTTGTTTTATACATTAAGGAAACAATAAATTCTAAAAAAAATTATGAAGAAGGCAGACTCTTGATGGTGGAGGTAGTGATAACCCAAAAACAAATACTTTTGATAGCAATATATGTGCCAAACAACAAACAAGAAGAATTTTATTTAAAAATTGCATAAGAAGATAATTGAAATGGAATTTGAGAACATTTGTGTGGTAGGAGATTTCAACGCAATTGTGGACACAAAACTTGATTACAGAAGTAGCAAATTAGGGAAAAAAGCAAGGAAGACTCTTCCTAGGACTTTTTTCAAAATGACAGAAGAAACATGCATACGGGGACATATGGAGAGAAACAAACCCAGGAAAAAACCAGTACACATTCTATTCAAACAGGCACAAATCATGGTCTAGAATTGACATGATATGGATGTCGCCAGAGTTAAGAACAAATGTGCAAGAGATAGAGATAGAAACCAATATATGGGCCGACCATAACCCAATAAAAGTTAGCTGGAAGGGGCAAAAGAAAAGGTGGAGATGGACATTCAACCAATCTATACTAAAAGAAAAAATTTATACATACAATAGTAAAAGAAATGGCATTCTTCAAGGAGAATAAAAAAGAAGAGACTTCGGACGACTTCCGGTGGCGATGTTGGGCGGCGCAGGGAAAAAAGGATGAGCTCTGTCCTTTAACTCTGAATTTTTCGTGTCCGGGGACCCTTCGAAGGCACGTTTGAGTTTGAAGAACCACGTGAGACAGAGGGGAAGCCCGGGTGACAGCGAGGGGGAAAGCAACCGCCCGCTGGAACGAGGGAATCCCTCTTTAACCTGGCACGAATGCGATCTGTCATGTCATTTTGACATGGCGGACATGAAGCCACGACATCCACAATAGTTTTGGAAGGGAAAAAGTGAGTAGATGACTGTGTTCATTCCCGTTGGCGAGAAACTTCCATATGGGCAGCAGTTTGAACTTTTAAAGTGAGTAATTCCAACAATATTGGGCAAAAGGAACGAAGCTCCGGTAAGAAACTTAGCTGCGACTGAAAGAGAGAGCTGGGATCTATTTAAAATAACAATTGCCGAGGAAACAAAAGACATTACCGTATTTTTCGGCGTATAAGACGCACCTTAGTTTTGGGGGAGGAAAACAAGGAAAAAAGGCCTCTGCCTCCAAGCAATTTGCCAAACAGCAAACAGCAAACAGCACAGATGATATACACTGTTTGCTGTGTATTTCTGTGCATGTGTGCCTGACCCATAGAAATAGCAAAGAATTGGAGAAATGTACATTATGTCAGAAAGTTTTCTTAAATGTAGTCACACTAACTCCTCCCAATTATTTAAATAGATCTACTCCAAGGTAACTAAACTCTAATACTAAACAGGACACTGTTACATTTCAGACTATACTTGTACAGAGCTGTTAATTAAAATTTCTGGAAGTATACATTATTCTCTATTATTTAAAAGAAGATAAAATAGCACTGGGCCTCTTCAGAGCAAGCATTTATTTTAAAAAGCTTCTTTATTTTGTTAAGTTGTCTAGATTTACAGGGATCTCCAACCTTGGCAACTTTAAGACTTGTGGACTTCAACTCCCAGAATTCCACAGCCAGCAAAGCTAACAAAGCTGGCTGTGTAATTCTGGGAGTTGAAGTCCACAAGTCTTAAAATTGCCAAGGTTGGAGACCCCTGGCTCTAGAACAATAATAAAGCAGTCTTTAAAAAATAAGTCTAATAATTTGAACATTCTACAGACATTTATAGTTATTCACTTACCCCCTTCCATCCAGTTCAGCAGAAAATAAAAATCTGTGTGTCTCTCCCAGCTATTTGCCTCTGCAGCTAGTTTCACTTTCATTTTAGCACATGGCAAATCAGCTGTAGGTCGGGAAGCTGCTAGTGACTTGCTTGGCTTTACAGGCTCTTCCCTCTTTGCTGCAAACAGGTAAATTGCTGGAAGACAGAGGCCAAAGGGTGGGGGTGGCTGGCTGGCTGGCTGGGGCTACATTCGGTGTATAAGACGCACCCAAGTTTTCACCCTCTTTTGGGGGGTAAAAAGGTGCGTCTTATACTCCAAAAAATACGGTAAATGTGAGAGTAAAAGTGGGGGATTGTAAGCTAACGAAGGAAGGTAAAGGAAAGGAATAAAAGAAAGCTGAAATCCACATTGCAGTAAGAAAATCAGAATACGAAAAGAATGATTTGAATCAGAAGAAGGATGGGTGACTGGAAAGAACACGAAAGTGAAAGGCAAGGAACTTGGAGAGGATTAGAAAAGCTGAAGGTTCGGGGAAAGCGTTGCTGAGGAAGGTGTCAGACCGAGGAGATCAGTGGTATGTGAAAGGACGGCGTTTGTGAAATCCGGAGATCAATATTGAATGTAAAGGTAGTAGGAAGAGACAACAGAAAACCGGTGTGGTGAGAGAGGACGGAGAAATAAATGACAGAGAGAGCTGGACATAATATTGAGTGACTAAGCAGAAAAACAGATAGAGGTGGAGTGGATTGTGAGGACGATATTATTAAAAACATCGGAAACTTGGGAGAGCAAAAGACTTAAATAACGGAACTGCTAAACTCCGAATATCCAATTGACTGTATTACAGCATATTGAGACTATTGAGACTATTACGGTTCCTTTGAATATTGTGATATAATATAGTACTTTTGTAAGATTATATATATATATATATATATATATATATATATATATATATATATATATATATATATATATATATATATATATATATATATATATATATATATATATATATATATATATATATATATATATATATATATATATATATATCTCAATTCTATTCTATCAATGTATTATTGTATAGCTATTTAGATTAATATTATTAAGTGGAAAATTTATTTACTAAAATTAACTTAGATTAATTAATTAAATGAACTTAAGAGATTGAATATAGAACAAAACTTTAATTAGTGATCTATAGTTATACCATATTATATTGTATATTCTTATATTGAACTTTAGACATAGTGTACTAGGAAAATAAATAAATATCGATAGAAAGGAATATTAGAATATTGGTAGAAGAAAAAATGAAATAGATAATAGGTATTAATAATATAGCATTGAGATACAAGATTGAAACCTAAAAAGAAAATAATAGTGGGGTGAAAAGTGGTAAATGGTCATTTGGGAAAGGATTTATAAAATTTTGGGAGAACAAAATAGAATTTTAAAAGAAATGACAAGTACCACTACCACAACAGTGAGAACAGGGAAAAAAGTGGCACCTATCCAGACAGGGGCAGTAGCTTCACCGGCATCCTAGAGATTAATAGAAGACATGTTGCCCGTAGAAAAAGCGAGTTAAAATTCGACCCTTCAAGCGATGCAATCCACCCTTCAAATGATACAGGAAACTATAACAAAACTTCAGGAGACAGTGACTAAAGGCCATGGTGATTTGAAAGCTGATATTCAGAATCTAGATAACAAAGTAGGCTCAATTCAAGAGGCGATACAACAAAATGAACAGAAAATACAATTGGTGGAAATGAAAGCTGAACAAACAGATAAGAAATTAGAACGAATGGATCAAAAAATGATGGAAGTAAATAACGACTTAGAGAATTCGTTGATCCATCTTGAATTAGATCGAGCCTCTTTTTATTTGAGGTTTCAAAATGTTGTAGAAACGAAAGAAGAAGACATAGGGGAAGTAATGGCGGGAGTGATTGCAGAATTTCTTCAGAGGGAGAAAAATGAGATTATTAATGAGATGGACGGAATTTATAGAGTCCATATGAATTACGCAAAACAACATCATCTCCCTTGAGAAGTGCATATACGGTTTGCACGAAAGAAATTCCGTGACACTATCTATAAAATTACAAGGGAAGAACCCATGACCTACAATGGTAAGGAAATTATAATACTGAAGCAGGTACCTAGGAGGATTAGGGAACAAAGAAAAGACTGTATGTTCCTAGCAAATATATTGAACAGGAAAAACATATTATTCTGATGGATTACTCCAGACGGAATGCTGATATCGTGGCAGAGCAAAAGAATCAAAGTGGATGACTTAGAAAAAGCTCAGGAAATGTACGAACAGTTAATGGGGATGGAGGAAGATTCAAGTAGCAGAGAGAGAGGTAGAGAGTTTAGAAGAGCAGAGGCAAGAAGTTGGGGGTGAAGAGGTGGAAGAAAGAAGCAAGGCGATAACAGAGAACCAACAAGAACAGAGAGGTAGAATTAGAATACAAAGAGCCACTAGAATCTAGATCAAGAAAAGTTTAGGACCCGCCGATAACTAGGAAAATGGAAAAGGGAATACAATTGCTATCAATAAACGTGAATGGATTGAATGATTTGGTGAAAAGGAAAAAAATATTTACAAAATTGGTGAAGCAAAATGTGGATATCATATGTCTCCAGGAGGTTCACATTCAAAAACAAGACCAGAAATATCTAGAATATAAGAAATTAGGGAAACTGTAGCATTGGCTGAGAAAAAAAAGAGAGGGGTGGTGATATATATATATATATAAAATGAAATAAAAGTTAATCTAATTTATGCAGATTCGAAAGGAAGTGTATTAATGTTGGAATTAAAATAGGAGGAGTGAAAATGTTATTGGTAAATATATATGCTACGAATAAAAATCAGAGGGAGTTTTTAAAGAAAATTCACGAAAAGATCATTGAGACAGGCTATAAGAATATATGTATAGTAGGAGATTACAATGGAATAGTAAATATTAAAAAAGACTATGTGAGTAATAAGAAAAAGCAAAAAAAGAGAAATGTATTACCAAAAGCCTTCTTTGATATGGTTGAAGAATTGAACTTGATCGATGTATGGAGAACATTAAACCCAAATGAGAAAAAATATACTTTCTATTCCAACCCCCATGAATCCTTTTCAAGAATTGACATGGTATGGGCAAATAAAGAACTAGGTAAAGAGATAGAAAATGTAGAGATTTGCCCGAATATATGGGCGGATCATAACCCCCTGAAAATAAATTGGAAAGGTCAAAAAAGGAAAATTAAATGATGGACTTTGAACCCACAAATATTACAAGAAAATGAATACCTCCAGACGTTTAAAAAGGAATTGATCTTATTTTTTGATGTAAATAAAAAACAACACACCTCCCTACAGAACCTATGGGATACAATGAAAGCTTACACAAGAGGAATAACAATAGCTTGTATGTCAAAAAAGAAAAAAGAAAAACAGAAACAACAGGATATATTAACGAAAGAAATAGGTCAGTTAGAAAAAAAATTCAAGCAAAGCCAGCTGGGGAACAAATTATTAAACTGTTAACATTAGCTAAACACAAACTAAATCTAATAGAACAAGCAGAATATGTAAAAAATGTCAAATATACGAACAAATATATTTTTGAAAATGCAAATAAGCCGGGGAGGTGGTTGGCATATAAATTAAAAAAAGAAAAAGAAAGTAGGATAATTTACCAGCTACAGGACGAAGTGGGGAACTTACAAAATAATAAAGAAGAAATTAAAAAGATTGCAAATAACTATTTCGAGAAATTATATAGACAGGAGGAAACCGAGGTAGATAAAATAATGGATTATTTAAAAGAAGAAAGTATGCCAGTACTGTAAGAAGAAAAGACAGTGTTGTTAAATAAGGAGATAACAGTGAGTGAATTAAAAGAAGCGATTCAAAAGCAGAAAAACAACAAAACTCCGGGTCCAGATGGTTTACCAGGGGAGTTTTATAAGACCATGGAAGAACTGATTGAACCAACACTTTTAGAACTCTACAATGAGGTGTTATTAAAATCTAAAATGCCCGTATCATGGAGAGAAGCATATATTACGGTGATTTTGAAAGATGGTACAGACGCAAACAAAATCCAAAATTACAGGCCAATTTCACTCTTGAACGTGGATTACAAAAAATTTTTGACAATCATGGCAGGAAGAATGAAAACAATCCTAAATGAGATGATTCATCCCGATCAAAATGGTTTTCTCCCAATGAGACAAATCAGGAATAACACAAGAACGGTATTAAATATATTAGAATACTACGAAGCCCATCCAGAGAAACAAGTAGCACTTGTTTTTCTGGATGCACAAAAAGCGTTTGACAATTTAAATTGGAAATATATGATTAGACAAATTAAAGAAATGAAATTTGGAGATAAATTTGAACAAATGATAGAAACAGTATATTCTACTCAAAAAGCAAATATAATAATAAATGGAGATATTTCAAAATCATTTGAAATAACAAAAGGAGTCCATCAGAGATGCCCCTTGTCACCCCTGCTTTTTATCCTAACATTAGAGTCTTTGTTAATGAAAATTAGAGCAAACAGAAAGATTAGAGGAACTAAAATTAGCAAGGAAGAATATAAAATTCAGGCGTTTGCAGACGACCTAGTATTTTTTATTGAGGATCCAAAAGAGTCAGGACCAATTTTAATTCAGGAAATAGAGAAATATGGAGAAGTATCAGGTCTTAAAATTAACAAAACAAAAACAAAAATGATAGTTAAAAATGTAACATCAAAGCAGGAAAGAGAAATAGAGGAAAAATTGGGATTACAGTGTACAAAAAAAATTAAATATCTAGGTATTTGACTGACAGCGAGATGTTCCTCAATTAAAGAAGACAATTACGTGAAATTAATACAACAAATAAAAATAGATTTGGAAAGATGGGGAAAATTACAGTTATCTATACTAGGTCGAATTGCAACCATTAAAATGAATGTTCTGCCGAAATTGCTCTATCTTTTCCAAACTATACCCATAAAATTAGATAAAATTTTTTTCATGGATTTGAATAAAATTACAACAAAGTTTATATGGGCAGGCAAAAAAGCAAGAATAAAATTAAAAGATCTTCAGGACAATAGAAGCAGTGATGGAGCAGGGCTCCCTGACTGGTGACTATACTATAAAGCAGCAATTTTAGTATGGGTCAAAGAGTGGATTAACTTGAGAAATAGAAGAATACTTACACTGGAGGGACACGATCTACAAAAAGGTTGGCATGCCTTTCTATGGGATAAAGGGAATAAATCGCATACATATTTTGTTAGACATAAAATAAGAGAAGCTTTGATGCAAGTGTGGCAAGAGATCAAAAGAAGGCATTATATGAAAGTCCCTAGGTGGGTATCCACAATGGAAGCGATGATCCACCCAAACACCTTGGATATAAATAAAATGGTTAAGTATGAGGAACTTTTAGATAGACAAGGAAATTTAAAAAGCAGACAAGAAATGGAAGACCAGGGTATAATTATAGATTGGTGGCCATATTTGCAACTCCAATCCTGATATAAAAAAGATAAAGAGTATGGATTTGAGATGGTCCCGCAACAATTAGATAAAATACTGACAGGCCCAGATGAAAAATTAATAACAAAAAATTATAATTACTTATTAGAATTTGATAGAGCTGAAGATATCGTGAAGGGAGTTATGATAGCCTGGTCAAAAAACATTGGACATTGTATTGAAATGGAAGATTGGGAGAAAATCTGGAATAGAAATTATAAAATAACTAAATCAGCAAATTACAAAGAGAACCAGTATAAAATGTTTTACCGATGGTATATGGCACCGTCTAGACTAGTGAAGATTTACCCAAATTTAGAACCCAATTGTTGGAAATGTGGACAAAAGCAAGGCACCTTTTATCATACATGGTGGTTATGTTCAGAAACAAAAAAATTGGGTAAAAATTCACAAATGGATACAGGAAATAACAGGTTCTCAGATAGAATATACTCCAGAGTTATTCTTGTTAGGGATTGTTGTTAAGGAGTTAAGGAGTTATTGTGCTGTTAAGCACATACACAGCGAAATGTGTTGTAGTAATGGTGTTGCAGTTTGATATGAATGCTATTCAGTCAATAAACAGAATATCTTTAATATGTACAAAATAGTAGCAAAGTTAAATAGGAAGTCCAAGTCATACACAGTTATTCAGTCAATGCAAAGTTTCTTCTTCTTGCCTATCTTTGTTTTAACTCACAAAGATTACAGCTATCACTTAATTCTATACTATCACAGATAGTTACTCTTTTCTTCACAGCAATTTCACACAGTCATAAAGTAATCTACTCATCAGTAAATCAGCAGAGAGTCTTCAATCCGGAACACACCGTCAAACACCACTCACCACACTAAACCATAAACCACCAACCATAAACCATACTGAGCATGCTCTCTTGTTTGCTTATATAGTAATCATCCACAATGCATTTAAAGCAATATACACATAACAATGATTTGTGGCTTAATCATATATTAACACACCCAATCGTTTGAACAGGGTTCTAACATTCTCCCCTTTGGGTTGTTAATATATAACTTACAATCTTACAATCTTAGATTATAACCTTCACAACTTTCTTTATGTCTATCAGCATTTTGCGCTTTCGTAAAATGATCTGCTAAATTACATTCACTAGTACAATACTCTAGTTTAATCATTTTCCTCTGTACACATTGTCTAACATTAAGATATCTAAGATCTGTATGCTTTGATCTCATTCTAACACCAATATTTGTTGCCATATTAATTGCTGCTTGATTGTCTTCAAATACACATATTGGTTCATTTACAACAATTCCTAAATCTTTACATAATTGTGAAAAATAAATAAGCTCTGTACATAATAGTGATAAACACGAAAATTCGGCCTCCATGGTAGACAAACTTATGTGCTGTTGTCTTATTGACCTCCAACTAATTAACATATTGCCTAATAATATAGCAATCCCTGAAGTTGACTTTCGTGTTATCCTGTGAGTTGCAAAACTTGCGTCTGCATAGGCCTTTAAATCAAGTTCTGACCTCGGTTCTACATACATACATACAGTGCATTATACATTGTGTGTTTTAGATATCTTAATATACGCTTTGCTGCATTCCAATGCCGTTCACACGGTTCTGAGTTGTACCTTGCCAACTGATTTACGCTATACGATATATCTGGCCTTGACCAGTTTGCCAAATACGATAAACTACCAATTAGTGCTTGATATATGTTACTATCAAACTTTGAATCAGTTACCTCACTATGCTCAAATTGAGTACTCATAGGAGTTTTGGCTTCTTTACAACTATCCATATTGTAGCGCTTCAATAAACTATTTTCTGAACCTGTGATATTTTAAATCCTTTACTTTTTCTAGTAACATCTAGACCTAAATAATGCTTTATTTCACCTAAATATCTGATCCTAAATTTATCTTTCAGTTTATCTACAATATCCTTTACTATATCTTCTGATTTAGCAATAATTGCAATATCATCAGTAAACAATAATAATAAAGTAATATCACCATCCTGTTCTTTCTTAAATAGACATGGATCAGCCAAACCTGCATTAAACCCTAATCTTTCCAATTCTTTGGTAATGCATTGGTTCCATTCAAAACCAGCTTGCTTCAAACCATACAAGCTTTTATTTAATTTCCAATAACCTTTACCATTACTATTTAATCCTTGTGGTTTTCTCATATATATCTCATGCTGTAACTTAGCATGTAAATATGCCATCTCAACATCAATATGATGTACCACACTATTATTTCTAGCTGCCCACACCAATGCTGCCCTCAACGTGCTTGCCTTCAGACTAGGAGCGAAAACTTCATCGTAGTCTGTTGTACTCTGGCCGAATCCCTGAGCAACCAATCTTGCCTTGTGGGTTATAGTGTCATCACTGGCTGTCTTTAACTTAAAAACCCATCTGCAGCCTATAGCTTTCTTTCCTTGTGGCAAACTAGCATCCTCGTAAACATTTAGATCCTTTAAAGACTTCAATTCCTTACTTATTGCTTCTTTCCAAGCAATTTGTTCCTTCTCGGAATATAACTTAATCTCATCATAGCTAGAAGGTTCTAGGTTTATTTCACAAACAACATTTGCCTTATACCTACCAGGTGATCTTCTTACTCTAGTCCCTCATCTAGGCAAAGGAATACTATTAGTAGCAATATCCTCATCTTTAACTTCTAACTTTACCTCCCCTATCGGAGATCTCTCTTCATCTAATAAATTCTCCTCTTCTGGTGATTCTATCTCTTCTATATTACTCTCCAAATACTTCTTAGGAGTAATATCTTGTTGGAATAATGGAGTTTCTACCACAATACTATCTTCCTGTTCCAATTTCTTCCATCCCACATGTTCCATGAATTTGGCACTTGCACTTTTATAAGTGTTTCTGGTACCTTTATCCCGGAATCTAAAACTTTTATGATTTTTATCATAACCTACAAAATACATTAGTTTTGCCCTATGTTGTTCTTTCTTTCTAACTTGTGTTGGAATATGCACCCAAGCCGGTGCTCCAAATACATGCAAATAATCCAATTCAGATTTCCTACCAAACCATCTTGTAAAAGGTATCTCGCCTGTCGTAGCATTTACAGCGTTGTTAAGTATATGGTTAGCGCACATAAGAGCCTCTCCCCACAAATTATCAGGCAAACCAGAATCATTAATCATTGTCCTTATCATTGCCTGCAACATAGAAGAGTTATGTTCTGGCCGATAAGGAGCTGAACGTCTGTGTTCTATCCCTGCTCTTGCTAACAAATTAACAAACTTACTATTAGTGAATTCCGTGCCGTTATCTGTTACTACACATACTAACTTATTCTTCTTTTTTCTCTCTACAAACTTTATCCAATTAGAGAAATGTTGATAAGTTTCTGTTTTGCTTTTCATTAAATAGCAAAAACCATAGCGAGAAAAATGATCAACAATACTAAAAATATAGTTAGCTCCACCTAAACTTGGTTTCTTAGGTCCTATTAGATCAACAAACACTACATCTAATGGTGCTGTTGTTTTGAAACCATTATACCTATTTGCAGGAGTAACCTTGCTTTTTTCTTGATTACAGGCATTGCAATTCAGATACTTAGAACATGGTTTTATTTTAATTCCTTTAGCCAATTCTATAGTTTTCTGTAACAATTTAAAATTCAAATGCCCCATTCTTCTGTGGAGTAAATGTATGCAATTGTTATGAGGTTGTTTGTTCTCAAAAACCGAATTAACTTTTTCTACTGGGTTTTCATACAGTATATATAGACCATTTTCTAATCTAGCTATAACATTGTTACCTTCTTTCTGAATTGTACATTTATCATCCATAAATGTTATACTGTATCCTGCTTTGACCAATACTTGCACAGATAATAGATTATAAACCAATCTTGGCATATATAACATTGGCAGTTTGTCATTGATTCCTGAACAATATGCATTTCCTTCACCATTTGCTTTTATCTTCCAACCGTTTGCTAACGTAACATATTGACTACTTTTCTCCATCTTTACAAACTTTTCCTTATTGTTTGTTATACAGCTAGTTGCCCCACTATCTATAACCCATAAATCATGGTTTATCTTATTAGTTACGTTATGCATAGTCAAATGAACATTTTTGTGTTCTCTCTGATCATTTCTGATATTCTGCTTTCTATTCTTTCTACAAAACTTGGCTATATGTCCTCTAGCCCCACAAGTAAAACATTTTCTAACAAAATATACATTAGGAACATTAGAAGATGTCTTCTCTTCATCTTGTGGATGTTTTGTTCTCATCAATTTTCTGTCTTCTCGTCTTCTGGACTCCTCAAGTAGTCTTCCAGTTACGTTAGGTAGAGTCAATTCATCCCTAGTCAACACCTCGAAGGAAGAAACATAGTCATCATAGCTATCGTCCAGTGAAGACAGAATTATGTACACCTGCTGTAACTCTGTATAAATCAGTTCTTTTTCATGCAGTTCCTGAAGAATCTTCTTCATATTCTCCAAATGAGTGAGCATATCGCCTCCTTTCATTAAACAAGTTCGAAAAAGTTTTCTTGTTATATGAATGTGTGCACCAACACTATCCCTTACATAAATCTTTTTCAATATGTCCCAACACTTTGCAGCTTGTTCTTCTCCACGAATATGGACAAGTTGCTGGTCATTTAGTGTTAGTCCAATTATACTTAATGCCCTATTATTGTCTCGTTTAAATTCAGATAGCTTCTTCGCGTCTTCATCTTCTGTTGGATCCCAACCTGTTGTATCCGGTGGATTTGTTATCAAAGACCATAAGCCTTCATTTCTCAAAAGTGGGCTACATTTTGTAGACCAAGTAGCATAGTTAGTGCCATCTAGCCGGGTTATCATCGATAGATACGTTGACTTTGCTTGAGCCATTTTTGCTGTAATACTTCTTAAACTTTCTGTTAATATTGAAACTGAATTTTCACATTCAATATCTTTTTACTTGCAACAAACCACTATCTCTACTCCTTAGAAACTCACTGGGCCCATAACCAATGTTAAGGAGTTAAGGAGTTATTGTGCTGTTAAGCACATACACAGCGAAATGTGTTGTAGTAATGGTGTTGCAGTTTGATATGAATGCTATTCAGTCAATAAACAGAATATCTTTAATATGTACAAAATAGTAGCAAAGTTAAATAGGAAGTCCAAGTCATACACAGTTATTCAGTCAATGCAAAGTTTCTTCTTCTTGCCTATCTTTGTTTTAACTCACAAACAAAGATTACAGCTATCACTTAATTCTATACTATCACAGATAGTTACTCTTTTCTTCACAGCAATTTCACACAGTCATAAAGTAATCTACTCATCAGTAAATCAGCAGAGAGTCTTCAATCCGGAACACACCGTCAAACACCACTCACCACACTAAACCATAAACCACCAACCATAAACCATACTGAGCATGCTCTCTTGCCTGCTTATATAGTAATCATCCACAATGCATTTAAAGCAATATACACATAACAATGATTTGTGGCTTAATCATATATTAACACACCCAATCGTTTGAACAGGGTTCTAACAATTGTTAAGGGGGAATATAATAAAAGAATAATATATATTATGCTACATATAATAACAGCAGCAAGAATAGCATTCGCGCAATGTTGGAGACAAAAGAATATACCTTCCGAAGGCTTAGTAATAAGAAAAATATTTGACTGTGCCAAAATGGACAAATTAACAATCGAAACTGAAAGGACAAATAGACTCGGAATATCATGCAACATGGAAGAAATGGTACAACTGGATTGAAAATAGAAAAACAGAAAAAGAAGAGGAAAAAACAGAAGTAAAAGTGAAATGTACAATTAAAATGTATGGAATATAGTTGATTTTGAATGTTATGGTATGTAAATAGTATGTAAATGAGCACAGTTATGCATAAGTTATGAATATTTGTTTAATGGAAAAAACACAATAAAATTTATTTATTTTTTTAAAAAAGAAGAGACTTCACTGCAAAACGTATGGGATACAGCCAAAGCATATATTGGGGGTTAGTGATAACCTACATAGTGAGAAAAAATAAGGAAAAGCAACATCAAAAGACATTAGAAGAATACAAAAAACTTGAATTAGAACTACAAAAAGAACCGCAAAAAGGAAACTTAAAAAATCAAATGGAAATAATAAAACATAAGTTGAACTCATTGGAAAAAGAATTGGCACAACAAATTAAAAGAGCAAAGCAAAAAAAATTGAAAACACCAACAAACCAGGAAGATGGCTAGCATACAAGCTGAAAAAGGAAAAAGAGAAGAAATTGATAAGCAAAGTACAAGATGAGAAGGGAACCTTACAGTGCCAAAACGAGAGTAAAAAGAAAATAATTCAGGAGTTTTATGGAAAACTATATGATCAAGAAAAAAATTTGTAGGAAAAGATAAAGCAATATTTGTAATAAGCCAAACTACCAAAAGTACCTAAAACGTGAAAACTATGCTAAATGAAAAAATAACGATGATGGAACTAACATAGGCAATTAAAAGACAAAATAATAACAAATCACCAGTACCAGGCAGACTACCTGCAGAAGTTTATAAACATCTACAGGATACATTAAGTCTATCAATGTTAGAGGTCTACAATGAAGTATTGCTAGAAGCTAAGATACCAAATACCTGGATAGAAGCAATTACATTAATTCCAAAAGAAGACTCAGATTTAACACAGATAAAGAGCTACAGGCCTATATCATTACTAAACGTAGACTAAAAAATATTTGCATCAATAATAGCAGAAAGATTAAAAAGATTCTTGAATGAATTTATACACCCAGACCAAAATGGATTCTTACCTAAAAGACAAATTAAAAACAATGTAAGATTTATCTTAGACACGTTGGAGTACTATGAAGCGCACTCTGAAAAACAAATGGCGTTGATCTTTTTAGATGCACAAAAGCATTTGACAATGTAAATTGGCAATTTATGCTACAACAATTAGAGTGTATGGACTTTGGCGAGAGGTTTATAAATATTTATTTATTTATTTATTTATTTATTTATTTATTTTGTCAAGCGTGTATATGATTACAGACAAAGTATATATAATGAATGAATATATAAGAAGTACAAGCATGGTTTTTGCAATCAAGTTTGGAGCGGTTTACATGAAGTTTGTATCTATTGTGAGCTCGTGTATTGTTGCGGTTGAAGCTGAAGTAGTCATTGACAGGTAGGACATTGTAGCATATAATTTTGTGTGCTACACTTAGGTCAGATCGAAGGCGGCGTAGTTCTAAATTTTCTAGGCCCAAAATTTCAAGTCTGGTGGCATAAGGTATTCTGTTGCGAACAGAGGAGTGTAGTACTCGTCTCATGAAATATCTCTGGACATTCTCAATTATATTAATGTCCGATATGTACTGTGGGTTCCAGACAGATGAGCTGTATTCGAGAATTGGTCTAGCAAATGTTTTATATGCTCTTGTTAAAAGTACAATATTACCAGAGAAGAAGCTACGCAAGATTAGGTTAACCTAATTGCTTCCGGGGTGGAGCCACGGCAAGAGGGAGGAAGTTCTCGCTTCTCAAAGAACTGTATATTCCCCCGAACTTTTTTGCCAAAGGAGCCCCCCCCGTGAGGAATTTCTTCCGAGGGGGGCTATAAGATCATATGAGGCACGAGGTGGGCGCTTTGTTTGTAACTTTTCGCCCGACTGAAGTGCTTTTTTTCTCTCCTCTTGAACGGCGTTTGGGAAGATGGTCACCCATTTTAGGGTCGATGAGGATGCCGTGAGGGCCGGATTTCTGAGCCTGGACTGAGGTTTGGAGGACTAAGGACTAAGGGCTAATTTGTAACATCAGACGAAGGGGAAGAGAAGGGAAGGGAAGAAACGTGCTGGCTATTTTTGCCACTGAGAGTCCCTCTGCGCCTCGCCCCCAAACGCCATCGCATCGTCTGCTCACTGCCTGCCGGTTCTTTGCTGCTGCGAATTGGGGATTTCTATCTGCCTCATCCGTGATGGACTCGCCTAGGAAGGCTGAATACTGAGGTTTGACATCATCGCTGCTGTTTCCATTCTGTGGCAATATTTTGGGGGGAAGGGCCTCTAGTTATGTAGGTCTAGGACGGGCTGTTGAATGCTGACTGCCGAATACCGCCACCATTGCTACTGCTGCTGCTGCTGTTTGCCATTGTTGCTGCCGTTACTATCATCGCTGCTAGACCACGGGGTTAATTATCATCAACTGTGCTCGGGGAGCCTTTGTCGAACATTATCCCCGTTGCGACTGTTCTTACTGTTGCCTCTGCCGGGCCATGGGAACATCGGCTGCGCTCTAAGTGATCTACCCCCGCTGCTACTACAGCGGGCATCGCCATTACGGCTGCTGTCTCGCTGTCGTTGTGAGGGCCGCAATTGGGACAGCGAGGCTTGCAGACTATGTTCATCAATACGGCTGCGACTGTTACCAAAGTTCCAATGATGATTAGGCATATGATCTGGACAACTGTGGTGGCTTGTACCTTTTATTGGTGCCTATTCTATCTTTGTGAGAGCCGCCCTTCTGTTAGAGTAATAGCTTATCCCGGGGGGAGGGGTTTTTGGAATTGCAGAAGCTGCCCTTACAGGGGGTTTTTCCATCGACCCCTGGATTATCGGCTCCCCAAAACCTGGTATTGGACCACGAAGAGCTACGAAGTTTACATCAGCCCAAGGACTAGAGACAAACTCCCTCCCCTGAAGAGTTCCCATTTGTTGCTCCAAAGACATTGTAGGGAAGGAAAAATTAATGTTAGCCTGAGATTCGGTATAGATGTTGTCCTCGGCATTCCCCTTGTCTGGAAGGTTCCTCGCCTTATATTGTAAATTGTTCCCGGAAGTGGTGTGTATGTGTGTGGAAGTATGTGGATACGATTGGGGTGGATGAATGTGTAGATCGTGATGATTGGCTCGGGTAGAATGAGTGAGTCGGGGGTCAGGGCTTGGCCCCCTTCTGCTGAGTGTGGAAACAGAAGCGGAGGGGGGGCGTGAGCCCAACCCCCGACTCAGTTTGAATGGAATGTATGGCCTGCAATGGGAGGGGAAGACCAGTGGGGTGGGGGAGGTGTTCTCTGGGCGGGAGATGAGCCGGAGCATTACGGTCATAACAGGGAGAGGTAGGTATGGCGGGAGCCGAGGGGTAGGCCGCTCTCGGGGAACTAGAACTCGCTGCCTCCAAGCGATTTCCTGTTCCGGCCCCTCTGATTTGGTTCCATCTAGCTCAGCCCAAGTACCTGGTGACCGGGGATATCAGGGCCCTGGGCTCAAGCTGCTGCTGTTGAATGCCAGGTCGATTGCCAACAAAGCTCCCCTCGTACGGGATTTAATCCTGGGGGAGGGGGCCGACCTGGCATGCATAACCGAGACCTGGCTGGGCCAAGGGGGGGTTCCCCTCTCAGAGATGGGCCTGGACGGGTTCTCGGTTCTGCATCAGCTGCGACCCCAGGGAAGGGGTGGAGGAGTGGCTATTATAGTTCACCGGATTCTGTGTCCTCGTAGGATCCCTGCCCCGGAGATTGTTGGGTGTGAGTCGCTCCTTCTGAAGTTGGACTTAGGGGTTCAGGTGGGCCTCTTGCTGATGTACCTGCCTCCCAGCTACGTTGCAAAGGCCCTGCCTGTGCTGCTCGAGGCGGTAGTGGGGTTGGCGGTGGAGTTCCCCAGGCTTATGGTGCTGGGGGACTTCAACCTGCCTTCGCCTGGCGAATCCTCGGATGCAGCCCAGGAGTTCATGGCATCCATGACAACCATGGACCTGACCCAAGTAGTTCAGGGTCCGACGCATGAGGGAGGTCACACGCTTGACCTAGTCTTTCTTTCGGGGCAGTGGAGAGATGATCTGAAGTTGAGGGGTTTAGCCATCTCCCCTTTGTCGTGGTCAGATCATTTCTTACTGAGGTTGGATTTCATGGCACCACTCCTCCACCGCAGGGAGGCGGGACCGATTAAGTGGTTCCGCCCCAGGCGCCTAATGGAGCCGGAAGGATTCCAAAGGGAACTTGGGGAGTTACCTGAAACCCTGGTACTCAGTTTGTCGGAGTCCCTGGTGGCTGCCTGGAATCGGGCGGCATCAGGGGCCCTGGATCGGATTGCGCCTTTGTGACCTCTCCGTGGCAGTGGATCCAGGAGGGCTTCCTGGTTTACTGAGGAGCTCCGGGAGATGAAACGTCACAAGAGACGTCTAGAGCGACGCTGGAGATCCAGTAAAGCTGAATCTGATCGAACACTACTAAGATCCTTTATTAGAACTTATTTAGTGGCGATACGGGCGGCAAAATGTTCGCATTTTCCACTCTTATTGCATCCGCCGTTTCATGCCCAGCCGCCCTGTTTAGGGTGACTCATTCCCTCCTTGCTACGGGGGGAACTGAAGATCCCTTGCAGGATAGAGCTGAGGAATTTGTACAGTTTCTGGCGGATAAAGTCGCTCAGATTCGGACAGACCTGGACTCCGATTGGGCAATGCAGGCCTAGATGACAGGGACATGTCTTAGTCCTATTGTATGGGACGAATTTGAGCCAGTTACTCCTGAGGATGTGGACAAGGCCATGGGAGCGATGAGCTCCTCCACTTGTTTGTTGGACCCGTGCCCCTCTTGGCTGGTTTCGGCCAGCAGGGAGGTGTCACGTGGCTGGCTCCAGGCGGTGGTCAACGCTTCTTTGAGAGAGGGATCCATACCGCAACCCTTAAAAGTTGTGGTGGTGATGCCCCTCATCAAGAAGCCTTCCTCTGGACCCAGCAGATTTGAAGAACTTTCATCTGGTCTCCAACCTACCCTTTGTGGGTAAGGTTGTTGAGAAAGTGGTGGAGCTCCAGCTCCTACGGTTATTGGATGATGCTGATTATCTAGATCCCTTTCAATCGGGTTTCAGGCCTGGCTACAGCATGGAAACTGCTTTGGTCACCCTGATTGATGACCTCTGGCGAGCCCGAGATGGAGGACATTCCTCCATCTTGGTGCTACTTGACCTCTCAGCGGCTTTCGATACCATTGACCATGGTATCCTTCTGCACCGGCTCGGCGAGCTGGGAGTAGGGAGCACCTTTTTACGGTGGTTCTTCTCCTACCTCTCCGATCGGACACAGTCAGTGTTAGCAGGGGGACAGAGGTCGACCCCTAGGCCCCTTACTTGTGGGGTTCCGCAGGGCTCGGTCCTCTCACCTCTCCTGTTTAACATTTACATGAAACCGCTGGGTGAGATCATCCGACGACATGGGGTGAGGTTTCAGCAATACGCTGACGATACCCAGCTGTACATCTCCACCCCGTCTCAATTCAGGGAAGCAGGGGAAGTGATGTGCTGGTGCCTGGACGATGTAAGGGTCTGGATGGGAGGGAACAGGTTCAAGCTCAACCCTGACAAGACCAAGTGGCTTTGGATATTGCCCCCTAAGGACTATGTCGACTGCCCCTCCTTGGTTCTCGGGGAAGACAAATTAACTCCCTCGGAATGGGTTCGCAATTTGGGTGTTCTCCTAGATCCACAGCTAAAATTGGATCTGGCTTCCGGTTTGGCTCCGCGGTCTCCGAAGACGCTCCTCGTCGAGCGCCGGTCCCCGGCTCCGTTCAAGCCGCCAGTACAGCCGACAAACAGCTGACTGGCGGCCGAAAACCCCCTCCCTGGGCAAAGGGGAGGGTGAAGAGCAGGCAGGCACAGGTAGAGTCCCCCAAGTGTCCCAGGAGGAAATCCTGGGGCACGAAGGGTGAGGGCTCCCTGGAAACCTGGCCAATGCTCCGGACCCGGGACATCTCCGCCTTTTAGCGGAGCAAGAAGATCGCGACCAACCCTGCTTTAAATGACAGATTACAATTTTTTCAAACAGCAGCAGCAGAAAAAGCCAGGAGACAAGCTGGGCAAGTAACTATACTTAACTCTATGTTGATTCTCACTTCGGAAGCTACAAATTAGCAAGCTGCTTTAAAATGGCGATTGAAGTTTAGAAGGGCGTGGAAAAGCGAAAGTTATAAAGAAAGTTTTGTTTTGCAGCCCTTTTCATGGAAACCTCTGATTCCAAGAGGGGAAATTTTCTTTTTCTTTCTTATCATTGACTTTGGATTAAAATAATAATTCAAATTTTAAAATCTAAATGGTTTCAGTATCTGGGAAGAATTTTTTCAATTATGGATATGGGTTTCTTTTTGTACACTTTTGAAAACGTTGGACTTTGATGAACTCTTTTCACTCTCTGATTTTGGATTAAAACTAAATGCTTAATCTAAAATTTTAAATGGCTTCTAAATCTGGAAAGATTGTTTTTAATAAAGGATTTGAGCATCCCTCTGCTTATACTTCAAGAATGCAATCCACTTCTTACTTAACACCCCCACAGACTTTAACACCTGAAAATTTATTTAATACCTTAAAAATTATGAAGAATGAACTGATTATGGAATTCAATTCAAAAATTAATGAAATTAATAAAAAATGCAGGCTGCCCTAGAGGAGATGGACATTAGACAATAACAACTGAGGAAGGATATGATATTTGCATTTCAAGCAATAGCAGTAAATATGGAAATTTTGGAAAAGGACATGGAAGTAATTAAACAGTCTGTGACAACCTTGGGGGAAAATATTGACAAAACTCAAAACAATATTGAAAATTTTGAAACAGAGGTGTTAATGATCCAATTCAGAAGCATGGAATTTGCCTTAAGGATAAGAGGTTTAAAAGAGAAAAAACATGAAGATCTGAAAGGGAGGATGTTGGAAGCTCTGGTGCAGGTGTCAGGAATGACTAAAGAAGAATTGGTCATGCAAATTGATAAGATATACCGTGTTAACTCTTGGATTGCCAAACAAAAACATCTGCCAAGGGACATTGTAATATATTTTACTACAAGGGCGTTACGTAATAAAATCCTACAGGCGACCTTCAAGAATAAGCTCCAAGTAAATGGACAGGAAGTAATGACACTGAAAGAAATTCCTCCTAAAATGCTCAGAGCCAGAAAGGGTTATACCTTTCTCGTGGAAGAACTTAAAAAACAGAACCTACAGTACAAATGGGATGCCCCAACGGGGATAGTAGTGAGATATTTTGAAAAGAGATACCGGCTCAAAATGATAATGAAAGCTACTGATTTTTATGTTAAAGTTTTAAAGGCCGATATATCCAAAATTCCAGAAGGAAGAAGCATGAAAGCAACAGAAGAGGAGAAAGGAGAGTCACCGATTATTGCTCAAACGGAAAGAGTGTTGATGATTCAAGGTGATTTACAGACCCAGAGAGATGTTTATAATGTGGAAAAGGAGACAGAGGATCAGAGTCAGACAAGAGTAGAGCTGACAAATCAAAAATTGCCAAGCTACAAAAGGCTGCAAGAACCAGATTCAAAATTTGACCGAGAGGAAGGAACGACTAGAGTTTGGTGCTAGTGTGGGACGTTATAGGACAGATGGAGAGATGAACGTAAATTGACATTTTGCAGTAAGAAGATTATTGAGGAATGATTTTGATGATTGTGTTTTTCTTTTTTGTTTTGCTTTGTTTTTGTCTTTCCTTCTTTTTATTACTAAATTTCAAAATAATCAAAGATTTAGAATTTTTGTGAAATTAGTAATCTGATATATTGTAATGTTAGGTTATTAATAATGTGTTTGACTTTAATAATAATAATAATAACAACAAAGTTGGAAGGGACCTTGGAGGTCTTCTAGTCCAACCCCCTGTCTAGGCAGGAAACCCTACGCTAAGATTAAGTTTAAAATTTTCTGAGTTAAAAGGGGTTAAAGGAATCTAGAAATATTGGAAGTAACACTTTGCTAGAATATTTTAAATCTTTACGTATATTGATGAGGTATAATGAAGAAGGTAGTTTTACTTAATATTTACTTAATATTTACTAAATATTTACTAAATTTTTACTTAATATTGAGGAAATGATGTTGATGGTTATAATTGAATGAAATGGTGAAAGAAAGATTTCTTCCTTTTTTTCTTATTTTTTCCTCTTTTCTTTTCTCTTTTTATTATTATATTAGATTATACAAAGATTATATATAGGAAAGATATTTAGTGGAATAAATTAGCAGCCTGAAATATTGAAATGATGTTTGATTAACAATATGCTTGATTCTTGGATGATGCTTAAAAAGTTTTGAACAACACGGAGTTAAAGATTTAAAGAAATGTGGAAATTAAGAATTTTTTTAGTATAATTTAAATTTATTGTAATGAATAATATGCCCTGTGCTTTTTCTGGGAAGTCGGGGGTGGTGGTGAGAGGGGGGATGGGGATGGGGGGAAGGGGGGGAGAAAAAGAGAAAAATGTTTGTACTTTGTACTAATAAAACTTTTTGAATTAAAAAAAAACATCTGACAGCTGTGGCTAGGGGGACCTTTGCACGGGTTCACCTTGTGCACCAATTGCGACCCTTCTTGGAGAGGGAGGCTTTACTCACGGTCACTCATGCCCTCATCACCTCACGGCTGGATTACTGTAACGCGCTCTACATGGGGCTACCCTTGAAGAGTGTTCGGAGACTCCAACTGGTGCAAAATGCAGCTGCGCGAGCTGTGGGTGTACCAAGATACACCCACGTGACACCCATTCTCTGCCAGCTGCATTGGTTACCTATTAGTCTCCGGGCACAATTTAAGGTGTTGGTTATCACCTTTAAAGCCCTATATGGCTCTGGACCAGGTTACTTGCGGGACCGCCTACTACCACATACCTCCCTACGACCGGTTAGAGCCCACAGAGTCGGTCTCCTTTGGGTCCTGTCGGCCAAACAATGTCGGCTGGCGGGACCGCGGGGGAGAGCCTTCTCTGTGGTGGCTCCGTCTCTATGGAACCAACTACCGCCGGAGATCCGGACCATCCCCACCCTACTGGCCTTCCGTAAAGCTGTCAAAACCTGGCTCTTCCGGCAGGCATGGGGATAGTGACCAGTGTGAGGATATTAAAATGGTCACCCCCCCGGTATGATTGATGATTTTTGTTTTTAATGTTTCATATGTATTTTTAACTTTTATATTGTGTTTTTAATTTGATTGTTTTCTCGATCTGTTGTACGCCGCCCAGAGTTCCTTTGGGAGTTGGGCGGCCTATAAGATTGATTAAATAAATAAAATAAATGATAAATAAACCACTCTTAATGCCTTATTAGCAATGCTGTTGCAGTGGGCAACAAGTGCAGCAATGCTGTTGCACTTAGATCATTAGAGATGAGTACTCCAAGGTCCTTTACTGAGTGAGGATTGTCAACAAGGTCGTGATCATCTAGTTTGTATTTTGTGTTCTGATTATTTTTGCCTATGTGTAAGACTGAGCATTTGTTGATTGAGATTTGAAGTTGCCACTTGTTTGACCATTCTGATACATAGACAAGGTCTTTTTGAATGATTAAGACAATATATTCCAAACAAATGGCAAAAGTTATCGTGAATGGGGACTCGACGAAGAACTTGGATATAAAAAAAGGCACAAGACAAGGATGCCCGCTGTCCCCATTACTATTTAGCACATTGGAAGTGCTAAACAGAAGTATTAGACAAGACTCAGAAATAAAAGGTATGGAAATAAAAAGAGAAAAATACAAATTGCAAGCATTTGCAGATGACCTGGTATTTATCTTAGAAGAGCCATTGGAAACCGGCCCCACGCTAATGGGAAAAATAGAAGAATATGGAGAAGTTGCAGGATTTAAAATAAATAAAGACAAAACTAAAATATTAGTTAAGAACCTCACAGATAAACAGAAAAATGAATTGACAAAGAAGATAGATCTCCAGGCAGTTAAGAAAGTTAAATATTTGGGAATTTACTTAACGGCAAGATGTGCAACAATTAAAGAAGACAACTATACTAGGTTAATACAACAAATCAAATTGGATTTGGAAAATTGGAAAAACCTGCAACTGTCTTTGGTAGGCAGAATAGCAGTCATAGAAATGAATATCCTGCCGAAGCTACTTTTTGTTTCAAACAATTCCTATAAAACTAGAGAAAAAATATTTTGATGAACTAAGTACAATAATTTTGAAATACGTATGGCAAGGAAAAAGAGCAAGAATATGACTGAAAATGCTGCAAGAATCTAAAAACAGTGGGGGCTTTGGGTTCCAAGATTGGGAGCTTTATTACCAGGCCTCCGCACTTTCTTGGGTGAAAGAATGGATAAATCTTAGACATAGAAGATTACTATTGCTGGAGGGACATGATCTCCAACTGGGATGGCACGCTTTTTTGTGGTATGAGAAGAATAAAATACATAGATACTTTCAAAGACATTATGTGAGAAACACTCTACTTTTAGTTTGGGAAAAGGTTAAGGCAAAAAACTACATGAAAATACCAGTCTGGCTTTCCACAATGGAAGCACTGATACATCCAAATGTTATAAATTTGGAAAAAATTGTAACGCATAAAGAAATTTTAAATGAGAAAGGGGAACTAAAATCTAAGCAGGAATTACAAAACCAAGGGGTGGAACTTGCATGGTGGCCACATCTGCAAATACAATCGATATGAGAAAGCTGTAAAGACATGGTTTCTATAAAGAGCCATCAGCATTTGATCAGATACTATTAGGAACGGGTGAAAAGTTAATAAACAAAATATATAGCTATTTATTAAGCCTTAAAATGGAAGATGAACAAGTGAAAGAAACAGTGATAGTATGGGCAAAAATTTTTGGACACACTATAGAATTAGATAAATGGCAAAAACTTTGGGATAGAAATTATAAATTGACAATGGCAACTATGTACAAGGAAAACCTGTATAAAATGTTTTATAGGTGGCATCTGCCACCAGCAAGGCTAGCAAAGATGTTTAAAAACATCTCCGCCAAATGCTGGAAATGCAATCAGATACTGGGTTCATACTACCATATGTGGTGGACATGTCCAACAGCAAAAAAAATTTGGACGAAAATACATGGTTAGAGAAAATGATAAAGCAACATATAGATTTAAGCCAGAAATATTTCTGTTAGGTATATTGCCAGAAAAATATGACAAAGGGAATGTATATTTAATATTACATGTTTTGACAGCAGCGAGAATTGTATTTGCACAACACTGGAAAAATGAGGAAACTCCTACAGATGAAAATATAATCAAAAAAATATTAGACTGTGCGGAAATGGATAGGTTAATATTAAAGATAAAGGACAAAGAAGATACAGAATATTTTCTAATTTGGGATTTGTTTTATCAATGGTTTATTTATTTATTTATTTATTTATTTATTTATTTATTTATTTATTTATTTATTTATTTATTTATTGGTGTTTCTTATATGCCGCCCAACTCCCGGAGGACTCCGGGCGGCGTACAACAGAAAAAAAAATACAAGAAACCAATATAAATAAGCATTAAAAACAAATATAAAAATTAAAAACATCTTAAAAACATTTAATATCCATTCAGCTTCATACATACTTGGGGGTGAGCTCAAATGGATTAAGCTCTACCCCCAGCCTGCAGGAAAAGCCAGGTCTTAACAGCTTTCCGGAAGGCCAGCAGGGTGGGGATAGTTCGGGTCTCTGGGGGAAGTTGGTTCCAGAGCACGGGGCCTGCCACAGAGAAGGCTCTCCCCCTAGGGCCCGCCAGGCGGCATTGCTTAGCCGATGGGACCTGGAGGAGGCCAACTCTGTGGGCCCTAACCGGTCGAAGGAAGTGTGAGGCAGAATGCGGTCCCGGAGATAACCTGGTCCTAAGCCATGAAGGGCTTTAAAGATGGTGATCAACACCTTGAATTGGACCCGGAGACCGATGGGCAACCAATGCAGCTGGCGGAGTACAGGTGTCACGTGGGTGTACCTTGGCACACCCACCACAGCACGCGCAGCCGCATTTTGCACCAGTTGAAGTCTCCGGATACTCTTCAAGGGTAGCCCCATGTAGAGCGCGTTGCAGTAGTCCAGGCGCGAGGTGACAAGGGCATGAGTGACCGTGAGTAGAGCCTCCTTCTCCAAGTATGGCCACAACTGGTGCACAAGGCGAACCTGTGCAAAGCCCCCCCTAGCCACAGCAGAAAGATGATGGTCTAATTTTAGCTGTGGATCTAGGAGGACCCCCAAGTTGCGGGCCTGGTCTGAGGGAGTCAGTTTCGCACCCTTCAAAGACCAAGGAGGGACAGTTGTCATGGTCCTTAGGGGGCAATATCCACAGCCACTCAGTCTTGTCGGGATTAAGTCTGAGTCTGTTCCTCCCCATCCAGATCCTAACGTCGTCCAGGCACCGGCACATTACATCAACTGCCTCTCTGAAATCAGACGGGGTGGTGATGTACAGCTGGGTGTCGTCAGCGTACTGATGGAAACGCACCCCATGCCTGCGGATGATCTCACCCAGCGGTTTCATGTAAATGTTAAACAGGATGGGCGAGAGAACCGACCCCTGGGGCACCCCACATGATAGGGGCCTAGGGGACGATCTCTGCCCTCCTGTTAACACTGACTGCATCCTATCGGTGAGATAAGAGGAGAACCACCGTAAAACAGTGCCTCCCACCCCCAACTCACCGAGACGATGCAGAAGGATACCATGGTTGATGGTATTGAACGCCGCTGAGAGGTCAAGTAGCACCAGGATGGTGCATCATCCATCAGAGCGACCAAGGCAGTTTCTGTACTGTAGCCGCGGATAATAAAGGTAGAAATTAGAAGCTGGAAGAACATTATTATACACAAGTAAAGAATATTATCATTACTAGGATTATTTTTATGTAAAATGACCCAGAAAATACACTGTTTACTAAATACTTATATATGTTAAAGAAAAATGTATAAATAAAGCAAACTTGGCTTTGCTGATTGGACTGGGGCCCTGAGGGTGGCACTCATCGCTGGAGGTGGCTGATGGGGTAAGGAGACCTCATCCCAGTCCCATCCATCTCTTAGCTTGCTTAGTTTTGGTTTTAGAACAGTTTTTACAATATTCTAATCTGTGTAGTTTTTAATGTTTTAAGATTTTAATTATTTTTTCTTGTTTTTTAAGCCACCCAGAGTCACCTTGTGGGGGAGATGGGTGGCGTAAAGGTTCCATACATACATACATAAAAATATGTTTTTTCCCTTAGCTCCAGCGACGTCATGAGCAAATGAAAAAGAATTTGGAGGCCCAACACAAAGAACTGGAGGAAAAACGGCACCAATTTGAAGATGAAAAGGCAAACTGGGAAGGTCAACAACGTATTTTGGAACAACAGAATTCTTCAAGGTACTTTTCTGGGGTTTTCTGATGGTGTGATTTTGAATTATACAGATAGCATCTATTCCACAGAGCAGTGTCTTGTTCTACATGCTTACAATCCTATTTGCATAGACCAAAATTGCCTGACCAAAACTTGGAATGTATCTTAAGAATTGTCTGTGCTTATTTTGGTTGACACACATAGGATTGTATACATGTGAGCCATAATTAAAGTGTGCTGTATTTTAAACATATTTGCACCCTGAAGTAGATTTGAACTTGCTTAAAAAGTAATAAACAGTTATCTGATTAAAACTACTCTTAACAAAGATGGATTTTTTTCCTGATCAAAAACTTCCAGTCTTCTCTCATTCTCCTTTCATTTCTTTTTTCTTATAAACTTTGTGCACAATTATTAGGCAAGTCTATATGTGTACTTTTGGTTTTTCTTGCCTAAGTGTAAGAGTAAGACTTTACTTTTCTCTACATTGAATTTCATTTTGTTAGATAGGGCCCAGTGTTCAAGTCTGTCAAGATCCATGTGGATCTTGAGCCTATCATCTAGTGTGTTGGCTATTCCTGCCAGTTTAGTATCATCCACAAATTTGGTAAATTCCCCTTCTATTCCCTCATCTACCGTATTTTTCGGAGTATAAGGCGCACCTTCCCCCCCCTAAAAGAGGGTGGAAATGTTGGTGCGTCTTATACACCGAATACAGCCATTTTTTGGCCTCCTGAAGCCCCGCCCCCACATCCCATTTTTGCTAAAAATGGGCCTGTTTTTCACAAAAACGGGGTGTGCAGAGGGTTTGGGAGGCCTGCAGAGTGCTCCTGGGGGATGGGGGAAGGCAAAAACACACCCGCTTTTGCAGAAAACAGCCAATTTTTTGCAAAAACGGGGGCGTTTTTGCCTTCCCCCAGCCCCCAGAAGCACTCTGCAGGCCTCCCAAACCCTCTGCGTGCCCCATTTTTCGCAAAAACGGGTGAAAACGGGCCCGTTTTTGCAAAAAATGGGGCTCGCAGAGGGTTTGGGAGGCCTACAGAGTGCTCCTGGGGGCTGGGGAGGACAAAAACTTTTTTTTCTTACCTCTTCAAAATCTTGGTACGTCTTATACACCGGTGCATCTTATAGTCGGAAAAATACGGTAAGTCATGAGTAAGAATGAGTTTGATTAGATATAATTTCTCATAATAATATGAAGGGAACAGTGATTATAATATATGCTGTGTCTAACTATATCTGTCTGATTCTTTTTCCCCTCCAGAACTTTGGAAAAAAACAAAAAGAAAGGGAAGATATTTTAAACATATTTACAGACCACCAGTTATGTATTAATTGCCAATATTCCAGCCTTGGACATCAGTGTGTCTTGAACTTGTTTGACCAATCTTCCACCAGTTGTATCCATATGTTTGGATTTAACAGCATGACAAATGTTTGTGTTGATTTTGATAACAGTTGAGAATGTCTTGAATTTTTGGGGATGTTATAAACTTAGGAAAACAGCTCTAAGTACTGTTTCTTTAAACAAAATTCAAAAAAGAACAAATCATTTTAATGTAAAAGAATAGTTTACAGTTGTGCAATCATATTCTGGTGGTTTGATTTGTTTACAGAATATTCCAATATACAAGAACTTGGGAAGGAAGGATACATTGCCATAATATAATATGAACTATGCTCCTATTAAAAATTCAATTCAGTGCATCATATATAATAAGGTAATTTAGTCTAACACAGTTGACTCTATTTTTGACACTTCCATTGATTTTAAAAGTAGACATGGAAAGACAAACACATAGGCTTACGGGTTACCTAAAAGCTTTTTATAACAATCCTTTTTTTGTTTGGAATTGATTAAATTTATGCTATCCTCATTTAGTAATTGATTTACTCCAATTAATTTCACTACTGCTTCATTTTTGTAATAACATATAATTTAGATATATTACCATATATTGGCCCTGCTAAATAGAATGTAGTTTCTTTCATATGATAGGGACCAGTGAACAAAACCTTTCCTTTAATTCTTCTTTTACGTTTTTATGGTAAATAGCAGGAAAATTGATTTATAAGTCATTTCTAGAAAACAGTGTGGTTTAATTACCTACCCATTTCTACCTGTGTCCAGTCAGTCTTCTAGAAATGAGGATCATGGCCTTTTGAGAAAAGTCAACATTTTACATTTAGCTGTATTCATATACTGCATTTCTGTATTTTTGTTTGTATTGTGAAAAATCACAAAATAAACAATGTTGTGATGTGATATACTTGAGTATGAAGGATTATGTTAGTTGAAAAACCATATCCTTAAATAAAAAGTCATCTGCTAAATGTAAATGAAATTATTTTAAATACCAATACTATTTTACCTGGCATTTATCTACTATTGACTAGAAAATGCAATGTACCTTGTAGCCAATTGTTAAATCTCAAGGTAAACTTTTTCTATATCCACTTTTATATAAGTCAGTGTACTAAGTGATTATTGCCAAGTAATTATTGATGGAATTACTCCATTTGGCATCATTCTGGAAACAATGTTAAAGAAATAACAGAAATAACAGAACAACAGAGTTGGAAGGGACCTTGGGGGTCTTCTAGTTCAACCCCCTGCTCAGGAAACCTGCTGTCCCACTGCTCAGGAAACCCAATACCATTTCAGACAAATGGTTGTCCAATCTCTTCTTAAAAACTTCCAGTGTTGGAGCACCCGCAACTTCTGGAGGCAAGAATTACAAATATATCTTAAAATATAACAGACACATCTTACGTTAGAGGGGCCAGATACCTTTTTTATATAGTTGGGGCTACATTTTTACAAAATATTTTTATGAGGATGACAGTGCGCAGGATATTAAATTTTCAGATGGTATTGCAGAAGGATTTTTTTTGTTCTTTGAGGAAGAAAATGATATATTTATTTATTTATTTATTTATTTTGGTATTCTTATATGCCGCCCAACTCCCGAAGGACTCAGGGCGGCGTACAACAGAGAAAAATACAAGAATAAACCAAATATTAAATATTAGTTAAAAGCAAATACAAAATTTAAAAACACAATATAAAAAACATCGACAACCATTCAACAACCATACATACTTGGGGGTGAGCTCGAGTGGATTAAGCTCTACCCCCAGCCTGCAGGAAAAGCCATGTCTTAACGGCTTTTCGGAAGGCCAGCAGAGTGGGGATAGTTCGGGTCTCTAGGGGAAGTTGGTTCCAGAGCGCGGGGCCGGCCGCAGAGAAGGCTCTCCCCCTAGGGCCCGCCAGCCGGCATTGCTTGGCCGACGGGACCTGGAGGAGGCCAACTCTGTGGGCCCTAACCGGTCGGAGGGAAGTATGAGGCAGAATGCGGTCCCGAAGATAACCTGGTCCTAAGCCATGAAGGGCTTTAAAGATGATGATCAACACCTTGAATTGGACCCGGAGACCGATGGGCAACCAATGCAGCTGGCAGAGTATAGGTGTCACGTGGGTGTACCTTGGCACACCCACCACAGCACGCGCAGCCGCATTTTGCACCAACTGAAGTCTCCGGATACTCTTCAAGGGTAGTCCCATGTAGAGCGCGTTGCAGTAGTCCAAACGGGAGGTGACAAGGGCATGAGTGACCGTGAGTAGAGCCTCCTTCTCCAAGTATGGCCGCAACTGGTGCACCAGGCGAACCTGTGCAAAGGCCCCCCTAGCCACAGCAGAAAGATGATGATCCAATTTTAGCTGTGGATCTAGGAGGACCCCCAAGTTGCGGGCCTGGTCCGAGGGAGTCAGTTTTGCTCCCTCGAAGACCAAGGAGGGACAGTTGTCATGGTCCTTAGGAGGCAATATCCACAGCCACTCAGTCTTGTCGGGATTAAGTCTGAGTCTGTTCCTCCCCATCCAGATCTTAACGTCGTCCAGGCACCGGCACATTACATCAACTGCCTCACTGAAGTCAGACGGGGTGGTGATGTACAGCTGGGTGTCAACCCCATTCCTCCCCCGCAGGGAGGCGGGACTGACTAGGTGGTTCCGCCCCAGGCGCCTAATGGAGCCGGAAGGATTCCAGAGGGAACTTGGGGAAATACCTGAAACCCTGGTACACAATTCGGCTGACTCCCTGGTGGCTGCTTGGAACACCGCAGCATCAGGGGCTTTAGACCGAATTGCGCCTAAGCGACCTCTCCATGGCAGTGGATCCCGGAAAGCTCCCTGGTTTACCGAGGAGCTCCGGGAGATGAAACGCCAGAAGAGACGTCTGGAGCGCCGCTGGAGGGCCAGAAAAACCGAGTCTGACCGAACACTATTAAGAATTTACATCAGATCTTATTTAGTGGCGATAAGGGCGGCAAGACGATCCTATCTTTCCGCTCTTATTGCGTCCGCAGATTCTCGTCCAGCCGCCTTGTTTAGGGTGACTCGCTCCCTCCTTGCAAAAGGGGGGAGCGAGGAACACTTACAAGGCAGAGCTGAGGAATTCGCTGAGTTTCTGTCGGATAAAGTCACTCAGATTCGGTCGAACCTGGACTCTGGCAGGGCAGAGTCCATAGAGTTGACAGGGGCAAGTCTTAGTCCACCATTATGGGAAGAGTTTGGGCCTGATTCTCCCGAGGATGTGGACAGGGCTATGGGAGCGATGGGTACCTCCACCTGTTTATTGGACCCGTGCCCCTCCTGGCTGGTCTCGGCCAGCAGGGAGGTGGCACGCGGCTGGATCCAGGCGGTGATCACTGCTTCTTTGAGGGAGGGATCCGTACCACAGTCGTTAAAAGCTGCGGTGGTGCGACCCCTCCTGAAGAAGCCTTCCCTGGACCCAGCCGATTTGAAGAACTATCGTCCAGTCTCCAACTTACCTTTTTTAGGGAAAGTTGTGGAGAAGGTGGTGGTGACTCAGCTTCTGTAGCTCCTGGATGAAACAGATCATCTAGATCCTTATCAGTCGGGTTTCAGGCGCGGCTACAGTACAGAAACTGCCTTGGTCGCTCTGATGGATGATCTCTGGCGGGCCCGGGATGGGGGGAACTCCTCCATCCTGGTGCTACTTGACCTCTCAGCGGCTTTCGATACCATCGACCATGGTATCCTTCTGCATCGGCTCGGCGAGTTGGGAGTGGGAGGCACCGTTTTGCGGTGGTTCTCCTCTTATCTCGCCGATCGGATGCAGTCGGTGTTGGCAGGAGGGCAGAGATCGTCCCCCAGGCCCCTATCATGTGGGGTGCCCCAGGGGTCGGTTCTCTCGCCCATCCTGTTTAACATCTACATGAAACCGCTGGGTGAGATCACTGCACTGATCTGTTTCATCCAGGAGCTGCAGAAGCTGAGTCACCACCACCTTCTCCACAACTTTCCCTAAAAAAGGTAAGTTGGAGACTGGATGATAGTTCTTCAAGTCAGCTGGATCCAGGGAAGGCTTCTTCAGGAGGGGTCGCACCACCGCAGCTTTTAACGACTGCGGTACGGATCCCTCCCTCAAAGAAGCGGTGACCACCGCCTGGATCCAGCCGCGTGCCACCTCCCTGCTGGCCGAAACCAGCCAGGAGGGGCACGGGTCCAATAAACAGGTGGAGGTACCCATCGCTCCCACAGCCCTGTCCACATCCTCGGGAGAAACAGGCCCAAACTCTTCCCATAATGGTGGACTAAGACTTGCCCCTGTCAACTCTATGGACTCTGCCCTGCCAGAGTCCAGGTTCGACCGAATCTGAGCGACTTTATCCGACAGAAACTCAGCTCTGCCTTGTAAGTGTTCCTCGCTCCCCCCTTTTGCAAGGACGGAGCGAGTCACGCTAAACAAGGCGGCTGGACAAGAATCTGCGGATGCAATAAGAGCAGAAAAATAGGATCGTTTTGCCGCCCTTATCGCCACTAAATAAGATCTGATGTAAATTCTTAATAGTGTTCGGTCAGACTCGGTTTTTCTGGCCCTCCAGCGGCGCTCCAGACGTCTCTTCTGGCATTTCATCTCCCGGAGCTCCTCGGTAAACCAGGGAGTTTTCCGGGATCCACTGCCACTGAGAGGTCGCTTAGGCGCAATTCGGTCTAAGGCCCCTGATGCTGCGGTGTTCCAGGCAGCCACCAGGGAATCAGCCGAATTGTGTACCAGGGTTTCAGGTATTTCCCCAAGTTCCCTCTGGAATCCTTCCGGCTCCATTAGGCGCCTGGGGCGGAACCACCTAGTCGGTCCCGCCTCCTTGCGGGGGAGGAATGGGGCTGCGAAATCCAACCTCAGTAGGAAATGATCTGACCATGACAGTGGGGTGATGACTATGTCCCTTTTCTTCAGATCATCTCTCCACTGCCCCGAGAGAAACACTAGGTCGAGCGTGTGACCACCCTCATGAGTCGGACCCTGGATTACTTGGGTCAGGTCCATGGTTGTCATGGAATCCATGAACTCCTGAGCTACCCCAGAGGTTTCGCCAGCGGAAGGCAAGTTGAAGTCCCCCAGCACCATAAGCCTAGGGAACTCAACTGCCAAGCCGGCTACTGCCTCGAGCAGCTCAGGCAGGGCCTTACTTACGCAGCTGGGAGGCAGGTACGTTAAGAAAAGGCCCACCTGAACCCCTAAGTCCAACTTCAGAAGGAGCGTCTCACACCCAACAATCTCCGGGGCAGGGATCCTACGAGGATGCAGATTTCCGCGCGTTATTATTGCCACTCCTCCCCCCCTTCCCTGGGGTCGAGAATGATGCTGCACCGAGAAACCGGCTGGGCATATCTCGGAGAGAGCTACTCCCCCCTCCTGCCCCAGCCAGGTCTCGGTAACACACACCAGGTCTGCCCCCTCCTCTGTGATTAAATCACGTATCAGGGGGGCTTTGTTGATAATTGACCTGGTGTTAAGCAGCAGCATCCTGAGCCCAGGGCCATGAGAACCCTGGTTGCCAGGTATCCGGGTTGAGCAAGATGGAACCGGATCGGAGGGGCCGGAACAAGGGATCGCTTGTATACAGCGAGGTCTTATTCCCCGAGAGCGGCCCACCCCTCTGCTCCCGCCATATCTGCCTCTTCCCATTATGACCGAGATGTTCCGGCTCTCATCACCACCAGAGATCCCCTCCCCCCCACCGCTGGTCTCCCTCCCTCCCTGCAGGCCATACATACCATTCTCACTAGGCCGGGTGACTGAGCCCCGCCCCCCCTGCTTCTGTTTCCACACTCAGCAGAGAGGGACGGAAACCCAGCCCCCGGCTTCTCCATTTCTATCAAATCTTTCAGTCTACACATACACCCTTATCAATCATCCTCCTACTCAGTCACACCAGTCACACCACTTCCGGGGTAAAAATTAGAAACTGATTATAATTGCTAAAAGTCCGTAGAAAGAACATATAGGCAGGTTCCAGGTCTGGGATAGTTTAGTTCTGTACATCTGTACCAAGGCCCACGATCGTCGATGTAAGGTTCCAGATGTTCATATAGTTGACCATTAATGGGATAGACAGGTATAAAGTGCATAATAGTCTCAACAAACGCCTTGAGTCTTTGAGGTAACATTGATTTTATAGTTCTTCGTGGTGCAATGTTGGAGTCTGGGGAGCCAATAATCCAGGGGTCGGGAGTATATCCTCCTACAAGGCTGGCTTCTACAGTTCCAAGAACCCCTCCCCCCATAGTTGCCGGTGACCACGGCGACTATGAAAACAGTGGGGGGAAGCTCAGTAGATCTATCCTGAGCGTAGCCAATGAAGACTCAATCCCATGGTCCAGTTGCAGTAACAGCGAAGATGGTCACAACGGGAACAGCACTCAAAGGACTCCACCCGCGCGCAGCTGATAGCAATTAGTTCCCGTAATCCAACAGTAATAGCAATTGTTAAAAACAGCAGCTGTAATGGCGGCGTTGGCGGCAGCGTTCGGCAGACCCCTCCGATGAGTGCACAGCTGAGAGCTCTTCCCCAGAGCACAATAGCAGTAGTGATAACGAAGTCAGCGTTTCGGCTTTCGGCAGTCAGCAAGCCCCCCCCCCCGCAGGGATGAGCAGATAAAAAAAAATTCACACCTGAGCCGAGCAGCATATGCAGCCGCCAGATAAGGTCCGGGGGAAAAGGGGGGGGCAAACTCCAATGGCCCTCACAACCAGCACATTCTTCGAGTCCACCTGCCCTTCCCTCTTCCTTAGTACAGCAACAAGTCAATTTGCAAGTCAATATGCTCCTCAGTCCTCGTTCCTTTAATCCTTTAGTCGGAAATTAGCAGGCTAACCCTCACGGCATCGGCCTTAAAATGGGCGACGGGCTTCCCAGTGCCGGTCACACGGGAGAGAGAGGCACTTCATTCGGGGGGAAAGAAACACCTAACACACCCCGCAAGTGCCTAACAAGATCTTGTAACTCCCCGAGAGAAAAATCCTCATGGGGGGGGGTCTCCTTTGGCAAAGTTTGAAATAAGTAAAGTCAAAGTTTTTGGGAGCGAGATCTTCCTTACTGTCCTGCCGTGGCTCCACCCCGGAAGATGGTAACATCATCAGTGCTGGTGCATATAGAACCATTATGCCAATTACAAGTTACTTAATGCACCAGGTTTTTTCATTTTCTGTTAAAAATAGGCATACAAACATGCTGTTGTTTAATACTCAGGGCCTAAATGTGGTCTGCAGAACATTAGCATAACCATCTTATGGTTATGACCAACACATTCTCCATCCTGAGAGGAGCCAGCAGTCAGGATGGGTTGTCTCCGCCCACTAGCAATGAGGACCCGAGTCTCTTTTAAATCCTGGATCTGCCCACTGGACCCCAGTTCTGACTCGGGTCCTCAGCAGAATAGGATGTGGCGAAAGACATCCCATCCCAATTGCTGGTTCCAACGGTCTGCAACGATCTTCAACAACAACGATTAAGTATTTCCATAGTAATTTCTTCTTCAGCGAGTTTTTTTCGTCTAGTGGGCTCAGGGCTACGTGGCATCAACGCAGCGGCTTGCACAGCAGGGGGGCGGAGCATCGAGTTTCCTTTTCCCCTCGGGCCATTCAAGCGATTAAGAGGAGTTTCTTGCAAGCCCAGCTCAGTGTAATACAGTCTGCAAGCACTAATTGGCACTTCTACTCAAGGCCTTTCTAGTAGCTTTACATGGCTAGCAGAGAGAGTTCTTCGACCTCCAAGGTGGGGGGAAAACGCACTGGGAAGACTAATAAGCCCAACGATGACGAGGCAGGGGCTCCCTCCTCCTCCCAGGCCTGCACCAGGGCCACTGCCAGGGCAGAACAGCGCAGGGATCATACCCTACAGAAGATCCATGACAAGGCAGCTAGGTCCAGCCATTCCCAACCAGCAAACAAAAGCCCAGCTAACGCATCCATTTCCTTGGAGGTCCCTGTGCTACCCCCGGTCTCCCCTAATTTATGGGAACCAGGGGGATTGGGATTGGCTATTACCCCACAGGATCCCCAGGCCATGGCCTGCCAGGGCCAACCTAGCCAGGTCCAGACACCCCAGGCCCAATTAATCCAGAGTGGAGTCAATATGACCCCCCTCCCCTGATCCAGCAGGACAGGCCTCTAGAGCACAGTCTGACCCGGCTGTAACTAACTCTGCTCCAGCAATAGCCTTTGACCAAAACTTGATCCAACAATGGATACAAATGGCAGTACAAAATAGCATTACCACCAATCTACAATCTCTAGCGGCTTCCTTGCCAACTCAGGGGTCAAGGGGGTCCATGCCACAATCTCTGGCTCAACCAGGCCCCAGCACAGGGCTCATACAGGAAGACCAATTGTCCAACGTATCAGAAGAGGATAATCTGGAGGATCTCCCTGAGGCAGAGGAGGAAGATATGGGTGATATGTCGGATGACAAAACACCAGCACCACCCCAACCTCAGTCCTCCACCCTGTTTCCTCCAGGGCTATTCAAATCTCTCTTAAGCAAGGCGAGAGCTGAGGCCGGCCTAGCAGCAACCGCTAGTCAGGGGCCTTCGAATGACACTCTGCTCGGACCTCTTTTTTTATCAGTCACCCCCGAGCTGGATACGGTGCCTGCCCCTTCCTTATTCCTGGACACGGTCAAGCTACAGTGGCCCAACCCGGCGGCTGGCCCCTCTCCATCAAGTCTCAAATGGCAATTCTTCAACGTTGCAGCTGAATTAGGAGACCTACTCGAAGTCCCCACCGTGGACCCCCCGGTCTTGGCATTACATGCCCAAACTACACTTCCGGGAGAGTCTGAAGAAAATCTAAAGCCCGAAGATCGGAAGGTGGAACAAGCCCTAGTCTGGACTCACCAGTCGGCGGCTTGGGCCATCAAAGCAGCATCGACTTCCTCCTTCTTTGCCAGGGTAGCCCTGCTTTGGCTGAAACAACTTCAGGAATTCATTCCAACCTCCAACATTCGGGCACAACAGGACATTAACAAGGTAATCGCAACCTGCCAATTCTTGGCGGATTCCACTTTGTATACGTCTAAGTTTGCCTCCAAGGCAATGGCGTCAGCCATCGTAGCCAGACGAATGCACTGGTTGAAGCAATGGCCAGTTGAAACACAGCACAAGTGGCATTTGGAGACGAAGCCGGTCAAGGGCAAACAACTCTTTGGAGAATCTCTCGATCCTTTTCTCATTGAGTCCCGTGACAAACGAAAGATCCTTCCATCTTTGTCACGCAAAGGTTTCCCGCGCCAGTCCCCCTACTCCAGACAGCCCTTTCGCCAGGCTGACCAGGGCTCCACTTTTCCTCGGACCCCAGGTCAGTATGGGGGCAGATTCTGATCCAACCAGGACCGGGGCAGGAGGGGAAAACTATTTAGGAAACCGTTCCGCGGGGAGCCGGAGGGCGCCCAGCCAGAAGGGGGAAGTGGTAGTTCTGTCCCCACTGAGATTCCCATTGGGGGACATCTAGCTTATTTTGCCTCTCGCTGGGCCCTGACCACTAATGATTCCTGGGTATTGGACACCATTCAAAACGGTTTGTCCCTAGAATTCCTCTCCCTTCCCCCAGGGTTTTTTGTTCGTTGCCCCATGGCCAGGACACCCGCCAAACGGGTGCTTATGGACGAAGCGGTGCAGCACCTGTTGGACATTCGAGCCGTCCAGCAGGTGCCCCCGACCAACAATTTCAGGGGTTTTACTCTATTCTATTCGTGGTACCTAAAGCCTCGGGGGGATGGCGGGCAATTTTAGACCTTAAGCAGCTAAATCATTACATCTCTTACAGAAAATTCAGGATGCACTCCCTCAAATCCATTTTGGCATGCATTCGCCAGGGAGATTTCATGGCATCCCTGGATCTGACCGAAGCCTACCTGCATATCCCTATTTCCCGTCAGCATCGCAAATACCTTCAGTTTTGCTATGTAGGTAGGCACTTCCAATATAGAGCGCTTCTCTTTGGGCTTTCCTCGGCCCCCAGGGTTTTCACAAAAGTGCTCTCGGTCTTAGCAGCCCACCTTCGAACATTACCGGTCAGGATCCAGTGTTATTTAGATGACATTCTGGTGCATGCTTCCTCTAAACACCTAGCATTGCAGCACCTCCACATTGTATCTACCTTATTAACCGATCATGGCTTCTCTATTAACATTCCTAAGAGCCATCTATCTCCCTCCACATCCATCACTCACCTGGGAACTGTCAGTGATTCCATCGAGGGTAGGGTCTTCCTCTCTCAGGAACGACAGGATAGTCTAAGAGAATTAGCGTCCCAGGTGCAGCGGGAGACATCTTCCTCCCTACTATCCCTCTCTTCCCTGTTGGGCAAGATGGTGTCCACCATGTCCATAACCCCTTAGGCGAGGCTCCATTACCGGGAGCTGCAGTGGTTCCTTCTTCCGTTTCAGAAGGCAGGTCGCGGAACATCCCTTCACAAGGTTCGAATCACACCCTCAGTCCGGTGCTCCCTCTCCTGGTGGCGCTTCCAAGGACTGGCCAGAGGCATGCTCTTCCGTCCACAACCATCCATCACGGTCATGACGGATGCCAGCCTCATCGGATGGGGCGCTCATTGCAAAGGTCTCACGGCCCAAGGCTGCTGGTCGGAGGCGCAAGCCAGATACTCCATCAACTGGCTTGAGCTGCATGCGGCATTTCTAGCCCTAAAACACTTCCTCCATGTGGTAGCGGGTTCCCACGTGCTGCTCTTGACAGACAACATCACCACAAAGGCGCACATCAACCGCCAGGGAGGCACCCATTCCCGAACTCTTATGAAAGAAGCGCTGAGGCTAGGGCTGTGGGCGGAGCGTCATCTCCTATCCCTGACATCAGAACACATCTCCGGGGTGGCCAACGTTCAAGCGGATTGGCTGAGTCGATCGACGGTGGACCAAGCCGAGTGGCGTCTCGATCCATCGATCTTCCACTCCATCTCAAACAAGTTCGGAGTTCCGCTAGTGGACCTCTTTGCGACCCCGGAGAATGCACAGCTACCGCGGTTCTTCACCAGGTATCGATCGCAGAATTCGGAGGGGACCAACGCTCTCCGATGCCCATGGCCTCGGGGCCTGCTGTACACCTTTCCCCCTCTGCCAATCCTGCCCCAGGTTCTCCAGAAGGTGATCCAAGAGGAAGCGGACCTAATCTTAATTGCTCCGTTCTGGCCACGACAACCCTGGTTTGCCGACCTCAGGGTACTTTCAGTAGCGGGTCCATGGAAACTGCCCATCTTCCCGACACTCCTCAGCCAGGGGTCTCTCGTCCACCCGGATCCCCGGTGGTGTCAACTGACCACCTGGCAGTTGAGCAGGGTACCCTAAGCAGCCAGCACTACGACCCGGACGTGATCTTCTACATCCAAGCATCGCGTCGCCCGTCCACGGAACGCATCTACTAGTCTACGTGGAGGGCTTTCTGTTCCTGGTGCTCCTCCCAGAAACTGTCACCTCTCAATGTTCCGTTGCCCATGGTCCTGCGTTTCCTCAAACGGGGACTGGACAGGGGCCTTTCGCCCAACACTCTCCGTCAACAGGTCACGGCCTTGTCCTCGGTCCTGTCATGTGGTCATTGGGACTCTCTCTCACACATCCCCACAGTGCATCGCTTCTTGAAAGGGGTCACGAACTGTCACCCGCCGGTAGTTCACAGGTACCCCACCTGGGATCTCCCCAAGGTTCTCCAGTCTCTTACGGGACCACCGTACGAACCCCTGAGGGAGGCATCCCTCAAGCACCTTTCCCTTAAGGTTGCTTTTCTGTTAGCCATCACTTCAGCGCGCAGAATATCCGAACTTGCAGCGCTATCAGTGCGAGACGACCTCTGTATCTTCCATCGTGACTGGGTAGTCCTCCGACTGGATCCATCTTTCATCCCAAAGGTGAACTCCACATTCCATCGGGCGCAGGAACTGATCCTACCTTCCTTCTGTTCCCGGCCTTCCCATCCCTCCGAACAGCTTTGGCACACCTTAGATGTCTGTCGTGCACTCCGTGTTTACATCAAACGCACACGTCCGTTCTGGAAGACAGAAGCTCTTCTTGTCACCTTCTTGCCTCGATCCTTGGGGCTCAAAGCCTCACCAACAACCATTGGATGCTGGATCAGGGGCGCCATAGCCAAGGCCTATGAGTTGGCCTCCCTCGCGTGCCCCGTAGGCATCATGGCTCATTCTACGCGTAGCGCGGCCACCACCGCCGCTTGGGCAACTCAATGTCCCTTAGAGGATTTGTGCCGGGCCACAACTTGGGCCTCCCCAACTCAATTTATCCAGCACTACAAGATTGACAGATACGCGTCGGCCGACGCGGCCTTTGGACGATGAGTGTTACAGAGAGTGGTCAATAGCAGCGCCTAACTCCTTAGTATCCCACCCAGGGGACTGCTTTTGCTTTGGTATGTCCCATCCTGACTGCTGGCTCCTCTCAGGATGGAGAATGAGCGTTGACTTACCTGATACGCTCTTTCTCATCAGGAGGAGCCAGCAGTCAGTTCCCTCCCTTAGTTTTTTCCCCAATGTTTTCTCATGGACGGGGGAGTCACGCTGCTCTTCCTTCTGTTACACGAACATGACAGAATCTTCTGAAGTATTGATCTCAATCGCAACTTGGGGAACGCTCCCTCACTCTTCGCAGCACCTGTTTTTACTCCTTACTGTATCCATGGAACCGAACTTTTCACTCATTGGCGTCTGCCTCATGTTGCCTTCCTGACTACGAACCAGTCTACACACAGTTGGGATGAGGCCTCGCATGATTGAACTTGTGTTTACCTTTTCGCCACATCGAGTCTTACCTTCGGATTCATCAGAACTGGGGTCCAGTGGGCGGATCCAGTATTTAAAAGAGACTCGGGTCCTCACTGCTAGTGGGCGGAGACAACCCATCCTGACTGCTGGCTCCTCCTGATGAGAAAGAGCGTATCAGGTAAGTCAACACTCATTTTTCAATCTTTCATACTTCCTGAAATTAAAATGTATTCTGAGGAATATTTGCATTGTAAAACAACTCTGATTTGCAAAATATTAAATATGACTAGGAGCTTCTATTTTATTTTTTAAGCCACTCTGAATAAATTTGTTGGCCCTGGTACAGTTAAAAAACTATGGGTTTAGGATTTTATTTTGAGTACAGTAATTGAACTGAGTTTGTAGTCTAAGTTTGAGCTTTTTTTTAAATTGAAACAAAGAGAACATCGAAGATGAAAAATGAAGGTGAATAAAAGAAAATGTGTGTGTATCTAGAAATACAGATATCATACAGCTATGCAGCATTTTGGATTTAATTCCAAAAAAGGTGCTTCAGATTGATACTCTTTAAAAAGCTTGCCTAAGATGGTGTGGTTGCTTTACAGAATTGCAGACAGATGCTATGTTCATTCCCCCTGTATGCATACAAAAGCACCTTCTTAGGATTGATTCTGAAGTACTGCATAGTCATAGTATATAGTCTTAAGGAGATGCATAATACAGTACTAGACAACCCATGACCCATGGGTCATCATTTCAGAGATATTTCCTTACCTAGACAGAGAAACAGAATGACCACAGACAGGGAAAAAATCAGTGGGAGCAGGAGTGATTTCCAACTTCTTGTCAGTTTCCCCCTTGCATTTCCTTGTGGGAACCTGGCAAACTTCCTCCCTCCCTTCCACCCATTGGGTCACCCTTTCAGAGATATTTCCTTACCCAATTCCTCAATGCCTTCAACAATGGCAGAGCTTCTAAACTTCAGGAAAAGTTCTTAAAAATCCAGGGAGATATTCAGAGATGTATCTGCCTTGGAAGTAGCCCATGTTGAACTGTATAGCACAGTGAACATCAGGGGTTGACCACAGGAAATGTTTTATGACATTTTGTATTATGTCATAAAATGTTTTATAATTTTTATGTCATAAATTGTTTTATAAAATTTGCCAAATTTCAATTCCACAAAAGTCATGGGTTCCAGATTTTAGACATATTCTGTAAATTAGCCCATTTGAGGTACCTTGGTTCAAAAAATGTTGCCCTGTGATGTACCATTTTGCCCAGTTAAAGGTTTACAGACACAAGAGTTTTAGTCATATATATACAGACCTGGCCAAAAGTATTGGTATCCCCTCAGTTTTCCCCAAAGAATCCCAATTGGCCATGAAATAAGTTAAAACTGACACAAGTAATATAATCCACCACTATTCCATAGAGCAGACACTTTGCTTTTGAGGTATAGCTTAACGTATTCTTGTAAAATAAATGATGGCATTTTCATAGACTATGAAGTGAAGGGGTACCAGTACTTTTCTCTGGGTCTGTATAAATCAAGTTAAAACTGGGTTGAACAAAATGTTCATAACTATAGGGTTCTTCATAGTTATTTTCAGGTGTGTATGTTGGGGGCAGGGGTTAGCTAATATAGTTCCCCAGTCTTTTTAAATACTGCCAATACCGAAATACACAGACTTTAATTTTCAGGTGTTTCGTGATAATAAATCTAGCAAACAAAAATAGGAACTGATTCCTCATCTCACAACTGTAGGGGATGACCAGGCTGAGCCCAAAGGAGGGGTCAAACACATCATCAATCACGAGTGCCTTTGTGCCCACAAGAGATCTAAGTCTAGCCCACCTTGAATTACATTGACTCTTATCTACCGCCAATTTGCTTTGACTGTTAGTTCAGATTCTTGTTGAGACCTTAAGCTTGCAATAAATCTTTATACCCATTTGAACTGCCTGGATCTTCTGATTTCCCTGGCACTTGACATTAATCTCAATTACTCATCTTCACCAAAACTTTCATGGACTCCAGAATACCCAAGCCATGGCTTCAGATCCCAGAGCTGCAGCAATACCAGACGAGGCAGACCTCCGTTCTATCAGCATATGCCAAGACAGCATTGAAGACTAAATCAGCAATCTTGCAGCCAATTTTCAACAAATTATGCAGCAAATGCAGATCCTGACTCAACAAAGCATTCCTCCACAACCACCTACTCCACCTGCCCAAGCACAACTTCCAATTCCCACTACGATCATCCCCCAGACTCCCAGCTGTCTACCACAGAGATTCACTGGAGAGTCTGATAAGATGAGAACATTCCTAGCCCATTGCAAAGTGTTTATTGGCACCCGACCAGGGGAGTTTCCAACAGACAGATCGAGAGTCTCCATCCTCAGTCCTTTAATCGACTTCGCTGCCAAATGGGTGCTTCCACTCATCAAAACCAATAGTTTCCCAAACATTGTCACTAGATTTAGAGAGCACTTTGGAGACCTTATTCGGATTGAAACTGCCAAACAACGCATCTGCCAGCTCCACCAGGGCAACAACTCCATGAGAACATACGTTGAAGATTTCAAGCTCATTGCAGCAGATCTGGATTGTAATCAGCCAGCCTTAAGATCACAATTCAAGAGCGGGCTCAACAAGGCCATAATCACAGAACTGATACAAAGTATTCTCCAGGGTCTACAAGACCTCTAGCAGCTATAACAGCTGAGTCTCAACTCGCAGAAATTAGAGCATTTTTCAGCAGGACCGGCCAACCCCTTCCAAAGCTGACTCCTCCTGTCACTACCCCGAGCCTTCCTGTCCCCTTGGATTTGGATGCTGCAGACCCACTGCAAATTGGAGTGGCCAGAAAAACCCTGGGAGCAGAAGAACGGCAATGTTGCAGAGAGCTCAGCCCTTATTTCTGTTGCAGAGAGCCTGGCCACATGGTCAAGAATTGCCCGACTAAACCTCCCAGGCCAGGAGAGGCAACAGACAGCCAATCAATGTCTCCACTACTCACCACCTGGATGACAAGCCCCAAGGCCAGGGAAATGAGAAATACACCCCATCCATGAGCTCACTGGGGGGGGGGAGCTACCCAAGCACTGAACAGGGCTCAATTAACTCCATGCTCAGGTACGTTAATAAAATTTGATTCTATTGTCATGGATCTGCCCCTGGACCCCTTTCCAGATGCAAGTTCAGAGGAGGAGGGTGAGTTTGAGTCTGCAGAGGAAAGTGTGGAGCCAAGTACAGTATTTGTCAGGATCGGGGCTCAGAGTGCTAGCCTGATTGAGCAGCCTCAGCTGGGTCCATCAGAAGCAACAGGCTGAGGCTGAGGGAGGCGAGCACAGCTGCAGTAAGTTGGCCAGGAGGCTCTAGGCAAGGACTGGGATCAGCTGCCACCCATTACCAATGAGGTGGTGGAGGCCACACCTCCTCCTGAACCACGGAGGGCAGAAAGGAGACAGGCACAATACCAGTCAAGTAGTCTACCCACAAGGAGGCAACCTCACCTTTCATGAAGGGCTGCAACGGCGTTGCCTACTTAATCCCGCCCTGAGGACTTGAGTGTTGCTGGAGCAACATGCCCAGTTCTGTGCCTTCTGTGCTCATGCCATGTATCCTGACCCGTTCAAATTGTGGACTGCTTTCCTGGACTTTGTGTGTGCCCGTTGGACTCAGTTACCCAGTGACTCTTGCCATGCTAAGCTTGGAATCAGGACCTGTGCAACAGGGGTGCTTTCTGAGAATCTGTTTGGGGGGTTTGAATAAACAGCTGTAGAACTCTTGCTGTACGTGCATGTGTGTGGGAGGAGTGGGGCAGCACATCTATCCTGACACTTCCCAGTGGTCAGGAAACCACCATCCCTGTTTTGATAGATTCCGGAGCAACCTTTGACTTCATAAGCCTAGCCACAGTCCAGAAACTTACGTTCCCCACAGTTCCCCTGAAGTCTCTATTGCAAGTGATAACTACCGTGTTTCCCCGAAAAGTAGACCCGGTCTTATTTTCTTTTGACCCCCCAAAAAACGGCTAGGGGTTCTTTTCGGGTGGGTCTAATTATTGACTCACCTCGCCACGGCGGCACCGACAGCACCGCCCAGCAGGAGCCTGCTGCTGGCCCACTTCGGCTGCTTGCCGCCGCTCGTATGCGTTGCCCCCGGCCTCCGTTTCACCACCAGAGCCTTCTGGAAAGCCCTCTGCAACCAAGAAATGAGGTCCGGATTGACATGCACGTCGCCCCTGACCTCCATTTCGCCGTCAGAGCCTTCCGGAAAGCCCTCTGAAGCTGAGAAACAGGCTCCGGATAGAGACTTGGTGGCGCAGTGGTTAGAATGCAGTACTGCAGGCTACTTCTGCTGACTGCCGGCATCCTGCAATTTGGCAGTTCGAATCTCACCAGGCTCAAGGTTGACTCAGCCTTCCATCCTTCCAAGGTCGGTAAAATGAGGACCCAGATTGTTGGGGGCAATATGCTGACTCTGTAAACCGCTTAGAGAGGGCTGTAAAGCACTGTGAAGCGGTATATAAGTCTAAGTGCTATTGCTATTGCTATTACTCATGCCCCAGGGAAGTTAACAATAAATCAGCATCTTGAAGAGTTAACCCTTTTTGTAGCTGACCACATCTATCATCTTCTAGTGGTGGGAACTGCTTGGTTACAACACCTTGACCCCACTTTTGAGTGGAAAAACCGGTCTGTTGCCTTTGATAGTCCTGAATGCCTTTCTCACTGTGATCGGTCCTCCGAAACGCCCCACCAGCTGTCCCGAAGGTTAACAGAAAGATTCCCAATCTGCCAAGTTAATACAGAGACTTCGCTGATGTGTTCGGAGAGGAGGAAGCCTCGGCCCTCCCCCCGCACAAAGACTGCGATTGCTCCATAAACCTGGTCCCTGGTGCCAAAATTCCCGCCAAGAGGCAATACCAAATGTCTACTACAGAATTAGAAATATTTGGACTCTGATTTGCAAAAGGGATTCATGAAACCCTCCCAGTCTCCTGCCTCGGCTTCCACCTTCATACCCAAGAAGCAAGACCCCAGTGGGCCTAACAACAGTGGGAATCCCCCACTGAGAGTGGTCCATAATTACAAACCTTTGAATTCAGTCACAGTAAGAGACCATTATCCACTGCCGTTAATTCCATACCTATTAGATAGACTGCAGAAAGCAAGCATTTTTATGAGACTGGACCTCCGCAATGCTTACAACTTCATTAGGATCAAAGAAGGCCATGAATACTTAACCGCTTTTGACACCAGATATGGCAAATCTCAATATACAGTGCTTCCTTTAAGACTGTGTAACACCCAGGCTGTATTTTCAAAGATACATGAATCACGTTTTTGCAGACCTCATAGATAAATTTGTGGTGCTCTATATGGGCAACATTTTGGTTTACTCTGAGAATGAGGCTGAGCACAGACAACGTGCACACAGTCCTCTGTAGACTAAGATATAACCATCTCTTTGCCAAACCAGAAAAATACAACTTTGACCTGCAACAACTAGACTTCCTTGGTTACTGTATTTCCACAAAAGGCATCCAGATGGACCCCCAGAAGGTCCAAGGCTCTAGACCAGTGATGGCGAACCTTTTTTTGCTCGGGTGCCAAAAGGGCGCGCGTGCACAAGATAACGTGCACGCGTATGCCCACACCCATAATCCAATGCCCTCCCACCGTGCATGCATGCCCAATCCCCCTTGCGCTGCGCCCCCCGTGCATACGTGCAGGCCTCACTGAAGCCTCTGGACTTTTGGTAGGCCCGCTGGGCCATTTTTTGCCCTCCCCAAGCTTCAGGAAAGCTCCTGAAGTCTGGGGAGGGCGAAAAAACGGCCCAACAGGCCTACCGGAATTTAGAAATGAACTTCCTGTAGGCCCGTTGGGTCTATTTTTTGCCATCCACAGGCTCCGGAGGCTTTCCTGAAGACTGGGGAGGGCAATAACAGCCTCCCCCCTCCCTCCAGAAGGCCAAAAATCAACTGGCCGGTGCGCACATGTGTGCTGGAGCTGACATAGGGCAACGCCTTGCGTGCCCTCAGATGTGGATCAGTGTGCCACCTGTGGCACACGTGCCATAGGTTCGCCATCACAGCTCTAGACCAACTCCCCTGCTCAAGCAGGAGACCCTATACCATTTAAGATAGGTGGCTGTCCAGTCTCTTATTAAAAACCTCCAGTGATGAAGCACCCACAACGTCTGAAGGCAAGCTGTTCCACTGGTTAATTGTCCTCACTGTTAAGAAGTTTCTCCTTAATTCCAGGTTGCTTCTCTCCTTGATTAGTTCCCATCCATTGCTTCTTGTCTTGCCTTCTGGTGCTTTGGAAAATAAGTTGACCCCCTCTTCTTTATAGCAGCCCCTCAAATACTGGAATACTGCTATCCTTAGCTTGTCTTCTGGGGTGTTGGCTATTCCTGCTAGCTTAGTGTCATCTGCAAATTTGATGAGTTTTATTTTATTTATTTATTTATTTTATTGATTTATTTTTGTCAAGTACGTGTTGGTAATATACATAGATATAACATTGTTTATATACATAAAATGAGTACTGATAAGAGGGAACATTAGGACAGGGACGGTAGGCACGCTGGTGCACTTATGCACGCCCCTAATAGTTCCCCTTCTATTCCCTCATCTAAGTCATGTATGAAGATATTGAAGAGTACTGGGCCTAAGGTGGAACCTTGTGGTACCCCACTGCTTACTTCCCTCCATGTAGATGTAGTACCATTAACAACTACTCGTTGAGTACGCTTTGTCAGCCAGCTACAAATCCATCTGGTGGTGATGTTGTCTAATCCACATTTTTCTAGCTTACCAAGAAGTAAGTTGTGGTCTACTTTGTTAAATGCCTTACTGAAGTCTAAGTATTTTATCTCCACAGCATTTCGCTGGTCTACTAATTTAGTCACTCTGTCAAGGAATGAAATAAGATTGGTTTGGCATGATCTGTTTTTAATAAACCCATGCTGGCTACTAGTTATTTCTAGATGTTCACAGATCTGTTTTTAATTACTTTTTCCAGTATCTTCCCAGGTATTGATGTTAGGCTGATTGGTCTGCAGTTTCCTGGGTCTGGTCCCCCCCCCTTTTTTTTTGAAGATGGGAACCACATCAGCTCTTTTTCAATCCTCTGGTATATCCCTGGTGCTCCAGGATTTTTTAAAAATATGGTACAATGGTTCTGAGATTACTTCTGCCAGCTCCTTCAGAACTCTGGGATGTAATCCATCAGGTCCCAGTGATTTATATTCGTCAAGATCAGACAGATGTTCTCTTACAATTATCTTGCTTATTTTAATTTTTATTTCCAGTCTGTCTTTTACAGTTATGTTTTTGGTAGGTTGGGCTATAGTTTCTTTTTGCATGAAGACTGATGCAAAGAATGAGTTAGGCAGCTGTGCTTTCTCTCTACTGCCTGTTATTTCCTTGCCATCTTCTCTCTTTAGTGGACTGTTTCCTTGACTTTTTTCTTATTTATATGTTGAAATAAACTTTATCATCTTTGCAACCTAGCTGCGGCCCTCCCACATCGGAGGCCCAACAAGAACCACCAGCTGCGCTCGCATGTCCCTCCCTCCCCCCGGGGCAAGGGAGAGAAGAAAGAGCCGTGCGAGGAAGCAAAGCCAAATCCTGCTGCGCAGCTGTCCTGTGCCGTCAGCTCTCCCCTCCCAGCCCCTCAGGATCACCGGACCCAGGTGGGGCCCACACACACACCTGGATTGTGGATGGGAGGGGCAGGAGGCCAAGGAAAAGGCATCCCAATGGGCCTCCCCCTTCCCTCAGGTGTGCCCCGGTTGCTCACTGTGGCCATGCACCTCCCTCCAGCCCTACCATTGGCCAGGGTGATGGAGTTGTCTGTGTCGATGGTGTAGAGGATGATGGTGTACCACCTGCCAGGTGCCGAAGTACCACCAGTGATACATGTACCACAGGTTGAAAAGCACTGGTTTAAGACACTAGTTGGATAATATTCTATTGCTTGTGTTTGCATTATATTGAATTCCAATATTATGTGGTCACTCTCGCCCAAGGTTCTGGCAGCTTCAACTCCCTCTTTTACTTCTTCTTTATTAATAAGAATTAGGTCCAGTATAGCTTTTCCTCTAGTTCCCTCTTCTACCTTTTGGATGACAAAGTTGTCAGCTAAGTTGGTTAGGAATCTGTTCGATCTCCCACTTGCTGCAGAGTTTGTCTCCCAGTTGATATCAGGGTAGTTAAAGTCTCCCATTACTACTGTGGTATGTTTCCTACATACATTTGTTAATTGATTAGCAAAGAGTTCATCTATTTCTTCTGCTTGGTTGGGTGGCCTGTAGTGTATGCCTATAACAGTGTCATGTTTTTTCCTTTTATATTGACCCATATGGATTCTAGGAGGTTTTCATCCTTGGTTTTGTGTATTTCTGTAGAGATGTAGTGATCTTTTATATATAATGCAACTCACCCTCCTCTTTTGTTTGGTCTGTAAGGATATACATCCATCATGGTGGTGGTGGTGGTGGAACTTTTCACCCAGATTTTGTACCTTGCAGGGGACTGCTAATGGCAAGGGATACAGCTCAGCTCTTTTTGGATAATGTTTTTCAATATAGAGGGATGGTTTCTAGAGTCATCTCTCATTGAGGAAGTCAGTTTACTTCCAGGTTTTGGAAGGCACTATTCCATTTTTTGAAGGTACAAATCAGCTTATCATCCTGTGACAAATTGAGACACCCTGTGACAAATTGAGAGGCAGAGAAGACTAACCAGATGCTGCAGCAGTATTTATGGTGTTTTTGTACATAGAGCCAGGACAACTGCCCATCACTTTTCCTGTTAGCTGAATTTGCATGTAATAATTCTGTGCATTTCACAACTGCCATGACTCCTTTCCAAGCTTTGTATGGGAGACACCCAAGGGTTTTACCAGCAACCTCACAACAACGCTTGGTTCCTGGCATGGTACATTTCCTGCAACAACAACAGGCTGTGCAGGCACTGTTGAAACAACAGTTGGATCAAGCAAAATTTATCTTACAAGAGATCAGCTGATTCCCATTGTCAAGAGGGGCTGCAGATTTCAGAGGGAGACAATGTCTGGCTTTCGACTAAATTTTTAGCTTCTACCAGATCCTCAAAGAAGCTGGACTCAAAGTTTGTGGGCCTTTTTAAGGTCCTGTGGCAGGTAAACACGGTGTCAGCCAGCCTGCTGCTTGCTGCCATGGAAATGGGGGGGGGGGGAAGGGTCAGTGGAGAATTTTTTATTGCAGCTTTGCAACTACAGTCTGGGTTTTGCTTATCTCTCCAAGGTCATTTCTTCTAGCTTTGGTATGCAGCAGCCAGAGACAATGTGCTTGAATCAAAGACTTTCTCAAAATATGCCCTGGCTTGTGCTTGCCCTCTGGTTGCCTATCTACCAGGGGGGTTGGGCCCTATGGTTTGTTTCAATTTGCTGCTTCATGCGCTTTTGCCTCAGATTTTGCCTGAAACTTGTTGCATTCAGTTCTCTCCTAGTAAAAATACATTTTCTCTGAATCTATGGAGCCCAGGGTTTTTCTTTCCTAGGAATTGGATGGAGGCAGCCCTGACACACTGTAGCCTTTTGACTGGAACTACCAAGGGAAAGAGGTGAGGATTTTTCTAACTGTGTAGATATCTTGCAGGAGAAAACACCTGGATGGGAAGATTCTTCAGATATGAAGTACAGTGACTTTTCTGTGATGACATCACTACCCACACTGCCCAGTTCCCTTGAGAACTCTGACAATGAAGAGGAGTGGAGGAAGGGGGGTTGTTTAGAGAAGGAGCTGATGTGGTGGAATCTGGTGCTGAGTTACAGGAGGGATGAGCAAAGAGACAGATCAGCCTTGAATCGTTGCTATGCAGGAAGAGACAAAGAAAGGTTCCTCCCTAATTCTTCACAGCATTTATCAGATAGTTATGCAAAGTGCTTTAGTCTGGCAAGATTCTGTCTATTAGTGGAACAGCAATAAAGAAAGTACTTTGAGCATTTACTCATGTCATTGTTGGTTTTCCACATCTGATATTGTGTTAAATAAGTTATATTGGAAGAAATAATAATTTACAATAGCATTAAAGTGACATAATACATTGGGACTCTTAGGACTAAGTCCAAACGGTTGGGTTGTTAATATATAAACAAGCCATTGTTTATTTAAGTACTACAACTTTAAATGTATTGCTGTATTCTGATTGGTTGTAGTGTTTCAAGATTGCCATAAGAGGGAGCTAGTGCTCAGGTTCGTTCTCTCTGCTGATTCATTCGTGATTGACTTTGTGTCTGATAGTAAGCTCTGTGTGAAGCTCTGTTACTCTTTGATAGTATCAAAGTGTTTGTAAGCTGTAATATCTTTGTTTGATGTTTAAGACAAAGACAGGCTGATTATTGTACTTCTTGATACTGACTGACTGAACGTGTATGACCTGGACTGTTTAATTGGACTGTGCTATTTATCTAAAAGTAAACTACCGTATTTTTGGAGTATAAGACGCACCTTTTTACCCTCAAAAAGAGGGTGAAAATTTGGGTGTGTCTTATACACCGAATGTAGCCCCACCCAGCCACCCCCACCCTTTGGCCTCTGCCTGCCAGCAATTTACCTCTTTGCAGCAAACAGCAGCAGAGCCTGATTTGCACAAGAAACTAATTAGCAGCCTCCCGACCTACAGCTGACTGAGGCTTGCAAGCCACGTGGTAAAATGAAACTAACTACGGTGGCTGTAATCAGACAAATTGCTGGGAGATAAACTGCTGGCAATGTTAGACTGCTGAAATTGCAAGGAGGTAAGCTGTAACTGCTATGGCCTAGAGGTAGAGCTCTTGCCTCACAATCAGGAGGTTGTGAGTTCTATCCTAGGTAGAGGCAGATTCTGTTAATATGTTATTTTGTTAAATGTTTGTAGAGTGTTCAAATTATTAGACTTATTTTTTAAAGACTGCTTTATTATTGTTCTAGACAACTTAACAAAATGAAGAAGCTTTTTAAAATAAATGCTTGCTCTGAAGAGGCCCAGTGCTATTGTATCTTCTTTTAAATAGCAGAGAATACTTCCAGAAAGCCACATCAATTTTAAAGATCTGTAAAAGTATAATCTGAAATGTCCTGTTTTAGTATTAAGTATTAGTATTAAAATAAGGCAGCTGAATTAAACCCTGACTTAGTCATGTTTGGAGTAGATCTATTTAAATAATTGGGAGGAGTTAGTGTGATTACATTTAAGAAAACTTTCTGGGATTAATATACTGCCATAATGTACATTTCTCCAATTCTTTGCTATTTCTATGGGTCAGGCACACATGCACAGAAATACACAGCAAACAGTGTATATCATCTGTACTGTTTGCTGTTTGGCAAATTGCTGGGAGGCAGAGGCCTTTTTTCCTTGTTTTCCTCCCCCCAAACTAAGGGGCGTCTTATACTGCGGTGCGTCTAATACTCTGAAAAATACGGTACTTTATACACTTTAACGAATCTGTTTGTGACTGGATCATTACTCCTATCCACTGGTTACCACGCTGAAACACCCCGTTTCTATGTGCATGTCCCTGATAACTCAGGGGTCGCTCTGCACACTCCTTAACAGGGACCTCCCATTACAAAGATCACCCTGCTTCTTGTACTTTATGGGAGCTGCAGAACTTTGGGGGTCTTATTTAATCATCCCAGAACTCTGTAGCAAATAGAATTTTAGCTCTTTTTTATGTTAGCTAAAACAATTGCTCTCAGTGTGGGAAAAATGATACTAGACACTGTGGAGTTCTTCACTACCAGTGCTTTACCAGTACTAGAAGGATTGGAAGTTCAATGTTGGAGAGGAAAAAGGAGGCATTCCAGAGAAATATGTGGTGTGCCTTCTGGTTCTTAGGAATGCTCCCAGGTAAAGCCAGATCTACACCTGTTCTGAAGCTTATGGAGGGTAACTCATTCTCTCTGAAAGCAATGGGAAGAATTTCATTAGAATGCCAAAAAGCATTTTACACTTGTTACTGTGTTTTCATCTCTGGCTTTTGGACAAAAGGATCAAGTGACATAAGATTTTCCTGCCACTGTGAGTGCTTGGAGCACAAACCATGGGACCTGCTGTTTTTTTCTCTACATCAACAGCCATTGGCTGAAATAGTCTTCATAGTTAACTCAGAATGTTCCTTGAGTGTCCCATATCTACTTTCTCTGTAGTTATTTCCCTGCTTTGACTCAAGTGAACATCTGACTCAAAAAATGGGGAGGAGCCAATATGGCAACACAGTAGCAGCTCCTGAAATAAGCTCCTGGCTTGTGACAGGCCTTATCCTTTCTGGCTTAACCCTACACCCCAAAAAATGCCATCCAGAGGCAAGAAAAGAACCTGGACCAGCCCTAGTAATGACACGGGAACTCATAAATCCAACAAAGCAGAGAAACAGATGAGGATTGACTCCTATCTCCCCACTACAGAGACAACAACAAAAAATGAGTAACAGATACACCACTTCAGGACCACTTTCACCTCCAAAGATTATGTCAGCACAGAACCCAGCCATAAGACAAGCCTCTTCCCCAACCCTTCAAAGACTTGGCCCAAATCAAACCCTGAAGCAGGGAGATTGTTCTGACCCAGCCTTAGCAGAAACAAGAAACAGACTACTTGTCCCGAAAAACCCCTCTTTATTATCTCCTGTGAATTAATGGCATTCACACACAGAAAAGTCCAGGCAATAATCCTTCAAAGAGTTAACTGCAGTAACAGACCTTATCAGTTCCTTGAGATAATTGCCAGGCTGGGAGCTTCCAGCTGCAAAGCTGTAAGTTCTGGCAAGCAGTCTCTGAGGCACAAAACTCGATCAGCCAAATCTTCCGAAATCCGAATGGTTGTCTCCTACAACCACCACTCCCCTTTCCTTCTATTTATTCCCCAGCCAGGGATGGGCCATTCAGCGTCCACGTGTGCCTTGCTTCCCGAGTTGACTCCTTTTCCTCAGTTGTTCTCCTCTCCTAACATGTTGTGGCCCGCCCGCAGCTTGTGCAGCCTGGGCCTTTGGAACCTTCAGTACCTCTTGGCAGTGCTGAGAAAGGAGGGGCTACTCCTTTCCTGAATGCAAGAGCACGCAGGGCTGCCAAGAGGCAGGAAGGTTTACTCCGGAGGAGGTCTACTCGGGAGTAAGACTTGGGGCTAATTGGCCACTCCCCTAGTCTATTTAAGGTAGTTGCAGCTAACAAGCTGCAGAGAACAACTTTTGGAAAAACCCGTCTGATCAGAGTTTGCTTCGTGATACCTGTTTTGTGTTTATCTGTCGTCGTCTTGTTATCAGAGACTGGCGGGCCACAACACAGATTTCCTCCTGGAATAAGCCTCCTGTACCCCTGCAACTACATCATTCAACTTTTCCATGAGGTCTGCCTTCTGTCTGCAGAAACATTAACCCTTATATTGAAATGGCTAAATGATATTGTAGCCAAGGTGGTGTGATGACCCAGGGCGTGGCACGAAAGCAACACAGCCAGAGAACAGGTCTAACTCCCCTTTATTGCTCCAACTTTGCCCCCAAATGTCCCCACGTTTACTACAAGTCCTGGAGCAAAGCTCTCACACACACCTTCAGCAGCCTCTGGCTGCGAGTAGTCCAGTAAGCCAGGTTAGCCAAACAGTAACCAGAGCAAGAAGTTCAGCAAAGCAGGCAAACCGGGCAAGCCCCACAAGACAGAGCACAGTAATCTCCAGGCACACAAGGCTCCACAGATTTAATGCTTTTTCCTGACAAATGCCCCTCCCACTGGCACCTCCTTACATCTCAGTCCCCAGGTGTGTCTTGTGAAGGGGGGTAGGGCACTCTCCTCCCTCGTAGCCGGCACAGTCTGTGTTGGTCTCTCTTCTCTCTTCTCTCTGTGCTCTAGGATCAGGAGGGGGTGGTTCTTGCTCTTCGCCTGAGCTCTGTCTCTCCTGCTCCTCCCTGACTGCAAGCCTTTTTAATCCTGAAAAGCCTTTCCCGGACTGACTTTGCCCTTCCCCAGTTTCCTCCAAGGCCAACGGAGCCGGCCTCTCAATCTCTGTCGGCTCTTGTTCCAGCTCATATTCCCCCGCAGATTCAGACTCCAACGGGGACATGACAGGTGGACAACTTCCAATAAGCCCTTGATCTGCAAATCCCCCAATTAGCAGGTTAATATGGCAGCAGAAGCTGGCCACGTAGGCATTCCAGCAGCCTGCTCCTCCAGGCATCCGGAAGTAGCTAATTTAGCCAACCACCCCCATGCGCTAGACCAAAAAAAAAACCTTCTTAGAAATCCATCAGAATGCCCATAAATGGAACAACCACAAGCTTATGGTGACACCCCCTCCACCTCAGCTCCTAAATTGCCATAGTGGAACAATTGATTTGAAAGATTTTCACTACCTACCCAGTTCAAGAAATGCTAAATGCATTTTTCTGAGTGTTTCTGAACCATCTCTTCCCCCCAGACTCATATTAATGAGTGAATTCCTATGGTAGACTCATCACATCCAAACTGTCAGAGTCTTTGACAAGTTAGTCCATGACCTCATCACTAAGAAAGTGACAAATGCTCATGACTCTGCAGATAAGAGCCATAAAAACACAGGCTCCAAAAGTAGTAAATCTGCCAGACTTGTCCTGAGCCAAGAGGCTAAGCAAACCTCAAGGGAGGATATACAGTAAACACAGAACTTATTAATCCGAGGAAAAAACTAGCAGACATCAAAACAATGATTTTGGCATACCCTCCCAGTACTGGTAGTAATATGGAAGTCCAGTACCAATTTAATACTCATATATGCAGAAAGCTGTTAGCACACTACTCTGACGTCCTCACCAATAATAGTGAAAGTGACACTGACAGTGACTCCTCTGAGAGCTCTACATTGGCAATACTCATGGAACCCATACAACCCAAAGCAGCTGATACCCAAAAGAAACTGTCTTGTAAATGTAACAAAGCTCAGCCGAGCAATACAGAAACCGAAACTGGAGATACATCCTCATTTGCCTTCAAAACTGAGGATCCTCCCCTTGCCCCATGGGAACCTGACTCTCGGAAAAAAGAGCTCCCTTTGCCTCTACTTACACTGGACAAGCCAAAGGATGCTCCCCTGCTAAAGAGTTGGGATCCCTGCTTGCCAGTGATCCCCATTTCACTCCCCATACTGCACTGATTCTTCCAATGGACAAACAGTTGGAAGAGAAGGGAGAGCAGGAACCTGTTGGTGCCACACCTCCCACCCCCCAGGGAAACACAACTCCACCCAGTCCCAGGTGTGCAGAGCCTCTGCTTCACATCCAGGGGACCAGCATAAGGTCACCCTTTTAACCTGGAATGTGACTCATTTACATCTACCATAGATCCCTGTTTTTCTGACTTCCTCTCCTACCATGACATCATACTTCTCCAGGAATCATAGACAGCTGACAATCTGCTATTAAATGGATTTCATTCATTCTTGATTAGGGCAGAACCAGGGGCAAAGCATGGAATAGCAAAAGGCAGCCTGGGGGTCATAGTCTCCACTACACTATGTGTTATATCAACACCCCTCCCTCCACTCAAGACATATGCCATGGCAGTATTAACCCAATTCAATTACTGTGCCCTGGCTGTGCCCCGTTTTGGCTGGCAGAGTGCTGCAGGAGGCTGAGTGCTGTCACCCCCTGGCCACACCCACCCCAGCCACACCCACCCAGCCACACCCACCCAGCCACACCCACCCAGCTGGTCATTAGGGCAGAGAACTGGTTGTTAAATTATTTGAGGCCCACCACTGCCTGCTGATAATAAATGCTTGTATGGCCCCAATTAGACATAAACCCTAGATCAGAGCCTTGTGGACTGAACCAAAAACATATGCTGCTGACCTTTTATTGATGAATCCAATTTTGGATATAATATAATGCTTGAACAATGGGAAAACATGTGGATGCAGGGTTTAAAATTTACATTAAATTATAATTTAAAAGAATTTTTTAATAAAATGATGTACCGTTAATATCTAACACCAGATAAATTGTCAAAAATGTAAAAGGTACTTCAAATGTATACTGGAAATGTAAATGTAAAGAAGGAACTTTTTACCATCTATGGTGGGCCTGCAACAAAGCAAAGAAATATTGGAGTAGGATTCATATCTTAATACAGAAGATTCTTGAAGTGAATATAAACATAAAACCAGAGAGTTTTATTTTAGGCCTAATGGACAAAGTACTTGAAAAAAAATGGAACTTTGATATTATATATGTTGACAGCAGCAAGAAGCTCTATGCACAAAAATGGAAAGATACCATAATTCCCACAATGGATGACTGGTTGCAAAAACTGATGGAGTTAGCAAAGATGGCTAAATAGACTGCTTTAATTAAAGAAATGAATACAACTAACTTTGTTTCTACTTGAAAACTGCTTCTGGACTTTGTGCTTGAGGTGGAAAAAAATGAAACTTTTGATTTTGAGTTTTGCTGATTAGATAGGTTTGTTGTTATAGAAATAAAAACAAAGAAGTCCCTGCCAATTTTACTCCACTAGCCATTGTCGACTATAGGGGGTAGTGCTCATCTCTGTTTCAAGGCCATTGAGCCATCGCTGCCCGAAGATATCTCCATAGTCATGTGGCCAGCATGATATCACAGAGCACTGTTACCTTCCCACCGAAGTGGTACCTATTTATCTACTCGCATTTGCATGCTTTCGAGCTGCTAGGTTGGCAGCAGCTGGTGTGAGGACGGGAGCTCGCCCCATTGGGTTTCAAATCTGGGCTGCCGGCTTTCCAGCAGACAAGCCCAGCATCTTAACCTCTGAGCCACTGTGCCACCGCTGTTATAGAAATGGCTAGTATATATCACTATGTAAATGTGAAAAGTTGAGGTTGTATGTTATTACCTTATTCTACTGCACTAAAAAGAGTCAGAAGTCAATGCTTTTCTTTTTCTTTCCTTTTTTACTCTACACTTTTTCCTCTTCCCTTTTCCTCCCCCACTTTCCCATTACTTTCAATTTTTCTTTGTATTTTATATTTCAACAAACTAGTACAATTTAATACTGATGAATTCAAATGCTTTTGTAGTCCTGGGGGGGGGGTCTCAGTGCTAGATTGGGCCCCAGTGACCACACCCTCTACACAAAGCACAAATGTCCTCCTCCCAACCCTGAAGATTGCAGATTCCTCCTCACCCATTGCTCAAAAGACCAAAAGTCAAACTATGCAGGTCTTCGCCTGGCTCAAACAGCCTTGATGCTAAACCTTTAAATTCTAAATGGTGCCGTTGAAAATGACCATCCAGCTGAATTCACCTACCTATTTGGCTCCAGAATGAGTGCTATTAATATATAATATATTATATATAATTATTATATTATATTAATTATTACCCGTGTTTCCCTGAAACTAAGACCTAACCAGAGACTTCCGGTTTGACGTCACGTCGGAGCACACTAGTCTCAGGAGCCTCTGAGGCTGCATTTGTGCTTTTCACCGATTTCGGTTGCTTAGCGGCGATCACTGACCTGGAGGGAAGAGTGATTCAAAGGGGGAGAGTTCGGAGCCTCTGGAGAGGACAAGCAATCCACCCAGGGAGCGAGAACAACTCCTGGAGCCGATCATGAAGAAATCAGCCTCCATGGCCGATCTGGAGATGTGACAGCCCGACTCAGATAAAGGAAGCAAGAGGAAAACAGCAAAGAATTGTGGTGGAGATTGTGAGAGAGAGATACTATTGAGAGGTTTTTTCAACAACTGGTGGAAGGAAATAAGACGGTGTGCCCTTGTAGCTGATTGCTGACCTGTGGATTCAAGACAGAAAGCTCCGAGAGGGTAAAGGCGGTGATTGCAAGGGGGAGCGAAAGGACAGCCAAAGGACGGGCAGAGAGCTTGCTGAAGCAAGACAGATTTACGACCCGATTTGATTTAAAGCACTCTGCGAGAAACAAAAAAAAACTCTGTTTAGAGAACTAAAAAGGTAAAGAACTACAACAAAAGGGCAAGAAAGATTTCTGGAAAGTGCGGAAGGTGGGAGGAAGTTAGAGTTGAAAGAGAAGAGAAGGAACTGAGACAGTGACACAGCAAAACCCAGAGGACATTTTTAACTATTAAAGAAGGAGATAGAACTACCAGCAAGATCAACATTGGACTCTAAGGACTAGTGAAATATAGACTATAAATATATCAACAAAAGGACAATAGATTAAAATAAATATTTATAAGTGAGTACTTACATCCATAATTTATTTGAACTTTTACCCTAGATAAATTTAAATATTGACTTAAACTATACTCTACTTATATTCACATATACATAAATTGTGGACTCTGGACTATATATACAAACTGTACATTCTAGATATATTCATTGCTATATATTTATATATTTATATAATATCTATATAATAGAGTCTAGAAAATAATATTATATATAGAACCTAGATCAATTACTTTAGGTATTTGATAATTATTGATTGATCCCTCGTGAATGTGATATAAATGTGATGTAAACGGTGATAACATTTATATATAATTTACAACTTACATTGAAGGAATTAAGGGTGTGGTATAATCATTTGAGGAAATAGATATTAGATTCTAAGAAACAGATTGATGTGGGACTTGAAGAAGAAGATATAAATAGTAAAAAATGAATAGTGAGAACTAAAAAAAAGAATTGGTGCTAAAACAACAAGAGAGAGAAGAGGTTTCGTATGGTACACTGGGATACCATCTGGAGTGTATTAAAAATGTCTACTACATCCACAGTAACTAAAACAGGGAAACAAAAAACCTCCTCAACTCTACCCCCAACTCCATTAAACCAACGTACTACTGAAGGTTCCACAGGGGAGAGAGCAGGTGGAACTTCTAGTACACAAGTAACATCGACAACTCATGCATCACTCCAAGAGATGATGATTAAAATGCAGGAGTCCATTGACAGAAATTACAACCACATGAGAGCGACAATAGGAGAGGTGAGGGACGATATCAAAAAGGTGGATGATAGGGTGGGAAGACTAGATGAGAGAATGGAATCAATTCAAGGAGTATTGACAAACAATGTACAGAGAATAAAAAAAATAGAGGAACATAATGAGAGGATTGAACTTAGACTTCAAGTTGCAGAGAATAAAATGGATATAGTAAACAGGGATCTCGAAGAGGCCATTTTAAATCTAGAGCTTGAAAAATCGGCCTTCTTTCTTAGGTTTCAAAACGTTACTGAAAGTAAAGACGAGAACTTACCGGACGTCATGGCGCAAATAATTGCTAGTATGACAAATAGAATAGTACAGGAAACAATAATGGATATGGATGAAATATATAGACTGAATACGAGCTATGCCCGAAAGAACAGACTACCGAAAGAAGTACATATCAGATTTACTAAAAGAATAGTTAGAGATGAAATCTATAACTTATCGAAAGAAAATACAGTTACACACAAGGGTAAAGAGATACTAATACTTAGACAAATACCAAGACGTGTAAGGGAAAAAAGGCGGCCCTATCAATTCTTATCCACTAAACTGAATAGACATAGGATATCCTTCAGGTGGCTATTACCTGAAGGAATGCTAATAACCTTATTGGATAAAAAACATAAACTCACAACAATAGAAGACGCCAGTGACTTCTACCAGCAGTATATTAAAGAAGTAGAGGAACATGAAAGTAAGGTAGAGGGGGAAAGGTAGATTTTGGAGGAGATAAGTTCAGAAGAAAATTTACTGCAAAAAGAAGAAAGTGTGAGGACGGTAGCAGTTAATTATGGTAGAGATGGTGCGACAACGAGAGCACAGACCGAGGCAAAGAGAGCAAAACCAAGGGAAACCACCAATTGAACAGACAGTAAATTTACTATCCCTGAACATAAATGGACTAAACTCACCCACAAAAAGGAAAAAAATATTCCACAAATTATTAAATCAAAACACAGACATTATCTGTCTACAAGAAACACACATCAAAAAAGAACAACATCAGATTTTGGAATTCCCAAAGTTAGGGAAACTATTCACAGCATTATCTACACATAAGAAGTGAGGAATAGCAATATATACAAAAGCATGGTTGAATCCAAAACTACTATATTCAGATGAGGACGGTAGAACACTGATAATACAAATAAAAAATGGAAGCAAATCTGTAACGATAGCAGTTATATATGCCCCAAATATAAATCAACCAGCCTTTTTCTCCAGCTTACATAAAAAATTACTAGAAATACAGTGGGAGAAATTATTGATAAAAGCCGACTTCAACACAGTAGTTGATAGGAAAAAGGACTATAAAGGTACCAATAAGAAAAAAGCAAGAAGATTACTACCGGCATCATTTGATCCATTGGCAACAGAATTTAATTTAAAAGACAGTTGGCGATATCAAAATCCAGGCAGCAGGCAGTATACCTTCTTTTCATTTCCACACAAATCATGGTCGAGGATTGATATGGCCTGGGCAAATGGGGAATTCTTAAACGATTTGGCTGAGTCTGAAATTCTTCCAAACGCCTGGGCCGACCATAATCCTCTATGGATAAAATGGAAAGAGCCAAATAGTAAAATAAGAGTAAGATGGACCTTAAACCAAACAATAACAAAGGAAAAAGATTATATTAAAATGATGCAGAAAGAATTAGACATCTTTTTTCGGATTAATACTAAAGAACAGACATCCCTAAGAACTCTTTGGGATACAACGAAGGCATGCATAAGGGGGCTGTCCATAGCTTACTTGGCCAAACGTAATAAAGAGAGAAATAACAAACTAAATACATTAACAATTAAATTACACAAATTAGAGAAAACATTGCAAGAAGACCCCAAAGATTCCAAAACATTAGAGGACTTAAATATAACCAGGCATAAAATTAACTTGATAACGCAAGAGGACTTGGCCAGGAAACTTAAATTAGCAAAACAAAACTACTTCAAATCAGCCAACAAACCAGGAAGATGGCTCACTTATAAACTTGCAAAAGAAAAAGCAGATAGAACAATTGACGCTCTTCCAGACCAAAACGGGGAAATACACACTAGAATCACTGAGAAAAAAAATATAATTCAAACTTTTTATACCGATCTTTACAAACAGGAAGACCCAAAAGATGAAGTAATTAAAGAATATCTCAATGAAAGCAATTTGCCAATCGTGCTGGAGGAGGACAGGAATATGCTAAATGACAAGATTACTCTAACGGAATTAAGAAATGCCATCGGTAAACAAAAGAATAATAAATCACCAGGTCCGGATGGTATCCCCTTTGAAATATACAAAAATTTACAAAGCTCATTAGAATTAGTAATGTTAGACTTATTTAATGAAACAATGGAAAAAGGGGAACTACCCGAGTCCTGGAAAGAAGCATATATAACTCTGATATCCAAGGAAGATTCGAACAAACAACAGATCCAAAATTACAGACCGATTTCATTACTAAATACGGATTACAAAATACTCGCATCAATAATGGCTGAACGATTCAAAAAAATCTTAAATCGGATTATCCACTCAGATCAAAACGGTTTTTTACCTCACAGACAGATAAGGAACAACACTAGAATAATACTCAATATACTAGAGTACTACGATATACACATAGACAAACAACTAGCGCTTATATTTGTCGACGCCCAAAAAGCGTTCGACAACCTTTACTGGCAATTTTTTATTATACAACTAGAAAAAATGAAATTTGGCGAAAAATTTATAGGGTTGATCAGAGCTATATTTAGTAATCAAACAGCAAAAATTATAGTAAATAACGATATAACGGGGAAAATAGATATTAATAAAGGAGTACGTCAAGGATGCCCGTTAGCCCCATTAATTTTCATATTAGCATTGGAAAGCCTACTGAGGAAAGTAAGAAGCATGCAAGAGATAAAAGGCCTAAAAATCAGAAAGGAGGAATTCAAACTTCAAGCCTTCGCTGATGATATGACATTTATAGTTGAAGAACCTTTAGACACTGGCCCGACTCTAATCAATGAAATTGAAAAATTTGGAAAGGCGGCAGGCCTAAAAATTAATAAGGAAAAACCAAAAATAATAACTAAAAACATGACACCGAAACAAAATATCAAATTGGAAAATTTATTAGGTATGAAAAGAGTTAAAAGAGTTAAATATCTTGGGATATGGCTCACTGCGAGATGTAGCTCATTAAAGGAGGACAATTATATAAAACTAATACAGAAAATTAGTAAGGACCTCGATGGATGGTCAAAACTTCAATTATCATTTATGGGTAAAATTGCGACAATTAAAATGAACATCCTACCCAAGATCTTATTCCTATTCCAGGTAATCCCAATAAAGTTGAATAAAACAGTTTTTTCAAATTTAAATAAAATGATTCACAAATTCATATGGGCCAAAAGAAAAGCGAGGATCAAACTGAAACTTCTTCAAGACCATAGGAGGAGAGGAGGAGCCTACATGGCTCAGGGCCAGGTTACCTTCGGGACCGCATCCTGCCGCATACCTCCCTACGACCGGTCAGGGCCCACAGAGTCGGCCTCCTCCAGGTCCCATCGACCAAACAATGTCGGTTGGCGGGGCCGAGGGGGAGGGCCTTATCTGTGGGAGCTCCCTCCCTGTGGAACCAGCTTCCCCCGGAGATCAGGACTATCCCCACCCTGCTGGCCTTCCGGAAAGCAATAAAAACCTGGCTCTTCCGGCAGGCGGGGTGAAAGCGAGACGATACTCTTTTAACTTTTGTATGTTTTTAATTATTGTATTTTATTGTATTTTATATTGCTGTAATGGATCTGAATATGTTGTGAGCCACCCAGAGTCCCTAGGGAGTTGGGCGGCATACAAATCCATTTAATTTAATTAAATTAAATTAAATTTGGTCTCCCCAACTGGGAGCTATACCACCAATCTGCTACACTCAATTGGATGAGGGAATGGATCACACTTAAAAACAGAAGGATATTAACCCTAGAGGGTTTCGATTTGCAGATTGGTTGGCATGCCTTCTTATGGGGGGACACCTATAAAACACATACATATTTCCGCCGACATTATATAAGAAAGAATTTATTAGACACATGGCTAACAATAAGGAAGGATCATTATAGAAGTGTTCCAAAATGGATATCACCAACTGAAGCAATTATATACCCGAACCTCTTAGATGTAAATAAGATTATAACATATCAACAACTCCTAGACGAACACAACGAGATGTTCTCAAAACAAGAACTCAAAGAAAAAGGAATAGACCTTGATTGGTGGCACTATTTACAGGTCAAATCAAAATACAACAAAGATAAAATAAAATATGGATTTCAAAAAAAAATGTGATTTAGATAGAATATTAATGGGCAATGACCAAAAAATGATTTCCAAACTATATAATTTCCTACTCCAATATAATCTATTCTAAGAGGTGGTAAAAGGCTCAATGATTGCGTGGGCACAAAACTTTGGTTATCCAATTAATTTAAACGAATGGGAAAAAATTTGGACTATAAATTAAAAATTAACACTGGCGATACCATACAAAGAAAACATATACAAAATGTTTTACCGGTGGCACCTTCCCCCAGCACGATTGGCAAAAATGTTCCCGAAACTCTCCCCAAAGTGCTGGAAATGCAAAGAAGGTATAGGAACATACTACCATCTATGGTGGACCTGCCCCAAAGCGAAGAACTTTTGGACTAAGATCAAAAACTGCCTTGAACAAATTACCTCAAAAACGATTCCCTTAAAGCCGGAGCTTTTCTTATTAGGTATTTTCAGAGAAAAAATGACGAATGAAGACAGATATATAATTCTACACATTACAACAGCCGCAAGAATTATATATGCGCAAATTTGGAAAACCGAACAAATCCCAACTATGTTAAATCTCGTTAATAAAGTATTTGAGTGCGCAGAACTTAGTAGGATGTCATTGGAAATGCAAGATAAAAGACTTCCGGTTTGGATCGCGCCATCGCGGACGCTCCTTGTTGAGCGCCTTTCCGATTCTTCGTAAAAAGCCGCCAGAACAGCTGTCTGGTGGCTTTGAAATCTCTTCCCCGGGCAAAGGGGAGAGATGAGAGCTTGACAGGTGGGGTAGAGCCCCCCTAGTGCCCTAGGAGCCATCCAGGGGCGCGAAGGGTGAGGGCTCCCCATGCAGCCTGTCTCCTGCTCCGGGAATCCGGAAACCTCCGCTTTTGCGGAGCAAGATGCCGCGACCACCGCTGCTTCCAGAATGGGATTTATAATTATTTTTTGATTTAAAGAAGCAGACAGAGAAACAGGAGTGCAGATGGGCAAGTACTGAATTTTTCTTCTTCTTCAACTCCTCTGCTAACTTTCACTTCGGAAAGGAAACAAAGTAACAGTTAATAAGCAACAATATGGCGATTGAAGAAGGTGGGAGGAGAAGTGAAAGTGACTTTCGTTTCGCTAGTGGCTTTTTTTCTCATGGAAACTTTTGACTTTGAAAACTGGCTTTTCTTTCTCTGTCTCCTGATCTTGGATTAAAGTTACAACTGATAGATTTTTAATAATAAAAGACTATCTGGTTTTGAAATTGGAAAGAACTTTAATTAGAGATTTGGCTTTTTCTCTGTACTCCTCTGGAAATACCATAATGGCTTCAAAATCCGGAAAGACTGTTTTGAGCAAAAGAAATGACTATTCCTCTGGTTATACTTCCAAAATGCAACTTACTACTGAGTTAACACCTCCACAGTCTTTGACACCTGAAAATTTATTAAGTACTTTAAAGATTATGAAAAATGAACTGATTATGGAATTTAACCAAAAAATTAGTGAAATAGATAAAAAAATGCAGGCTGCTTTAAAGAATATGGATCAACAACTTAGGACTGATGTGTTAGAGGTTTGTAAAGGATTAGCAACAAATATTGAAGTTTTGGCGGATCGTATTGAAACAAATAAACAAGCTTTGGCAACCTCGGTGGAATATATAGATAAAATTCAAAATGACATTGCAAATTTTGAGACAGAGGTGTTGATGACGCAGTTCAGATCTATGGAAGTTGCTATAAGGGTGAGAGGGTTGAAGGAGGGATTATATGAAGATTTGAAAGGAAGGATGGTTGAAGCTCTGGAGCAGGTGTCTGGAATGTCTAAAGTGGAATTGGTCACACAAATTGACAAGATATATAGAGTCAACTCGTGGTATGCAAAACAAAAACACCTACCAAGGGATATTGTTATATATTTTACTACAAGAGCCTTACGGAATAGAATTATACAGGCAACGTTTAAGAACAACCTTCAGGTGAACGGCCAGGAATTAATGATTTGGAAAGAAATTCCCTCTAAAATGCTCAAAGCCAGAAAAGATTATACCTTTCTGATTGATGAATTTAAAAGATTAAATTTACAATATAAATGGGAAGCACCAGCAGGAGTAGCGGTGAAATTTTCTGGAAAAAGATACCGGCTAAATACGATAAAGAAAGCTACTGAATTTTATGTCAATGTTTTAAAGGCTGATATATCCAGAATTCCAGAGGAAAGACGTATGAAGATAAAAGAGGAGGAGGAGGGAAAGCCACCCTTGTCGGATCAAAAGGAAACAGATTCAAAGAATCAAAGTGATTGGCAGAGCCAGATAGATGGGGAAAAGGAGACGGAGGATCGGGACCAGATGGGAGGCGAGTTGATAAATTCAAAATCATCATGCTATAAAAAGATGCAACTATCAAGATACAAAAAGATGCAGCGTTGAAACTTATTGGATGGATAGAGACTAATATGATTGTATTTATCCTTCTTTCTTCCCCTTTTCTTTTCTTTTTTTTAATTTTTCTTTCTCTAATTCCTCTTTTTTTAAAAAAAATATTTCTTGAAGATTTGGAATCTTTAACTCAAACTGTTTATTATCAATATCCTTTTAAGATTCAGAACTTTTCTGAAGTTAATAAGTTGATGTATAATAATATTATGCTATTAATATTATGATGAAATTTAGAGTTAAAATTTATTATTTAATATTTAGTTATTATCTATGTAATATTCAGTTAAGTTTTATTCAATTTTGAGGTTATTTTTATTATTAATATTTCTTAAAAAAATTAGAACTTTTTTTTTTGAAGCTAATAATTTGATGTATGGTAATATGTTAATAATATTAGTTTAAGATTCTTGTATTTTATATTTAGTTATTATTTATGCAATATTCATTTAAGTTTTATTTAATTTTGAGGAAATGTTGCGTAGGGAAGAGGATTGAAAGGAGGAGGAAGGAAGTTTTTTGTTTGCTTATTTTTTTTTCTTTTTTTTCTTTTTTCTCTTTTTTTTGTTTTTCTTGTATTTTTCTTGTATTGTTAATCTTTTTTTTTTGTATCTCTATTACTTTATATATAGATGATATATTATCAGTGCACAATTTGGAGTTGAAGTTTTCAAAAAATAATGTGGAAACCCAACAAGGGTTTTTTTTATTAACTTAATTTAAATCTATTTAATTGATATCATGCCCTGTATGCTCTCTGGGAAGTCCGGGGGGGAGGGGGGGGAGGGAAGGGGGTGGGTTAGGGGGGAGAAAAATAAAAAAATGTTTGTACTTTCTATTTAATATTTAGTTATTATCTATGTAATTTTGTACTAATAAAACTTTTTGAATAAAAAAAAAGGAAATGCAAGATAAAGATGACTCTGAATTCTATAAAACTTGGGACAGGTGGTATAATTGGCTTAACCAAAACAAATATCAAAAATTGCTATAATTATGTGTCATGATCTTAGACAGTATAAATAATAACAAATGTCTACTTTTTCGTACAGACCGGAACAAATTATCGGAATATATACAATTTTACAAGGTTTTAAAATATTAATCAAGCTGAACAAAAGAACCATTGTTGAAAAAGGAAAAATTGTTTTATTGTAATGATAATAGACTGAACGTAATGTAACAAGAGAAAAGAATAAGGAAAATATTGGAAGATATAAGGAAGATAATGATGTAAATAATAACTATATAGAATAAACATGTTTTTGTATCACTAGGCTGTAAAAGGATAGTGTCGACGAGATGGTTGACATGTATGTTCAATGTTTTCTATTCTCAAAGATATTTGATACTTTATTTGTATATACATATGTTTATACATGTTTTTATGTTTGTTTGTATGTTTGTTTGTCTTTTTAACATTATTAATAAAGACTATTTTTTTAAAAAAAGACCTAACCAGAAAATAAGCCCTAGCCTGATTTGTAGCGTGCTCCTAATATATGCCCTACCCCCAAAATAAGCCCCAGTTAAGGTCATCATCAGCTCTGTGTGTGTGTGTGTGTGTGTGTGTGGGCATGGCCAGCACCAGAAGCAGCGAGGGTGCGCGGGCCGACGGTGTCCGGCAGCAGCCACAGCCCGTGCAGCACAGGTGAGTTTATTACCGGTCCAAGCAGCAGGCAGAGGTGGAGGCAGAGGCATGGGGGGAGGCACGCGATCCAGACACGCCGTGCAGGCTGCAGGAAAGCTGAGAGTCAGTGGGATGGAGCGGGTGGCCGGCCGTGGGAGGCTCATCTTCATGTCTCTCAGCTTGGCTGCGGCCCGCACGGCACATTGGGATCGCCTGCCTTCCCGTGCCTCTGCCTCCATCTGCTGCCTGTGCTGGCACTCGAAGATGAGCCTCCCGTGGCTGCCCGCTCATTCCGGCCTACCGACTCTCAGCTTTCCCGTGGCCCACACGGCATGTCTGGATCACGTGCCTCCCCCCACGCCTCTGCCTCCACCTGCTGCTTGGACAGGTAATCAACTCACCTGCGCTGTGCGGGCTGTGCTGACCAAGGGGCGGCAGGCTGCAGCTGCTGCCAGACACTGTCAGCCCCCGCGTGCTCGCCACCTCTTGTCTGCATACTGGGGGGTGTGTGCCCAGCCAGGCTGATGACCCTGATATCGTGTTTCCCCGAAAATAAGCCCTAATGCTTATTTTGGAGCCCCCCCCCAAAATAAGACTGGGTCTTATTTTGGGGGAAACACGGTATAATTAATAATTATATAGTATATAAAAGACTATATAATTGCCTCTAGAGACATTCTCCTTTATGCCAAGGCCTTAGAATTTATCCTGAAGTTTGACAGTGATCATTTCGCAATCCTGCTCCAGTTAAATGTCTTCAATCAAGAAACACATATTGAGGATTATTACCAACCCTCATTAATGCCAGCAGGAATAACTTACTCCCAAGCCAAGTGGACCTCCCATCTAAATCAAATGACAACCAAGCTATTGGCCTTAGATCAACTACAGATTCTTCAGTCTTCCTTGACATCAGCTGAATCTCCTGATGCACTCTTGGTGAACTATATGTTGTGTCCCAGCACAGGAACCCCCAGAAAGGACACACACACAACTGTTTGCTAAAGAAATAAAGGAGTTTTTACTAATAAAGAGGCTTAGTAAAAAGTCAGGGTTTAAAGTCTAGGAACAAACAGAAAGAAAGTCTTGGTGAATAAAGTTCAATATTCTCTTTGTGAGCTTTTAGCCAGAGTTCAATGTCCAAAACAAACAGGCAATTACTCCGTGCTTATCTTTTACTCACTAGAGTTGGCTGGAATCCCGGAAACCAGTATCAAAGGAGCTGCTAATTCAAAATACAGGACTCAGAACAGGAACGCTGATGCAAAGAACTCTTGAGTGCTAACAGATCACAGTTGTTGCTTCCAGCAACCACTACCGAGTGCACCAGCCTTAAGTAGCCTGAGGGCGTGGCCCATTAGCCCTCAGCTCTACCTCCGAGGAGACCTCCGTCTGTAGAGCCACTCCTGCCTGCTAGCTGCTCTGCGTGCCCTAGCATCCAGCAGAGGTTCCTCCTCTTCTGATGACTCACTCTGCACCAGCTGAGAAGGTGCAGAAGGCCCTGGCTGGTCTTCCTCCTCTGGCAATGAGTCCTCCTCGCTGTCAGACTCAGGTGCCAGGTACACGGGATGATAGTGCTGCACCATGGTCGGCTCTTGGTCCTCCGGATCCGCTACCAGCTGCGCGGGATGCGGACAAGCCACAACACTATAACACCCTCATCCAAGAGCTCCACCAGCATCTTACATGTAGTAACAGTGCACCCCTGAAGTAACAACAGCACCACTCCAAGCCATGGTTTGTCAAGGACTGTGTTAAAGCCAAAAAAGCTCTTGCTACCACTTGCCAGACCTATGTATCCAATACTACATTGTCAGCTGCACAGGACTTCCTCCAGCAGAAGAAATATTACAAACAACTGCTGACGTGAAAGAAAAAGGAACCCATGAAAAACAACTGTATAGGACTCCTTCAAGCAGTCAAATCCAACGACTCAGCCTCATTCTGGCACATCACATCAAGGTCCCACAGAAATGGCCCAGCCATGGTGGACTGTCACATCCCACCAGACACCGGGGAGACATACTTTCAGAAACTCTACATGGACATCTCTGTTGGAAATGGACGCCCTAGACCAGGGGTGTCAAACTCAATTTCATTGAGGGCCGCATCAGGGTTGTGTTTGACCTCGATGGGCCAGGATGAGCATGGACAGGGTGGGCGTGGCCAGCTCGATGTCACTTGTGTCGGGGGTGCCTGTGGGGGCCCGAGCGCTCTGCCAACAAAAACGGGCTCCCAAGCTCCATTTTCAGCTGCGGCGGCTTCCTGCAATCCTCTGCCAGTGTAAACGGAGCTGGGGAGGGCCGCCCATGGCCTTCACAAGCTCCATTTTTGGCTGCGATGGCATCCTATGATTCTTGACAAACGTATCTTTTCTTTTATGTACACTGAGAGCATATGCACCAAGACAAATTCCTTGTGTGTCCAATCACACTTGGCCAATAAGAAATTCTATTCTATTCTATCTTGCAACCCTCTGCCAGTGAAAAGGGAGCATGGGAGGGCTGCCCGCAGCCCTCCCAAGCTCCGTTTTTGCTGGCAGAGGCATCACGGGCCGTTTCTTTGCTGTTTCCAGGGCGGCCCCGCGGGCCAGATCTAAGCACCCTGCAGGCCAGATCCGCCCCCCCGGCCTTGAGTTTGACACCCCTGCCCTAGATAAACTATAGAAAATGTGCCAATGTGGGCACCAGTGCTAGTGACATTTATCAAGAATCCTGTTGCCATCTATGACCAGGGAAAGCCCTAGGACAGGACTTAATCCCTCCAGAGGCCATTAAGAACAATTTGGGCTTCTGGACCCCCACCCTGGCCTTTCTCTTTACCTGCATCAACACCTATGGCCCAATACTCAAGGATTGGGAGCTTGTGATCATTGTATCTATATATAAAAAAATTGAAAAAGAATGAGCCTACTAATTATACACCAATCAGCCTCCTCAACACAATGAGCAACCTCTATGCAAAACACCTACAACAGAAACTCCAGGACTGGCTCAAACAAGAAAACATACTTGCAGAAGGGCAAGCCAGTTTTAGGGAAGGAAAATCCACCATTGATCAGTGCTTAGTACTCCAACATCTCATTGAAAAATACTCCTCCTACAACACTACCTCCCTTTATGCCCCCTTCATAGACTGCAAAGCAGCTTTTGATTCCATATCACAAGCTAAACTGGGAAAACTGGAGGCCTCCTTGATTAACCAACAACTACTTCATCTAATACGTATGTTTCACGAAGGGACATCACTCAAAGTAAGGTGCAACCCCCAGAGCCATCTCACCAGTGCCATTAGAAACGAGTAAGGCGTAAAGTAAGGCTGCATATTGGCCCTACTCCTATTCAACTTCCATATCAATCCCATGGTGGGTCATCTCCTCAACATGAACTTTCACTCTCCAAAACTAGCTGGAAGACACATCTGTTTTACTTTATGCAGTTGATGTAGCAATAGCAATAGCAGTAGCAATAGCACTTAGCCAAGCCAATATACCGCTTCATAGTGCTTTACAGCTCTCTCTAAGCGGTTTACAGAGTTCAGCATATTGCCCCCAACAGTCTGGGTCCTCATTTTACCCACCTCGGAAGGATGGAAGGCTGAGTCAACCTTGAGCCTAGTGAGATTTGAACAGCTGAACTGCTGAACTAGCAATCAGCTGAAGGTCGCAATGCTGCTTTTAACCACTGCGCTATCTCAGCTCCTCTCAAGAACACTTATTGGCCTTAAAAGAGCACTAGCACAGTATTGCAAGGAAGACCAGCTAGAACTCAATTATCAGAAAACCAAAATCATGGCATTTGCTGAAAGACCCAAAAGTCACTCCTGGAGGATAGATGACTACAAGAATGAGCAGGTCTCCTGTTTCAAATATCTGGGAGTAGTCCTACATTCTGCCAACAGTAGGAATCCCCATGGAAACTACATGGCTGAAAATGCGCAGAGGAGCTCATTTGCCATCCTTAAATTCCTCAAGACAAGAGGTGGCCACTACATTCCTGCAGCACTCAGATTATTTGAAGCCAAGCCAATAAGCACAGCTTCTCTATGGTGCCCAGCTGGGCCTCTTCTTCAATTTTGCATAATTAGAACTTGTTCAATCCAAATTTCTAAAATCAGCCCTTCAGGTTGCTCTGTGTGTGAGATGGGTGGTCTCTAAATTTGATATATAAATAAATAAAGTCCCAAAATGTGTCTCCAGTGCCACCTTCAATCTAGAGACAGGCCTCGTGAAAGTGGAGGCTAGAGTGTGGGTGACCATACTCAACTATTGGCTCAGACTATCCTTTTTTCCCCTTGGCCTTCCCCAACTAATTATGAGGGATGATTTTGAGTCCACATGGAAAAAGGCAGTGACAACTAAAGTCTCATCCTTGGGCTTCTTTCCAGGTCTTCTACTCAGCATGTGATATGATCAGGCCAAAGCAATAATTAAACAGCATGTAGCAGACACAGAGCACCAATTGGACATAGCTAGGTCCCCAACATTTATTGCCAGTGAACCCAATAGGTACTCTGCCTCCCCTATGGCATACCTAACTAATCTTGAAGTATCTAACCACCAGAGGGCCTTTACTCTGGCATGATGTCACACCCTCTCCTCAGCTGTCCTTGAAGGCCGATACAGGAAGATCCACTACCCGGAGAGACAATGTCCTTGTGACTCTGGACATGGAAAAACAACACAACATGTACTTCTCCAGTGTCTATACTACAGAGACATTTGTACTAGCCTCATCTCACCATTATTGCATAAATACCCAGGGTACACAGGACAATTTTATACATTCCTTCTGCTTTCAGATACCAACCCTGCTACAACATATAAAGTTGCCAGGTTCTGCACAGTAGCACTTAAAATCCATCAGAAGATGACCTGTGCGATAAACCAGTTTTAATAAGCACCTAGTTTGTTATTCAAGAATGCTCTATATAGTGACAGATCTAGTTTGCCATGCTTCCCTACACACATCTATTGATTCTACTCCTTTTAGACACTTTTTATATTTTTTTAAATCTTTGTTTTTATATTTTTTTAGCTTTTAAATTTTTTTAACTTTTGATGTATTTTTATGCTTTGAATTTTTTTGTACCTCACCCTCCTTATGTTGGTCTTTGACCATAATAAGATTTGATCTGCCTCAAAAAGCACAAAACTTCCTGTTTGGAAGTTTGTCTTCCTGTTTTCCTCAGAGAAATCATGATCCCATTTTAGTGAGATCCAATAACCTGTCCAGAAAATAGAGACAGCAGCAGTTAGGTCTTCCACTCAGAGAAGCAGCACCAAGGCATTGCTCGTGGTTTTATGTCCTGATACTGAACTTTGCACAAAAATCTGGGTGGTCATTTGGGGAAACTGCATTGTGGATTAGATAGATGGTTGGCCTGAACCAGCAGGTTCCTTCAATAAACAGTGGAGGTGGGGGGAAGAGAGGAAGCACTGTTGCTTGAATAGATGCTCTTGAAAGCCTTTACCAGCAGCATGGACAGCAGTAGCTGTGTCACTTAGAGCAGCATTCTAAATATTGTGTGATGGAATGTGCACTTGGAGAAGCAGTGGGTGGAAGTTTTGGCAACACAGAGCTTTCCCAGAAAGAGGCCTAGTGTCAACTTGCAAAGCTTTCCTGACCTGCTCCTGAGTTGCCATAGGCAAGGGGATGGGAATCGCACCTCGCAGCTGCACCAAGGAATTCACACCTCAGTCAAAACAAGACACAGCCTAGCTGGCCGAAGCTAAGGCTGTTGTGGTCCGCCAGCAGCCTGTGCAGCCAGGGCCTTTGGAACCTCCAGCACCTCTTGGCAGTAAGGTTGGGGGCTAATTGGCCACTCCCCTAGTCTATTTAAGAACAGTTGATGCAGCTGGCAAGCTGCAGGAAACAACTCTTCGTAATCACCTCGTGTATCGGATTCAGAAAACGTCTCTTTGGCCCTGGTTTTCCTGTGTTATCTGTTCGGCTAATTGCTTCTGGGAGTCTTGCCAAGCCACAGTAAGAGTACTGATATCGGACAAGACTATTACATCAAGAATTGAGTTATTGTACTTTGGACTTTTGTCAGGCTGTTAATGACTTTGAATTAACAGCCTTGGTTCCTTAAAGACTGATTGAAAATGTATCTTTGTTTGAACAAACTACTAAGAAAGCTTACTAGTAGTCTTTATGTAATTAAAATAAGGTTTGCACGGACTTGGTGTGTGCTGCGTTCTTCGTGGTTCGTAGCTGGGGCAGAACAAAGGCCATCTCCACGGAGACCTGCAACGGCTGGAGGGAGTGACTTCTACGACCCGCGAAATTGTTTTGTTGGGGAATGTGACTGATGATACACTCTGGGGGGAGGGGAAAACAGGGTTGGCTTCATCTATGTCATGCCGACATGGCGCTCCTAATAAACAACTGGATTTTTCTTGCTAAATGGCTTGAGACTCTTAATTTTATTAGGACATTGGTCGAAACCCTGACTTTTGGCAGGAGGTTTCTGTCCTCCCTGAGCTCGCCTTAGGACACCTGTGTTACGGTTTGACAGGTGTACCGCCCCAGTCAAACTCCCCACCTGACGCTGTCCCCAGACCGGGTCGCGGCCAGCCCGCGCCAGGCGCTTGGAGCCAGAAGCGAGAGCCCCTTGGGGCTCCCCCCCCGCCTCACCAGGTAAGTGAAAAAATGACCAGAGAACCCTAAGATTAAGAGACTGTGCAGTCCCAAACTGGATGGGGGAGGGGGAAGTGGTTCAGGTTAGCTTTACCCTAGAACAGTGATGGCGAACCTTTTTGGTACCGAGTGCCGAAAAGGGAGCTCACGCATGCGTGCGCTCATCTGGGCCGCAACCCGGAAGAGGAGCTGCCCAGGGGGAAATGAACTTCTGGCCAGCTAGTCTTCCGGTTACTGGTGCGCATGCACGCATGATGATCAGCTGGTCGGCGCGCATGCTCACGCTGGAAAACGGAAGACCAGCTCTTCCAGTTTCCGGCACTGCCACACGCACAAAGGCCAGCTGATCGTCGCACGCGCATGCATGCCAGAAAGGCGGAAGAGGAATGGGCGACTCTGCGCATGCCAGGCGACATGGCTCCGCATGCCACTTCAGGCACGTATGCCATAGGTTCACCATCACGGCCCTAGAATCTCTTCAGAGATATCTAGTAGGTTAGAAGGTTATAGCTTTAGTTTGGCAAGATTCTATCTATTAGATGTAAGCAAATAAAGGATTGGACTAGATTGGATCTCACTATGTGAGAAAGGAATATTTAGATGCTGGGTGCCTGGAGTAGACATTACAGGTAGTCCTCCCTTACTGCCTCATTAAGCAACTATTCAAAGTTACAATGGTATAAAAAACAGCTTTGCAACCAATACTCCCATTTATGACTGTCATGATCACCATTCACATACAGTACTTCTCAACTGGCTTGCAACATCAGAGTTCATGGAGAACACAGAATTAAAATCATAAGTTTTGGTCACATGATGTTTCACTTAACGACCAAATGGGAAGTGATGTCATAAGCCCATCATGGTTACATGATTTTCTCCTTAGTTAGGAAAGATTCTATTAATAAATAAAAATAGATTGTCAAGTGTGGGAAAATCAGGAAGTCCATGCAGTTGAAATGAATATAAAGGTCTATTGCAAGCATACGCTTTCTACAAGAATTTGAACTACTAACGGTCAAAGCAACTAGGCAGTAGATAAGAGTCAATGGAATTCAAGGTGGGCTGGACTTGGATCTCTTGTGGGCGCGAAGTAAATCAAGACTGATGATGCGTTTGACCCCTCCCTGAGGCTCAGCCTGGTCATCTCCTACATCACCCACCCCTCCACCCTGGTGCCCATCTTCTTCCATGGGTTATTCTATGCTGCTTTCCCCCTCCTGCATTGTGTCATTGAAGTCTGAGTTCTCATGGGAACTTGGCAAGGGCAGAAGGGAAGCAGTCTCAAAGGAATCCCCCTCCCCCTCATCTGAAGTAGCTGATGGTGGTTGCTGTAACACAAAAATATCGTTAAAGTTTCCCTCCCCTTCCTGGGAATTGAAGACCAGATGTGGAAGGCCCATTGTAGGCGAGTGTCCTGCCTCCTCCTGGAGCATTCCAGAGGGGCTGGTTAACCTCTTCCTTGACAGGTTCCTCAGGGGAAACTGGGCAGGAGTCTAGGAGCTTGCTTGGCCATGGCTTGTCAGGGAATTGCTGGTAAAACTAATGAACTAAATCAGGGGCATGAACATATCATGCATTTTATTTATTTTATTTATTTATTTTATTTATTTATTTATTTATTTTGTCAAGTACGTGTTAGTAATATACATAGATGTAACATTGCTGATGTACATAAGATTGGTACTGATAAGAGGGAACATTAGGACAGGGATGGTAGGCACGCTGGTGCACTTATGCCTTACTGACCTCTTAGGAATCGGGTGAGGTCAACAGTGGACAGTCTTAGGGTAAAGTTTTGGGGGTTTGGTGACGAAACCACAGAGTCAGGTAGTGAGTTCCAGGCATTTAACACTCTGTTGCTAAAGTCATATTTTCTACAGTCAAGTTTGGAGCGGTTCACTTTGAGTTTGTATCTGTTATGTGCTCGTGTATTGTTGTGGTTGAAGCTGAAGTAGTCATTGACAGGAAGGATGTTGTAGCGGATAATTTTATGAGCTATGCTTAGGTCGTGCCGAAGGCGGCGTAGTTCTAAGCTTTCTAAGCCTAGGATTTCAAGTCTGGTTGAGTAAGGTATTCTGTTGCGAGTAGAGGAGTGGAGGACTCTTCTTGTAAAGTATCTCTGGACACTTTCTAATGTATTTATGTCCGATATGCGGTGTGGGTTCCAGACAGATGAGCTGTATTCGAGGATTGGTCTGGCGAATGTTTTGTATGCTCTGGTTAGTAGTGTGATATTACCGGAGAAGAAGCTACGTAAGATTAGGTTGACAACTCTTGAAGCCTTTTTGGCGATGTTGTTGCAGTGGGCTTTGGCACTTAGGTCATTTGATAGGAGTATTCCAAGGTCTTTGACAGAGTGAGGGTCGTCTGTAAGGTCTTGTCTATTCAGCTTGTATTTAGTGTTCTGATTTTTTTTGCCAATGTGTAGGACAGAGCATTTGTTGGTTGAGATTTGGAGTTGCCAGATGTTTGACCATTCTGACACAAAGTCAAGGTCTTTTTGGAGGATAGCAGTGTTTTCGGTGGTGTTGAAGAGTTTTACATCATTGGCGAAGAGAACGCAGTTGCTTGTAATGTGATCGCAAAGGTCATTTATATAGAGTATGAAGAGTGTGGGTCCTAGTACGCTGCCTTGGGGTACACCGCTGTTGACAGGAACGGGATTTGATAGGGCGCTCCCTATTTTGACCACTTGTTGTCTGTTTGACAGGAACGCAGTTATCCAGTCATGTAGGGGTCCAGAGATGCCGTAGGATTTCAGTTTCAGAAGTAGTTTATCGTGAACCACTGAGTCGAAGGCTTTACAGAAGTCTATGTAAACTGCGTCTATTGTTTTGCCCTGGTCAAGTTTTGTGGTCCATATGTTTTTGCAGTGTAGTAGTTGTAGATTGCAGGATAGTTTTTTCCTGAAACCGAATTGTTTGTTTGAAAGTAGGTTGTTAGTTTCTAGGTGGAGGGTAATGGATTGGTTTATGATTGATTCCATGACTCTGCATGTGATGCAGCATAGAGAGATTGGTCGGTAGTTTCCTACTAGACTGGGATCTCCCTTTTTGAAGATGGGGATGACCGTGGCTAATGACCATAGGTTTGGTAGGGAACTGGTCCTGTAGGATTTTTCAAAGATTATGCGTAGTGGTTCAGCAATGGCTGTGGAGATCTTTTTTAGGAAGTATGCACATAGTCCATCTGGTCCGATTGACAGAGAAGGTTTTAGGTCGCGTAGTGCTTTTACAACGTTGTATTCAGTGAAGTCTATTTGTGTTAAATCGTTGTGATTATTTGCGGTACGACTGGGGAATTTTGGGCATGAGCCGTTGCTGTTTACAAAGACTGAGCCAAAGAATGTGTTGAAGAGGTTTGCTTTGACTGTTTCATCATAGCATTCTTTGTTGTTGGGTCCTTTTAGTGGTGGGAGAAGTCTCGAGTCCTTGAGTTTGTTATTTACGAAGTTGTAGAAGGCGCGGTTAGATTTAGTGCGCAGAAGGTTTTCCTCTTGTTTTCTGTGGTAGTTGGAGCATTCCATCTTTATTTGGTGGCATATATTTTTGTAGCGGTTTTTGAAGTTAGCTACATAGCCTGTTTTGTTTTTTCGCCAGAGGGATTTTTTTAAATTGAAGCTTCCTTATTGATATGGGTAGTTTGTTTTTCTTTGTTATGGTGGTTATTAGTGGTATGTGGAATCTGATAGTTCTTTTGACTTCGAGCAAGAAGATGTTATAAAGGTCATCGGCAGTGTTACAGTTAGAGAATAGAGTTTGCCAGTCAAGAGTTGAGAGGTCGGCGTCTATGAGTTCATAGTTGGCTTTTTTAAAGTTATACTTGGGTGTCCCATTATTAAGGTGATTCTTGCAATGGTGTAGATTGAGGCTAAAGTCTATCATGCTGTGGTCGCTGTTGGAAAAGGGTTCTTTTATTTGAAGTCCATAAATTGCGCTTTTGCTATTGCAGAAAATGAGGTCGAGGCAGTTGTTGAGTCTAGTATTGTTCGTTACTAGTTGGTCGAGTCCCAGATTGGTAACAGCGTTGTATAGGGTTGTATGGATGGGTTCAGTCGTGCATTCATTTAGGGTCCAGTTAATGAAAGGTAGATTGAGGTCTCCATTTTCCCAGGAGCAATCTGCAACAGGCTAGCCTTTCCAATAAAACAAATACTGGATGTCTTTGCCTCTTTTCCTAGAGACTAGGATGTCTTCCACCTCGTATTCTGGTTCTCCCTCCACTATGACTGTGGATCATCTTTGGAGAGTAATACTTGGTGAAATACTGGATGCACCTTCATTGATGGGGGTAATTGGAGGTGGAAGGCTACAGGGTTGATTTGTCAGAGAACTTTGAAAGGTTCCACAAATTTAGCATGTAACTTCTTGGAAGGTCTGGGAGTTTCTAAGAACTTGGCAGAGAGCCAAACCTTGTCTCCTACCGCTATGGATATCCCTCCCACTGATGGGCATCTGCTGCCTTCTTGTAAGCCTGTTTTGCTTGCTCAAGTTGCTGTTTCAAAAGGTCTTGGGCAGCAAGTTGCTCCTGTAGGAAGTCAACTGCCCTAGGACACTTTAGTGTGTGTGCCATACATGGCTTGAAATGGTGTCATTGAAGTTGATCAGTGCAGTGAATTGTTGTAAGAAAATCAGTGGCAGTAACAATGGCCAATTGTCCTGGTTGTAGGTGCAATAGCACCTCAAATACTGTTGGAGGAGCCAGTTCGTTTTTTCAGCTTCTCCATTCATGGCAGGGTGATGAGTTGAGGAGAGGTTGACCTTGACATTTAGTATTTAGTATTTAGTATTTATTTATTATTCACACTTGTATGCCGCCCACTCCACAGGGACTCTGGGCGGCTCACAACAATAAATCTACATGCAAACAAAAAATATTGGAAAAAACATTAAAAACAATGATTATTAAAAACATTAAAAACGTTAAAAAACAACAATTTAAAAACCCCATACAATTAATTAATTCATGGGGCCAAGAGTGCTCGATGTTATATTAAAATCATTGGCCCCAGGCCTGTCGACAAAGCCAGGTTTTTAGTGCTTTTCTGAAGGCTGGCAGGGTGGGAATAATGCAGATCTCCGGGGGGAGTGTATTCCAGAGAGCCAGTGCTGCCACAGAGAAGGCCCTTGCTCGTGGGCCCGCCAGCCGACATTGTTTGGCTGATGGGACCACCAGCAGACCAACTCTGTGGGCTCTAATCGGTCTTAGGGAGGTATGTTGAAGAAGGCGGTCTCGGAGGTAAACTGGTCCTAAGCCATGTAGGGCTTTAAAGGTAATCACCAACACCTTGAATTGCGCTCAGAGACCTATGGGCAGCCAGTGCAGTTCGCGAAGGATGGGTGTCACATGGGTGTATCTAGGGACACCCATCACCACACGCGCCACCGCATTCTGCACTAGCTGTGGTCTCCGAACGTTCTTCAAGGTACGTTTTCAGCTGGAAAAGTGCTTTCCAAAACCTAGACTGGAACTGTACCCCTCTGTCTGAAATGAGTGCTGAGACCATGCTGTGGTGGTGAAAGAAGTAGTCTAGAAAAGGTTGGGCTGTGTCAGGGGTGAAATGTTACCGGTTCGGAACGGTTCGGGCATACCGGTAGTGGCGGCCGCCCATGGTTCGGAGAACCGGTAGCAACAGCTGGCTGGCCACGCCCCCGAACTGGTCGCTCGCCCTGCCCCACCCAGTCTCTGCTCTGCAGCTTGCCTGCCTGAAGTGCTGCGCCCCTGATCTGCCTGCCAGGTAAGCCTGCGAAGTTGTGGCCTACCTAGCTGCCCCTGCCCCCCCCATCCCAGCCTGCCTTCCCTACTCCATTCCCCGTGGCCCGCAGCCCCGCCATGCGTGCCTGCCTTCCACACAGCCTTCCCGGTGTCCCCATGGCCAGCTTGCGAAGGCAGGCAAGTGGAAGGCCACGTGGAAGGCAGGCAAGCATGGTGGGGAAGCGGGGAAGGGAGGTAGCAGCCTACTCCATTCCCTGCAGCCCTGCCATGCTTTCCTGCATTCCACGCAGCCTTCCCGCTGTCCCCGTGGCCAGCTTGCGAAGGCAGGCAAGCGTAAGGCCACTTGGAAGGCAGGCAAGCATGGTGGGGAAGCGGGGAAGGGAGGTAGCAACCTACTCCATTCCCTGCAGCCCTGCCATGCCATGCTTGGCAGCCTTCCATGCAGCCTTCCCAGTGGTCCCCCATGCCCGCTTGCCTTCCGAGGTCGGCGTCCAGCCCGGCCCAACCAGTGAGTGGGTGGGCGGCCCTTGGTGGAAACGCAGACGCTGAGAGGGGTGGTGGTGGCGCTCCAGGAGGGCAAGTGGACGTCCCAGGGCTGCTGTACATGCTCCTGCTCCATTTCTGCAAAGGCAGAGCCCCCCCCTGCAGGGCGATCCAAAGAGGGGAGGGGGATGCTGCAGAAAAGGCCGCCTTCCACCTGGGCCCGCGTGCCTCCTGTGCCCGCTCCACGGGGCTTACTTGGGGCTCCGAAGCAGCCCACTGGCTTCCCACCCGGCCACCTGCCTGCCTGCTCCTGCGGGAAGCCTCAGAGGACGAAACCGGGAGCGGGGCAGAGCCGAGCCCGAAAGAGGCTTCCCCCTTGCCGGCCGGCATCGCTCCAGCTCGACCCAGCTGGGCAGCGACCCTTGCTTTGACCCGCCGATGTGCCATCCTCCCGGGGCCGAGGATCTGGCGCTCTCCCCTAGCCCCCCCAGCCCCCTTCTTTCTTCCCACATCGGGGTGACCCTAACGTTCCCCCAGCCCGTTGCAGCAGCAGCAGCGAAGGGCTGTGAGGTGGGCCGAACGGGAGGGAACAATGACGGAGCACCCACCTGTTCGCTCGCTTGCTTGCTTTGCCGGGGCGCGAAGCAGGAGCCGCGCTCCGCTGCGCTGCGCTGTGCTGAGCGGCCCGGCGAGGCTTTGTTTGAGCGCGGGTTGGTGTGGGGCACAAGTGCCTGTGTGTCCCGTTCCCACTCTGTCCGGCGAGCCATGCATGGATGGCTTCAGGGAGTCCCCACCTCCTTTCTTTTCCTTTTGCCCTCATTCTTCTCTCCCACGAGAGCGCAGGAGTTCCAGCCCGCCCACTGCCCTGCCGCGAGGTGGATGGATGGGCGGGTGAGTTAGTGGCTGGGAGGGGAGAATGATTGACAGCCGGCCGAGCCTCGCAGGGGCTTTGAATCGTCCGCCGGTTGTGAAAACAGATCAGCTTTGTCGTGTCGCTGTCGGCCTCTCACCTGCCTGCTCGCTGTCTCTAAGCCATTTCCCAGGCAGAAGCAGTGTGTATTTTTAGCACCGAGGTCTGGCTGCGGTGGCAGTGGGGGCAATCCCCATTTGGGGGGGGCAGCAAGAGAGACGTTGGAAAATTCTGCAGCTCCCGCAGCTCTTGATGAAATGGGGAGGGAGGCGGTCTCTGCTCTGTGGGTCTGGGGGAGAGGAGGGTCAGCATTGAGCTGGGGGGAGGGGTTCCAAGTGAGACCCTGAAGCGTTCTTGGGGAGGAAAGGAAAGAAGGGAAGGGAAGGGAGGGAAGGGAAGGGAAGGGAAGGGAAGGGAAGGAAAGCCGGTAATTTAATATTCCTATCGGCGTTTCTTCCAGCAAGCGATGGTCCACAGAGAATATCTCAGGTTTTTTGCATCGGAATTGGGGTGCGGGAGTTGGAAGCCACGCGGTGTACACAAAGGAGAATTGGAGGGGGTCTTTGTGTGCGTGTGTGTGTGTGTGTTTAGTTTGTTTCTTTACTACTTCCCTCCCCCCCACCTTAGCTTAGAAACCCGGCTTGCTCTGAACGTTAAGCTCCCGATAAAAGAGAGCGGAGGCCATGTGGATTTATTGCCTACTGATAAGAGTGTCCCCCCCTCTTCGGAATCAGGCAACTGGGGTGGAATAAAATGCCCAGGTAGAAGCCGTTTAAAAATTGCCTCGTTCCCCAGACAGAAAGAGGAGACGCGCAAACTTTATCCTGCTCAAATATTTATGCAAAGATCCTATCACAAGATCATTGTAAGAGTGTTGTTATTTTATGCACCTAGCTTTCCTGTCTCACGAAGGCTGGGAAAGGCTAAGGAGAAAAGATCGCGTCCTGGGGTCTCGGGGCCCCAAACTAGGAACAAGGACCTTGAGCTGGCAGTGGCTGGACCTCCCCCCAACAACAACGCCGGGGTTGGGCCGAGATCCTGCACCCTGTGCTCCGTTTAAGATAGGGCCTTTCAGAGGGGATGAAAAGGCGGCGCCCGCCTGCCCACACTCCAGTTCCCAATGGAGTGATTATCTGAAGATAGAGACACGTGTCAATGGCGTAGGATTCCCCCGGCCAGAAGGAAAGAGCTAAAGTAGAGACGAAGGAGGGAGGGAGGGAGGGGAAAAGAAAAAGAAGGAAGGAAGGAAGGAAGGAAGGGGCAAGGAGTAAGGAGGAAAAAGAGAACGAAAAGAGAAAGGGAAGGGAGGGAAGGAGGAAAGGGAAAGGGACAGAAAGAAAAAGAGAAAGAAAAAAGAAAGAAGGAAGGAAGGAAGGGAGGAGAGGGAGGGACAGGAAGGAAGAGAGGGAAAAAGAAAGAGAAAGAAAGAAAGAAAGAAAGAAAGAAAGAAAGAAAGAAAGAAAGAAAGAAAGAAAGAAAGAAAGAAAGAAAGAAAAACTTATGACCACAATTGAGCCCAAAATTTTGGTTGCTAAGCAAGAGCGTTGTTAAGTGAGTTTCACCACATTTTACAAGTTGGCCACGCCCATCCGGTCACCTGACCACCAAGCCATGCCCACCTGAAGCCACGCCCACCTGACCTCCAAGCCACACCCACAAAATAAGCCATGCCCACAGAACTGGTAGGGGAAATTTTTAGATTTCACCACTGGGCTGTGTCTTTGGCATGGATATGAAATGAGCCATCTTGGTGAAAAGATCTACCATCACCAGAATGGTAGTGAAGCATTGGACAGGGGATAAATCAGTGATGAAATCCAGAGAGACTATATGCCATGGGTGGGGGGTTGTTAGTGGCTGCAAAAGCCCTGCAGGTTTCTGATGGAGGGGTTTGGCCTTCCTGCATGTGTGGCAAGAGGCCACATATTCTTGATGTCTGCTGCCATCCTCTGCCACCAAAATCCTCTTAAGGTTCCATGCAGAGTTTTGGATACACCCGTGTTCTGCTGTTTGATTGTTGTGGCAAAACTGCAGTACATGTTACCTGCATTGGGGGGGGACCACTATTCTGCCACTGTGTTTCAGGGCTCCTTCCTCCATCGCGAATGGGGTTACAGTACCTGATGGAGTTTCCTTGAGGTCATCTATCCTGGCCTGTGAGAAGCAATCTAGTCATTGCTGCATCTTTATCCAGGTGATCAAGTTCTGGTGCAGTTGGGTAGCTTCCAACCTCTCAGTGGCTGGTGGTGGTTCTTGAAGCTAGAAATTTGAAGGTTGTAGAATTATTGTTGGTGCTGGATTCTGTTGAACAAGGGAATATTCTGGTTTCTGAGAGAATGCATCTGGCATTAAGTTCTTGGAGCCTGGGGTGTATTTAATTTAAAAATCAAAACATGAGAAGAATTGGCTCCATCTGATTTGTCTGGGACTGGGTGAAAATGGTTTGGTTTGTTGCAGAGTATGTAGGTTCTTGTGGTCTGTGTTGACATCTATAGGAAAGTGTGCACCTTCTAGGAAGTGTCTCCAGTGTTGGAATGCTGATGTCATCATTGACTGGCTACACAGCTTCACTTGCAACCAGACAAATGTAACGGGAAGGGGAAGGGAAGGCATTGGAATGTAAGGGAGGTTTGGGGGGGGGGAATGAGGAACACAAGTGAGCCAGCTGAAAGCCTGAGACAGACCCGAAAGTACAAGGTCGTTCGGCTGGGAAAGTCCGGGGCAGTCAGATCGTTCCCAAAACAAAGTAAATGCAGATGATTGGTGGACAATGGACAGTGGGAGGTCCAGGGGACAAAGGGAAAGTTTACCTATGCTGTTTTCACAGGAAAATGTTAGAATCAGCTTTTCTACGTCTATAACCACATGGAATCTTCAGTAAAGTGATATTCTTGGTAGAAAAAAATGTACCAGGAGTTTCTTTTGCTGTCGAACCTCGTGGAACGGTTGATAGCTGATTTAATAGCAAGGGTTAGGGTTAGGGATCTGAAGCCATGACTAGGGTATTCCAGAGTCTGTGAAAATTTTGGTGAACAGTGTGTAATTCAGATTAATGTCAAGCACGGGAAAATCAGGAAGTCCAGGCAGTTCAAATGAATTTATTTATTTGGTGTATGGCATATTGTACATGGATTATCAATATATATTAATATTTCACCTAGGTTAGTAAACACAATAAAATATAAATGTTAAAAAGTTCTGTGTTCAAATACCAATGTCTAGTCCATCTAACCATTGAAGCGCAGCATCATTTATATTTTAAAAAATCAGATACTGGACCGGTATATGCCCTTAGTTTACAGCCAGTCAGGATGTGATCTACAGTTTGACATGGGACCTTGCAGTCACACTGATGAGAAGATACTATGCCTCATTTATACAGAGTCCTGGCAGACACTGTGTGAGGTGCAAATCCTATTCAGGATTGTCCATTGCTGACATGGTAGTTCAAGTTCAAATGAATAAAAAGGTCTATTGCAAGTGTATGCTCTCTACAAGAATCTGAGCTACTAATGGTCAAAGCAAATAGGTGGTAGATAAGAGTCAATCAAATTCAAGGTGGGCTGGACTTAAATCTCTTGTGGGCGCTAAGTGACTTGAGACTGATGACACATATGACCCCTCCCTCAGGCTCAGCCTGGTCATTTTCTACATAGATACTGTTCAGTCCTTAAAATATTACATACTGTGCAGTAACTAAAAGACTACGTACAGTGTATAATCAAATTACAGCCATGGTGGTGCAGTGGTTAGAATGCAGTATTGCAGGCTAATTCTGCTGACTGCCAATTGCCTGCAGTTCAGCAGTTTGATTCTCACAGGCTCAAGGTTGACTCAGCCTTCCATCCTTCTGAGGTCGGTAAAATGAGGACCCAGATTGTTGGGGGCAATATGCTGAGTCTGTAAACTGCTTAGAGAGGGCTGTAAAGCACTGTGAAGTGGTATATAAGTCAAAGTGGGGGGGTGGAGAGCCGGAACATCTCGGTCATGATGGGGAGAGGTAGGTATAGCGGGAGCAGAGGGGTGGGCCGCTTTCAGGGAATAAGACCTCGCTGTTTAAAAGCGATCCCTTGTTCCGGCCCCTCTGATAGGGTTCCATCTTGCTCAACCCGAGTACCTGGTGACCGGGGTTCTCAGGGCCCTGGGCTCAAGCTGATGCTGCTGAATGCCAGGTCAATCATCAACAAAGCCCCCCTGATACGTGATTTAATCACGGGCGAGGGGGTTGACCTGGCATGCATAACTGAGACCTGGCTGGGCCAGGAGTGGGGAGTAGCCCTCTCCAAGATATGCCCAGACAGGTTCTCAGTGTTGCATCAGCCACGACCCCAGGGAAGGGGGGGAGGAGTGGCCATAATAACACGCTGGAATCTGCATCCTCGTAGGATCCCTGCCCCAGAGATTGTTGGGTGTGAGACGCTCCTTCTGAAGTTGGACTTAGGGGTTCAGGTGGGCCTTCTGTTAGCGTACCTGCCTCCCAGCTGCGTTACGAAGGCCCTGCCTGAGCTGCTTGAGGCGGTAGCAGGCCTGGCGGTGGAGTTCCCCAGGCTTATGGTGCTGGGGGATTTTAACCTGCCTTCAGCCGGCGAAACCTCTGGTGCAGCTCAGGAGTTCATGGATTCCATGACAACCATGGACCTTACCCAAGTAATCCAGGGTCCGACTCATGAGGGAGGCCACACGCTCGACCTAGTGTTTCTTTCGGGGCAGTGGAGAGATGATCTGAAGACAGGGGATATAGTCACCACCCCGTTGTCATGGTCAGATCATTTCCTACTGAGGTTGGATTTCGCAGCCCCACTCCTCCCCCGCAGGGAGGCAGGACCGACTAGGTGGTTCCGCCCCAGGCGCCTAATGGAGCCAGAAGGATTCCAGAGGGAACTTGGGGAAATACATGAAACCCTGGTACACAATTCGTCTGATGCCCTGGTGGCTGCCTAGAACATCGCGGCAGCAGGGGCATTAGATCGGATTGCACCTTTGCGACCTCTCCGTGGCAGTTGATTCCGGAAAGCTCCCTGGTTTACCGAGGAGCTCCGGGAGATGAAACGCCACAAGAGACGTCTGGAGCAACGCTGGAGAGCCAGTAAAATCGAGTCCGATCGAACACTTTTAAGAACTTTTATTAAGTCTTATTTAGTGGCGATAAGGGTGGCAAAACAATCTTATTTTTCCGCTCTTATTGCGTCCGCAGATTCTTGTCCAGCCGCCTTGTTTAGGGTGACTCGCACCCTCCTTGCAAAAGTGGGGTGCAAGGAACACTTGCTGAGGAATACTCGCAGTTTCTGACTGATAAAGTCGCTCGGATTCGGTCGAACCTGGACTCTAGCTGGGCAGAGTCCATTGAGTTGACAGGGGCAAGTCTTAGTCCAGCGTTGTGGGAGGAGTTTGAGCCTGTCTCTCCAGAGGACGTGGACAAGGCCGTGGGTGCGATGAGCTCTGCCACCTGTTTATTGGACCCGTGCCCCTCCTGGCTGGTTTCGGCCAGCAGAGAGGTGGCACGTGGCTGGATCCAGGCGGTGGTCAACGTTTCTTTTAGGGAGGGATCCGTACCGCAGTCTTTAAAGGTTGCGGTGGTGAGACCCCTCCTTAAGAAGCCTTCCCTGGATCCAGCGGATTTGAAGAACTTTCGTCCGGTCTCCAACTTACCTTTTATAGGTAAAGTTGTTGAGAAGGTGGTGGCTTTTCAGCTTCTTCGGTTATTGGAGGAAACTGATCATCTGGATTCCTACCAGTCAGGTTTCAGGCGTGGCTACAGTACAGAAACTGCCTTGGTCGCCCTGATGGATGATCTCTGGTGAGCCCGGGATGGGGGCAACTCTTCCATCCTGGTGCTACTTGACCTCTCAGCAGCTTTCGATACCATCGACCATGGTATCCTTCTGCATCGTCTCGGCGAGGTGGGGGTGGGAGGCACCGTTTTACGGTGGTTCTCTTACCTCGCCGACAGGATGCAGTCGGTGTTAGCAGGAGGACAGAGGTCGTCCCCTAGGCCCTTGACTTGCAGGGTGCCTCAGTGTTCGGTCCTCTCACCCATCCTGTTTAACATTTACATGAAACCGCTGGGGGAGATCATCCATAGACATGGGGTGAGTTTCCAACAGTACGCTGACGACACCCAGCTGTACATCACCACCCCGTCTCAATTCAGGGAGGCAGCCGATGTAATGTGCCGATGCCTGGACGATGTCAAGATCTGGATGGGGAGGAACAGACTCAGGCTCAACCCCGACAAGACTGAGTGGCTCTGGATATTGCCTCCTAAGGACCATGCCGACTGTCCCTCCTTGGTTCTTGAGGGAGAAAAATTAACTCCCTCGGAACTGGTTCGCAATTTGGGAGTTCTCCTAAATCCACAGCTAAAATTAGACCAACATCTCACAGCTGTGGCTAGGGTAACTTTTGCACAGGTTTGCCTGGTGCACCAATTGCGACCATTTTTGGAGAAGGAGGCTTTACTCACGGTCACTCATGCCCTTGTCACCTCCCGCTTGGACTACTGTAATGCGCTCTACATGGGGCTACCCTTGAACAGTATTCGGAGACTTCAACTGGTGCAAAATGCAGCTGCGCGTGCTGTGGTGAGTGTTTCAAGATACACCCACGTAACACCTATACTCCGCCAGTTGCATTGGTTGCCCATCGGTCTCCGGGTACAATTCAAGGTGTTGATCATCATCTTTAAAGCCCTACATGGCTTAGGTCCAGGTTACCTCCGGGACCGCATCCTACCTCACACTTCCCTTCGACCGGTTAGGTCCCACAGAGCGGGTCTCCTCCGGATCCCGTCAGCCAAACAATGCCGGCTGGCGGGGCCTAGGGGGAGGGCCTTCTCTGTAGGGGCTCCTGCTCTCTGGAACCAACTACCCCCAGAGATCAGAGTTATCCCCACCTTGCTGGCCTTAAGACATGGCTCTTCCTGCAGGCGGGGTGACCTTGAGACTACTTTCCCCCATGTATACATGTTATTGTATGTTGTTTTTGATACTTTTTGAATTGTTTTTTTTAATAATTTTAATGTTTAGTTGTTCCTTAAAATGTTGTACGCCGCCCTGAGTCCTCAGGGAGTAGGGCGGCATAGAAGAGCATCTAAATAAATAAATAAATAAATAAATAAATAAATAAATAAATAAATAAATAAATAAATAAATAAATAAATAAATAAATAAATAAATAAATAAATAAATAAAGTGCTATTGCTATTGCTATTGCTACATTTAAGAGAAAAGAAAATTACATTACATTTAGAAAAAAAAGAAAATGAATACAAAGGAACTGGAATTATGCATTGTTGGAGGATTAGGGATGGGGGGTGGGGTGGGGTAGATAGCTTGCAGGCAGAGTTTGAGGAAGAGAAAAAAATCAGTACTGCAGTTATTAAACAGATAGACCAGTTATAACAAAATGGGGACATCACAGATGAGAAAAAACTGGATGCACATGCTTCAGGAAAAGGATGGACAGATGAAATCATTTAAACACATACAGTAATTGCAAGACTAAATTTTTTCTTGTAAATGAACTTAAAATGTTTCCTCATAAACTTAGGCTGTACTTAAGGGTACAGAGAGGGAAGGAGAAAAAAAATAGAAATAAAATGAAAAGTTCTCTTTACTCTGTTCTTGTTGGCCAGACAAACACAGGACAAAGTCTCTTTCTTTTTCTCTCTCACCCCCCTTTTTTCATTGTTTCAACCTTTTTTTCCCCATACAATTTAAAATTCTTGTCTTTAGGGATCAGATAAATTTTACAGTTACAATTACCTCGAAGGCACACAGAGACTTAGGCACACACACACACACACACACAAACAAGGAGGAAAAGGAGAGGAAAACAGAACTTTCAGGTTTACACACACACTGCTCATTCCCACCATAAATCTCAGTTAAATTAGGGAAGGCACAAATCTTTACAAACATACCACGTGGTTGCATAGAAGACAGAGAAAGAGACAAACAAACAAACAAAACAAAAAAACAAAAACCCCAACATTCCTATTTATATATTTCCCTTTTCTTTTAAGTACCTTTATTTAGCCAAATTTGTCTTCCTGTGTCATCCCTCAGCAAAGCCCATTTCTTGCATATCTTTCTTGCTCTTTGTTTTTTCATTCCGGCTACTACAGGCATCTGCCATTCATCCCAAGCCTTGATCAAATCTCCTAGGGGACTCCTAATTGTCACCTTTGAACTGCTGCTTCCCATGTTCCCTCTCAGATGTGGGGCGCACTTTGGCTCAGTCTGGCACAAAAAAGAAAAAAACTTCAGCCCACGGTTTTCAGACAAAAAAGCGTCTGAGGGGACTCCGGTTCCCTTACGGAGTATTGGCACCCCTTCTCTAGGGAACTATCAGCCCACGGTTTTCAGACCCCTTCTGGATCTGGGAAGACCTGCTGCCTTTATGCGGTGAGTACTGGCACTTACTTATAGCCCACGGTTTTAAGTAAGTGCCAGTACTCACCGCATAAAGGCAGCAGGTCTTCCCAGATCCAGAAGGGGTCTGAAAACCATGGGCTGATAGTTCCCTAGAGCAGGGGTGCCAATACTCCGTAAGGGAACCGGAGTATTGGCACCCCCTTCTCCGTAAGGGAACCGGAGTCCCCTCAGACGCTTTTTTGTCTGAGCCCACGGTTTTACTTATAGCCCACGGTTTTCAGATCCCTTGTGGATCTGGGAAGACCTGCCGCCCCCTATGCGGTGAATACTGGCACTTCCTGAACTTGGCTTTGCTTTTGGGCTTTCACAGGACAAAAAAAACAATAACAAAAATTTTCCTTCCCACCCTTCAATCATAGCCTGCTCGGCTTTCCCTTTTATATACAGAAGGTCCCACACTCTGATGGCCCCCCTTTGCTTTCCCTGTTCTGTCGGTCATGGCTCAGAGGAGCTAGTAACAGGCAGGGGTGCGACTAGAGGCCAAACAGAGAAATGAGATCCAGCTGCTGTCCAAGGGTGAAGCCACTCACACACATACACAGGCATACACACATTTCCCATGCTTTTCCATGCTTTAAATTAAAATTTAGAGGTACTCACCTTCTTTCCCAGCAGCCTTTGAGCTCAACACTCAAAACCCCTTTAAAACCTTTGTTCCAAATGGCCAAGGTCCAGGAAAACTCACCCACAGACTCAATGGGTCTGTGCCTGCAAGGGAGGCTTACCTGGGCCAGGTCCATTGGTTAGGTTAGCTTGGAGTCCCATCTGGGTTGCCAAATTGTTGTAAGAAATGTCCATCTGGGTTCAGGCTTGGTTGAGCCTTCCTGGGTGATGATGTAATGAAAGGGCTTTGGGCAATTTCTACTATGGCTTTGTCTGAAGGAGGTAGATCTTTGTTATGTAGAGTAGGCTGACCCAGGCCTTAATGGCCCATTGACAAAGATTGGGGGGGGGAGTTTCTGCCTCCCTTTTAGGGGAAATATTCTGCCCTTTTAATATTTCCTAAAATATCTCATTTTTCTAGGAGAGGGGTGGGTGCTAACTTCCTATAAGAAGAAAAAATTCCGGGACTTCCGGTTGGCGCCGTGAGCTTCGAAGACGCTCCTTGTCGGGCGCCCGATCCCAGGTTCTGTCAAGCCACCAGATCAGCTGTCTGGCGGCTTGAAAATCTTCTCCCCAGGCTTAGGGGAGAGATGAGAGCCGGCGGGCGAGGGTAGAGCCCCCCTAGTGCCCCAGGAGAAAATCTGGGGCGCGAAGGGTGAGGGCTCCCCAGCAGCCTGCCAGTTGCTCCGGGACCTGGGACGTCTCCGCTTTTGCGGAGCAAGAAGCCGCGTCCAACTTCTGCTTCCAACATGCGGTTTTAACTTCAGGATTTACAGCAGAGAGCAGACAGAAAAAGCCAGGAGATACGGTTGGCAAGTACTTAAACTTAACTCCAATTTACACTTCGGAAGTGCCAAACTAATTGAGTTAATGAGCTACAAAATAGCGATTGAGGTTTCAAAGGGCATGAAAGTGAAAGCTAAAAGGAAAGCTTTGCTTTGTTAGCAGCCCTCTGTATGAAAACGTCTGACTTTGATGAACTTTCTCTTCTCTTTCTGAATTCGGAGCAAAATAAAAGGTTTAATTTTAAATTCTAAATGGCTTCAAAATCTGGAAAGACTGGACTTTCGGTTTGGCTCCGCAGGCATCGCGGACGCTCCTTGCCTGGCGCCTCTTCCGAAGTCCTGTAAAAGCCGCCAGATCAGCTGTCTGGCGGCTTGAAAATCTTCTCCCCGGGCGTAGGGGAGAGATGAGAGCCTGACAGGCGGGGTAGAGCCCCCCTAGTGCCCTAGGAGTCAACTAGGGGCGCAAAGGGTGAGGGCTCCCCAGGTAGCCTGTCTCCTGCTCCAGGACTTCGGATGCCTCCGCTTATGCGGAGCAAGATGCCGCGACCACCGCTGCTTTTACAATGGGATTTATAATTACTTCAAGCACTAAAGAAAGCAGACAGAGAAAGGCAGGAGTCCAGTAGGGCAAGTATCTAAATCTTTAACTCCACTGCTGACTTTCACTTCGGGAAGTAACAAAGTAGTGCTAATAAGCAATAAAATGGCGATCGGAGATCATGGGCGTGGAAGTGAAAGTGATTAAGTTTCGTTTTGCCAGCAGCTCCTTTTATGGAAACTTTTGATCCTGAGAATTGGCTTTTTTCTTCTTGTTTCCTGATTATGGATTAAAATAACAACTTATATCTTTTTTAAAAATAAAAGACTAACTGGTTTTGTATTTGGAAAGAACTTTGTCAACTAGAGACTTGGCTTTCTCTTTGTACTCTTCTGGAAATATTGGAATGGCTTCTAAACCTGGAAAGACTGTTTCAAATAAAAGAACTGAATATTCTTCTGGTCATATTTCAAGAATGCAACTTACTTCTGACTTAACACCCCCACAGTCTCTAACACCTGAAAATTTATTCAATACTTTAAAAGTTATGAAAAATGAACTGGTTATGGAATTTAACTTAAAAATCAATGAAATAAATAAAAAAAATGCAGGCTGCTCTAGAGAAGATGGACCAACAAGTGAGGGAGGATGTGCTAGATGCTCTTAAAGGATTAGCAGTAAATATGGAAGTTTTGGAGAATGATGTGGAAATAACTAAACTAGACAAAACTGAAAATGACATTGCAAATCTTGAAACAGAGGTGTTAATGACTCAATTCAGAAGCATGGAATTTGCTATAAGGGTGAGGGGCCTGAAAGAGGAAAAATATGAAGATCTGAAAGGAAGGATGGTGGAGGCTTTGGAGCAGCTGTCTGGAATGCTCAAAGAGGAACTGGCTATGCAAATCGATAAGATATACAGAGTCAACTCTTGGTTTGCAAAACAAAAACATCTGCCAAGGGACATTGTAATATATTTTACCACAAGGGCTTTACGGAATAGAATTACACAGGCGACTTTCAAGAATAATCTTCAGGTAAATGGCCAGGAAATAATGATATTGAAAGAAATCCCTCCTAAAATGCTTAAAGCCAGAAAAGATTATACCTTTTTGGTAGAAGAGTTAAAAAGACACAACCTACAGTACAAATGGGATTCCCCAACAGGGATAGTGGTGAAATTTTTGGAAAAAAGATACCGGCTTAATCCGATAAAGAAAGCTACTGATTTTTATGTCAACGTTTTAAAGGATGATATATCCAAAATTCCAGAGGAAAGAAGCATGAAAGTAACAGAAGAGGAGAAGGAAAAGCCATCCATACTTGTTCAAACCGAAAGAGTTTCAAAGATTCAAGGTTATTTGCAGAGCCAGACAGATGTTTATAATGTGGAAAAGGAGACAAAGGATCAAAGTCAGATGGGAGGCGACCTGACAAATTTAAAACCATCAAGCTACAAAAGGCTGCAACAACCAGATTCAAAATTTGATTGAGAGGAAGGATTGGTCAAAGTTTGGTGTTAGTGTTGAAATTTACAGGATGGATGGAGCGACTAACATGTTTTTCTTTCTCTTTTCTCTATTCCTTTTTTTTATTATTAATATTTTTTAAAAAAAAACAATTAATGATTCAGAATTCTTGTGAAGTTAATAATTTGATATATTGTAATATTATGTTATTAATATTGTGTCTGACTTTATGATCAAGTTTAAGGTTTTTTGAGGTATAAGGGGTTAGAAATTTTAAAATACTGGAATTAACAACTTGATAGAATATTTTAAATATTTAGGTATTTTGAATAGGTATAAATACTTAATGTTTACTCATTATCTATGTAATATTTACTCAAGTTTTATTTAATCTTGAGGAAATGTGATGTTGTAACTGATTGAAATGGGGAGGAAAGATTCTCTCTTTTTTTGCTTTTTTGTTTTTTCCTATTTTTATTAGATTATATATAGATTATATAAAGGATAGATATTTAGTGGGGTAAATTATCAGCCTGAGATAATGAATGGTGTTTGATTAATAATATGCTTGATTTTTCTTTTTCTTTCTTTTGATTATGTTTTAAAAAATCTGAATAATTAGGAGTTAAAGACCCAAAGAAATGTGGAAATTAAGAATTTCTTTTAACTTAATTTAAACTTATTTTATTGAATATTATGCCCTGTACTTTCTCTGGGAAGTCCGGGGGGTGGGGGGAGGGGAGAGGGGGGGAGGGTAAGGGGGTGGGTTGGGGTTAGGGGGAAAGGGGGGGAGAAAAGAGAAAAATGTTTGTACTTTGTACTAATAAAACTTTTTGAATTAAAAAAAAATCTGGAAAGACTGTTCTTAACAAAGGCTTTTATGGTCCTCCTGTTTATATTTCAAGAATGCAACCTAATGTTTATTCAATACCCCAACAGACTTTAACGCTTGAGAAGTTACAAGAAGCTTTAAAAGCTATTAAAGATGAATTGGTTATGGATTTTACTTTAAAAATTAATGAGCTTAATGAAAAAATACAAGCGGTTTCAGAGGAGATTGTAATTAAGAACCAGCAATTAAGGGAAGATACATTTTTGGCATTCAAAGGACTGGTAGGAAATATGGAAATTTTGGAAGAGGAAGTGGCAGAAATTAAACAATTTGTGACAACTTTGAGTGACAACATAGAAGAGGCTCAAAATAAAATTGAAAAGTATGAAGCTGAGGCATTAATGTCTCAATATAGAAATATGGAGTTTGCCTTAAGAATAAGAGGTGTACAGGAGAACAGACAAGAAAACTTAAAACTAAGGATGGTGGAGGCATTTGTGCAAATGTTGGGGGTGACAAAAGAGGAACTGGATATGCAGATTGACAAAATATATCGGGCCAATTCTTGGGTGGCCAAACAAAAACATCTTTAATCACAGAAGAGGGGGCCGACCTGGTTTGTATAACTGAGACCTGGCTGGGCCAGGAGGGAGGAGTAGCTCTCTCTGAGATATGCCCGGACGGGTTCTCAGTGCAGCATCATTCCCGACCCCAGGGAAGGGGGGGAGGAGTGGCAATAATAACACGTGGAAACCTGCATCCTCGTAGGATCCCTGCCCCGGAGATTGTTGGGTGTGAGACGCTCCTTCTGAAGTTGGACTTAGGGGTACAGGTGGGCCTTCTCTTAACGTACCTGCCTCCCAGCTGCGTAAGTAAGGCCCTGCCTGAGCTGCTCGAGGCAGTAGCCGGCTTGGCAGTTGAGTTCCCTAGGCTCATGGTGCTGGGGGACTTCAACTTGCCTTCTGCTGGTGAAACCTCTGGGATAGCCCAGGAGTTCATGGATTCCATGACAACCATGGACCTGACCCAAGTAATCCAGGGTCCGACTCATGAGGGTGGTCACACGCTCGACCTAGTGTTTCTCTCGGGGCAGTGGAGAGATGATCTGAAGATAAGGGATATAGTCATCACCCCTCTGTCATGGTCAGATCATTTCCTACTGAGGTTGGATTCCGCAGTTCCATTCCTCCCCCGCAGGGAGGCGGGACCGACTAGGTGGTTCCGCCCCAGGCGCCTAATGGAACCAGAAGGATTCCAGAGGGAACTTGGGGAAATACCTGAAGCCCTGGTACACAGTTCGGCTGATTCCCTGGTGGCTGGCTGGAACATCGCAGCATCAGGGGCTTTAGACCGAATTGCGCCTTTGCGACCTCTCCGCGGCAGTGGATCCCGGAAAGCCCCCTGGTTTACCGAGGAGCTCCGGGAGATGAAACGCCAGAAGAGACGTCTGGAGCGCCGCTGGAGGTCCAGCAAAACCGACTCCGACCGAACACTATTAAGAATTTACACCAGATCTTATTTAGTGGCGATAAGGGCGGCAAAACGATCCTATTTTTCCGCTCTTATTGCGTCCGCAGATTCTCGCCCAGCCGCCTTGTTTAGGGTGACTCGCTCCCTCCTTGCGAAAGGGGGGAGCGAGGAGCACTTGCAAGGCAGAGCTGAGGAATTTGCCGAGTTTCTGATGGATAAAATCGCTCGGATTCGGTCAAACCTGGACTCTGGCTGGGCAGAGTCCATGGAGTTGACAGGGGCAAGTCTTAGTCCACCGTTGTGGGAGGAGTTTGGGCCTGTTTCTCCTGAGGATGTGGACAGAGCCATGGGGGCAATGGGGGCCTCCACCTGTTTATTGGACCCGTGCCCCTCCTGGCTGGTTTCTGCCAGCAGGGAGGTGACACGCGGCTGGATCCGGGCGGTGGTCATCGCTTCTTTGGGGGAGGGTTCCGTACCGCAGTCATTAAAAGCTGCGGTGGTGAGACCCCTCCTGAAGAAGCCTTCCCTGGATCCAGCTGATTTGAAGAACTATCGTCCGGTCTCCAACTTGCCTTTTTTAGGGAAAGTTGTGGAGAAGGTGGTGGCCACTCAGCTTCTGCGGCTTCTGGATGAAACAGACCATCTAGATCCCTATCAGTCGGGTTTCAGGCACGGCTACAGTACAGAAACTGCCTTGGTCGCTCTGATGGATGATCTCTGGCGGGCCCGGGATGGGGGAAATTCCTCCATCCTGGTGCTACTTGACCTCTCAGCGGCTTTCGATACCATCGACCATGGTATCCTTCTGCATCGTCTCGGCGAGTTGGGAGTGGGAGGCACCGTTTTACGGTGGTTCTCCTCTTATCTCGCCGATAGGATGCAGTCGGTGTTGGCGGGAGGGCAGAGATCCACCCCTAGGCCCCTGTTATGCGGGGTGCCTCAGGGGTCGGTCCTCTCGCCCATCCTGTTTAACATTTACATGAAACCGCTGGGGGAGATCATCCGCAGACATGGGGTGTGTTTCCACCAGTACGCTGACGACACCCAGCTGTACATCACCACCCCGTCTGACTTCAGTGTGGCAGCCGATGTAATGTGCCGATGCCTGGACGACGTTAGGATCTGGATGGGGAGGAACAGACTCAGACTCAACCCCGACAAGACTGAGTGGCTTTGGATATTGCCTCCTAAGGATTATGACAACTATCCCTCCTTGGTTCTCGAGGGAGCGAAACTGACTCCCTCGGATCAGGTCTGCAACTTGGGGGTCCTCCTAGACCCACAGCTAAAATTGGAACACCATCTCACTGCTGTGGCTAGGGGGGCCTTTGCACAGGTTCGCCTGGTGCACCAGTTGCGGCCATACTTGGAGAAGGAGGCTCTACTCACGGTCACTCATGCCCTTGTCACCTCCCGTTTGGACTACTGCAACGCGCTCTACATGGGGCTACCCTTGAAGAGTATCCGGAGACTCCAGTTGGTGCAAAATGCAGCTGCGCGTGCTGTGGTGGGTGTGCCAAGGTACACCCACGTGACACCTATACTCCGCCAGCTGCATTGGTTGCCCATTAGTCTCCGGGTCCAATTCAAGGTGTTGATCATCATCTTTAAAGCCCTTCATGGCTTAGGACCAGGTTATCTCCGGGACCGCATTCTGCCTCATACTTCCCTCCGACCGGTTAGGGCCCACAGAGTTGGCCTCCTCCAGCTCCCGTCAGCCAAGCAATGCCGGCTGGCGGGTCCTAGGGGGAGAGCCTTCTCTGTGGCCGGCCCCGCGCTCTGGAACCAACTCCCCCCAGAGACCCGAACTATCCCCACCCTGCTGGCCTTCCGAAAAGCCGTTAAGACATGGCTCTTCCTGCAGGCAGGGGGTAGAGCTTAATTCCATCTACACTCTCCCCCGGGTATGTCTGGCGGTTGAATGGTGCTTTTATATTGAAATTTTTAATTTTTATATTTTGATTTTAAATTGAATTTATTGGTTTTCTTGTATTTTTCCTGTGTTGTAAGCCGCCCTGAGTCCCTCGGGAGTGGGGCGGCATATAAGAAACCATAAATAAATAAATAAATAAATAAATAATCTGCGAAGAGATATAGTAATATATTTTACTACAAGGACATTACGTAACAAAATCCTACAGGCGACTTTTAAGAATAAGCTCCAGATAGATGGTCAGGAGGTGATGACGATGAAAGAAATTCCCCCCAAAATGTTGAGCGCTAGAAAGGATTATGCCTTTCTGGTGGATGAAATGAAAAAACAGCAAATACAGTATAGATGGGAAGCTCCAGTTGGATTATCGCTGATTTATTTGGGAAAGAGATATCGGCTCAATACGATATGGAAAGCAAGAGATTTTTATGAAAAAGTGTTAGAGGCGACTTCCGGTTTGGAGCGCTTCATCGCGGACGTCCCTTCGTCGGACGCCTTTCCGATCTTTGTTAAAAGCCGCCAGAACAGCTGTCTGGCGGCTTTGAAATCTCTTCCCCGGGCAAAGGGGAGAGATGAGAGCCTGACAGGTGGGGTAGAGCCCCCCCAGCGCCCTAGGAGCCATCTGGTAGGGCGCGAAGGGAGAGCTCCCCATGCAGCCTGTCTCCAGCTCCGAAGATCAGGAAACCTCTGCTTTTGCGGAGCTAGATGTCGCGACCAGCCGCTGCTTCAGGAATGGGATTTATAACTACATTTAAACTACAGAAGCAGACAGAGAGAAACAGGCGTGAGATGGGCAAGTACTGAAACCTCTTTTTTCCTTTTTTTTTCAACTCCTGGGCAAGCTTTCACTTCGGCAAGAGAACAAAGGAAACAGAGTAACAATATGGCGATTGAGAAGTGAAAGTGACTTTCGTTTTCCCAGAGGCTTTTTTTTTCTCTCTCTTTCTCTCTTATGGAAACTTTTAACTTGGAAAAATGGTTTTTTCTCTCTCTGTCTCCTAACTCTGGATTAAAGTTATAATAGAAATATTTTCAATAATAAAAGACTACCTGATTTTTAAACTGGAAAGAACTTTAATCAGGCATCTGGCTTTTTTTCTTTTTTGTACTCTTTTGAAACACCAATGGCTTCAAAGTCTGGAAAGATTGTTTTGACTAAAAGAAATGACTATTCATCTGGATATATTTCTAAAATGCAACTTAATACTGAGCTAACACCTTCACAGTTTTTGACACCTGAAAATTTATTAAATAATTTAAAGATTATGAAACATGAACTTACTTTGGAATTTAATCAGAAAATAAGTGAGATAGACAAAAAAATGCAGGCTGCTTTGAAGAATATGAATCAACAACTCAGATTTGATGTGTTAGAGGTTTGCAAAGGCTTAGCAACAAATATTGAAGTTTTGGCAGAACGTATTGAAACAAATAAACAAGCTTTGGCAACTTCGGTGAATTACATAGATAAAATCCAAAATGATATTGCAAATTTTGAAAAAGAGGTCTTAATGACACAGTTCAGATCCATGGAAGTTGCTATAAGGATTAGAGGTTTGAAAGAAGGATTATATGAAAATTTAAAAGGCAGGATGGTTGACATATTGGATCAGGTGTCTGGAATTTCTAAAGTGGAATTGGCTACACAAATCGACAAAATATACAGAATCAATTCGTGGTACGCTAAACAAAAGCATTTACCAAGGGACATTGTCATATATTTTACCACAAGAGCTTTACGGAACAGAATTATACAAGCAACGTTTAACAATAATCTTATGGTGAATGGTCAGGAACTAAAGATTTGGAAAGAAATCCCCTCTAAAATGCTTAAAGCCAGAAAAAGCTATACTTTTTTGATTGATGAATTTAAGAGATTAAATTTACAATATAAATGGGAAGCGCCAGTTGGAGTAACAGTGAAATTTTCTGGAAAAAGATACCGGCTCAACACGATAAAAAAAGCTACTGAATTTTATGTCAATGTTCTAAAGGCTGATATATCCAAGACTCCAGAGGAAGGATGTATGAAAATAAAAGAGGAGGAGGAGGGGAAGCCACCTTTGATGGATCAAAAGGAAATAGATTCAAAAACCCAAAAGGAGTGCCTGAACCAGATAGCTGGGGAAAAGGAGATGGAGGTCTGGGATCAGACGGGAGACGAGTCGACAAATTCGAATTTATTGAACTATTAAAAGATGAACTATCAAGATACAAAATGATGTGATGTTGAAATATATTGGACGGATAGAGACTAATATGATTGTATTTTTTCTTTTCCCTATCTAATGATTACCTATGCAATATTCAGTTAAGTTTTATATAATTTTGAGGTTATTTTTAATGTTAATAATATTAGATATATATAGTTTGTTGAAGATTTGTTTATTCTTCTTTCATTTTCTTTTTTTTGTTTATTGAAGTTAGTAAATTAATTTAGAATAATATTATGTTATTAATATCATGACGAAATTTAATATTTGATGATCACTTATGTAACATTTAGTTAAGTTTTATCTTAGAGGTTATTTTTAATGTTAATAATATCAGTTTAAGATTTGTGCATTTTATATTTAGTTATTACTTATGTAATATTTACTTTGTATAAGATAGAGGACTGAAGGGAGGAGGGAGGAGGTTTGTTTGTTTGTATTGTTAAAGAGTTTTCTCTTTCTTTCTTTCTTTTTTTTTCTTTTTTGTATCTTTACTATTGTATACAAATGCGATATATTAGCAGTGTATAATCTGGAGTTGAAGTTTTTTAAAAATAGTGTTCTTTTTTTCTTCTTTTTTTCTCTTTTTATTAACAATTTAAATTTATTATTATGCCCTGTATTATCTCTGGGAAGTCCGGGGGGGGGGAGGTGGGGAGGGAAGGGGGTGGGTTCGGGGGGGGGGAGAAAAAAAACAAAAATGTTTGTACTTTATATTTAATATTTTGCCACTACCTATGTAATTCTGTACTAATAAAACTTTTTGAATAAAAAAAAAAAGTGTTAGAGGCCAAGATATCTAAAATACCAGAAGGAAGAAGAAGGGGAGATTTACAGAACCAGAGTGATATTCATAACTTGGATGTATTTGTGATATAAGAGGAGATAAAGGATCAGAGTCAGACCAGAACAGCAGCTATATTTAAGGATGAATCAACACAACAACAAATTAAGTTGACAACTCAAGAAATTATCAAACCACAAGCGGGTGGAAGAGTTGGATCTAAAGGTCGAATGAGAAGAAGGAACAACTAGAATTTGGCTTCAGTATGGGTAATCGTAGGCCAGATGGAGAGAAGATTTAAAATTGTATCTTGCAGTAAGAGGACAATTTGATAATGCAAATAAAAGATAATAGTCAAATGCATATAGAAAGGTTGTATAATGTGTTAATGGAATTATTTTGAGAAATTGAGTTTAAGGACTGTATGAAAATTGGGTTAAAATAGTGGAGAAATTATAAGGATGGAAATATGGGAAAAGACTAAATCTACAACCTAAATGTGGGTGATGTGAAGTAGGCTTTTGGGATAAAAATAGGGTGGACTATTTAAAATATTTTACAGAAAAGATTAAGCTTATAACACATTTTTTCCTGCTGAGAACAACTATGGACTGTACTGCAATAGTAATCAAGCAGACTTTAAATGCCAGATATGGCATGCCACTATGGAGGTATAGTGTTGGAAGAAGGATCATGTGCATTTGGCTGAGATGGTGAAGAAAATTTTCCTTTTCTTTTATTATTATTATATTATATTTTAAAGATTACTTAAATGAAAGATATATAGTAATAATTTTATATATTGGAATGTTAGTTTATTAATGATATATACTTAATTTTTAGATTATGTTTTAAAAGTTTTGAGTAATTAGGAGTTAAAGAATTAGAGAAATTTTGAAATTAATAATTTGTTAGTATATTTTAATATTATGCTTATTGAATACTATACCCTGTGCTTTTTCTGGGAAGTCGGGGGGGGTGAAAAGGGGGGAGGGTAAGGGGGTGGGAAGGGGTTTGGGGGGAAGGGGGGGGGAAAGAAAAATGTTTGTACTTTGTACTAATAAAACTTTTTGAATAAAAAAAAGAAGAAGAAAAAATCCCAGGAACAGATGCAAAAGATATTTGATTAAATTAGACAGAAAGAAATTGAATTGCAAAAGACACCTACAGACTCTAAAATCTTACGTCAAATTAAATTACTATGTTAACAACTGTCTATGTTAACAGTTCAATAAATAGAAACAAAATTGAATTATGTGAAGCAAAGACATTTCGAGTCTGCAAATAAACCATGAAGATACAAATTAATGCAAATTAAGTAAGGAAAGGGAAAAGAGAATGACTGAGAAAATGTGTGAAGGTGACAATGTAATAACAGATAATAATCTTATGAAAAAGACTTTTCATAATTTTAATCCCAATTTTTATAAAAAGCAGGAGTTAGATATGCCTAAAATAGATGAATATTTGTCAAGACATTTACCTAAACTTTCACAAACTCAGAGACAACTTATGAATGATCCAGTAACTACCTTTGAAATATCAGAAGCCATTTAAAAAATGAAATCAGGTAAAGCTCCAGGTCCAGATGATACTACAATCCAATATTATAAATGCTTTGAGCATGAACTTCCTCAGCCACTAAAGGATATAATGAATGATATATTACAGGGGGGAAAGATACCTCAAACTTGGAAAGAAGCTAATATTGTGTTATTACTGAAGGCAGGCCAAGATCTTACGAGGATAAAGAATTACAGACCAATTTCATTTCTAAAAAATGACTATAAACTCTTTGCCGCAATTTTGGCAGAAAGATTAAAGAAGGTTTTACTGGCATATATTCATGAAGATCAATCTGGCTTTCTGCCTAAAAAACAGTTAAGGGACCATGTGAGGACTGTTTTGAACATTACTGAATATTTACAGTATCATAATGAGAAACGGGCAGCTTTAATATTCTTGGATGCAGAAAAGGCCTTTATTTATTTTATTTATTTTTTATTTTATTTATTTATTTTGTCAAACATGTACAAGATAGTAGTTGTTTGTATAAACATAAGTAAAAAGTACCGATTAAAGAGGACAATAGGACAGTAGGACAGGGACGGTAGGCACGGTGGTGCGCTTATGCACGCCCCTTACAGACCTCTTAGAAATGGGGAGAGGTCTACTGTAGACAGTCTAAGTTAAAGTTTTGGGGGTTTGGGGAAGAAACCACAGAGTCAGGTAGTGCATTCCAGGCATTGATCACTCTGTTGCTGAAGTCGTATTTTCTGCAGTCGAGTTTGGAGCGGTTTACATTAAGTTTGAATCTATTATGTGCTCGTGTATTGTTGTGGTTGAAGCTGAAGTATTCATTGACAGGAAGGACTTTTTGATATATGATTTTATGAACTACATTTAGATCAGATCGGAGGCGACGTAGTTGTAAATTGTCTAATCCCAATATTTCAAGTCTGGTGGAATAAGGTATTTTATTGCAAGCAGAGGAGTGGAGAACTCTTCTTGTGAAATATTTCTGGACTCTCTCGATTGTATTCATGTCTGATATGCAGTGTGGGTTCCAGACAGGTGAACTGTATTCCAGAATTGGTCTAACAAATGTTTTGTATGCTCTGGTTAGCAGTGTAATATTGCCAGAGAAGAAGCTACGCAAGATTAGATTAACAAATCTCAGAGCCTTTTTGGCAATGTTGTTACAGTGGGCTCTAGCACTTAGGTCGTTGGATATGAGTACTCCAAGGTCTCTGACAGAGTGAGGGTCGTCTACAAGTTCATTTCCTCCAAGTTTGTATTTTGTATTCTGATTCCTTTTGCCAATGTGTAAGACAGAGCATTTGTTGGTTGAGATTTGAAGTTGCCAGTTGTTTGACCATTCTGCTACATGGTCAAGGTCTTTTTGAAGGGTAGTAGCATTGTCAGTGGTGTTAAATAGTTTAACATCGTCAGCAAAGAGAACGCAGTTGCTTATAATATGATCACAAAGATCGTTTATGTAGAGTATGAAGAGTGTTGGTCCTAGAACACTGCCTTGAGGGACACCACTGTTGACAGGAGCAGGATTTGATAGGGCACTCCCTATTTTAACCACTTGTTGTCTGTTAGACAGGAACACAGTTATCCAATCATGTAGGGGTCCAGAGATGCCATAGGATTTTAGTTTCAGAAGTAGTTTGTCGTGTACTACTGTATCAAAGGCTTTACAAAAGTCTATGTAAATTGCGTCTATTGTTTTACCCTGATCAAGTTGAGTGGTCCATATGTTTCTGCAGTGTAAGAGTTGTAGATTACAGGATAATTTTTTTCTGAAACCAGATTGTTTGTTGGAGAGTAGGTTGTTAGTTTCTAAGTGGAGTGTAATGGATTGGTTTATGATTGATTCCATGACTTTGCATGTGATGCAACACAAAGAGATTGGTCTGTAATTTTCAACGTTACTTGGATCTCCTTTTTTGAAGATAGGGATGACTGTGGCTAGAGACCGTAGTTTGGGTAAGGAGCTAGTCCTGAAGGATTTTTCAAAAATTATGCTTAGAGGTTCAGCCAAGGTTGTGGAGAGCTTTTTTAAGAAGTATGCACATAGTCCATCAGGTCCAATAGATAAAGATGGTTTTAGGTTGCGTAATGCCTTTCTAACGTTATCTTCTGTAAAATCGATTTGTGTTAGATCGTTGAAGTTAATTGAGGTACGACTAGGAAATATTGGGCATGAGCCATTGCTGTTTACAAAGACTGAGCCGAAGAATGTGTTAAAGAGGTTGGCTTTAACGGTTTTATCGTTATAGTCTTTACCATTTGGTCCTTTAAGGGGAGGGATGGATCTTGAGTCTTTGAGTTGGTTGTTTACAAAGTTATAGAAGGCACGTGTGGACTTCGTGCACAGAAGGTTTTCTTCTTGATTGATGTGATAATTGGTGCATTTGGTATTTATTTGGTGACACAGATTTTTGTAACGGCTTTTAAAGTTAGCAATGTAGCCTGTTTTATTTTTTCGCCAAAGAGAACTTTTTTTGGATTGGAGCTTCCTTATTTTTATGGGTAATTTATTTTTCTTGGTTTTGGTGATTATTAGTGGTACATATAATTTCATTACCGTATTTTTCGGAGTATAAGACGCACCGGAGTATAAGACGCACCTTAGTTTTGGGGGAGGAAAAAAAAGGAAAAAAGGCCTCTGCCTCCCAGCAATCTGCCAAACAGCAAACAGCAAACAGTACAGATGATCTACACTGTTTGCTGTGTATTTCTGTGCATGTGTGCCTGACCCATAGAAATGGCAGAGAATTGGAGAAATGTACATTTATGGCAGTATATTAATCCCAGAAAGTTTTCTTAAATGTAATCACACTAACTCCTCCCAATTATTTAAATAGATCTACTCCAAACATGACTAGTCAGGGTTTCTCAGCTGCCTTCTTTTAATACTAATACTTAATACTAATACTTAATACTAAAACAGGACATTTCAGATTATACTTTTACAGATCTTTAAAATTGATGTGGCTTTCTGGAAGTATTTTCTGCTATTTAAAAGAAGATACAATAGCACTGGGCCTCTTCAGAGCAAGCATTTATTTTAAAAAGCTTCTTCATTTTGTTAAGTTGTCTAGAACAATAATAAAGCAGTCTTTAAAAAATAAGTCTAATAATTTGAACACTCTACAAACATTTAACAAAATAACATATTAACAGAATCTGCCTCTACCTAGGATAGAACTCACAACCTCCTGATTGTGAGGCAAGAGCTCTAGCTCTGAGCCATAGCAGCTATAGCTTGCCTCCATTTGATTTCAGCAGCCTAATATTGCCAGCAGTTTATCTCCCAGCATTTTGTCTCATTACAGCCACCGTAGTTAGTTTCATTTTACCACGTGGCTTGCAAGCCTCTCAGCTGTAGATCGGAGGCAGTTTATCTCTTCTTGTGCTCTTCTTGTGCTTTGCCCTGTTTGCTGCAAAGAGGTAAATTGTTGGCAGGCAGAGGCCAAAGGGTGGGGGTGGTTGGGTGGGGCTGCATTCGGTGTATAAGACGCACCCAAATTTTCACCCTCTTTTTGAGAGTAAAAAGGTGCGTCTTATACTCCGAAAAATACGGTACTCTTTGGATTTCAAGCAAAAAGATATTGTAGTAGTCTTCGGCAGTATTACAGCCAGAGAATAGTGTATGCCAATCAAGAGATGAGAGGTAGGCGTCTATGTTATCATAGTTGGCTTTTTTAAAGTTGTAATTGGTTATCCCATCATTGAGGTGGTTTCTGTAAGGACATATATTGAGACAGAAGTCAATCATGCTGTGGTCACTGTTGGAAAATGAAATGTGCCATTTCTTAATGAATTTCACATGCTGAATTCAAATATAATAATGAAATTTGTTAGTTGGCTCTAGTTTTCATGCAACGGACATTTTACATTTTCCAACTACAGGTAATAGGCAAATAATGCGCCAAAACTTAATACGTATATATAAACCTGTATATTTTTATTAAAATTAAGTGAATTACTGTATATTTGCAACAGTGAATACATGAAATAATCTATTGTATATGTTTATCAAGAAAAACTAAATTTGTTAAGCCGGAAGTTGGCTAGCTCGAATGAAGATGCAGAAGGCAGCTTGCATAAAATTAGCTGTTTATTCAAACAATTCAGCTCGACATAAAACACACATGGGAATGGGGCTGACAGCTTCCTCTTTATAAGGAGGCTGCCAGGGAAGAACCAATGAGAGCTAACCAAGTCTCCCACGCTTGCTGTTTAACTTCAACCAATAAATATAACAGCCGGCATGATCATAAGTCAAGGACTTAACACCCCTCCCCCCTTAGAACGCACAGACATAATCCTTCAAATAGGCAGGGCTCTGCCGGCTCCGCCCAGACCTTCTCAGAACCGGGCCTGGAGTTGAAGGAGGGAGGGATTGTAGAGCGCCGCTCTCGCCCTCTGCCAGGTCAACAGGAGCTGCTATCCTTGGAGGCGAGACCGGCACTGAAGAAGTCATCCCTGGAGGCAAGACCGGTGCTGGAGAAGCCATCCCAGCAGGTGAAGGTGCTGGTGAAACTGTGGTGAGCGAGGGCGCAATCGGAAGGCTGACTGGAGTCGGTGTAGATGACATACTAGAGAAGGTTGAGTGGTATCAGGTATGCGGCGGCGAAGCTGGTTTATGTGCCGCCGCCAAGTTCGTTCATCCTCTAACAGAACCTTGTAAGAACAGGGTCCTGTTACTTGAGAGATATGTCCGGAAACCCACTTAGGCCCAATCCCTAGGTTAAATGCGAAAACAGGACCCCCCAGTTGTAACAATCTAGGAGTGGTCTGCCTGCAGGGTTGTTGTAAGTCCACATACCTGGGATGGAGACGATCGAGTATGGTTCTTAAGCATCGTCCCATTAGGAGTTTAGCGGGGCTTAGGCCTGTAGTCTGACATGGGGTTGTGTGCTGGGCAAATAGGTATGTAGTTAAACTAGCCTGCCAGTTGGAGGTGCCCAAACGGCTTAGGGCCTCTTTGGCAGACCTCACGGCCCTTTCTGCCAATCCATTAGCAGCAGGGTGAGCAGGGGCAGTTTTAGCGTGGCGCACCCCCATCCGAGTTAGGTAAGCCTCGAACCCCGAGGAAGTAAACTGTGGTCCATTATCTGTAACTAGTACATCAGAGAGGCCATGTGAGGCAAAAATAGGGTCCAGGATTGAAATAATGGACTCAGAAGTGGTGGAGGGCATTCGAGCCAGCTCCACCCATTTAGAATATGAATCTACCAATACTAGAAAGGTTTGGCCATGGAAAGGGCCTGCCAGGTCCATATGTAGACGAGACCAGGGGGCTCTAGCAGATTCCCATTCTAAGACAAGAGCAGCAGGAGGGCTTGGCCTAGACAACTGGCATGGCCTACATTTATTAACCCACTCTTCTATTTGTTCATCCATCCTAGGCCACCAGGCGTGCAAGCACTTTCATTCGCATTATGCCTGGATGAGCCCTATGGAGACATTGGAGGATGTTGGTTCTAAGACTGGGAGGTACCACCACCCTGTGCCCCCAAAGCAAGCATCCCTTCATCACTGTTAGTTCATGCCTTCTATTAAAGAAAGGCTGGAACATGGGAGAAGGGGAAACTGATGGCCATCCCCTACGCACCCAGTCCAAAACCTGCAGAAGGACAGGGTCCTTCGCAGATTTGGATGCAATATGAGAAGCAGTGACAGGCACAGACAACTCATCCACAAACAAAATAGAGACCGTCGGTGCTGGATCCTGAATGGGCCTAGGCAATGGGCATCTGCTTAAAGCATCTGCATTTCCCATTTGCCGGCCCGGGCGGTAGTGGAGAGTGTATGAATAAGAGGCCATAAACTCCAACCAGCGAGACATCCTAAGGGATAAGACGTTAGGGCTCTGCCTATTGTTTGCAAGGATTCCTAGGAGGGGCTTATGATCAGTCAGCAGATGAAAGTGCCGCCCATAAAGATAATCGTGGAACTTTCTTACGCCAGCGACACAAGCGAGAGCCTCGTGGTCAAGCTGGCTATAGTTCCTCTCTGTCTGAGACATTGTGCGAGAATAAAAGGCCAATGGTGCCTCTGAGCCATTTGGGAGGATGTGACTTAGTACCTCTCCCACCCCGTATGGGGAGGCATCACAGGCTAGCAGCAGGGGGAGGCTGTCACTGTATTGAACAAGGACAGCCTCAGAAGTTAAAAGCTGCTTAACTGCTCTGAAAGCAGTCTCCTCTGCTGAACCCCAATGCCATACCGTACGGTTGTCTAAAAGTCTGTGAAGAGGTTCAGCCAGGGTGGCCTTGTGAGGTAAAAATACCGAATAGAAATTGAGGAGGCCTAAGAAAGCCTGCAACTCTGACCTGGAAGAGGGAGTAGGAGCCAATTGAATAGCCTCAGTTTTGGAAGGGGTGGGACGAATGCCGTGGCCATCAATAAGAAACCCAAGGAATTCCACTTGGGGGACCCCAAAATAACATTTATCAGGCCGCAAACGCAGGCCTACTTCTCTAAACTTGAGGAGAATGGCTCTAACCCTTACGAGTAGTTCTGAGGGAGTGGAGGCAGAAATAAGCACATCATCAAAATAAGGCACCATCCCCTGCAACCCATGTAGGAGCCTTTCCATGAGGCTCTGAAAAATGCCGGGGGCAATGCTAACGCCAAACTGGAGCCTAGTACATTTAAAAGCTCCCCGGTGGGTAACAATAGTTTGAGCTAAGGTAGTTGGCTCGTCCACCGGGAGCTGCTGGTAAGCTTGTGCCAGGTCCAGCTTGGCGAAAACAGACCCCCGGCCCAACGAGTGCAGGAGTTGTTGCACTACTGGAACAGGATACGGATTGGACTGAAGGGCCTTGTTCAATGTAGCTTTGTAATCAGCACAAATTCTCACTGTCCCATCAGGTTTAAGGGGAATTACGATGGGAGTTTCCCACCTTGCATGGTCAATAGGCTGTAATACACCTTGAGAAATTAGCTTATCTAATTCACGGTCTACTTTAGGCCCTAGAGCTAATGGGACCCTTCGAGGCTTCAACCGGATGGGGGCCACCTGAGGATCCAAATTAAAAGAAATTGGGGTGCCATTATATTTACCAAGCCCCAGGGCGAAAACATCAGGAAACTCCTGTAACAATGCCATATGGCCCTCGGAGGTGATGGTGGAGGCTCGTAGAGCAGTGGTGGTATGGATTCCAGAGACAGCCAGACCAAGTGCATGGAACCAATTGAGGCCAAGCAGGGCAGGCAAGTGTCCGTTGACAACAATGAGAGGAAGGGGCTTCCGGTTTGGCTCCGCAGGCATCGAGGACGCTCCTCATCGAGAGCCTGTTCCGAGGTCCCGTAAAAGCCGCCAGAACAGCTGTCTGGCGGCTTGAAAATCTTCTCCCCGGGAAAAGGGGAGGGATGAGAGCCGACAGGTAAGGGTAGAGCCCCCCTAGTGCCCCAGGAGACAATCTGGGGCGCGAAGGGTGAGGGCTCCCCAGGCAGCCTGTCACTTGCTCCAGGACTTCGGACGCCTCCGCTTTTGCGGAGCAAGATGCCGCGACCACCTCTGCTTGCAAGATGGGATTTATAATATTTTAATTCAACACAGACAGCAGACAGAAAAAGGCAGGAGACCCGATGGCAAGTATCCTAACTTTAACTCCATTGCTGACTTTTACTTCGGATGTTACAAATTAACTGAGTTAACAAGCAACAAAATGGCGATTGAAGAAACAGAGGGTGTGGAAGTGAAAGTTAGAAAGTTCCGTTTTGCTAGCAGCCCTTTGTTTGGAAATGCCTGACTCTGAGGAATTTTTTCTTTCTCTCTCTCTGACTTTGGAATAAAATAACAAACCTAATTTTAAAATCTAAAGGGTTTTAAAACTTGGAAAGACTCTTTTTAATAAAGGATCTGGCTTTTTTTCTTTTTTGAAAATGTTTGAAAACGCTTGACTTTGCTGAATTCTCTTCCATCTCTGATCTTGGATTAAAATCAAAAGTTTAACCCAAAATTTTAAATGGCTTTTAAATCTGGAAAGACTGTTTTTAATAAAGGATTTGAGCACCCTCCTGTTTATACTTCAAGAATGCAACCCACTCCTTATTCAACACCCTCACAGACTTTAACACCTGAGAAGTTATTTGATGCTTTAAAAGTCATGAAGAATGAACTTGTTATGGAATTTAACTCAAAAATTAATGAAATTAATGAAAAAATACAGGCTGTTTTAGAGGAGATTGATACTCGACACCAGCAATTAAGGAAGGATATGATAGTTGTACTTAAAGGACTGGTAGGAAATATGGCAATTTTGGAGCAGGATGTGGAAGAAATTAAACAGACTGTGATAACTTTGGGTGAAAATATAGATAAGACCCAAAATAATATGGAAAACTTTGAAGCAGAGGTGCTAATGATTCAATTTAGAAGTATGGAGTTTGCTTTGAGACTAAGAGGTGTAAAAGAAAAAAAACAAGAAGATTTAAAAGAAAGGATGGGGGAGGCACTTGTGCATATGCTAGGAATCACAAAACAGGAACTGGTTATGCAAATTGATAAAATATATCGTGTCAATTCCTGGGTTGCTAAACAAAAACATCTGCCAAGAGATATCGTAATATACTTTACTACAAGGGCATTACGGAATGAAATTTTACAGGCGACTTTTAAGAATAAGCTTCAGGTAGATGGACAGGAAGTAATGACACTGAAAGAAATCCCTCCTAAAATGTTGAGAGCCAGAAAAGATTATGCCTTTCTGGTTGAAGAACTTAAAAAACAGCAAGTACAGTACAGATGGGAGGCTCCAATTGGGATTGTGGTTAGACACCTGGAAAAGAGATATCGGCTCAATACAATATTGAAAGCTACTGATTTTTATGTAAAAGTGTTAAAGGCCGACATATCCAAAATTCCAGAAGGAGGAAGAATGAAGGAAGCAATAGAAGAGGAGAGAGGAGATTCATCGATAGTTGTTCAAATGGAAGGAGTTTTGATGAATCAAGGTGATTTACAGAACCAGAGAGATGTTTATAATGTGGAAGGGGAGACAGAAGAACAGAGTCAGACAAGAGCAGAGTTGACAATTCAAAAAACTATCAAGTCACAAAAGGCTGTAAGAGTTAGATCTAAAGTTCGACCGAGAAGAAGGAATGACTAGACTTTATTTCAGTATGGGAAGTTACAGGCCAGATGGAGAGATGAATGAAAATTGACACTTTGCAGTAAAGAAGATCTATTTACTATTGAGGACTGACACTGATGGTTGTGATTTCTCTTTGTTTCCTACTTTCTTCTTTTTACTACTATATTTTAAAGATTATATAAACGAAAGATACTTAAAGGACTGGTTTAAGAGGGGTTTAATAATCCTTTTGATTATTTTTAAAAGGTTTTGAGATATATGGAATTAAAGATTTAGAATTATTGTGAAATTAGTAATTTCAAATATTGGAATGTTAGGTTGTTAATAATGGGTTTGATTTTTTCTAGATCATGCCTAAAAGGTTTTGAGTTATAAGGGGTTAAAGAATTAGAGAAATATTCGAATTAACAATTGCTTAGTATATTTTACTTTTTATGTTTATCGAAGAGGTATAATGTTGGAAGAAGGAAGATCTATCCAGCATTGAGGAAATGATGTTGAAGGTTGTGTAATTGAATGAAATGGTGAAAGAAAAACTTTTTTTTCTTCTTTTTCTTATACTTTAAAGATTATATAAATGAAGGATATATAGTGGAGTAAATTAACAGCCGGAGCTATTGTTATCTTGATTGATTAATAATATGCTTGATTTTTTAGATTATGCTTAAAAGGCTTTGAGTAACAAGAGTTAAAGATCTAGAGAAATTTTGAAATTAAGAATTTGTTAGCATAATTTAATTTTATTACTATTGAATATTACACCCTGTGCTTTTTCTGGGAAGCCGGGGGGTGGGTGGGTGAGAGGGGGGGGATGGGGTGAGAGGGGGGGAGGATGGGGGGAAAGGGAGGGGGATGGGGGGAAGGGGGGGAGAAAAAGAGAAAAATGTTTGTACTTTGTACTAATAAAACTTTTTGAAATAAAAAGAAAGTCACAAATGAAACAATGAGAGGAAGGTAAACTTTAAAACCTGCATAGGAAATAAGAAAAGACCCACACCCCACAAGTGGAATTCGATTCCCTTGATAATCGTTGAGGGCAATGGGGCATGGTTCTAAACGTTCCTTATCAAAATTAGGAAATAACTGAATCAAGGTAGTCCAGGAGAGTAGAGTTTTGGATGACCCCGTATCCACCTCCATCTGACATTGTTGACCCTCAATATGAATAGTAACAAACAGCTTTTGTGAGGGGTCAACCAAGGAAGCATGGTTCACATGGTAAGAGACTGGAGAAAGGTCTCTGGAGGTGGAATAACATGACTCTTGAAGAGTAGAAGGTCTACGAGAAGATCTTGGTCTAAATCCTGGAGGTGGCCTTGAAGTAGGAACAGAAGGAAACTTCTGGGGATATACCCCAGTGGGTATTCTTGCTGATGCCAACAAAGAAGATCTGCAAACTCTAGCTAAGTGTCCTTGTTTTCCGCAATGGCGGCAGGTGACATTTCTAAAATGACAGTCAGTTCTATTATGCCCCCCCCCCCCAACTGAAACAAGTTTGCTGGGATGATTGATCAATTTTGGAGGGCTTTCTCCTTGCTGTTTGGAGTTTACAAACGTCATGTTCGTCATCTGAGAAGATGTCAGCGTCTGAGTCCTCATGGTGAATAGATTGAGGTCTAGTTTGAATAGATACAGGCCTGGCTTTCTGCATTTCTGAGGCAGACTTCTCAGAGAGCTCAGAAGCTCTTGCCTCATCCAATGCAATAGTAAGATTAAGGTCTTTTTTTGCCAGTAAACATCTCTGGAGTCGCAAATCTCGGACCCCACAGATCAATTGATCAAGAAGGAGGTCCTCCAAATCTGTGAATTCACAGTTCACAGCTGCAGTACGCAGAGCAGCAATATAATCATTTATCGACTCGCCCTCCTTCTGAAAACGCTGTCTAAAAGCGTGTCTCCTCGCCACCCTAGAGGGGGCAGGAGAATAATGATTCCGAAGCCTATCTATGAGCGTGTCCCAGGAAACAAGGTACACCTCCTGGGGGGCAGTGGGGGCTCTAGCAGTGGCAAAAATGTCCCTACCACAGGAGCTTAAAAAATAGCCCAATTTGCAAGAGCTGGATAATTCAGTCAAGTCAGCAGCCCTAAGCACACACTGAAACCAGGTTAGATAATCGTCCCAGGTCTCAGTGGCTGGTTCAAACGATGGAAATGAAGACAGGGCCGTCATCTTAAAGAGCAGAAAATAGCAGCTGCTGTGATAAATAACGTCTGGTTTGACCCTAGAAAAGCTGGAACAATAAATTAGCTCGGGCGTGGGTAGCTCAGGAAAACAACAGCAGTCCGGCAGAAGAAAAAGAAGAAAAAAATGCATAAAAACCTCACAGCGGCAACAGTCAGCAAAGGCTCAGCTTTCACCCTCGTAGCCAAATGTTAAGCCGGAAGTTGGCTAGCTCGAATGAAGATGCAGAAGGCAGCTTGCATAAAATTAGCTGTTTATTCAAACAATTCAGTTCGACATAAAACACACACGGGAATGGGGCTGACAGCTTCCTCTTTATAAAGAGGCTGCCAGGGAAGAACCAATGAGAGCTAACCAAGTCTCCCACACCTGCTGTTTAAGTTCAACCAATAAATATAACAGCCGGCATGATCATAAGTCAAGGACTTAACAAAATTAGTAAACAAGTGTAAAATGTTCAAAAGTTTAAATTTCTCATTAATCTTGCCTTCAGTTTGTGTCCCTTTTGCTTTTCTTGACTTTTCTTTGGTATTCAAGGAAAGGATTGTCTCTTACAATTGTCCAACAGTAGTCTGCAAGCATTGATGGGCTCCATTTACCTTGATATCTTTTTTCCATAGCTGCAACGTCTTGATGGAAGCGGTCCCCATGCTCATCACTCATTGCTCCACAATTCGATGGAAAGAAATTCAGATGAGAGTGTAGAAAATGAATTTTTAAGGACATGTTACAACCAAGATTTTTGTAGGCCTGGATGAGTTTTTGAACCACTTCCTTGTAGTTTGCTGCTTTATTGTTTCCAAGAAAATTTGATGTCACTGACATGAATGCTATCCACGCAGTCTTTTCCTTGCCATGCAACAGAGAAAGAAACTCATCATCGTTAATAAGTTCACGGATCTGTGGGCCAACAAAAATTCCTTCATTTATTTTTGCAGCACTAAGCGATGGAAATTTACTTATCAGGTACATGAAAGCGAACATCACTTGCCAGGAGATTCCACTGCTTTAGTCTTGAACCTAAAACCTCTGCCTTGTTCTTCGGAAGATCCAGATCTCTTATTAGGTCATTCAATTCCATTTGTGTTATGAGGTGCGGTTCAGCGGATGTGGATGGCAGATAATCCGGGTCATGTAAGGCTGTTGGTTCATCACTACAAGCTTCCTGAGGTTCTTCCTCACTGGACTCAACTACGAAAGATTCAGGCGCTTTTGGAATCGGTAGTCCTTCTCCATGAGGTACTGGACGTATTGCTGATGGAATGTTTGGATACTGCACAAACAACTTTTTTTTCTTAGTAAGACCTTTCTCAATTGGAGGCACCATACAAAAATAACAATTACTGACATGATCTGTTGGTTCTCTCCAAATCATTGGCACTGCGAAAGGCATAGAAGGCTTATTCCCATTCAACCATTGGACAAGTCTCGATCCACATGAATTACAGCATATGTGTGGCGCCCAGTTTTTGTCCTGGTCTCCTATTTTGCAACCGAAATACAAGTTGTAGGCTTTCTTAATCACGGTTGTGATCCTTCGTTTTTGGGATGCAAAAGTAACTTCACCGCAAATATAGCAGAAATTATCTGCTTTATTTAAACAGGTTCGAGGCATAACTTGTCTGTCTAACTCGCCAAGCAACAGATACTGTGACTTTTATAGAATTTGGTGACGTAATATTAGCTAATATTGCATCATCTTGGTACGTGTGGCGGTTTTCTATTGGTCACCAATACTGACTATGCAATCTATGGTGTAAGTTGCATCATGTATTTTATAAACCTTACTTCATTAGTTGGTTGCTTATATCATGGAAACTAGAGCCAATATACATTTTTAAATGTTATTTTCATTTTTAGCACCCCAAAATTATGTAAGAACAGCTGTTTTCATGCTCGCAACGTTTTACCTGTAGAACAGTGTTATCATTGATGGGCAAAATTGCTTTGATTAAGATGAATATATTACCTCGTTTATTATTTCTATTTTCGACAATTCCAATAAGAATAGAGAAAACCTACTTCAAAGAGATAAATAAAATGATTTTGAAATTTGTTTGGCAAAGGAAAAAAGCGAGGATAAATTTAAAAATGTTACAAGATGCTAGGATTAGAGGTGGATTTGGACTTCCGAATTGGGAGCTTTATTACTATGCAGCAGTATTGACATGGATGAAAGAATGGATCTTATTAAGAAATCCGAGACTTTTTACATTGGAAGGACATGATTTGCAGATAGGATGGCACGCACTTATATAGTACGGGAGAAATAAAATACATAGGTATTTTCAGAGACATTATATTAGGAACTCTTTATATTTAGTATGGGAAAAAATAAAAGAAAAACATTATATGAGTATACTGAGTTGGATATCGATAATAGAGGCACTAATTCATCCAAGCAGATTGAATCGGCTGTTCAAATCTCACCGGCTCAAGGTTGACTCAGCCTTCCATCCTTCTGAGGTCGATAAAATGAGGATCCAGATTGTTGGGGGCAATATGCTGAACTCTGTAAACCGCTTAGAGAGGGCTGTAAAGCACTATGAAGCGGTATATAAGTCTAAGTGCTATTGCTATTGCTATAAAGACATCTTGACAGATGAAGGGAAGTTGAAATCGACCCAAGAATTAGAGGAACAAGGAATTAAAATGGATTGGTTTATGAGATTACAAATGCAGACAAGATATGATAAAGATAGTAAAATGGAAGGTATTAATTTAGAGACGACAGAATTAGATGAAATACTTACAGGATCGGATGAAAGACTGATTAAGAAACTATACAACTATCTACTTTATATTGATTTAGAATTAGAACAAGTGAAAGAAACAATGATAAAATGGACAAGAAATTTTGGTTACACGATAGAACTAGATAAGTGGAAACAACTTTGGGAAAGGAACTATAAATTAACTATGGCAACAGCATATAAAGAAAATATGTATAAAATGTTTTATAGATGGCTCATGTCACCGGAAAGGATTGCTAAAATGTTTAAAGATAAATCTATGGAATTTATTTATTTTATTTTATTTTAGTGTTCTTATATGCCGCCCTACTCCCTGGGGATTCAGGGTGGCGTACAACATGTCAAGAACCACTAAACAATATAAAAGATTTAATAACAATTTAAAAAAGAATGTATTAAAAAAACATACAAAACCATACATACGTGGGGGAGACCTAAGATGTGAAATTGTCTCATAACCCCGCCTGCAGGAAGAGCCATGTCTTAATGGCTTTTCGGAAGGCCAGCAAGGTGGGGATAATTCGGATCTCTGGGGGTAGTTGGTTCCAGAGAGCAGGGGCCCCCACAGAGAAGGCCCTCCCCCTAGGGCCCGCCAGCCGACATTGTTTGGTTGACGGGACCTGGAGGAGACCCACTCTGTGGGACCTGACCGGTCGAAGGGAAGTATGAGGTAGGATGCGGTCCCGGAGGTAACCTGGTCCTAAGCCATGTAGGGCTTTAAAGATGATAATCAACACCTTGAATTGCACCCGGAGACCAATGGGCAACCAGTGCAGCTGGCGGAGTATGGGTGTTACGTGGGTGTATCTTGAGACACCCACCACAGCACGCGCAGCCGCATTTTGCACCAGTTAAAGTCTCTGGATACTCTTCAAGGGTAGCCCCATGTAGAGCGCATTACAGTAGTCCAAACGAGAGGTGACAAGGGCATGAGTGACCGTGAGTAGAGCCTCCTTGTCCAAGTATGGTCGCAACTGGTGTACCAGGCGAACCTGTGCAAAGGCTCCCCTAGCCACAGCTGTAAGATGTTGGTCTAATTTTAGCTGTGGATCTAGGAGAACTCCCAAATTGCGAACCCGTTCCGAGGGAGTTAGTTTTTCTCCCCCAAGAACCAAGGAGGGACAGTCGACATAGTCCTTAGGGGGCAATATCCAGAGCCACTCAGTCTTGTCGGGGTTAAGTTGAGCCTGAATGTTGGAAGTGTCAGCAAATACCAGGTTCTTTTTATCATATGTGGTGGACATGTACAGAAGCAAAAGAATATTGGACTCGGATTCAGACATGGATAGAAAAAATGGTGAAACAAAATATAGAGTTAAAACCAGAGACATTTTTGTTGGGCATTTTACCAGAGAAATTTAACAAAGAAGATACATATTTAATTATACATGTGATAACAGCAGCAAGAATTGCATTTGCACAAAAATGGAAAGGAGCCAAGATTCCATCTGAAGAAGATATACTTAAGAAAATTTTGGACTGTGCCGAGATGAATAGATTGACAATGAAAATTAAAGATAAGGAAGATTCAGAATATTATAATGTTTGGATGAAGTTTTATAATTGGATAGAAAGTGAATACAGTTAGAAATTAAAATAGAATGATCACAAAATTAAAAGACAAGGAAATGAAGAATTTTAAGGAGGCAGCATTAATGTTAAAGTAAATACCTAAAGTAAAGGACAATGGTTATAAATATGATAAATATGATATATTTTTTAAAAATGATGAATTTAGAAGGGACACCAATAGGTTATAAATGTATGGTAATATACTATCAGTCTGTTAAACATTAGAGATACTAGAATTAAAATCACTCAAGGGAAAGGTTTAGACTAGAGGAAGAAAGAGGAAGTAGTAGGAGAGAGGAGAAGGGGTGGAGAGAGGAAGGTAGGGGGAGAGAAGGGTAAGAAGGTTGATGGAAGAGGTGGAGATAGAGGGAGGGGAGTGAAAAGGGAAAAAAGAAATACAGACCGATAAACAAACAGCATGATATAGGTGCATAATAGGATATTGAATTACAATTGACCAGATAGAATTGTGTAATTTGTATGTTATTGATTTTTTTTCCAAAAAGTTTTTTATTTTTTCCTCCACCACTTTTACAATTCAAAAAACATATACCTTAAATTATTACAATAAAATACACAATTTTACATTTATACTCCATCATTCAAACGTCAATATCTTATACATACATGAGCTGAAGTGGTGCAGTGGTTAAATGCAGCCATTGCAGGCTGACTGCTAGTTCAACAGTTCAGCTGTTCAAATCTCACTAGGCTCAAGGTTGACTCAGCCTTCCATCCTTCCGAGGTCGGTAAAATGAGGACCCAGATTGTTGGGGGCAATATGCTGAACTCTGTAAACCGCTTAGAGAGTGCTGTAAAGCACTATGAAGCGGTATATAAGAAAAGTGCTATTGCTATATCATCAATCATCAGTCTATTCTGCTTTTTTTCCATTGCACTCCCCCTCTCTACCTCCCTCATCTCCTCCTACTTTCTTACTCCTTCACTCCTCCTCTACTCTCTCTACTCCTTCTCTTCCTCCCCATCTACTTCCTCTTACACCCTCTTAGCCTTTCCCTGAGTACTCTTTTATCCTCTTATGTTTAACAGACTGATGATACAATCTCAAATTTAAGCTCTTCATATCCCTTCTAAGAAAAAAAATATTTGTTTTTATATCATTTATTTATATATAATACTTTGTTTCTAGGTATATGCTGCTAACTTCATCTTACCTCCACCAAAAAAAAAAAAAAGAAAAAAAAAGAAAAAAAAGAAAATCTAGTTTTGTCATCTGGGATGTTCACCAATTATTTTTCCAATTCTACTCCTAAATTCTCCGCTGTTCATTAGTTTCCAAATTAGTTATTATTCTCCTACTTCTTAATTTTAGGCCAAATTGCTTCCTCCACTTTTTTATTTTATTTATTTATTTATTTTATTTTATTTGGAGGTTCTTCTATGCCACCCTACTCCCTAAGGACTCAGCAACCAATAAAATCATTTAAAGGACAGTTTTAAAAAAGGTTAAAGAAGGGCATACAACAACATACATACATGGGGGAGACCTCGGATGTAAAATTGCCTCAGACCCCTGCCTGCAGGAAGAGCCATGTCTTAATGGCTTTTCGGAAGGCCAGCAGGGTGGGGATAATTCGGATCTCTGGGGGAAGTTGGTTCCAGAGAGCAGGGCCCCCCACAGAGAAGGCCCTCCCCCTTGGGCCCGCCAGTCGGCATTGTTTGGCTGACGAGACCTGGAGGAGACCCACTCTGTGGGACCTAACCGGTCGAAGGGAAGCATGAGGTAGAATGCGGTCCCGGAGGTAACCTGGTCCTAAGCCATGTAGGGCTTTAAAGATGATGATCAACACCTTGAATTGTACCCGGAGACCAATGGGCAACCAATGCAATTGGCGGAGTATGGGTGTTACGTGGGTGTATCTTGACACACCCACCACAGCACGCGCAGCCGCATTTTGCACCAATTGAAGTCTCCGAATACTCTTCAAGGGTAGCCCCATGTAGAGCGCATTACAGCAGTCCAATCGGGAGGTGACAAGAGCATGAGTGACAAGTGAGTAGAGCCTCCTTCTCCAAGTATGGTCGCAACTGGTGCACCAGGCGAACCTGTGCAAAAGCCCCCCTAGCCACAGCTGTAAGGTGTTGATCTAATTTTAGCTGTGGATCTAGGAGGACTCCCAAATTGCGAACCCGTTCCGAGGGAGTTAATTTTCTTCCCTCAAGAACCAAGGAGGGACAGTCGACATAGTCCTTAGGAGGCAATATCCAGAGCCACTCAGTCTTGTCGGGGTTGAGTTTGAGTCTGTTTCTCCCCATCCAGGTCCTAACATCGTCCCGGCATCGGCACATTACATCGACTGCCTCCCTGAATTGAGACGGGGTGGTGATGTACAGCTGGGTGTCGTCAGCGTACTGTTGAAAACTCACCCGGTGTCTACTGATGATCTCCCCCAGTGGTTTCATGTAAATGTTAAACAGGATGGGCGAGAGGACCGAACCCTGAGGCACCCCACAGGTCAGGGGCCCAGGAGATGACCTCTGCCCTCCTGTTAACACCGACTGCATCCTGTCAGCGAGATAAGAGGAGAACCACCTCAAAACGGTGCCTCCCACTCCCAACTCGCCGAGACGATGCAGAAGGATACCATGGTCGATGGTATCGAAAGCCGCTGAGAGGTCAAGTAGCACCAGGATGGAGGAATTACCCCCATCCCAGGCTCACCAGAGATCATCCATCAGGGCGACCAAGGCCGTTTCTGTACTGTAGCTGCGCCTGAAACCAGACTGATAGGAATCTAGATGATCGGTTTCCTCCAATAACCGAAGAAGCTGAGAGACTACCACCTTCTCCACAACTTTACCTATAAAAGGTAAGTTGGAGACCGGACGAAAGTTCTTCAAATCCGCTGGATCCAGGGAAGGCTTCTTAAGGAGGGGTCTCACCACCGCAACTTTTAACGGCTGCGGTACGGATCCCTCCCTAAAAGAAGCGTTGACCACCGCCTGGATCCAGCCACGTGCCACCTCTCTGCTGGCCGAAACAGCCAGGAGGGGCACGGGTCCAATAAACAGGTGGAAGTACTCATCGCACCCACGGCCTTGTCCACGTCCTCAGGAGAGACAGGCTCAAACTCCTCCCACAATGCTGGACTAAGACTTGCCCCTGTCAACTCAATGGACTCTGTCCAGCCGGAGTCCAAGTTTGACCGGATCTGAGCGACTTTATCCGTCAGAAACTGCGTGAATTCCTCAGCTCTACCTTGCAAGTGTTCCTCGCTCCCCCCTTTGGCAAGGAGGGCGCGAGTCACCCTAAACAAGGCGGCTGGGCGAGAATCTGCTGATGCAATAAGAGCGGAAAAATGAGATCGTTTTGCCGCCCCTATCGCCACTAAATAAGACTTAATGAAAGTTCTTAGAAGTGTTCGGTCGGATTCGGTTTTACTGGCTCTCCAGCGTTGCTCCAGACGTCTCTTGTGGCGTTTCATCTGCCTGAGCTCCTCGGTAAACCAGGGAGCTTTCCGGGATCCACTGCCACCGAGAGGTCGCATAGGCGCAATCCGATCTAATGCCCCTGATGCTGCGGTGTTCTAGGCAGCCACCAGGGACTCAGCCGAATTGTGTACCAGGGTTTCAGGTATTTCCCCAAGTTCCCTCTGGAATCCTTCCGGCTCCATTAGGCGCCTGGGGCGGAGCCGCCTAGTCGATCCCGCCTCCCTGCGGGGGAGGAGTGGGGCTGCGAAATCCAACCTCAGTAGGAAATGATCTGACCACGACAACGGGGTGGTGACTATATCCCCTACCTTCAGATCATCTCTCCACTGCCCCGAAAGAAACACTAGGTCAAGCGTGTGGCCTCCCTCATGAGTCGGACCCTAGATTACTTGGGTAAGGTCCATGGTTGTCATGGAATCCATGAACTCCTGAGCTGCACCAGAGGTTTCACCAGCCGAAGGCAGGTTAAAGTCACCCAGCACCATAAGCCTGGGGAACTCCACCGCCAGGCTAGCTATCGCCTCAAGCAGCTCAGGCAGGGCCTTAGTAACGTAGCTGGGAGGCAGGTACGCTAACAAAAGGCCCACCTGGATCCCTAAGTCCAACTTCAGAAGGAGTGTCTCACACCCGACAATCTCCGGGGCAGGGATCCTACGAGGATGCAGATTCCGGTGCGTTATAATAGCCACTCCTCCTCCCCTTCCCTGGGGTCGTGAATGATGCTGCACTGAGAACCCGTCTGGGCATATCTCGGAGAGGGCTACTCCTCCCTCCTGGCCCAGCCAGGTCTCAGTTATACATACCAGGTCCGCCCCCTCTTCCGTGATTAAATCACGTATCAGGGGGGCTTTGTTGACGGTTGACCTGGCATTCAGCAGCAGCATCTTGAGCCCAGGGCCCTGAAAACCCTGGTTGCCAGGTACTCGGGTTGAGCAAGATGGAACCACATCGGAGGGCCCGGAACAAGGGATCGCTTGTAAACAGCGAGGTCTTATTCCCCGAGAGCGGCCCGCCCCTCTGCTCCCGCCATACCTACCTCTCCCCATTATGACTGAGATGCTCCGGCTCTCGTCCCCTCCAGATATCCCCTCCCCTCCCCCGCTGGTCCCCCTCCCTCCCTGCAGGCCATACATACCATTCCCACTGGGCTGGGTAGCAGAGTCCAGTCCCCCCTCCGCTTCTGTTTCCATACTCAGCAGAGGGGGTCCGAACCCCGGTCCCCGACTCACTCATTCTATCAACCATACTTCTTCAGTCTATACATTTGTTTTCCCAATCGTAACCAAATCCGTTTCACACCAGCCACACCACTTCCAGGGTAAGATTAAAAAACTAATAGTCAATAATAAAAGAGCCAGTAGGGAGTGCATGCGTGCAACCTCCAAACCAGTCAAGATAAGATCTCAGTCCTTGACTCCTGCATCAAGGTCCATATTGGTCATTAAGAGCATCCAGATTTCTCTGTGATTGTCCACTGCTCTCTCCCACAATGCTGGCAGTAATGAGGCTCAGATCCCAAATGTCACCTGGAAACACTCTTCTCAGTCTCCTCAGCAGTTTCCCCAGTGGGGCCAAAAGCTCTGGCCTTGATGTTCTACTCCTCTCATCCCCCGCCGCCTCGTTGGTCACCCTCATGGCAAAGTTAAACCACCTGTCTGGTCGGGGCCTCATCCAGAGGGCCGCACAGGAAGCCAGGGCTGCGCCAGCCAAAAAAGGCCTCGCAGCCACAGCGGCGACAGCGCCGCTTTTGTCTCTTTATTCATTGTTTATGTTTTTTTCCTCTCTATTTTATCATGAACTAAATGCCCTATTATACATTCCAATTTCTTATATTAATCATAAAATTTCTTCTTATTTTAAGGTATATGCATTGATATGTGTATGGATAATGTGGAGAGAAAATAAATTTTTTTTTAAAAAAGCTGTGATTTGATGTTAATGCCCTATTCTACTGCAACAGAGAGAGTCTGAAGTCAATGCTTCTTTTTCTTTTCTTTTCCCTACCTTTCCTCACTTCTCTCTCCCCTTTCCCCTCCCCTCTCACTGCTCTTTTATTTACTTTTGTACTTTGCATTTTATAATACTTTATAACCTAATAAAAAACATAAAAAAAACAAAGAGAAAGGGGGAGGAGTAGGAGTAGGAGGTAACTTTTTAGCCCTTCACAGTGGGAATACATCACCCAGCCCCCCTTCCCTTCCCTTCCCTTTCCAACTTTGCAGGGAAACCTCTCCTCATAAAGGAGAAAGAAAAACAGTGTTTCTGCAAGTGGGAGGAGGAATAAATCCCCTTTCCTTTCAAATTTTCCCGCTTCCCTGCTTCCCATTTGCCAGCACGTCTCAGGGTGATTTTTGTTCTGGTGGGGCACCAAGTTGGCTCCACATCCAGTTGCCTGGGGCAACTTGTTCTGCGCCCACCTGGCGACGCCCACCTGGCCACACCCATGTGGTTGCATCCACCTGGCTATGCCCACCCAGCCACCCTGAGTCAGCCACCCTGAGTCGGCTGCACCTAATCCTCTGCGTCCATCTGGCCACGTCCACCCAGCCACGACCACCTGGCTGCAGTGAGTCATCCCATTTCCACCTAGATATCGGGTGCACCTGGAGTCTAGCAAGGCTGTTAGTATGCCTTTCCATCCCAAGGAAGTTACCATCAACTCCACCTTCACTGTCATTGTTTTCATATTTTCACTTACCAATGGGTTATCATCCCCACCACTGTTGCTCTCTCTGGTCAGTCTCAGGTTCTTTGTCAGAGCTCCCTTGCATTTGCTAGATGGTGGGATGAACTCTACAACCTCAATCCCTTTACATGCCACTTCCTTGGGCTTGGTGGCCAACTTGCCTCTCTTCAGTGGAGCACCCGGGGTTGTCAGCACCAATCATGGGAAAGGGCAGTGGCTCGATGGCCTTCCTTGCCACACTGGAAGCATCCCATCAAGCGTCGTCTAGGCCTTGGGTCTCTCCTGCTCATTTTCGGCAGGTCCCTTCTGTCTGGTCTTCTGAAGTATTGTGGTTCCCTCCCTGGGTGGTCGTGGAACAAGGCTAGGTCAATCTCTACTTCACTGGCCAGGACGTACCACCCTCAGAGAGTCCTTGGTGAATCTTGTGATAAGCAGGTGTACAGCACCTCCCGATACAGGCCTTGCTGGAAGTATTTGAGTAATATTTATTGGGGCCAGCCCAAAGTTTTGCTGGTTAGCCCCCTGAATTCTTGGACGTAGGCTGCGACAGATCACTTTCTTTGCTTGATAGTTCTGATCCTTGTTTTAGCCCTCTGATCTGCCAGCAGATCCTTGAATCGTTGTCTCAGGGCCATCATGAAAGCTTCAAAAGACGGCGATTCCAAAATGCCGTCCTTTAGCCACGGCGGTTCACATCTGCAAGGATTTGAAACGGCGATTGGAGTCATCTGGGAAGGAAAGCTTTTTGAAATATGTGCTGGAGAAGTTGAAGAAGACGAAGGCTGGTGAGTCACACTGCCCAAAGAAAATATTAAAAGAAACGTTCTAATTTAAAGGGGGGGGAAAGTGACCGGAAATCAGGAAGTGGCTGTTAATATGTGGATACAATGGTGGAACAAAATTAAAAGGACCTGTAACTAAAGCCCAACTATTAAAGATTTAGAACTGTGTTTTAAAGACTGGATAATGATGAAAGAAATTTGGAAAGCAAATTTGGAAGGAATAATTGGAAAATTAGAACTGATTGAAAACTTTAATAGGATAGAGAAAAGAAATTTGATTGGAGAGTGCCATCTGGTGGTTGGAAAAATTGTCATCGTGGAAATACTTGTATGGTGTTTGGACAGCAGCGGCCTTGAACAAAGAACAGCTGTGGACTTTGAATAGAGCAGCTGTTATTGTGTAAAAGATAACATTGGATTGAGATGGAGAAGGAAAAAAAAACTGGATTGAAACTTTTAACAACAAATAAAGGAGTGGAAAGACTGTTTGGACTATTTGGATAAGAAGGAATGTGAATAAAGATTGATAAAAAAGGAACAGAAGGACTTGGCTTTTTGACTGTGGATTACATCTTTGTTAGCAGCTGGATGGACTGTAAAATTAAAATTTGTGATTCTGAAACAGTTTGACTTTGTTGAATATTAAAGATGGAGAAAATTGACTATGAAGAACTGGCTGAGTTTATGAAGGAGCTTTTTGAAGATTTTAGAAGAACTGTATTTGGAGTTTTTGAGACAGGAAAAAATGAAGTACAAATGGAAAAAAACTGGATATGAGAATAGAAGAAGAAAAGAAGAGCGAAGAAGATATTATAAATGATGATGAAAAGGGAAATAATATTGAAAATGCAATGCTGACTAATGATTATGATAAAGATAAATATTCCACTGGGTTAAACAGTGAAAATAAAGATAAAGATAATAGTTACAACGATAATAGAGATGATAATAATAATAATAATAATAATAATAATAATAATAATAATAATAATAATAATAATAATAATAATAATAATAATAATAATAATAATAATAATAATAATAATAACAACAACAACAGAGTTGGAAGGGACGTTGGAGGTCTTCTAGTCCAACCCCCTGCTTACGCAGGAAACCCTACACTACTTCAGACAGATGGTTATCCAACATCTTCTTGAAAATGTCTAGTGTTGGAGCATTCACAACTTCTGGAGGTAAGCTGTTCCACTGATTAATTGTTCTAACTGTCAGGAAATTTCTCCTTAGTTCTAAGTTGCTTCTCTCCTTGATTAGTTTCCACCCATTGCTTCTTGTTCTACCCCCAGGTGCCTTGGAGAAAAGTTTGACTCCCTCTTCTTTGTGGCAACCCCTGAGATATTGGAACACTGCTATCATGTCACCCCTGGTCCTTCTTTTCATTAAACTAGACATACCCAGTTCCTGCAACCGTTCTTCATATGTTTTAGCCTCCAGTCCCCTAATCATTTTTGTTGCTCTTCTCTGCACTCTTCTCTGCACTCTTTCTAGAGTCTCAACATCCTTTTTACATCGTGATATTTACATCGTGATATTAAGAATAATTATGTTCAGATTGATGACAAGGATTTTGAGATACATAAAATGGAAAAAAGAATGGAGAAAAGCAGATATATGCAGAAAGTAAATTTAAGAGAGAAGAAAAGAGCATGGGGAAAGATAACTTATTGGTATAAAATTAAAAGACAGAGGGAAGAGAATTTACCGTATTTTTCGGAGTATAAGACGCACTTTTTTACCCCCCCAAAGAGGGTGAAAACTTGGGTGCGTCTTATACACCGAATGTAGCCTCACCCAGCCACCCCCACTCCTTGATCTTTGCCTGCCAGCAATTTACCTTTTTGCAGCAAACAGCAGCAGAGCCTCATTAGCCACTGATTATCTGCCTCCGACACTCAGCTGCTTTATTGAAATTGCCGGCAAGCCCACGTGCTAAAATGAAAGTGAAACTAAACTAAAGTTGCACGGAGTCAAATTGCTGGAGGGAGAGGCAAAGATAGAATCTTATTTTCTTATGCTGAAACTGGCTGTTTTTTGCTGCAAGAAGGTAAGTCAATAACTATAAATGCCTATAGAATGTTCAAATTATTAAACTTATTTTTAAAGATTGTTTTATTATTGTTCTAGACCAGGGGTCTCCAACCTTGGCAACTTTAAGACTTATGGACTTCAACTCCCAGAATTCCACAGCCAGCTTTGTGGAATTCTGGGAGTTGAAGTCCACAAGTTTTAAAGTTGCCAAGGTTGGAGACCCCTGTTCTAACCAACTTAACAAAATGAAGAAGCTTTTTAAAATAAATGCTTGATCTGAAGAGGCCCAGTGCTATTGTATCTTCTTTTAAATAGCAGAGAATACTTCCAGAAAGCCACATCAATTTTAAAGTATAATCTGAAATGTCCTGTTTTAGTATTAAGTATTAGTATTAAGTATTAGTATTAAAATAAGGCAGCTGAATTAAACCCTGACTTAGTTATGTTTGGAGTAGATCTATTTAAATAATTGGGAGGAGTTAGTGTGATTACATTTAAGAAAACTTTCTGGGATTAATATATTGCCATAATGTACATTTCTCCAATTCTTTCCTATTTCTATGGGTCAGACACACATGCACAGAAATACACAGCAAACAGTGTATATCATCTGTGCTGTTTGCTGTTTGGCAAATTGCTGGGAGGCAGAGGCCTTTTTTCCTTGTTTTCCTCCCCCAAAACTAAGGTGCGTCTTATACTTCGGTGCGTCTTATACGCCGAAAAATACGGTAATTAGATGGGGTGGAGGAAATATATATATATATATATATATATATATATATATATATATATATATATATATATATATATATATATATATATATATATATATATATATATATATATATATATATATATATATATATATAAATGAATTAGTCGAAAAATTAAAAGGGAATGGATGAAGATATTGAAATATTATGGTAATGTTTTTTCCCCCTCTTGTTTTATTAAGAGCTGAATCTTTTTTTTTCTTGTCCTTTTATATGTGGAAGAAATACAGATATAAAAATGAATTAGTTGAGAAACTAAAAGGGAATGAATGAAGACATTGAAATATTGTGGAAATGTTTTTTTTTCCTTTTCTCTTCTTATTTAGAGTTATCATTTTATTAAGAGTTGAATTTTTTTTCTGTCCTTTTAAATATAGATTAATATTATTCAATGAATTAGAAGATTTGATATTTTAGATAAAATAATGTTAACCAATATGGGAAGTATGAATGACAAATATGAATACTAGAATTTAAAAGATATATTTTGATTGTGTACTCTTTTTTTCTTTTTACATATGAACTTGTCTAAATGAAAAACTTTAAAAGGGAAAAATGTACTATGTTAAGAGTTGAATACTTAATTCAATAATTTAGAAAGATTTTTGATGATTAGTAATTCAAAAAGCATATTATGACAGTCTATTATCTTGCTTTTCTTTTTTTAAAAAAATGAGATATGTATAAAGGGAAAATTTAAAAATCATATATTCCAAGTGTTAAATGTTTAATTTTGAGGGTAAATAGCTAAAGAAGAAATTTTTTGATTAATGTAAGAAATTGGAATGTATAATTGGGCATTTAGTTTGTGATAAAATAGACGGGGGAAAAAACATAAACAATGAATAAAGAGACAAAAAAGTGGAGGAAGCAAATTGGGCCTAAAATTAAGAAGCAGGAGAATAACAACTAATGTGGGAATTAATGAACAGCGGAGAAAATTAGGAGTAGAATTGGAAAAATAATTGGTGAACATCCCGGATGACAAAACTAGATTTTCTTTTTTTCCTTTTTCCTTTTTTTTCTTTTTTTGTGGAGGTAAGATGAAGCTAGAAGCATATACCTAGAAACAAAGTACTATACAAATATAACAACAATAATAAAAAAAATTCTTAGAAGGGAATGAAGAGTTCAAATTTGAGATTGTATCATCAGTCTGTTAAACATAAGAAGATAAAAGAGTACTCAGGGGAAGGTTAAGAGGGTGTAAGAGGAAGTAGATGGGGAGGAAGAGAAGGAGTAGAGAGAGTAGAGGAGGAGTGAAGGAGTAAGAAAGTAGGAGGAGATGATGGAGGTAGAGAGGGGGAGTGCAATGGAAAGAAAAGTAGAATAGACTGATGATTGATGATATAAGCGTATGTATAAGATGTTGACATTTGAATGATGGAATATAAATGTAAAATTGTGTATTTTATTGTAATAATTGAAGGTATATGTTCATTGAAATGTAAAAGTGGTGGAGGAAAAAAAATTTGGAAAAAAAAATGAAAGCTTCAAAGTCATGTAACTCTTCAGCATCTTCATCGTGCAGTGCCACGATCCAATCAGTAGCTTCACCTACTAGAGCCCTGGTGACACAGCATACTCTGGCTTCATCATTTGGGAGATCCAGTCCGAACTCTGCCATGAAGACCCAGACATGGATGAGGAAAAATCCCAATTTCTTCGCCTCTCCATTTAACTTCACCAGTAGCCCAGGTGGTCAACGGTCATCTTTGGCCACTGGGGCAGCCTGTGCCGGTGGCGCTGCAGGGGCCAGCGGTGCTGGGCTGGGCTGGGTGGCAGGCAGCCCTGGTTCCCAGTCTGGTGCTTGGTCAGGCTGTTCCAGGGGGTTGTGAATCACAAATTCTGTGAATTTCTCTCTGCACAGATCGACTGCTTGTTCAACTGCTATAGCTTGGAAATCCCTCTCGGTCAGCGACGGCTCGAATGGTACCTCCAGGGGGCATGCTTTGGGTCTAGACCCTCAAGTGAGGGTTACTCCTGCTGGGGGCTCCTCCAGCTTCCTGACTCCCAGGGACCATCAGGGTCGGTCTCTCACCGGGAAGGGCTCTCTCCACCTTTCAGGGGCTGGGTGGAGGCATTGGTTTCCATGCTGATGTCTTTGCCCATGTGCCGGGGTCAGCTTGGACCCACCGGGTCCTCTTCTGGGTGGGATGGGACTCTGGCTTCCCCCTCCAGTTCGTGGTTAATTCTCTGGGTGGATTGATAATGCAGTTCTGGCTTAATGTCATTCCTGCCTCAGCTCGAACCTTTAAGTAAGAACGAACCTTGACTCCATTTAGTGAGAAAGGTATAGTTTACTAAAGGTCAAGCAGAATACAATAAAGCAAAGCCAGAACTGAAATTTGCGCACCAGAATCGCCAAGTTTAACTTTCCACCCGATTCACTTTCCACTGCTGGTCTCCCATTGTCTTTTTTTTGCAAAAAGTTTTTTATTTTTTCTCCACCTTAAACATCAAAATACATATATAACAACATATATACCTTCAATAAAAAACAAAAATACATCCATTCATTTATATATTAACCTTCAGTATATATCATTTTGACCTCCTTTTTCTAATTTCGTCATCCGGATTACACAGTCTTTGTCATTTAATTTAATTGCTATTATCTATTTTATTTACTAATTTTTTATTATCTGATTTCTTTATCTTCAAAGCCAAGCCGTAATACTTTCATCCATCCTTATTTTCATTACTCATCCTTTTTCCCCTACTCTCTAATTTCACGAACTAAAAACCCATACCTAAAAAATTCCACATTTACTTATTTTAAGAATAAAATTCCAAATTATAAATTCTTTATACATTATTTCAAAAATTTTATACTATAAAATGAAATGAATAAGGGGAATTCCACCTTTACCAATTTTCACAATAGAACATCAAATCATGGATTTTTTCTATATATTACTAAAAAGTCATAATTTATACATTAAAGTGGGTAATAAGTTTAAAAATTCAACATATTACTTCATCTCAATTACATCATAATTTCCTTCTCTCTAATAACAATCAATTCTTTGATTATAAAATCTCTTCATTTTCAATATTATATTCATTAGTTAATATATTCAATAAAAATAATCACATTTCATAAATTCTCACAGATTAAAACATTTCATCCTATTCTATTAATAATTATATCTAATTATATTAAATGTTTACTTATTTCTATCCATATTTTTTCATAATCTCATATTTATTAAGAAACACACTAAAAAGATTAACATTACAAAAACATAAGAGAGAGAACAGAAAAAATTATTATATAATAATCCCAAAAAATTCATCCATTTTCTTTAGAGTTCCATTTTCTTTTAATTATCCCTATTTTTTTTCATGTCATTTTGTACCTCCACTTTCTTGTCCTTTCTCTATCTTTCTTCCTTATATGTGCCAATTGCAAAAACCCTCCTTCTATACCTTTTAATGCCTTCCCCCTTTCTTTTTTGGTTTGCCATATCCAATACTCCTGTCCTTGCCCTATTCTTCCCTTACCAATGTTTTTCCCAGTGAAATCATAATGTAATACAATATAATTATCAATCTGTCCATTAACAATGTTAGAACCCTGTTCAAACGATTGGGTTTGCTAATATATGAACAAGCCACAAATCAATGTTATGTGTATATTGCTTTAACTGCATTGAAAGCTGATTACTATATAAGGAAGCAAGAGAGCATGCGCAGAATGGTGATTAATGTCTCTGTGTGTTTGATGGTGTGATCCGGAGTGCTGACTCTCTGCTGATGATCTCTGCTACTTTACTGATGAGTAATTGTCTTTGTGACTGTGTGAAATTGCTGTGAAGAGCTGCTGTGGAAAGAGTAACTATCTGTGATAGTGTAGAATTGAATGTTAGCTGTAATCTTTGTTTGTTAGTTAAAACAAAGATAGGCAAGAAGAAGATTCTTCACATTGACTGATTTACTGTGTATGACTTGGACTTCCTATTTGAACTTTGCTACTACTTTAAGTAAACTATTTGTAAATACTAAATGTATTCTGTTTATTGACTGAATAGCATTCATATCAAACTGCAACACCACAACCACAACACATTTCGCTGTGTATGTGCTTAACAGCACAATAACTCCTTAACAAACAATATATTCTTTCTCTTTCTCTTCATTATTCTTAGTGTCTTCTTCCACCTGTTTCTCTTCTTCCCATTTCTTCTCTGTACCAATATTTTTTATATTTTGTAGCATCATATTTTCAAGTTCTTTTTCATTGTCTTCATTAGTATCCTTGTTAAAATCCTCATTGTCCAGAGCTTTCTCCATTTTAGTCTTACTTGCATCTTCAAATCCCATGATATTTCTTCTTAATTCTTTGTAAAGAGCTACAATGTCCTCGTATACGCTCAATCCCATGTTGATTCAAAAATCCTTTTTTTTCTTATGATCTCTTTTTTTAAAGTTCTTTTAAAAATTTCAGCCAGCCATACAAGTAGTTCTCCTTATCCCTTTTTCGATACAAAGTAAGAAAAAGCTATTTGTTTGTATTAAGTCCAGCTGTCTAGTAGTATCTTTCCAACAGCCTAACATAAAATATTTTCTTTTGTGCCAAATACAATATCCATTGAATATGTAGAATGTAAACTTTTAGTTTCAAATAGTACTCAGCCAAATTTCAAGCAGATGAAGACTCCAGCTAGCAAATATGAACAAAATATCCAATGTTTTATTTGCTTTATTTTAGTCAAAACAATCTCTTTTTTTATATAATGCAGAGGAAGAACAAAATATCTGTTGCTTATATTCAAGATATCCAAAGTCAGTTCCAATTCAAGGTCAACACCTGTGTAAATAGTCACTGAAGGACGGTTAGCGCAAAAATAACCAGCAGATGGCAGTCTTAATTAGTCCCATAAGTCTTTTCCTTCTTTTCAAAGATATTCAGTATGTTTATATTTTTTAGTCCAATATAAATCCATATGAATTAAATCAGATATTTAAACCCAAATTCTCCAAATTTTCAAATGTTGGGTTTTATCTACAACTTTCCAAATCGTTCTCCAATTAGCTGCTTCATAAAATTTCTTTCCAATCCTTTTGTTCCCCTTTAAACTTTCAGTATTTTTCTTCTGCAAAAACACTCAAGATCAACATCTATACTTCTGATCTCCCTCCAGCACATCACTTGAGTTCCGTTCCTTCCCAGATGACTTCAATGCTTTAACTAAGTCCATCATTCCGTTCGCGGCTGGCCGCAGCTTGGATGGCTTTTATAAGCTGATTTCACACTGCCGCCGGTCGAGGGCTGATCGGATCTCTGTGGGGTTTGCCGACCCCTTCCAGATCACCAATAACGTCCTCTTCTTCACTGCCCCTCCAGGGCAATTCTGACCCGGTTCCGATGGAACCAGGTCCCCTGGCGACAGGGATATCGGGATTCCCCTGCGGAGTGTGGGGAATTCCATGTCGCTGCGGCGTTTGGCCAAGCCCATCTCCCTGGTCTCCCATTGTCTAATCATATTCAAATGAAGTGTTTTGGGAATGGTCTCTTCAACTGTGGGCTGGCCTGTATGCAGCTGCATGCCATTCCCAGCCATCTGACCTTGAAGTTGTGTCTCCAGAAGGTACGGTGAATAGAGAACCTGCCCCCCTCCCATCCAGCTCCCCCCCCCGAGTTCATGGCAGACTGGCATTGAGCAAATGCAAAGCACAGGTGTGAGGTGGCAGTTCTGATAAGAACTGTAATCAGATATTGTTCTGCCCCAGCTACGAACCACGAAGAACGCAGTACACACCAAGTCCGTGCAAACCTTATTTTAATTACATAAAGACTACTAGTAAACTTTCGCTGTAGTTACTTCAAACAAAGATACGTTTTCAATCAGTCTTTAAGGAACCAAGACTGTTAATTCAAAGTCATTAACAGCCTGACAAAAGTCCAAAGTGCAATAACTCAATTCTTGATGCCAAAGTCTTGTCCGATATCAGTACTCTTACTGTGGCTTGGCAAGACTCCCAGAAACAATTAGCTGAACAGATAACACAGGAAAACCAGGGCCGAAGAGACGTTTGCTGAATCCGATACACGAGGTGATTACGAAGAGTTGTTTCCTGCATTTTGCCAGCTGCCTCGACTGTTCTTAAATAGACTAGGGGAGTGGCCAATTAGCCCCCAACCTTACTCCCGAGGAGACCTTCTCTGGAGTAAACCATCCTGCCTCTTGGCAGCCCTGCGTGCTCTTGCATTCAGGAAAGGAGTAGCCCCTCCTTTTTCCACACTGCCAAGAGATGCTGGAGGTTCCAAAGGCCCTGGCTGCACAGGCTGCTGACGGGCCACAACAGATATGCTGGTCACTGATATTTTTTGAGGTTTGATTTAAAATGCTGACATCAACTTTTAAAGTCCTGAGCACTTTCAGCTTGTGTTGCCTAAAACATCCATTGCATCATATCACTTCCAAACCTTCCATACAATCAACCAAATCTTTATTATGGTCATAGACCAGCCTTCCTTACGTGCCTACCTACAATACAAGAAGGCGTATGTTGGGTTCCAATACCGAAGAGGCAGGAGGCAGGTTGAGTGACTTCAGCTCTTTATTAGTTACAGTGAGCAAACTTCAGCAAAAACCCGGACGGTGACTTCGGTTTAAATAGAGAGCCCCGACTGGGGGGAACCAAACAGAGCTTACCTGCTCTGCTCAATAGAGCGGACCTGTGTGTAAACCTCCCAGCTAAGATGTAAATCTCAGGACACATCATCCCTCCCCCCTTGGTTCAGCCCACACATTTGCATACAAAATCACTGAGGTGCGCAGGATGCCTGGTTTCCCTAGTTGACCTGCGCAGTTCAGTTGGGGCATCGACTTTGGGCGGAGAGGACATGTTTTCTCTCTCTGGCTCCCTCTGTGGAACTTGCTGGAATGGCTCGGGTGTGGCTTCTGGTTTGGATGGGACGGGCTCATCGCTATCGCTGGGTGGCGCCTCCGGATTCTCAGATAAGTGATCCGGCTCCCTCGGACCAGTAGTAGCTGTAGGGAAAACATTGTTAGGGCCTACTACCCAGTCAGCATTTAACGGTTGGCGGCTGCGTAATTGGTCCACATGGCGCCACCATTTTCTACCATCTTCTAGGCCTATCACATATGACTTGGGCCCGGTTATTTCAAGGATCTCCCCAGGTAGCCATAGGGATCCTTCGGCGAAGTTCTTTGCGTACACCGGGTCATTTATTTTGAACGTTTTTAATTGCACCGGACGATTTGTTTCTTTCTTGTTGGAATAGCTAGGGTGTAATCTGTTGAGGACAGACTGGAGCTTACGGCCCATTAGTAGCTCGGCAGGGCTTTTGCCCGTGACCGTACTAGGAGTGATATGTTGTACCATTAGGAGTTTGTCTATGTGGGCCTGCCAATCGCCCGGTCCCAATTGGCCTAATGCCTCTTTTGTAGCTCTAACTGTTCGTTCTGCCAGTCCATTTCCGCTCGGGTGAAATGGAGCAATTAATGTATTTTTAATTTCCAAACTGGCTAGGAATCCCTCAAAGGGTGTTGCAGTGAGTTGAGGCCCATTGTCTGACACAATTGTGTCCGGCAGCCCATGAGTCACAAACAGTCTTCTTAACACCTTAATGACAGCATCGGCTGTAGTGGTAGACATTAGTGCTATTTCAAGCCATTTTGAGTATGCATAGTGTGAGAAATGAATTTATTTTTGTTAAAAACGACATGTAAAAAGAACCATAGTGCAACCATTTTGAATGATTTTGTAATGGATATATAATATTGTGTGACAAAATGTATTTTATGGATGTCAGCTCATTTTCACTGTCCTCAGATAACAGGATATGTTTTTACCAATTTTGTGGGAACAGAGAGAGAGGAAATGTTTTTCTCTTTTGCAGGGAATGAGATCATGAGAATGCACAGGTTCACACAGAAAGAGAGGAAGTGTGGAGCTGTCAGAATGATGAATCTGTTCTTTTCCTATGCTGGGTATTTTTCCTATGTTGTGGATACTGTGTTAGGATGTTACATAATGGAGGTTGGACGATATGATGTGAGGAGAATGGGAGGAGTAAGGTGGAGTCATGTTTTGTATAAATCCATGTTTCTGGATAGTGACGGGGTCTCTATTTTGTGTCAGGGATTCTGACCTGTAGAGGCCCTTTGATCAAAGAAATAAAGAATCTGTATATATTGTTCATTAATCTGGATTCCTGCTTAATTATTTTTCTCACAATTGGCGCCCAATGAGGCCATGGACATTCTTTCTGGATTTGGGAAATACCTTGACCGGGAATGCGTGCACACGCCCTATCTTTGGGTGACCGGGGTGAGGGTTTCACTTATCCGGGGGAATTTGCTCCTCAGACGGACTGCGACTGCAGGATCCAGTGACGATATAAACAGCCCCGAGTGAATGAAGGCCGGCCAGCAACTACTTGGCTTAGGTGAGTAATGAGACACGGGGTGTTTCTGTTTAGACTCCTTAAGTGGATTCCTTGAATAGCGGGTGATGTGTTTACTTAGGTTGTAAGTAAATACGAGAGGCACTGGGAGATTGATCAGTCTCTGTGTTTGTGCTATGACGTTTTTGTCCCTATGTACAAGGGCACGTCTGTTAGAGTATTCAGGAGGAATCGAAGAGAAAAAGTCTCGGGGGGAAATGGGGCCCGGTTAACTAGAAATGCTAGCGAAAGGAATGAGATTCCTTCAGATCCCTTTTACCTCCTACATTTTGGAGGGGCTGAAAATACAGTGGAATAGGGTTAGGCTAAACTAAGTTGTGATGCCTGAAAGTTGTGCTAGAATATGGCCATGATTGTCATTGGAATGAGTGTGGTAACTCTAATCTACATTGCTTTAAAGAGTGTGCTTGGCAAGTCAAAGTGTAAAGCTTACCTGCTGTATGTTTGTTCCAGTTTTTTGGGATGACCTTTCTCTCCATCTTTGGTAACATGGAATGTGACCCTTTTATGTATGTTTGGTGTCTTTGAGTTCCTTCAAGACAGAGAGCCAAATGGCTTGATGGCTGCTGGGGAATTCAGTTACATTTGTTAATGTGTTAGTGTTGTTGTTTTTTGCCTGTCTGACTTAAAGGACTATAAATCAATGGTAACTGTACCTGAAAGATAACACAGATGTTAAGAATTATTTTGCAGGCAGGACAGTGTTTTTCTGATTTGTTTGGATAGATATTGTTTAAGGTGCTGGAAAAGTTCAGCCGATCTGAGAGATGATTTGTTATTGTAGGTAAAGAATGGAACCAATGGGTTGTTGATTTTTTTTGCAGATAAAGATTTTTTCTTTGGAAGGTTTGAGAGTGTTAAGATGTATTTAGGACATTTGAGAATAGGCTTGTCCTTGGAGCTTTGGGAAATGGGCTGTGGTTAGGGCCCAAAATCATATTTTTGATTAAAAAACCTTAAAGCCATTTCCCACTGCTTGTAAGCTCAAGATGCTACAAGATGCAAAGGGCATTAACTCCCTGGTAGATCAGTTGATAGGGAGGCTGATTTTTTTTGTTCATGTTAGTTTGCACAAAAGTTTTTTTTGTTCAATGGAAGTGAGAGAGTTCTCAAACGGAGGTGGTCTGGAGACCTGTAAATATTTGTTTGCAAACATGGGGATGTTTGTAAACATCTGCTTGTTTACAAGGGGATGAGAGAGATCTCCTTTACTAGTTATAGTAAGTAGCAAGGATTTGTACTTGGGAAAGTATTTGACAGAAAATACTGATTAGAGAGACATTCTATGGAGAATGTGAAGAGAGGTGTCTGGAAGATAGAAGTTAGAAGAGTTAGTTGTGAGTCTTTTTTGTGAGTTTCTTTGTTGAAACGATGTTGAAGAGGATTGAATATTCTGAACGGAGTATTCAGCTGTGTGAGTGTGAGAGAGAGAAGGGGGGGAAGAGGCTTGCTTTTTCCCTTTTACACATTTTTCCCCCTCTGGAGTCTGCAGAGCGAGAGGAGGGGCGAATGGGTGAATTTGCGGAAGTTGATGTTTTCCACAGATGTCCTGCTCTGAGAGCTCTGCTTTTGAAGAAGTTGTTGAGTTTAATGAACTGCCGATTGTGAATAGATGAGAGATACTGACAATATGAGAAGTTGTCAGAAGTAGAACCATGGAGGTGATATGTGGGAAAGGATATAGAGAAAAGTAAGTGGAGTTGAAGAAAGTTAAGTTGACATGAGTCTGCCTGATTTGGGAAAGTTTTTTGTTTGTTTGTTTGGAGTAGTTCACATTAGGTAGGATGATGTGGCTAAGGGTGTGTTAGCTCAAAAATGGGCTGGTAAGTTGATGGACCCTGTGGTGAGAGGGTGACTTTATTGGTTGAGTATTGGAAGTGAGTAGTGAGGTCAATTATGATGAAGAAGGTTCATAAGGGTCTTACTCATTCTAGATTGTTGCAATATGAGGTGAATTTGTTATCTTAGGATAATTTAGTACTGATTTCTGATTTCTTATCAGGAGAAAGGAAGGATTGGGAAAATGTAGAGCATGATGTGTAGACGCAAGGGATCTACAAATGAGAATGCATGATGTGGAAGATAAGCCTATAGAGGCTATTTGTTTGGGTTTTTTTGTTTTGTTTATTGATGGTTCATCCCGAGAGGGGGATGAAAGAAGGGAAATTGGATATGCAGTGAGTAATAGGTTGCTGTCTGAATGGTCAGCAGCGTGTTTGGTTTGTCACAAGCATTGAAGTTATTGGCAAATGAAGTGGGTGATATCTATACAGGTTCTAAATATGTATTTAGGTATTTGGCATACCTTTGAGAGGATTTGGATGGAACGGGGTTTGATACCAAGGCAGGGAAAGAAGCTAAGATAAGTAGGATCTGGCAGAGACCAGCGAGGCTGGCTGGCACATGAGGAAAGTTCCTCGAAGTTGATTTGTGGAAATAGGCTAGCGAATAAGGCTGTAAGAAGCTGCAAGGCAGGGAAAGGAAGTAGAGATAATGGTAAATACAATACCTGTTTTGGAATGGGATGTCAAGCCTAAGTTTAGAAGGTGTGGAAATAGTAGATATGAGATGGATTGCAAATGGTGAATGAACCCATTATGAGAAACATAATGTGAAGAGTGCATTGGAGAATGCAAGTGTTGACTGGCATTGTGAAAAGAAAGTATGTTTGTAGAGGAATGTATGCAATTGTTATGATTGCATTAGATAAACAAAAAGAGCATGAGGATGCAAGTGACCGGGGGAAAGTGAATGGCTGTTTGGCCATTCCATTGAATCCAGGTGGGATGCCAGCTGTGGGAATATTGAGAAATCTGCTGGTGATAGTGGTTCATTTAAATGGTTGGGTGGAAGTATTTCCATGAGGATTTCCATGAGGAATGGTAAATGCTCAGATGCTATGAAAATAAAATTGGAGCAGATAGTTCCAAGAAATGGGTTGGAGAAAACCATTGAAAGTGATAGAGGTACGCATTTTCTAGCCCAGGTAGTGTAATAGGTAATAGACCAATTAGGTATTAATTGGCAATTACATTTATAATTTTGTCCGATTTTGTTAGGCAAAGTTTGGAAAATGATTCAAATCTTGGAAAATACCTTAAAGAAGTTAATTTCAGAATTGCCGCTACCTTGGATGAAATGTTTACCTTTAGCAATATTGCTTATTAAGAAAAATAAAAGAAAAGACATTAGAATTTTGTTATATGAAACGATGTTTGGTATTTCTTATACTAGAAATGTGGGAATGTCAAAGTTAAAATGTGAAGTTGTTTGTTTTTGAAAAAATATACAGGGACTGTCCCAGTGTTTTTCTCTTTTAAGGTTCGAAGGACTTTTGGCACAGATTCCTTCTCTTGATTTTCAAATACGTGACTTTAAGAGCGGTGACTGCGTCCTGATCTAAGCTCTAAAGAGACATGAACTAAAGCCAATGTGAGAAGGACCATTCCAAGTGCTGTTGACTACCGAGTTGACTACCGAGTCGGGATGAGCAGACTAAAGAGACAGGCTGAGTCCATTATTCGCGTGTGAAAGGACTGGGGACTGCACCCCATGGATGGACAATGACTGCTAAGACAATAGATCCTTTTGCATTGACTTTTAGGACTAATTGATAGCACTTTGGGAGGTTGAGTTGCTTATTTGGTTGGGGGTAATAAACTTTTGTATTGTGTTACTGTTTTCTATAGGGAAGAGACATAGTAGGGTGGTATGGTTACATGTTGTGAAAGTATGTGGATGAAAGTCCCTGGAGTGATTGTATTGAAGTTTGAGTTTGTATTACATTACATATACATACACAGGGGGGGCAGTCCACTGGAAGCATGAATTCGACAGTAGGGGTGATTATTGTCTTCTGGGGAATATGGACGTATCTTCAAGTAGGGATGGGAACGTTTGCTGTTTTGTCGTGTTATTTCATAATGTGGCAGCGGTTGTGTTTCCATGCTGAACTTGAACAACGCTTTTCCCAGATACATAAATCACTGACACTGATTGAGCCGGAAATTTGAGGTTGGAATTTGTATTAGATCTACCTTTAGTGGTGGCACACCACTTGGCACATATCAAAAGTGTAACCGTACATATGATATAGCTGTTCATAATAGAGATGTGTCCAATAGGATGGAAGCTATACATAATCATTGCTATGAGAGATGTGGCAATTATACACCTTCCTATAAGAAAGTCCAGAATTTTAGAAGAAGGATTGATTTTACCATATGGAGAAATAAAAGCCCCATCCAAGCTTATGTTTTTATATGGCAATATGGCATTGTCAGGTCTGCCCTTTGGTTGAAGGGTAGATGTACAATTAGAAAACACCACTTAGATACATATGACATGTGAGAGAAGCCTATGAAGAAGGAGGAGGACATATTTTCCTTGACTTGATGACAGTGGCTTTGAATAGTATATCCTTTTGTGTGGAAGGAGAGACAACAGTCTCGGATATCATGTCTATATGTTTTGTGGGTGTACCAGTTCCTGGGAAGTTTTCGTTTAAAGATGGAAAGATTGTTATGGAACATAACATCTATGATCTATCAAAAGTGATTACTTTGCTTGGTTAGTGAATGAGTGAGTGAAGCCCAGTGAATGGACTACTCAGTAGAAACTGGTAATTGAGGTGAAGAACATTTTGCCAGCCTGTGATTGTGTAATATAGACATGTATAAACAGGAATGTGTTTACTTGAACTGAGAGTGAAGAGATAGATGCATTAGGATAGGTGTTATACCTACCTAAAGGATGGTTTCTGTTTTATGGCTTATATGATTATGCAGTTATTCCTGCTAATGCAGTGGGAGGATCCTATCCTATAGGATGCCTGGACACAGGTTTATATGTTTACTGATGAATGCTACACTGCATCATAGTAGTCGCATACCAGCAGGAAGACCATGATTGGAAAGGTAGTGAAAAGTACACTACAGGTGAGACACATGATCAGAAACATGAAGAAACATCTAAGAGAGCAGATGCACCTCACCTGGTAATACATAATTTGCACATCATATATATACAAAGATCTACAGTATATCTCTAGTGCAGTATAAGACAACTGAAAATACTGCCAAATGGAGTTATAGAGGTAAAAGGTACATAAAGAAAGCATATGATGCTGGAGGTAGTGATGAGGTGGTGATATTATCTGATGTAGAAGTTCGACTTCTAGGCATATTTCCTTGGTTTGCAACACGATAGAATCATAAGCAGATAGGACATCTTGCTTGTGCTTTGGCAAAAAGTATTAATGAAACTTCGTCTGCCATAGCAGCTCTGGCTAATGGGAGAGATAAGGAAGTCTTTATTAAGGATGGGCCATGGTTGCGAAGAATTCCGAGGATTATGCTGCTTTGGTATAGGAAATAAATCACAATTAAGAGCTTTGCTACCACCTACAACATGAAACTGAGAATTCTGCATTCCATGGGTTATGGAATGTATTAACTCTTGGTTGTCAAGTTTTGCATGGTTGGAAAACCATATGTAGACACTATAATCATTATAGTTATAGGCTGTATATCTTGTGTCTGTATTAGATGTACTGTATGCCTGTATGTGTGTGAAGTGTTGCAAGTCTTGTTGTAAGATGAGAAACCTTAAGAAGTTGGGGACGTGGGCCCTGACTAAGAAGGATGTGCGTATTGTTACAAAAATAAGAAGTTGATCAATTAGGATCAATAGTAAGTATTGATCAAAAGTGAAAGGGTGGATTGTGAGAAATGAATTTATTTTTGTTAAAAACGACATGTAAAAAGAACCATAGTGCAACCATTTTGAATGATTTTGTAATGGATATATAATATTGTGTGACAAAATGTATTTTATGGATGTCAGCTCATTTTCACTGTCCTCAGATAACAGGATATGTTTTTACCAATTTTGTGGGAACAGAGAGAGAGGAAATGTTTTTCTCTTTTGCAGGGAATGAGATCATGAGAATGCACAGGTTCACACAGAAAGAGAGGAAGTGTGGAGCTGTCAGAATGATGAATCTGTTCTTTTCCTATGCTGGGTATTTTTCCTATGTTGTGGATACTGTGTTAGGATATTACATAATGGAGGTTGGACGATATGATGTGAGGAGAATGGGAGGAGTAAGGTGGAGTCATGTTTTGTATAAATCCATGTTTCTGGATAGTGACGGGGTCTCTATTTTGTGTCAGGGATTCTGACCTGTAGAGGCCCTTTGATCAAAGAAATAAAGAATCTGTATATATTGTTCATTAATCTGGATTCCTGCTTAATTATTTTTCTCACACATCGACTATTACTGTTGAATCCTGGCTTGAAGTCATGCCGGCTGATTGGCTGATTGGCTGATTGGTTGGCTCTCATTGGTCCCTCCCTGGCAGCCTCCTATAAAGAGGAAGCTGTCAGCTCTATTCTGTGTGTTATTTCTGTCGAACTGCATTGTGTGAATAAACAGCAATTTTATACAAGCTGCTTTCCTGCATCTTCCTTCCAGCAAGCTAACATCCGGTTTAACATCTGGCGACGAAGGTGAAAGCTGAGCCTTTGCTGACTGTTGCCCCTGTGAGGTTTTTTTTAATGCATTTTTTTCTTCTTCTTTCTCTTTTGCCGGACTGCTGTTGTGTTCTGAGCTGCTCAAGCCTGAGTTAATTTATTGCTCCAGCTTTTTTTCTAGGGTCAAACTGGACGTCATTTATCACAGCAATTGTTATTTTTTGTTCTTTTAAGATGACGGCCCTGCCCTCGTTTCCATCGTTTGAACCAGCCACTGAGACCTGGGACGATTACCTGACCCGTTTTGAGTGTGTGCTTAGGGCTGCTGACTTGACTGAATTATCCAGCTCTCGCAAGTTGGGTTATTTTTTTAGCTCCTGTGGTAGGGACATTTTTGCCACTGCTAGAGCCCTCACTGCCCCCCAGGAGGTGTACCTTGTTTCCTGGGACACACTCATAGATAGGCTTCGGAATCATTATTCTCCTGCACCCTCTAGAGTGGCGAGGAGACACGCTTTTAGACAGCGTTTTCAGAAGGAGGGCAAGTCGATAAATGATTACATTGCTGCGCTGCGTACTGCAGCTGTGAACTGTGAATTCACAGATTTGGAGGACTTCCTTCTTGATCAATTGATTTGTGGGGTCCAAGATTTGCGACTTCAGAGACGTTTACTGGCAAAGAAAGACCTTAATCTTACTACTGCATTGGATGAGGCAAGGGCTTCTGAGCTTTCTGAGAAGTCTGCCTCAGAAATGCAGAAAGCCAGACCTGTATCTATTCAAACTAGACCTCAATCTATTCACCATGAGGATTCAGACCCTGACATCTTCTCAGATGATGAACATGACATTTGCAAACATAATAGAACTGACTGTCATTTTAGAAATGTCACCTGCCGCCATTGCGGAAAGCAAGGACACTTAGCTAGAGTTTGCAGATCTTCTTTGTTGGCATCAGCAAGAATACCTACTGGGGTATATCCCCAAAAGTTTCCTTCTGTTCCTACGTCAAGACCACCTCCAGGATTTAGACCAAGATCTTCTCGTAGATCTTCTACTCTTCAAGAGTCATGTTATTCCACCTCCAGAGACCCTTCTCCAGTTTCTTACCATGTGAACCATGCTTCTTTGGTTGACCCCTCACAAAAGTTGTTTGTTACTATTCATATTGAGGGTCAACAATGTCGGATGGAGGTGGATACGGGGTCATCCAAAACTCTACTCTCCTGGGCTACCTTGATCCAGTTATTTCCTAATTTTGATAAAGCACGTTTAGAACCATGCCCCATTGCTCTCAAAGATTATCAAGGGAATCGAATTCCCCTTGTGGGGTGTGGGTCCTTTCTTATTTCTTATGCAGGTTTTAAAGATTACCTTCCTCTCATTGTTGTCAACGGACACTTGCCTGCCCTGCTTGGCCTTAATTGGTTCCATGCGCTTGGTCTGGCTGTCTCTGGAATACATACTACCACTGCTTTACCAGACTCTACCATCACTTCCGAGGGCCATATGGCATTGTTACAGAAGGAGTTTCCTGATGTTTTCGCCCCAGGGCTTGGTAAATATAATGGCACCCCAATTTCTTTTAATTTGGATCCTCAGGTGGCCCCCATCCGGTTGAAGCCTCGAAGGGTCCCATTAGCTCTAGGGCCTAAAGTAGACCGTGAATTGGATAAACTAATTTCTCAAGGGGTATTACAGCCCATTGATCATGCAAGGTGGGAAACTCCCATCGTAATTCCCCTTAAACCTGACGGGACAGTGAGAATTTGCGCTGATTATAAAGCTACATTGAACAAGGCCCTTCAGTCCAATCCGTATCCTGTTCCAGTAGTGCAACACCTCCTGCACTCGTTGGGCCGGGGGTCTGTTTTCGCCAAGCTGGACCTGGCACAAGCTTACCAGCAGCTCCCGGTGGACGGGCCGACTGCCTTAGCTCAAACTATTGTTACCCACCGGGGAGCTTTTAAATGTACTAGGCTCCAGTTTGGCGTTAGCATTGCCCCCGGCATTTTTCAGAGCCTCATGGAAAGGCTCCTACATGGGTTGTAGGGGGTGGTGCCTTATTTTGATGATGTGCTTATTTCTGCCTCCACCCCCTCAGAACTACTCTCAAGGGTTAGAGCCGTTCTCCTCAAGTTTAGAGAAGTAGGCCTGCGTTTGCGTCCTGATAAATGCTATTTTGGGGTCCCCCAGGTGGAATTCCTCGGGTTTCTTATTGATGGCCATGGCATTCGTCCCACCCCTTCCAAAATTGAGGCTATTCAATTAGCTCCTACTCCCTCTTCCAGGTCAGAGTTGCAGGCTTTCTTAGGCCTCCTCAATTTCTATTCGGTATTTTTACCTCACAAGGCCACCCTGGCTGAACCTCTTCACAGACTTTTAGACAACAGTACGGTATGGCATTGGGGTTCAGCAGAGGAGACTGCTTTCAGAGCAGTTAAGCAGCTTTTAACTTCTGAGGCTGTCCTTGTTCAATACAGTGACAGCCTCCCCCTGCTGCTAGCCTGTGATGCCTCCCCATACGGGGTGGGAGAGGTACTAAGTCACATCCTCCCAAATGGCTCAGAGGCACCATTGGCCTTTTATTCTCGCACAATGTCTCAGACAGAGAGGAACTATAGCCAGCTTGACCACGAGGCTCTCGCTTGTGTCGCTGGCGTAAGAAAGTTCCACGATTATCTTTATGGGCGGCACTTTCATCTGCTGACTGATCATAAGCCCCTCCTAGGAATCCTTGCAAACAATAGGCAGAGCCCTAACGTCTTATCCCTTAGGATGTCTCGCTGGTTGGAGTTTATGGCCTCTTATTCATACACTCTCCACTACCGCCCGGGCCGGCAAATGGGAAATGCAGATGCTTTAAGCAGATGCCCATTGCCTAGGCCCATTCAGGATCCAGCACCGACGGTCTCTATTTTGTTTGTGGATGAGTTGTCTGTGCCTGTCACTGCTTCTCATATTGCGTCCAAATCTGCGAAGGACCCTGTCCTTCTGCAGGTTTTGGACTGGGTGCGTAGGGGATGGCCATCAGTTTCCCCTTCTCCCATGTTCCAGCCTTTCTTTAATAGAAGGCATGAACTAACAGTGATGAAGGGATGCTTGCTTTGGGGGCACAGGGTGGTGGTACCTCCCAGTCTTAGAACCAACATCCTCCAATGTCTCCATAGGGCTCATCCAGGCATAATGCGAATGAAAGCGCTTGCACGCAGCTATGCCTGGTGGCCTAGGATGGATGAACAGATAGAAGACTGGGTTAATAAATGTAGGCCATGCCAGTTGTCTAGGCCAAGCCCTCCCGCTGCTCCTGTTTTAGAATGGGAATCTGCTAGAGCCCCTTGGTCTCGTCTGCATATGGACCTGGCAGGCCCTTTCCATGGCCACACCTTTCTAGTACTGGTAGATTCTTATTCCAAATGGGTGGAGTTGGCTCGAATGCCCTCCACCACTTCTGAGTCCATTATTTCAATCCTGGACCATATTTTTGCCTCACATGGCCTTCCTGATGTACTAGTTACGAATAACGGACCACAGTTTACTTCCTCGGGGTTCAAGGCTTACCTGGCTCGGATGGGGGTGCGCCACGCTAAAACTGCCCTCGCTCACCCTGCTGCTAATGGATTGGCAGAAAGGGCCGTGAGGTCTGCCAAAGAGGCCCTAAGCCGTTTGGGCACCTCCAACTGGCAGGCTAGTTTAACTACATACCTATTTGCCCAGCACACAACCCCATGTCAGACTACAGGCCTAAGCCCCGCTGAACTCTTGATGGGACGACGCTTAAGAACCATACTCGATCGTCTCCATCCCGGGTATGTGGACTTACAACAACCCTGCAGGCAGACCACTCCTAGATCGTTACAACTGGGGGATCCTGTTTTCGCATTGAACCTAGGGATTGGGCCTAAGTGGGTCTCCGGACATATCTCTCAAGTAACAGGACCTTGTTCTTACAAGGTTCTGTTAGAGGATGGACGAACTTGGCGGTGGCACATAAACCAGCTTCGCCGCCGCGTACTTGATACCACCCAACCTTCTAGTAGGTCACCTGCACCGACTCTAGGCAGCCTTCCGATCGCGCCCTCGCTCACCACGGTTTCACCAGCACCATCATCTGCTGGGATGGTTTCTCCAGCACCGGTCTCGCCTCTAGGGATGGCTTCGTCAGCACCGATCTCTCCTTTGGGGATAACGGCTCCTGTCGACTCGGCAGAGGGCGAGAGCGGCGCTCAGCGGTCCCTCCCTCCTTTAACTCCAGGACCAGTTCTGAGAAGGTCTGGGCGGAGCCGGTGGAGCCCTGCCTATTTGAAGGACTATGTTTGTGCGATTTAAGGGGGGAGGGGTGTTGAATACTGGCTTGAAGTCATGCTGGCTGATTGGCTGATTGGCTGATTGGTTGGCTCTCATTGGTCCCTCCCTGGCAGCCTCCTATAAAGAGGAAGCTGTCAGCTCTATTCTGTGTGTTATTTCTGTCGAACTGCATTGTGTGAATAAACAGCAATTTTATACAAGCTGCTTTCCTGCATCTTCCTTCCAGCAAGCTAACATCCGGTTTAACAATTACCATGAACGTTTGACCATGAAATGGACCCGTGAAATCTATGTGGATGAGAGACCATGGGGCCCTCGGTTGTTCCCACTCGTACATGGGGGATTTGGGGGGGATGCCCTGGATTCCTGGCACAGAGTACACCCTGCGACCAATTCCTCTATGTGTTTGTCCATGTTGGGCCACCACACATAGCTCCATGCCAGTGCCTTCATCCTAATGACCCCTGGGTGCCCCTCGTGTAGTGCCCTTAGAATATCCTCTCGTAGCGATGGAGGAGCGAGGATGCGATCACCCCACAGTAGGCACCCCCCTTGCGCCGATATCTCATGTTGTCTTTGTACATAGGGTTTGAATTCTGGCTTTACTGGCCCTTGTGGCCACCCCCTCCACCCCCAGTTCAAAATGGTGCGGAAATCAGCGTTCTTGTTTGTTTCGGCTGCAATGTCGGCCAATGTGATCAGGCCCAGCCCGGCACAGTCAATTAGAAGTACTGGGACGCCTGGAGTGGGGTCGTCCACTAAGTCCAGTAATGGGCAGCGGCTCAGCCCTAATCTTATCTTTGGTGGGGTGCAGTCCAGATCCGTTGATCCGGTGCCCCAAGAATTCAACTTCTGGTACCCCAATCTGGCACTTGCTGGCTTTGGCTCGTAACCCTGCAGCCCTGAATCTAGTAAGCACTTCTCTGAGTCTTTCCCTCAGTTGTATTTTATCTTTGGCTGTTATTAGTATGTCGTCGAAGTATGGGACGACACCTGGCAATTTGTTTAGGACTCTTTCCATTATTCCTTGGAAAATACCCGGGGCCACACTGACACCAAATTGTAGTCTATTGTATTTAAATGCCCCACTGTGGGTAACTATCGTTTGGGCTTCTGCAGTCTCGCGATCAACAGGCAGTTGCTGGTACGCCTGCGTGAGGTCTAGCTTTGCAAAAATGGCACCCGGGCCAAGCGTGTGCAATAGGTGTTGGACAACGGGCACTGGATATACACTCTGTTGAAGGGCCATATTGATTGTGCACTTATAGTCTGCGCATATGCGAACAGACCCATCGTTTTTTATGGGAGTTACTATTGGGGTTTCCCACTTTGCATGATCGACCGGCTCTAAAATGCCCTGACTTATTAGCTTATCTAACTCTTGGTCGATTTTTGGTTTTAACGCAAAGGGGACCCTGCGAGGTTTCATTCTAATTGGGGGTATTTTGGGGTCTAAGCTAAATGAAATCGGGGTGCCCACGTACTTGCCAAGCCTTTGGTCGAAGATGTCCTGGAATTCGTGCAGCAGGTCATTGTAGTCAGCATTCATTGCATTAATAGTATTCGCGTTTCTGGTCACCTCCATTCTCAGCGCTCTGAACCACTCAAGCCCCAGTAGGCTAGGTAGCTGGTTGCGGGCATTGGTTAGTGGTAGGCTTGCTTCCTGGTTGTCGAAGTTCACGGTGACATCCCGGTACCCCCAAACTGGAATCTGGTTCCCTTGATAATCAGAAATTCACAGTGGATGTCTCTTTAACTGTCTCTGGGTGAGGTTAGGCATGGCCCTCTTCGCGGCTGACCAGGACATGATGGATATTGACGAGCCTGTATCTATTTCCATTTCACAGGGGGAGCCTTCCACGAGCACAGTGATAATAATTTTGGAATTGTTCTGAGTGCTCGCTTGGTTCACCCTGATGTAGTTAACCCCAGATTGTGGATTGTAGTTAGTTGTTTGTTGGTTGGGGCCTCTGTCCTCTCATCTCTGCTCGTTCGGCTTGTAGTTTCGCCTGCTGCCTCTGGTAGGAAATCGTGGTGCCTTGCAGACCCGTACATTGTGGCCGAATTTTCCACATCTTCGGCAAACGGCGTCGCAGAACTGGCAGGAAACTCGGGGTGCTGTCCCCCACAACTGTAGCATAGATAGATAGATAAAGATGGATGGATGGATGGATGGACGGACTGACAGACAAACAGACTGACAAAAAGACAGACAGACAAACAGACAGACAGACAGAGATAGATAGATAGATAGATAGATAGATAGATAGATAGATAGATAGATAGATAGATAGATAGATAGATGAGAGATGAGAGATAGAATAGATAGATGAGAGATAGATAGACAGAAGATATATATAGGATTGATAGCAGATAGATAGATAGATAGATAGATAGATAGATAGATAGATAGATAGATAGATAGATAGATAGATAGATAGATAGATAGATAGATGAGAGTTAGATAGACAGAACATAGAGGATTGATAGAAGAAAGAAAGAAGAAAGAAAGAAAGAAAGAAAGAAAGAAAGAAAGAAAGAAAGAAAGAAAGAAAGAAAGAAAGAAAGAAAGAAAGAAAGAAAGAAAGAAAGATGATAGATAGATAGATAGATACATAGATGGATGGATGGATGGATACATAGAGAGAGAGAGAGAGAGAGAGACAGACAGACAGACAGATAGAGATAGATGAGAGATAGATGAGTGATAGAATAGATAGAAGAGAGATAGTTAGACAGACAGACGATAGATAGATAGATAGATAGATAGATAGATAGATAGATAGATAGATAGATAGATAGACAGACAGACAGACAGACAGACAGACAGACAGACAGACAGATGATAGATTGAATAGATACATGAGAGATAGATAGACAGAACATAGATAGAGGGTAGATAGATAGATAGATAGATAGATAGATAGATAGATAGATAGATAGATAGATAGATAGATAGATAGATAGATAGATAGATAGATAGATAGATAGATAGATAGATAGATAGACAGACAGACAGACAGACAGACAGACAGACAGATGATAGATTGAATAGATACATGAGAGATAGATAGACAGAACATAGATAGAGGGTAGATAGATAGATAGATAGATAGGTATATAAATAGATAGATAGATAGATAGATAGATAGATAGATAGATAGATAGATAGATAGATAGATAGATAGATAGATAGATAGATAGATAGACGATAGAGAGAGAGAGAGAGAAAGAGACAGAGAGAGAGAGAGACAGAGAGACAGACAGATAGAGATAGATAGATGAGAGATTGAATAGATACATGAGAGATAGATAGACAGAACATAGATAGAGCCGAGGTGGTGCAGCGGTTAGAGCAGTGGTGGGTTCCTACCAGTGCGGTCCACTCTATAGCACCGGTAGCGGCCCGCTGGTGACGTCACAGTACCGGTGCGGTCGGTTGCCGGTGCCTGGGCGTTGCCATTTTTTTAAAAAATTTTTTTTTACATTTTAAAAACATTTTTCTTCTGCGCATGCTCAGAAGCCGAGCTTCCGGCACTGCGCATGCGCTGCCTTTCTACCCCACAGTGAGTCCAAGCAGGGGAGGATGGCTGAGGGAGCGCGTGAGACGCTGAAAGAACAGGTAGCAGGAGCTCTCTCCATTCCCCTCCCTTCAGCAGTCCGAGAAGCCACGAACGCGCGGTGATGATCCTAGGCATTTTCGCACGTTTGAGGCTTCTCGAGCTGCTGAGGGGAGAGGGAATGGGCAGCAGGACCTATCTCAGTTCCCCTCCCTTCAGCAGTCCGAGAAGCCACGCCCAACTGGTCACATGGCTGGCAAGCCACACCCACAAAATAAGCCACGCCCACAGAGTGGCAGTAAAAAAGTTAGGAACCCGCCCCTGGGTTAGAGGCAGGTACTGCAGGCCACTTTAGCTGATACTGATCTGCAGGTCAGCAGTTCAAATCTCACCGGCTCAAGGTTCACTCAGCCTTCCATCCTTCCGAGGTAGGTAAAATGAGGACCCAGATTGTTGGGGGCAATATAAATATACATTGCTTACTGGTGTAAACCGCTTAGAGAGTGCTTGCATTGTGAGGCGGTATATAAATCTCACAAAATAAATAAAATAAATAAATAGAGGATTGATAGCAGATAGATAGATAGATAGATAGATAGAGATAGAGATAGAGAGAGAGAGAGAGAGAGAGAGAGAGAGAGAGAGAGAGAGAGAGAGACAGACAGACAGACAGACAGACAGACAGACAGACAGACAGACAGAGAGACAGAGAGACAGAGAGACAGATAGATAGAGATAATAATAATAATAATAATAATAATAATAATAATAATAATAATAATAATAATAATAATAATAATAATAATAATAATAATAATAATAATAATAATAATAATAATAATAATAATAATAATAATAATAATAATAATAATAATAATAATAATAACAACAACAACAGAGTTGGAAGGGACGTTGGAGGTCTTCTAGTCCAACCCCCTGCTTACGCAGGAAACCCTACACTACTTCAGACAAATGGTTAGCCAACATCTTCTTAAAAACATCCAGTGTTGGAGCATTCACAACTTCTGGAGGCAAGCTGTTCCACTGATTAATTGTTCTAACTGTCAGGAAATTTCTCCTTAGTTCTAAGTTGCTTCTCTCCTTGTTTAGTTTCCACCCATTGCTTCTTGTTCTACCCTCAGGTGCTTTGAAGAATAGTTTGACTCCCTCTTCTTTGTGGCAACCCCTGAGATATTGGAACACTGCTATCATATCTCCCCTAGTCCTTCTTTTCATTAAGCTAGACATACCCAGTTGCTGCAACTGTTCTTCCTATGTTTTAGCCTCCAGTCCCCTAATCATCTTTGTTGCTCTTCTCTGCACTCTTTCCAGAGTCTCAACGTCCTTTCTACATCATGGCGACCAAAACTGTATGCAGTATTCCAAGTGTGGCCTTACCAAGGCATTGTAAAGTGGTATTATTACTTCATGTGATCTTGATTCTATCCCTCTGTTGATGCAGCCTAGAACTGTGTTGGCTTTTTTGGCAGCTGCTGCACACTGCTGGCTCATATTTAAACGGTTGTCCACTAGGACTCCAAGATCCCTCTCACAGTTACTACTGTTGAGCAAGGTACCACATATGCTGTACCTCTGCATTTTGTTTTTCTTGCCTAAATGTAGAACCTTACTTTTTTCACCATTGAATTTCATTTTGTTTGATAGCGCCCAATGTTCAAGTCTGTCAAGATCCTTCTGTATCTTGAGCCTATCTTCTGGAGAGTTGGCTATTCCTGCCAGTTTGGTGTCATCTGCAAATTTGATGAGTTCCCCATCTATCCCCTCGTCCAAGTCATTGATGAAGATGTTGAAGAGTACTGGGCCTAAAACAGAGCCTTGGGGTACTCCACTGCATACTTCCCTCCATGTAGATGCAGTTCCATTGAGCACTACTCGTTGAGTGCGGTTGGTCAGCCAATTTTGAATCCATCTGGTGGTGTTGCTGTCTAACCCACATTTTTCTACTTTATCTAGTAATAGGTTATGGTCTACTTTATCAAATGCCTTACTGAAGTCCAAGTAAACTATATCAACAGCATTCCCCTGGTCCACTAATTTTGTCACTTTGTCAAAGAATGCAATAAGATTAGTCTGGCATGATCTGTTTTTGACAAACCCATGTTGGCTTTTGGTTATTACTTTGTTTGCTTCTAGGTGTTCGTTGATTCGTTGCTTGATTATCTTTTCCAGAATCTTCCCTGGTATTGAGGTCAGGCTGATAGGTCTGTAGTTTCCTGGATCTATTTTTTTCCCTTTTTTGAAGATGGGAACTACATCAGCTCTTTTCCAGTCCTCTGTCAGTTCCCCGGTGCTCCAGGATCTTTGAAAGATATAGTTCAGTGGTTCTGAGATCTCGTCTGCCAGTTCCTTCAGAACCTTGGGGTGTAATCCATCCGGTCCTGGTGATTTGAACTGATCTAGGGTAGACAGGTGTTCACTTACCATTTTCTTCCCTATTTTAACTTGTGTTCCTAATATGTTTTTTGTGATGCTGTTTTTGACGGATCGGACTATTTTTTCCCTTTGTGTAAAGACAGATGCAAAAAACAAGTTAAGTAGCTCTGCTTTCTCCCTGTTGCTTGTCACCTTCTTGCCGCTTTCTCCCTGCAATGGACCAATTGTTTCCTTGACTTTTTTCTTGTTTTTAATATGTTGGAAGAAGCTTTTTTTGTTACTTTTTACTTTTGTCGCAAGCCTTTGTTCATTGTGAGCCTTAGCTTTCCTCACTTCATCTTTACAGGCTTGGGCTATTTTCTGGTATTCTGCCTTAGTTATTTGCCCCTCTTTCCACTTTTTATACTTGTCCTTTTTGACTTTCAATTTGTCAGAGAGTTCTTTATGCAGCCATGCTGGTTTCTTTTGAGACCTATTATTTTTCTTCTTCATTGGTATTGTACTAGACTGGGCTTTTATAATCTCACTTTTCAAAATTTCCCAAGCTTCTTGAGTTGTTTTCCCCTTGAGGATTCTTGTCCATGGAATCCTTCCCAAACTTTCTCTAAGTTTATTGAAATTAGCTCTCTTAAAGTCCAAGACTCTAGTTTGACTTTGTTCTACTGCTTGTGTTTGCATAATGTTGAATTCCAATATTGCATGATCACTTGCCCCCAAGGTTCCTGTAGCTTCAACACCTTCTATCATTTCATCTCTGTTAGTGAGAATTAAGTCCAATATGGCTGATCCCCTTGTTCCCTTCTCTACTTTTTGGGTAACAAAGTTGTCTGCTAGGTTTGTTAGGAACCTATTGGCTCTTCCACTTGGTGCAGAGTTTGTCTCCCAGTTGATGTCAGGGTAGTTAAAATCCCCCATTACTATTGTGATGTGCTTCCTACATACCTTAGTTAGCTGACTAGCAAAAAGTTCATCTACTTCCTCTGTTTGGTTGGGTGGCCTATAGTATAGACCTATGGCAATGTCATTTCCCTCCCCTTTAATTTTGACCCAGATGGATTCAAGATAATTTTCATTATTGTTGTGCTCTATTTCTGTAGAGATGTAGTTATTTCTTATGTATAGTGCAATTCCACCTCCTCTTTTATTTGGTCTATTTCTTTTAAATAATTTAAATCCCTCTAGCTGTATATTCCATTTGTCAGTTTCATCCCACCAAGTTTCCGAAATGGCAACTATATCATATCTTCCCTCATTTACTTGAATTTCTAATTCACCCTGTTTATTCCTCATACTCTGTGCATTGGTGTATAGACATTTGAGTCCATTTTGATTGACCCTGTGTTTACTGTCTACATAACCTGTGTTGTGCCTGACTGCCCTTACTTTCTTGCCACCTGTTTGATTAGTGCACATGGTATGGCCCTCACTATTAATTGCTTGGCTTTGCTTGACAGCAGGGCTGATAAACTTACCCGCACACTCATCTATGTTGTGTGCACTGATAACCCTATTAATTTTAGATTGCTGGGGACAGAAGTGTTCTGTATTGATTAATTTTCTGTCCCCGCTGTTCAGTTTAAATGTTTATCCAGGAAGTCTGTGAATTTAATACCAAGTAGCTCAGTCCCTTTCTTTGATGGATGCAAACCATCTCTTTTGTACAGTTTTTCATTGGACCAGCTGCAGACATCATGACTAATATAACCAAAGCCTTCCTTTTTACACCACTCCTTTAGCCACACATTAAACTCTGCTACATGTCGGCCTTTCCCTTTTTGTTCCTTATATACTGGTAAAACCTCTGAAAATATAAGCCTACAACCTATACTACTAAGTTCATACCCCAAGCTCTGGAAGTCATTCTGCACAGAAAGTACATCTTTTTGGGACAGATCATTTGTGCCAAGATGTATAATAGCATCAACATCACAGTCCTTACTGGCATTCTCAACTATCTTAAGAATCCGCCTCTTGTCTCTGCTGGCAGTAGCACCTGGCAGACACCTGACCTCTTTCAAAACCTCCATATCCTTTCCTAAATTTACATCCCTTATAATTGAATCACCAACCAGAAGGTGGCTTCTCTTTTTGGATACCTTGCTGCTCGTGTGTGACTGTTGTGTAATACCTGATTCACACTTTCCCCTTTCCAATGTAAGTTCTTCATCTCGGACCACGATCCCCTTTGACTTATCATTATCACAACTATCCTGACCTGTCACTTTAGTGTCCCTATTAAGGTCAGCAAGAGCACTATATCTGTTATGCTGGGACACAGCAAAAGCTTTGTGTTTATGGCTCACAGCTCTCACCCTGCCAGATCCCACGGTTGTCCATACTGCCCTTCTCCTGCAAGATCTTTGTGGTAGAGGGGGCTGATAGCGGGGCAGCTCAATAGAGTGGAATGGCTGAATTGGGCACCTAATTTATGCTTGGATAGCACAGATTAGAGATTCTAGATAGGTGATCTGTCCACGTAGGCTAGTAATTTGTTTACAAAGAGGACAGTATCCAAATTTGAAGAGAGTACTTCGAAACACAACTGAAAAACAAGTATTACACTGAACTAAGCCAGTCATTTTGAAATAAAAGAAAGTCACAGTCTCAAGATAGATAGATGAGAGATTGAATAGATAGATGAGAGATAGATAGACAGAAGATAGATAGAGGATTGATAGCAGATAGATAGATAGATAAATAGATAGATGGGTGGATGGATGGATGGATGGATGGACAGACAGAGAGACAGACAGACAGACAGAGAGATAGATGATAGATTGAATAGATAGATGAGAGATAGACAGAACTGTTAGGATGAGAATTACTCTCATTAGAGGCGATGGATCGTGGCTTCTTTGAAAACATACTTACTTAGAAAATAAAACGCGAGATTCAAATACTAATAAACAAAATATTTATTTCAGTAGAAAAATAATAAAGAATTCTTATTAGGACTACATTGTATCGGCTAAGAAAATAAATCACTTCTACCTTGGTAGAAATGGCGATGAGAAAGGAAAGGAGTTGACCTCAGGAATGTAGACATGCGTAGAAGAACATATCATACGTTTGCTTGACCATAGATATAAGAACACAGTAGAAAAATACAGAGATGCACAAACTGACAATATTCACATCGTGACACCCCTTCTTTGTCAGTTGGGCTAATATAATGTGTCACTCAACACACAGTAAATATCTTAGGTAATCATGCTGAGCAATAGGTAATGGTTTGTTCAGAATGTCAGCTATCTGATATTTTGTTGGTACATATTCTAACTTTATGAGACCTTGTCTTACTGACTCTCTAACATTCTTGTAACGTATGTCAATGTGTCTGGACCTTGAACCTGTGAAGTGAGTCCTGGAAATGTAAACTACTGATTGATTATCTTCCATCACAGTGATCGGTTTTTCGGGCTTCATCCAGATATCTGTAACTAAGGCATCGAACCACGTTAGAAAATTACATGCATCGGACACACATGCATACTCTGCTTCAGTTGATGAGCAGGAAATGAAACTTTGTTTTCTTACGTTCCAGTAAACTGGACATCCATTCAGGAACACTATGTAACCTGATGTGCTTTTTCTTGACTCCTTATCACTTGCCCAATCTGCATCTGTATAACAATACATGTCAGCAAAATCTATATGTTCTGGTTCTAGCTTCAATTTGAAATGTTTTGTGTGTATCAAATATCTCAATAACTTCTTAATACATGACCAGTGAAACTCTGTTGCTTTGCCTACATGTCTTGAAAGTAAATTAACACTAAGTGCTATGTCTGGTCTAGTCCATCCACTAATGTAAAGTAGTGAACCAATTACTGAACGATAAAGTGTTTGATCCTTGAACTCAGGACTGTATGTATCCTTCAAATTGTGAAAATCAGTTTGCATAGGTGTTTGTGTAGGCATTGCATCTGTCATGTTGCATTGATGCAAAAGTTGATCTATCTTAGCTTCTTGTGAAAGACTAAACCCCTTCTGTGTCTTTTCAATGTGAACTCCTAAATATTCATTGATGTGTCCTAATGATTTCAATGTGAAGTATTTCTGCAGACCTTTAACAAAATTCTCACTCATGCGTTTGTTTGGACTAATGTAAACAATGTCATCAACATAAACAAGAACAATTTCATTAATATTTCCATACCTTTTTGTGAACACGCATTCATCAGTGTCGGACTTAATAAAGCCCATTAAATTTAGTTTGTCTTTTAGACATGTGTACCACATCAGACCTGATTGTTTCAGACCATAGAGACTTTTGTTTAGGAACCAGGTATCCCCTTCTCGGTCCCGGAAGCCGGGAGCGGACCTGACGTAGATTTCTTCATCTAGATCAGCATGTAGGTAAGCTGTTTCAACATCAAATTGGAAAACTTCGAGTCCAAGGATAGAAGCAGTGGTTAGAGCAATTTTCACACTTTCAGTTCGCACTGTAGGTGAGTAAGTGTTTGTGTAATCTTCAGGATAGCTTTGTGCGAAACCCTGTGCGACAAGTCTTGCTTTGTATAATAATTCACCATCTGGCTTTTGTTTGATTTTGTAGACCCATCTTGTGCCAATGACTTTTTTGTGTGTTGGAGGTGTTGCAGATGTGTATACTTTGAGTTTCTGCAAACTATCCATCTCAACTTGCATGGCTTCATACCATTTTTGTTGTTCATCTTCAGAAAGATATTTAATTTGTGAAAAGTTCTCCGGTGGGAGTGTAACATTACAGATCAATAGTGATGGTGTGTTTGTCAATTGCATTGTGTATCTCTTTGGTGGAATACCTTTTGTAGTTCTCTTGGAACGTCTCGGGACGATTGTCCAGTCATCTTTCTTGTTGTCCACATCTCCATCAGCGACGCTAGCTTCAGCATCCACGGCGTTGTAGGATGGAATATCAGGTGATGAACGTTGGTCATCTGGTTGCACTGTATCAACAATTTCAGTTCTAGGGAAATAAACTCCAGGGTCATTAGAATGTATCCTGGACCAATCTGTATCTTCTTCAAAATTAGCTGAATTAGAAATTGTTATCACATTGTGAGAGTCAATGAATCTTCCCCATTTAGAATTGCTATCAACACCCATATATCTCAGTCTCTTTGCTACTGGGCCACCTTTTCTTCTTTGGGCCAATGGAATATTGACCATGGCATATGAACCAAAAATGTGTAAGTGTCTAAGATCTGGCTGGTGGCCATATAACATGTAGAAGGGTGTTTGGTCAATGACACTGCTCCATGTGCGATTGACAATGTAATTTGCATAGTGAATTGCTTCGCCCCAAAATGAGTGTTTAAGATTGGCATCTTCTAGGAGGCAGCGCATCATGGTTTGGAGGACCCCTTGCCGTCTTTCTGCCACTCCGTTGTGAGCCGGAGTGTATGGGGCAGATGTTTGGTGTAGGATACCGTTTCGTCGCATCCAATCCTGGAAACGTTGAGACGTGAACTCGGCACCACGATCACCCTGGATTCTCCGGATTCTCACTCCATGTTGATTGTAGATTTGAACTGCAAAATCTCTAAAGGTCTGAAAGGCTTCAGATTTTTCTTTCATAAGAAAGACATAACCATATCTAGAATGATTATCAACAATAGTTAAGAAATACTTTTTACCGCCAATAGTTGGACCATAAGGGCCCACAATATCAGTATGAACCAAATCAAAAATGCGTGTTGACTTACGTGTAGCATGTTTTGGAACGGCTGCTGCCCTCAATTTTGCCTTTTTGCAAACTGCACAATCTAGATGTACCTTACATCCTTTGAAATTCAAACCTTGTGTGAAAAATGGCATACGTTTAAGGACCTCAAAGCTTGGATGGCCTAATCTTCTGTGCCATCTATGAATACACCTGTCATGTAAACGAAAACCTGTAAGTGAAGTTGCAGCATTAACATTAACATGAGGAACCTTAGGTTTGATTACCTGTTGCTTTGTGGCTTTAAGAGCCTTTGGAGTATTCACAGGATCTCTCTCTGGGGTATCTCTCTCTGGGCCTGTGATATTATCTATTGAGATTTTTATACTTGCCTGAATTTGAGGTTCTGCCTTTGGCCTCAAATAGTAGACCTGACCAATCACAATTGTGTCAGCAACAATATGACCATCTTTAAAAATATAACTGGCGTTACCTAAATGAAGGACATAAAAATGCAAAACAGCAGATAAATGATTCTGACTAAGCAAATTACAATTAGCTGTAGGAATATAATAAACATCAGGTACCAGGGTACCTAACTCTTCAATAAAAACAGTCCCCTTTCCTTCAACTTTGAAAGGGTGGCCACCAAATGCGTACAGTTCACGATATTCTGGTTCAGGCTCATGTAGCTCTTTAAAAAGTTCTTTTCTGTAGGTAATGTGAACAGCCGCTCCACTATCGAGAGTCCACAAAAGAGAGCGGTCATATTTCTTTGGCTGTGTATCATTGGTGATTGCTAGCATGGTGTGTGGAGGTGGGAAATCACGCCTGGAACCGGGTCGGCGCTGTCCTCTGCCTCTGCTGCCTCTAGGTGTTGTTCCTCTGGGCTGGTACTGGTCCCTATAATCTGTTCCTCTGGGCTGGTACTGACGTCTGTAATCTGTTCCTCTGGGCTGGACAGGAAATTGAGTGCGTTGCAATTGAAGACAATCTCTGCTTGTATGGCCCACATGATCGCAATATTGGCATCTTATTACTCTTGGTGCGTAGGTTCGTTCGTAGGATCGTCTAGGTGGTAGTTGTAAGTGGGGCGTGGCCTGCATATAAGCTTCATATTCTGTTAAAATTCTACAAACATGATCAACAGTTCTTTGAGCAAGAGGAACTTGGTTAATTTGTGTGATGGCCTCCCTCCATGTGTAATTCAAGGAA